>JAWWLV010000001.1:27515138-27629116 GCA_035041135.1 Platyrinchus mystaceus | reverse complement strand
CCATGGCGACGGGCGCCCCGCGCGGCTGTGCGCGCCTCTGCCCGGCTCCGCCGGCCCCCGGACCCGGACCCGGCCGCCGCAGCACCGGCCGCCGCAGGCAGCCGCCCCGGCCCCGCGCTCCGGCCACCGCCGGGCGGGGCTCGGCGAGGGGCGAGGGGCGGGGAGCGCCGGCGGGGGACGGCGGCGGGAGCACCGCCGGGCCGAGCAGCCAGGGGGCGGGACGGGCGGACGAGAGAGGGAGCCGGAGCCGCCGCCTCGGCACCGGCCCCCGCCCCGGCACCGGCCCCTCCGCGACTCCCGACGGGCCGGGGTGACGGGGCGGGCTGTGCCCGGCTGTGCTCCCGGCGCCGGTGTTGGTCATGGCCCAGCCGCAGCGGCTCCCCCTTGAGCACAGCCCTCCTGCCCCACGGGGCGAGACGGGCTGCCACCGCAATGCCACTTGCAGGGCAAGGGGTTACTGGGTTCCCATTCCCAAAGAGAGTTATGAGGAGGCACCCAGGCCGTAATAGATCTCAGGAGGGTGGGTGCGACGTGAGGGGAAAGGCAAAGAGCTGGTGACCACAGAGGTGCTTGGAGGGCAGGGTGCCCAGGACACCGGTGCCTCAGTTTGCACAGCTGCTGTGATGGCCTCTTCCATCACCAACTAGCAGTGTGGTCCCACGAACAGGGAAAAAGGGAAGGAGATAGGGCGGTAGTAATGCTCAGATGCATGGGTTGCTCATGCCAGAAGGGTAAATCTTCCTCTCCAGCTGTGTCACCTCAGAAAGGGCAATCCTGGCTAGAACATCTTCACAAGGCAACAGACATCTCATTGACTTGTTACTGTCTTGCTACTGAAGTGAAGGCACCAGCATCCTCCCAGTCTTCCTAAATGAAGACATTTTAGGACCTGATGTCTGCCAAAATCTCTGTGCTCCTTTCCTGCATCAGAATTCAGATAGGAGTCCATGTTTCTGGACAGTCAGGGTGCAGCTGCATTAGCACCTCAGTTTGGATCAAGAAAACCTGAACAATTTATGTGAAAGGACCTGCAAGGTGTGCAGCAAATGTGCTCTGAGGACTGTGAGAATTCAGCTTTGCTTTTGGCTAGGGTTAGTCCTAAGTAAGTCCCCAGACATTTACAGCATGGCCACAAACTCCTCGTCATCAGATGTTTTCCTC
Organism: Platyrinchus mystaceus; assembly: GCA_035041135.1. NCBI lineage: Eukaryota > Metazoa > Chordata > Aves > Passeriformes > Tyrannidae > Platyrinchus > Platyrinchus mystaceus. The sequence goes on along the minus strand of JAWWLV010000001.1, from coordinate 27,627,955 downwards.
TACCGATCTACTCCTGCTGCATCACCCTGCTAAAGTGGACCTACAGATCCAGAGTCTGCTCAGTTTTATCACCCCCTCTGACAGGGCAGATTTCATATATCATTCTCAGTATTGACTGAGGCAATCCCAAGTGCTTTGGATACCAAGGAATTTTGTCTGAGGTTTGTATGATCAGCAGAAGGAGAGACTCCTGAGTAAGAAAGCTGGAGGTACTGCTGGTTTTCAGGCCCAGGGGCAGCAGCAAAGGCAGTTCCAGAGGTGTAAAAAAAATTTGCATGTTGTAAGGGGGCCTCTTTTAGAGACAGATAGTAGAACGAGGAGCCACAGAATAGATCTGGCTTTGTGTCAGGTAGGTGATAAGAGATGTTTTTGAGGAAGGTGGGTGATGACTATGCTGCTATACTCTGGCTATTCTTTGGCATGAGGGACTCTCACAGCACAATGGCCCCAAGGTGGTTCAGCTCAGTGCGCTGTCTAGCTACAGAAGGAACCAGAGATGTGAGATGGGACAGTCCTCTGTCACTGCTTTTTAACCCATATAATTTGCGGGAGGTTTATGCCTTGAAGTGAGGAGGTCTATATCCACAAATGTAAACATTTTGCAGCTCCAATTGTGTCATTTGTGTGAATTGCTTAATGTGATAACTTCCACATTACCATCCTCTTCTGATTCAGAAGTTGAGTCTCTTTAGCGTGAGTTGTTAGCCTGCCTGCGTGGGTGAATAAATCCTCTTGTTCTCAGCAAACCAAGCTTCTAGCACTTTCTGCACTGTCTGCCTGCCTCGGCTCTGCTCAGGTAGAGGTATCCTGCAGCTGGATGGCTGGGCTATACCTGACAGAGATTGGTGAGCAGAGCTGCATTGTGAGAGGTCCTCCTATCTTGAGGAGTTTGCAAATATATCTGGGTTATAAGTTTGAATGAAAGTACAAAATTGAAAATTTACTGTGAAGTGGAACGAACTCTGTGGGAAGAAGAGCTTTTACCCCAGGGCTGTCACACTCCCAAGCAGATGCTTGTCCATCCATCCATCTCATCAAAATGGATTTCAAAGACTGCCTGTATTTGCCTAGGATTTCCAGGCACCTGGTTTCATTGGTTTTCATAAGAGGTAGGTTGCAACTGTGAATGTGCTGCATATTGACAGTGCACATGCAAAGGAGCACTTGATATGGATGATGATCAGGAAACCCTGAAGCCCTGTGATGCAGGGTTGCCTGTGTATTTAGGAAGTCCAGAGTAGAAAATGAGACACCCCACCGACTCATCTCTCAGAAGGATTCACAGAGTGGGAGCGATTTTTAATTCCCACAGAGTCAGGCTGTACTCCAATCAGTGATCTGCTGTCTAAAGTCTCAGTAGCTCACTAAAATAGTCTAAGGCATCCAGGTCTGAAGAAACTCCACTGTTACAGTGTCAGGGTATTAAATGTTTTCTGGAAAAGTTCATTGCATAAAGATCAGTTATTTCTGGACAGAAGCTCTTCAGGTCCAGGAAAATGCTCTTCCCAGAGGTGCCTTGGATTCTTAAAGGAACAGGGCTCATTAACCAAGAAACAAACAGCAGAATCCTAAAAGCAGAAGCATTAGCAGACAGCCAAATGCACTTCATGGGGTTTTGATGGTTTGCAGCTCTTACTCAGGACTTTGATAGTGACCATGGGAGGTTTCATATGTTTCTCACAGATCATGGATGCAATTAAATCCATCCTCAGAGCCTCAACACAGCTTATACAGCCTCCTGTGAGGCTACAACTAGCATGCTTGCAAGCAGGTTTCCTGGCATCTTCTCTGGCTTTCTGAGCAGGGTGTGGCTAATGGTTAAAAGAATCCAGCCAAGCAGATACGTTACCATTTTCCTTCAGTGACAGTTACTGAAGTGTTGATTTGTCATATCCAAACCTTAGGTTCTATTTCTAGCACTGTACAGAAAGATTTAGTGAGATTTCTCAGATATTTCATCCGCAAAATGGGCAACTGATAATAGCTCACATCAGGGGACAGAGGACTAGCGCTGGTCATGAGCTACACGCAAATATTAAGAGCTTGCAATGTAAAATCTAGGATTTATACTTGTGGGTGCCTGTTTACCACTGAATACTTTTCCTTACACAGCTGGACACCTTCTAAAAGATTTTTTTTTAACCTCTGTCACATACAGAAATGTTTGTGTATGATATTCTCCTTGAGAAAAGGAATTACCAGGTAGGCCTGTCAAATATATGATTGTTTTGATGCATGCCATTTTACAGAGGTGTATATATCCTCTTGCATACCCTGACCCCACTACTCACCTGTTGTAATGCTTTGTGTGTTCTTCTCTTCTGAGTGTTACTGACCCTTTTTTCATCCCTCCTGCCCTTGTGGCATCACTGATAGCCCAGTGCAGTCTGTATTCCAGCAGAATTCCAATCTGTAAAGGATGTAAAAATGTCATTTCAGAATTTAATTATACTACTTTCTCAAATTACTGAACACTTACTTGTTTGTTCTCATACACAAAGATAATTAGCAGCTCTTGAATCATTAATCTGGGAACCTACAAAATCTGGAAGGAGCTGAAATGATTTCTTTGCTTTAAATTTATAACACTGAATTGCAATTTTCATTTTACCACCTGTTTCTCTAGCTTCTGTAGGTATGTTTGAGGTTTCTCAAGACCAGAACAATTGTTTCTTAATTAAAAACAGACTGGGCTTTCAGGAGCGCTGCTGACATGCTGGATGCAGCTGGCCCCTTCCAGGGACGCTCCCTGGCTCCCTTCATTGCTTCAGGTGCTGTGCTGGCCTCTGGAGCCATGCTCCTCACACAGCCAGCATCACTGTTACTGATGTTCACCTTCAGAACCTCATCTCCACACAGCACACAGACAAGCTCAGAGGAGGGACTTTCCAGCACTGGAGTCTGAAACAGGACCTTGACATGAGCCAGCTGGTGCCGAAGCATTGAGGATCTAGGGTTTCTCCTTTCTTCCCTTTTGATTTCTTGCCAGCAAGCCAGTCTCTGTCACCACCTCTGTTCCTAATTCTGCCATTCTTTAATTCTCCAAATCTGGAAGCACCTCAAAGACTTGGCCAAGCTGACTAGCAAATGAACAGGAGGAGAGCCAAAGGCTTCTTCAGAGGGGATGCCAGGGAAGGATGCTGACATGCATGAGACAAAGGCTGTGGTTTGGAGGTGTTGCTCAGAGGTGAGTGCACTAATGAACCCTGGGCTCCCTCCTAGTAACACACACGTGGGAATACTCTCAGAAAGGAGCCAGTTCAGAGCTGAGCATCCTGGAAGGGTCTGGTACTCCAGTTCTACCCTCGCCTTTGAGAAGGGTGGATGGAGGCTACTCTTTCTCTGTAGCTTCATTAGGCTGATGAGAGTTCAAATGGATGCTGAGTACTGTTCTCCCCCTCTCCTTCTGCACCCCTCCAAAATAAAAAGGAGTTAGAAGAGGCTGAAGTGCACAGATTTTTCCCTTGTAGACCTTGGGAACATGCAAAGAAACACACAGGGTCATTTGGATCTGAAAGCTGAGGGATGCGAGTGCTTTGCTGCAGAGCCTGCGGGGAGCATGAGTCACATGGATTGCCTCGGCAGATCCGGGCTGACAGCATCCACCAAATCACTGCCTCACGTTGCACTCAAAGGGCAGAAATAAACTGGGAAGCAGGAGGGGCTTGGGGAGGTAGTGCTGTGGGTCGGGGTTATTTCAGCCCACGTTTCTAGATCAGCAGAACCGGACAGGGCACTATACCCTCAGCTGTGTCCCAGCCCCTCCCTCCACCGGGGCAAGCAGGTCTGTGGGTCCTGACAGAGGACCTTCCATTGGAGGTGTGTCCAAAAGACTGAAGCACGTGCTTTTTCCCTTCTGCAGCCCAGAAACATGGGAAATAACAGTAGCAGAGAGACGGACATGGTAGCGAAAAACAGCATTTCTCATTTTTTCCAAAATCATGCTTTCTGTCATGTTTCCCTGTCAGTACATAGAGCTCTTGCTGCTGTTGTCATTTTTTAAGTATTGCCATGTATGCCTTTCTGAGTCCTGCCGTCATCTCAGGGCTACTCTGATGAGCTGTTGCTACATGACAAAATATGTCTGTCATTGTGTTTGCTGCTTTGTGGAGTTGTATTATCACTGTGGTTTGCATCATGCAGAGGTATTATTCTATTGCATAGTGTAGATAAACCCTTGTCACACCTAGCATAGAGAGAAGTCCTCAGTGCCTACTGAGAAGGAGGATGGAAGGATACATGGAAGACAGCCTGTAAAGCCCTGGCCTGGGTAAGATGTAAGCACAGTCCACTCCAACTGGAGACTCATCTACACCGGCACATTTGTGTGAGCTTGTTCTTTTCTGGCTTGAATTTCTAGCTCTGTACTGCCTTGAAGCCCACATTGAGGCTTTCAGTATTGCATTCAGACGGAAAGCAAAGCCCATCTAGGACTCACTCTGTGAATGACTTTTCTCTCAATCAGGGCAGTCTGTGCATCTAGGGAACAAAGAAGGTCATCATGTGAAAAGATACAGACAGGAGAGCTGCCAAAAAAGGAGATTTATAAGATTGAAGCCTACAGTGGTTTATGCTTACAGGTGAATTTCAAGTAGAGTAGGGCAGGGTCACAATTGCTGAGATCAGGAGACCTACTGAGAAACTGTGCAGTGTTGAGGAAGGCCTCTCATTTTTGTTACACTCATCCAGATGGGAGAACTGGAAACTGTGCATCTGTGGATGCGGCTGTATGCTTTCAGGCATTCCAGTGGCACCATCCCATCTGCTGTCATGCTAACCGGGCCACCTGGAAACAGATGGAGGGACCTTCTGCATCGGTGGTGGTGGTTTGAGACAGAGCATTCATTGCAGGTGGGTCCCAGCTGTGAACGGGGACACAACCTTTGGTCACTTGTGGGGACTCAGTGTGCCTCTCCCAGCCCTTGGAAGAGACGAGGACTGAGGTTGCCTCCTGGCTTTGACAGCTGGGGGCAGCACTGTCAGGCAGCTCAGGCACCTCTGAGTTCTCTGAACCACCAGTGCCAGCATTCTCTGCTATCCCTGCATTCCATCCTGGCCAGGCCAGGTTTGATGAACTTTGTGCTGGAGGCCAGGTAAGCCCTATTAGCTTAATCTTTTATTGTCACGCTGATTCTCTGACTGAAAAGGTCAAGCCTGGTGTTTTTTGGCACAGGTCTGATTGGTTCAGCCGCCAGGACCCCAGGTGAGCATCTGAACTGCTGGAGATGGCTGCAGTGCTGGAGGAGCTCCTGATGGATTCTCACTCAGTGTGATTTGTCCCACCCACATATCAGGTGATAGAGGATAATCCCTCTGCTGCAGACACCTGTGTGAGTGAAAAAAGGAGCTGACTTGGGTACTCAAGCAGTTACTTAAGGTGAAGGGTATGGACTGCAGAAACAGGGGTTGATTTTTGTTGTGGGAACTATGCCAAGAGGTTTGTCATTACCATTATATTGACCACTACTGACGCTGCACTGATTTTCCCTTATACAGCTCCCCAGATGGACCTGTCCTTAAGCCATGATAATGCCTTATTTAGGAGATTGATGGGCTGCAACTGGCTCCTAAGGTATGCTGGCAGTTCAGGGACAGGGACAGCAGTAGGAGGAGCAACTGCAGGAACCAGCATATAGACCAGAGCTTTTCTAAAAGTAACCTAGTCTTGTGCACATAAGCACAAGCTATGAGAAAGAAAATGACATTAGTGTGGGCCTTCGTCACTCCTGTTTGAGTGAGGATGATGGTGGAGGAGCCGGCATGACACCAGTGTTGGCCCACACCTGCTGCCACAGCTGCCTGGGGCTGCATCTCCACTCCAGGGCAGAGACGGGGTTGTGGGGAGGAAAATTTCCCTCGGTTCACAGGTGTCGTCTCTGCCGTTGTTGCCACCTGCCTATTCTCTGTCAATAACAGCATGATGCTGGTGTGACTGCTACAGAGAAAACCTCTCCTCCAGCACTGAGCATCCCACAGGGAAGTCTTCGCCACAGGGAGCCCTTCCCACGGCCCAGTGCCCCTCTGTGCCTCTCCCCAGATAAGCCCAGCACAGACGAACAAACCTGGACCGCGGCCAGTGACATCTGTAGGACCTCAAGGCCTTTTTGACCTGTCACTAGCAGACAGTAGAGTAACTTCTATAAACACAGGACTTCTGTGTACATATTTGAACAGCATTTTTTCTTTCAGGATGTTCTGTCATCTCTGCAAAATGCTTTTTGTTCCATCTTAAATTTCCTGGACTTTTCACTCCCTCTTCTCATCTCCTTGAACCGAAAAAGGGTCATTTTGGTGAGAAGGCATTTCCAGTGCATTTCTCAGAAGCATCTGTTCTCTGTTCTCTGTACTCTGTGGGATTACTCAGTCCAAGGCTGGTTTGTTCTCCTAGGAAATTACTTTCTTACCCCCCATCCCAAGCCTACCTTCTAGATCAATATTCAAAATTTCTTCAGGCTCTGACTTCCAGAAGCTGTTGGTATGCTGAACCACCATCCTGATAAAACTAGTTCTTAATTATCCACTGCTTGTGCTGTTTTCACTTATTTGTTGGTTTGTGGTGGGAGAGGTGAAAGCTACAAGCTCAAGGATGGATATGTGGGATAGTATAGGGCTCACACTGCCCGGGAAAGGCAAATGAGCATGGACAGGTTTCACATCGAGCAGAGAGCTGGTGCATTAAGAAAGGCTCGTGGCAGCCAGGGAGGTGGGAGATAGTGAGAATTAGCATTCCACATCCTAGCAGGAAAGGAAGAAATGTGAACTTGAACCAGACAAGAGTGCCTCAGAAAAAATGTAGTCCAGCTTGCAAAAAATAACTCCCAACCCCAAAGTAATTTATTGTCACTCAGGCAGATAAAAGAAGCGCATAAAATTGGTTCCACAAGAAGGTCAAATTAAGTGCATGAACAAAATACAAGCATATTATATATCCGTATATATGTATCTCTTCTATTCAGTGTCTCTCATTATACAACTGCGGATCAGTTGTAACCCTTCAAGGTTTCTTGTCCTGTCCATCGGCTCCTGGCCAGATTACATCCCTCCATTGCATTAGACTGGGAGAATGATGAAGGAATAAAGAATTACATTAAAACAGGAGAAAGAGAGCTGGATTCATGGAGCACTATGGGCTGCCAGGTGTTCGGGTACAGGCAGAGGCTTCATCAGTCCTTCTGACTTCAGTGCTGCAATATTACTTTTTTGGCCAGCTGCAAGAGAAAAATATTATGTGAGTACCACCCCCCACTTTTTTTGTATAGAGAATGCCTGCCTGTCTCTGTAGCTGAGGATGCAGACGGTTACTTGAGCATTCACATAGCTGCGATTTAGGTTTCAGTTACACTGAGCTGCTTACTTGGCAAAGAGAGTTAAAGAACAACTGTATCAGCACTTGTATGGCACAGATTTATCTAGTTTTGATGTATCTCTACGGGCTTTGTCCTCTTTTTATGGGGATTTTTTTTAACCTTGATAAAAAGTAGGTGTAAACAAGGTGAATTCTTTGACATATTATGCCCTTCACCACGTGCACATCCCAGCTGTGATGTGGTATTTGCCAATAAATATTTTCACTGAATTCTCGATGACAGTGGAAAAAATCAGATGAAACTATCGGTTTGCCAGTGTCACCCGTGAAAATAAGCAGAAGTCCAGTTCTCTACCCATACATTAATTGAACTTGTTCATGCAATCATTTATACTGTCTTAGCTCTCCCCTTCCAGTGACAGTGTTTACAACAGCTGCTTCTGATGCCTGATACCATATAAGCTTAAGGACCTGGAAAAGGGCTGCTTCTCTGCTGAGAAATCCTTGCTCTGATGAAAAGGGTCAGGACATGATGGTGTATTTCACATCACCCAAGGCCTTTAGGAAAGTGTATGAATCACAGTGTTCCATGATTCTTTCTTCTCTTTCGTTGCCCCTGGGAGGTTATTGGCAATTTTCACCAACAGCAGTCCAGCACTGCACTAGCAGAGCTGGAATTACATTATGGACATCATGGATTTTTAAAATTTGTGTTTCCTCCTTGTGCTTGGTTGTGTGCTTCCCACATCCAGATCCAAGATTCACTGTGGAACCTATCAAAGGACTTTGGAGCACCTGCTTTGTTTTGGCTAACATTTCTCAACATGAAGAAAATTCAAGTGAAATCTCTCTGCTCAAAAGTTTCCCAGCATAGTGCTACCATGGCTTTGGGATATGACAGGAAATTCATTAAACATATCTCATAAATCTTAGGCAGGATTTAACATCAGTAAGAACTGAAAATGCTGAAATGCAGCTGTATTGTCTCACCAAGGAGGCTCAAGCTCAATTTCTCTGCACTCAACTATCAAGCTCCTCTGTCTTGTAAATGCTCTTTGCCCATTCTGGGTGCCCTCATTGCCACTTACCGTTGACACTGACATGTCTTGTTTTCCAGCAAGTATTGTCTTGCTTGTGCCATCCTTTTTGCCCGTTGCTGCCAGGAGAGAAGGAATAAAGAACAATTGGATATTTTTATGCTTCAAATGGTTTCCTCCTAAGTGGTAATAGAGTGCCATCTGACATCTGCAGACTGCCCATCTCTAAGCATTTGCTTTGAGTCTAAGGGTTGACCCTTTATCTGTTCTACCCCATGCCCAGACAGGAAATCTGACTCTCACTGTGGTTTGGAGAGACAGTAATCTCTTCAACTTTCACATGGACCAGGGCACTCACCCTTCTCCGCTGCCAGCTTATACCACTGATGATGCTCAGGCATACAAGGACAAACACCAGTACACTGCCTCCAACACTTGCTCCAGTTACCACATAGTTAATCCAAACAGGAGCTTCCTCTGTGGAGGAAAAAAAATATTTAGAGGCAAAAACAAAGAGAATTTTAAGGCTTTAGAGTTGAGGCAGGGATGTGATGCTAATTTCCATACCCACGTGGTAATGAAGGCTGATCTTTCTGTCATTGCCTTCCATTAGGTGACAGCTCCACAGCCCTGCAGCACTGATGTTCACCTCCAGCTTTACTTCCTGCTGCTTTGAGTTCTTAATGTCCATCTGAGTCCCATTCACACGTTCCCAGCGCAAATGGGCGTTGGGTGGGAGTGGACCAGAGACCTGGCAGATCAGGGTCATCTTGGCCCCTCTGGAGAGTGGCCCAATAGGGTTAGCTGAGACTGTAAAGGCAAGAAAACAATATGTGAGTGACAGGGTGGGAAGATGGGTCCCCCCGTTCTCTTGTGGCTTCCAAGTTTCTGCAGCTCCTCATCTATTGACCTACTTCTCTTTCTCTCACCTTTCATCACCACCAGCTCTATGTTGCTCTGCACGTGTCTTCCTTTGTATGCCAGCTGGCACTGGTACTGCCCAGAATGGTTGAAATGGACTTGCGGGAGTTTCACTTGTATGGTACTTTCAGGTTTTCTTTCAGGTATCTCAAACAGAAAGTGGCTGTTTTTTTTGGTCTTGTGCTGCTCTCCTAGTGCTGTGACGCTGAAATCAAGCAGTTCATGAACTTTTGCACTTTCCTGTTGTTTCCAGTTCAGTTGTCCTGTGAAACCTTTATTCCATTTTATCTTCTGGAAGTTCAGATGCCATGACAAGATGACAGTGCTGTCAACAGTTGCATACTTTCTTTCCATATCTGGATTCTGAAAACCTGAATTCAGAGGAGACGAGGAATACAGAGGCAGGAAAAGCCATGGTTACCCTTCTCCCTATCTACCTTTGATCCAGAGAGAGGCATGCCGTGCTCACTTGAAAGAGGACTTGGAGAAAAGCCACAACAACCTCCAGGAAGCTTAAACAGTTAGTGTCTGAGAATAAGAAAGTAGAATGAGCTAAAGCTCCCTAACACACCAGTACTAAGAAGAACAGATCTCAAGGAGAGGAGAATCTTCTCATTGTGCCTGGAGAGGAAAATGGGCACAAGTGTGGAACATAGCTCAGGCAGTAAAGTGATCCCCAAGCTGCAGTGTTGGAAGCCCTGGGAAATCAACACTGGAGCACCAGTGCTTGGGATGCTGGGGATTGAAAGCTCAACTTATGAGCTGGAGGGAACACTGGTTCCCGAGCCTGTGCATGAGTTGCATTTTTGTTGTCACATACCTAATACCTTCACAGCAAAGGAGATGTTCTGATTAATCGGTGGAGAGTCTGAATGGACATGGCACACCCAGGTCCCGCTGTCCGTAGCCTCCAGTTTCTTCAAATTCAATATGCGTTTTTGAGGGGATTTGTTTTCTCTTTCTGGTGTTACTATGTTATTGTTACTGTTAAACAGTGTGATGCTGAGATTGGGTTTAGGATCGGATGAATTGTACATTAAAGTCAGCTCGGGGACTTCATTTTGCAGAAAGTGCCCATCCAAAGACACTGTCACTGTAAAAATAAAAAAGCTCAGCCAGTAAGACAACTTCTCTCAAGTGTCACAGCGAAGAGAATATGAAATCTTTACACCCTGGAGATGTAAGATAAATGAACTATGATAGCTCAGGCCAGAAGAAATGGCAGCTGGATAAAGAATCCCCCACAGAGATGTTTCCCCAAGCTCTTTGGCCCCCTCCCCTCCCTGTGGATAAAAGCCCTCTAAATCACTCACATTTGAAGACGTGCAGTGAGGTGCGGACTTTGTGAGTGCCATATTGACAGGTGTAAATGCCAGCGTCGGAGAGCGCAACTTTTTGAACCTTCAGCTGTTTATTTGTTTTCATGACTTGAAATTCACCACTAATGACACCTGATTCTTTTGAAAAAATAGGCTTGGTTAGGAGGGAAGAGGTTTCTCAGCCATATGTGGGAAAATGGGGTGATGAATTGGAAGCCTTACTTTTCCAGTCATTATTATTTTCCATACGCCATATAACAGTATTGGAGTACATCCAGGACACAACTGTGTCACGAGGTAAGGTTGAGTCAGAAGGAATGCCTGTGCAGGGCAGGGTCACCTCCTGTCCTGCGATCCCAATCTGTTGTTCAATTTGCTGAGCCATGCTGGAGATCAGACCTGAAAGTCAATACCCACCAAAAAAAGGCATACATTCACTTTCTGAAAGGTGTCTCAGTGAACACTTCCTATCCCTCCAGAAAGATGTAGACATTTCTTCTCCCTTTCACAGACACTGGGAAGATTATCCTCAATTTCTAATTTTTTTCACTCCTTTATCTCATCAATCAATCAATCAATCAATCTCTTTTATTTTCAGTTCCATAGCTTCACTGCCCTCCACTCTAGGCTCTTTACCTGGCTAATGGCTATTCTCTTTCACATATATTCAGAAACAGGGAAAATGACGGTAGTTGTGGTGGACTGACCATCATTCCCTATTTTGAAATGTCAACAGTTTTACTGAGACAACCTTTTTCCACTGGACAAGACTTAGTTGTTTTGCTGGTAGAAAAGGCAGGACACCATATGTCAGCCCTCCTTCACGGCATATGTCAGTCCTCCTCTTCGCCAGTCAAGACTAGACACAGCACTGACAAATTTGCTCACCCCTTCTTCCATTTTTTGCATGGAAAAAGACTGAAAACCCAGGAAAATGAAAAGATAAAGTAAAAAAGAAATAATGAAGGCTGGCCTAATGTCAGATTCCTGTGAGGCCTATGTGACAGTAGAAGAAATAGGACATATAATGTTGAAGAAACATTAGGATTGGTTTCTTGAGAGAATTGCTTCCTTTCCTTCACTGTAAAGAAGGTTTCTGCAGGGGACCATAAGAAGGAGATGGAGTTTCCAGACGAAAGATTGGGAATAAAGGGGTTGTGGTCTCCTGCCTCACTGCTGGTAAGCTCTCAGAGATGCTTAACCTGCAGATCCCCCAGGTGACCCTAGTACTAGGGAGCCACAAAAGTGTAAAATAAAAAGTTTACATGAGTTTAATGCATGGTTTTCCACAAGTTACATTCCTCCAGGAGGTAACCTGCAACAATACAGATTTTCGATAATTGAACATTGGACTACAGAAACTTATGATTTTGTCTTAAACTGTGAAATTAGAAGTTATTTAACAAGAGTTGGTATCTTTTGCTTTTCATTTGGTTCTAGGGTGCGTAAGGGATTTCCAGTCTTTCCTCTGGAGCCAGAGGAATCAAAGCTGAGTATCTGAGAAATGCAGGCTTGGCCTTGTTCAATGGCCTTCCTTTCCAGGAAAATAAGCACTAAAAAGTCCACCGAACATTATAACATTAGCAGTAAAAGCTGGTGGGATTACATGTGAGAAACACATGGTTTTGCCCAGACAGCTGGAGGGTGGTGTTTTCCATTCTGTACTCAGTGTGTATCGTGGTTCTCATAGGAGCCCCACTTCTGCATCTTTACAGGGCAGGTCCCTGAACCTGGTGATGCCCCCTGGTTTTGGCTGGCAGGCTCAGCAGATGGGCTGGGAACAACCTGAGTCCCAAAGCTAAACTGTGTACAGTATGTTATATGGCAAATTGGGAGGAGCCTAGAAACACCCCAAATGTTGTGAGGCTTGTGAGAAGGTGTAAGAACCACGAGAGTTTGCTTATCCAAGGACTCACCCAGATGCAGAACCAAGAAGACAGCAAGCGTGCAGCTCACCCCTGTGCTGCATGACTCCATTGCTGTGGGAATGTTTCTCCCGGCTGGGGACTGCAGGGCTGGAAATGCTGTCACTGCCAAGGGATGTTATCCTGAAAGACCCAAATTCTCTATAAATAATGGTTGATTTTCAGACCTCCGTGGATGGGACCCGTGTTCCCAGTCTGCTCCCACCATCCTTCAGCACAGCAGAGTGGAGGCTCCTTGGTAAAGTCAGCAGAGCCCTGTGTTTCAGCAAAGAATCCATCTGCAGTGTGCCCCTAGAGTTTGGTTATAAACATTTCATTTTACTCATCCCTAGGTTTCTGGCATTCATCAGGCTACAGCTGTTTATACTGCCAAGAGTTCTGTGCTTTTTTACTTCTCTGTGGTGGGTTATCATCACTCTTGCAGAGAGTAAAGCTAAACACATACAGGGCTGCATTAGCAAGAGCACAGCTAGCTCTGCTGGAAGTAAAGTAATTATTTCCCTCTATTTGGCACACCTAAGGTCTCATCTAGGATACAGGCTCCAGTTTTGGGTCCCCAGTACAAGAAGGATGCTAACAAATTGTATAGAGTCCAATGAAGGGCTAGTGGGATGGTGAGGAGGTTGGAGCACATGACATACAGGGAGAGACAGAAAGCTGGGTTTGGTAGGGAGAAGGGAGCCAAGGTGGGATCTAATTTCAGTCTCCCATTATCTAAAGGATATTACTTAGAAGAATGAGCTACATGCTTCTTGGATGTTCAGAGGAGAAGAACAAAAGACAGCAGCCATAGGTTGCAGCAGGAAAATGTTGACCAGATATAAGGAGAACTTTCTTCCCACGGAAAGTGTTTCAGCAATGGAATAGGTGCCAAGAGATGCCAGGAAACGTCCACCCTCGGAGATGTTTAGAAGTTTCCTTGTCAAAGCCCCGAGCAACATATTGTAGTTTTAGAGTCAACTCAGCTCTAAGCAGGAGATTGGACCGGAGACCTTCTCATGTCCCTTGCCATCTAAATATTTCTGTGTGATTTTGTGATTCTATTATTACAGCCATCTTTAGCTGTTACTTATGTTTTTCTTCAGTTCTTTTTCTTTTTTCTACTTATTCCTTACCTTAGAAATCTCAATAACCAGCAAGTCTGATGTGGGAAAGATGTGGGAAGGATGTGGGAAAGACCTGCTTGAATTCTTCAATGGACTATCCAATGAAAAGTATGGGGAGAAGGGAGGAATGAGGTCCAAAAGAATAAGTTGCATTGATGGTAACAAAACTTGAAGTGGGAACTGGGAGCTAATCATCATGTTAAGGTGAGTTAGCAAATTAGATGCAGTATCTGACTGTAGCAGAGACCAAGTGCTGGTAAGAGCTGCAGCTGGGTGGGCTGACAAGGTGAAGGGGATCATGGCTGCTGGTGCAACGAGGCTTCTGAGCTCTTCATCCCTAAACCAAGGTATATATCACAGAAAGGAAGCCAAGCAGGTTAACTGCTCTGGGGAGTGAGCAAGCCAGTAAGGTGACCTCACTTCTCTGAAAGCAGGCACTCCCCATGCCAAAAACATGACGGACTGAAGGCTGGAGTCATAATGGGGTTGCACTCAAAGAAATGCATGAATAATTTTATTCAGTATTTATATGTATGATGTGCAATATTAAGTATATATATTCTATTAGAGGATAATTATTACTGAAATTAATTTAAATGATCAGAGCATGTGAAACTATCAAAGAGTAGATGAAAACATCAGCATTACATTTACGTGGAGATCAGGTCAGTGTGACTGACAGTCTGACATCTAGACAGATGTTCACACATGCACATATGAAAGATACAGGTGCAAGAGCAAGACAGCAGCCATGTGCACCATCAGAAGAGAAATAGATGGCAAAAAGGCACAGTCAGAGTAGATTTGTGCCTTGTCTCATGCAAAACAAAAAGCCCAGGGAATATTTGCATGAGCTGTTTTTTGCAAAAATAGTAAAACAAATGAGCCAGTGCATATGACTGAAGATCAATCCTAACAAGATGCAGAAGCAGTGATGAAGCAGTTTGCTGGGCTAAGCTACAGAATAAAGAAAGGGGCTCTAACAAAGCATCTGTATGCATCTCACTCCAAAGGTACATTGATAACTGAGAACTGGCACAGGGCCTTGAGTAAGACCCATTCCTAAGATGCCAGAAGAAACATTGTCCACACTGTGAAAACTCACATCACCTGTTCCTCCAGAATGAGCAGGAAAAGTCAGCCCCCACTCTAAACTAATACCTACAAATTAACAGGATCAGTGTTGGGTTTCAAATATTTATGTCATTAAACTTTATACAAAAGTTGAAGGTAGTGGAACAGGTAAAAATTAATGAAATTACTAGGTCACCTCCCATCATTTTGCTTTGACTGGGAATCTTTATTTTCTTGTCATATGGCTTCAGCTTGTTCTTTGCCTTCTTTCTTACCTGGTTTTTGAGAAAAACCACACAACCAGAGCACTGTGGGACAGATGAACTGCTGACCTTGTGCATCTGCATAGATCCAGATCGCTGCATCTTTGTTCTTCTGTTTCTTCTCATGGTTTCACAACTTCTGCATTCCTGTTTTATTCACACTAATCTTTGTATTTCTGTGGCAGATGTCTACTGTGTGATGTTACCACCTACATATTACAAGTCAGTGGGGAAAGAGAGTAGCCTTCAGCTAGGATTTCTTTAACACACTTTCCCTCTCTCCCTGTTTATTTCTACTTCTCATGCACACCACTTCCTATTTCCCCCCCCCCCCCCTTCCATCTTTCTATCTCCTTCTCTATCCCTCCAGGTCAGATCACAGGCAGTGCTACTCTGCAGCTTACAGATCTGGGCGAGTGAGGCTCTGCTGTGTTAACTGAGCAAGCTGCTCTCATTAACAGATGCCTGTAGCAGACCCACAGTCTCCTTACAGGCAGCCCAGCTGTATCTTATGGTGCTACTCATAAATTAAGTGGTGTCACAGAATGTCCCCAGGCACTGGAACATACTCATCAGTCCTGTTAAACTACTAGTACATTTCCTGACACATTTTTGGCCCGGGACAACTCTTGCTCTCCTGAGCAACTCCTGGGATGCATTTAGGTGTTAGCATGGGCCAGGGACCTCTCCCATTAGGTGGCTGGCATGTGGCCAGTTCATTTTGGAGGTTAAGTGAGTTTAATAGCCCAGACCATCTCATGCCAGTTGGCCTCCGTGCCAGAAAGAGTCCAGGCATACTTGATTTATTAGCACATCTAGCAATGGAGGAACAGGGCTCCCTCCCAAGTGAACATTGATTTCCATTTCATTTTAACTTGTCCCTCTTATTAAACTGGTTTAATTTCCTTCTTGACTTATTTTAATGTTCCCTGACTCTCTGAGGGATAGGAAAAGGAGAGCTGAGGTAGTGAGCAGTCTTGCTGTGGGGAACAAGGCCTGGAGAACATCTGCCTGGGAGCAGGGCTGGCAGCCCCTTGCTCCTTCCAGCACCGAGCCCCAGTGGGTGATGGCTGTAGCGACCCCCACCGCAGGCTGGCACTGGCATGACACAGGAGGAAACTTAAATTAAAAAAAAAAAAACAACAAAGATAAAGCTCAGCAACTGCTCCTGATGCCATCTCCTCTTGGTGTTCCTGTGCCTCTTTCATGCAGTGTGGTTTTGTTTTCTTCTCTCACTCTTGCTTGTGGCTGTGCTTTTGATCTGGCAGCAGCTCGCTCTGCCGGGATGGGGGGGCCTCCACACCAGGGCTCCACACCTCAGCTTCCGCTGCGGCATTTCCCCTTGCGGTGGCTGCCAGGCGAGGGCTGAGGGACACAGCTGCCTCTTGTCCCTGCACAACAGTTGGGCTTGGCTCTGGGGCTCTGGGTTAAAAAGGGCTTCACCTCTCTTTTTCTCAGTTTAAGTATCTAAAGCAAAGGTGACCTGGCTCTTTTAACTGAGTAGTAGTTTCTTTGAAATTACTTTTCAACACTAAAGGAAACATCAGGTGAGCAGCAGGCAGGGTAAATGCAGAGACCAAATGCAACAAAAATAGCCATCAGAGAGCAGAGTGATGATAGCGGTAAAGGTCATTTCACAGTCCCCACTGTCCCCCCAGACTGTCCAATCCTGCCTCCATTTCCCCCTGCGTGCCCCTGGCTGCTCATCTAAGAGCAGCTGCCATCCTCCTGTTGGAGCTGCTGTGAGAGGGAGGTGGCGGAGCAGTGTCCCTGGGATCACAGAGGTGAAAGCAGCTGATCTTCCTGGAGAGAGGTCTTCCTGTCAGGACAAGGCAGGGTGTCGAGGCCACTGTGCCTGCGCTGAGCTCCATTCAGCCATAAAGTCCTCCTGACCAGGCCATGTGCCTGCTGCCATGTGGAGGCCATGAGAAGTGGCTCCATCTCCGCAGCCCAGGCTGCTCCCTACGGCCTCTCACCCCTCTGATGGCTTAAGGGGAAGCCAAGACCTGCCTTTCTAAAGCCATCAGAGGCTGTGAGCAGCCAAGGCACTGTGATGCCCTCTGAAATCCAGCCCTCCATCACCCTTCCAAGCCATGTATGTGCTTAGGATGATGTTCAGGTTTCATCCCTCCTTAATTTTTCCTGGTGAATACAGGGTCCTTGCATGAGGCTGTGGAAGATCAGATGGACACTGCCCCTGGGTGCTCAAGATCCCTGAGTGGAGATGGGATGGATTTAGTTTAGGTGGGGCAAGCCCTGCCAAATTGCAGGCAGCTTTGGCAGCCATGTTTGTGAAACACAGGGGAGAATAAAGGAGAAGACAGGGAGACCTCACTGCAGCCTTTCAGCACTGAGAGGGATCTTATAAAAAAGATGGAGAGTGACTTTTTACATGGACAGATAGTGATAGAAGAAGTAGGAACAGCTTTAAACTAAGAGAGTGTAGGTTTAGATCAAGTATTAAGAAGAAATTCTTTACTCAGAAAGGGGTGAGGCACTGTAACAGGTAGCCTGGAGAAGCTGCTCTATCCCTGAATAGTTGAAGGCCAGGTTGGATGGGGCTTTGAGTGACCTGATCAAGTGGAAGTTGTCCCTGCCTGTGACGGGGATAATTGGAAGTTTGGAACTACATGTTCTTTGAAGGTTCCTTCCAACCCAAACCATTCTGTGATTCTATGATTCTAACGTGCACCAGGGACTGTTCGGTTTATGGTGGAGAACACTAAGTAGTAACCTGAACTCAACCTTAATGCACCATGTGGAGTAATATCTGAGATGGCTGACGAAGGTTGAGTAGGATACGCTGCCTGAAAGTTGAAAAATTCAACCAGATATGAAACTCCTGTTTTCAACAGTGTAGCAGCCCATGGAAGGGGAAGGCAAGTCTCTTTTCTGTTGTCCTTAGATTGAAAGGATTCCTCTTTCTCCAAGAAATCCTGCTCACTCAGCCCTGAGCTAATGGATCAGGCTGCATCGGCAGCCAGTGTCAGGCAGTGAGCCAGTCAGCCTGGATTAGCAGAACAGACCCCTCCGGTCTCAGCACGTACAGATGTAAGTAGACATCCCTACTTAGCTGGAAACTGGCATCTTCTTATTTTTCCAGGCTTTTTTTAGAATAAAGTTCCCCTTCCTGGAGGGCGCATGAAGAAGGTGATAGCAAGTGGCAGCTGGTAGAGGGCTGCTCCCCAGTGCATTACCAGCCTTTGGGGATATTCAGTCACCAGTGACAGGCCCTCATACAGAACATATTTCCCTATACATGGGTTTAAAGGATCCATGAGATCTCCAGGCTCCGAGGCAGGCTGAGATTTTTTTAGCCTCCTTTTTTTTTTCCCCTCCTTCAGGGAAAAATGTGGGGAGACAAGCAATTTTTAGTTAAAACTGAAGGGCCTCAGAGAATTTACACAGCCAGAAGTATTATCAAGTCAAAGGTTTAAGGTGGTTTTTTAACAGACCTTTAAGTGGGGCAAAACTAGTCCATCCGTGCCAAAACAGCAATTTGTGTGGAAAAGTACAGTTCATAACATTAAAAAAAAACCCCGAAAAACAGATTAGCCCCTTTTCTCAGTGAAAGAAAGAAAGTTTCCTTACCTCTCTTCTCTTTGCTTCTGTGTTTCTGTCTCCTTGTGTTTGTCACCTGCCGTAATTGATCTTACCCAGCTACAGCTGAAACAAAAGAAGAATGAAGTTAATGTTCAGCAAACAGCTCAACAGATTCTGGCCTTGATGTCTCCTCCTCTCCAGCCGGAGCATGAGCGAGGTCTCGCTGCCAGTCCAGGTTCTGCTGACATCCGCTGGCTTCTCTAGGTAGATGATGATTTCCCAAATGCATGTGATTTCGACTCTGGGTGTGAACAGAAATGAAGACCATAACGGAAGGCAATGTATGGCAGTGGTGGGGAGAATGAGTGTGCAAAACAGAGAGAGCCTATTGGCCATATGGCAGCAGATGGGAGGCCGTGACGGGAACGAAACTTAAAAACGAATGGGTGGAAGCTGGTTCTGCTCCACTGACGAAGAAATCTCATCTCATACACTGACATGTCAGCTGAGCAGATCTGGACCCAGCCTGCACCACTGATACCCTGTAAGGGCAGGCTGAGCTCCATTTCACAGCCTGTCTCCTGCATCACCACTAAGAGGAGGCACCTCTGAGGAGCTGTCCCCAGAGGTTGCGTAGGGATAGGAGCAGAGGAAGAGGGGATCTGTGACAATATGTTGTGGGCAACTGTCTGTGCAGTCTGCCTGAGATTTGGGGTGAGATGTTGGGATATTTTCATTGTAGCAGGGGTGGCTTTACCTTGGCTGTCTGCCAGCAGCCCATCCAGCTGCTCTCTCACTTCCCGTCCTCAGGAAGGCAGGGGGAGAAGATATGAAAAAACCCTCTCGGGTCAGGATAAGGACAGGAAGATCTTTCCACAGCTACTGTCATGGGCAAAACAGATTTGACTTGGTGCAAAATTAGTTTAATTTGTGACCGGTTAAAAGCAGAGTAGGATAGTGATAAAGGAAAGCAAAACTGAAAAAAACCTTCCCCCACCGCCCTCTTCTCCCCAGGCTCAACTTCACACCTGACTCTTCTGTCCCTTCTTCCTCCCCCAAAGGGTCACGGGAGGACAGGGGAACTCTGGTCAGCTCATAGCACTTCATCTCTGCTCCTCCTTCCTGTCCATGCTGTTCACCTGCTCCACTGTGGGGTCCTTCAAGAAATGTACTGATGAGGATCCTTCCCATGGACGGCAGTTCTTCACATTCATCTTGATATTAGAAAGACATTTTTTACAGTGAAAACAATAATTCACTGGAACAACCTCTGCAGGGTTGTGGCAGAGTTGCCATCGCTGGAGGCTTTCAGGGTGTGATTGGGAAGGGTGCTAGATAACTTCATCTAGGAACCCTTTCCCATGTAAGGCTGACCAGATGATCTTTCAAGGTCCTGTCCAACCTGGGGTGTTTTATGTTTTGATGATTCTAACTACTCCAGTATGGGTCCTCTGTGTGGCCTAGTGTCCTTCAGTGTGGGTTCTCCATGGGCCACAGCTCCTGCCAGAAAACCTACTCCAGCGCAGACTCTCCAGGGGCTGCAAGTGGATCTCTGCTCCAGTGTGGACCTCCATGGACTGCCTCACCAGGGTCTTTTATGGGGGCTGCAAGGGAATCTCTTATCCAGAGCCTGGAGCATCTCCTGCACCTCCTTCTACACTGACCTTGGTGTCTGCAGGGCTATTTCTCCCACATATTCTCCTTCCTGTGCTTAACAGCTGCTGTGTATTGGTTTTTACCTTTTCTTAAATATGCTATCACAGAGGTGCCCTCAGCATCACTGATGAGCTCAGCCTTGGTCTGTGGTGTGTCTGTTTTGGGGCTGTCTGGGCATGGCTCTGACTGACATGGGGCCAGCTCCTGCTCACGTCTCCCAGAAGCCACCGTGCAGCCCCTCCACTACCAAAACCTTGCCCTGAAAACCCAATACAAGGTTACTCTTAGGTAACCTGTGTTGCTACTGAATCTCAGCTGTTTCCCTTCTCTGCAGGGTGGAGGAGGGGGCTTTTGTGGTTTTCCACCCACATTTGGTCTCTCTCTCTCTCTGAATCCCAGCCTCAGCCAAGACGGCGGAAACCCACTGAGCCCCAGCCATGGCTGAGATTTCATCTCTGTGCCACCCACTCTTCTCCTCCTGGCAGTGACTTGCCCCTTTGACTGGAGGATGGGGGTGTGAGATGCAGTCAGGCTTCAGGGGGAGCAGGGATGGCCATTCACAGCACTGAGGTTCACAATGTGCCACCAGGTGTGGAAGGAACAGCAGTGATCATGCCTCAAGCATGGGAGCTGGCCCATTGGTTGTGACACTGCAGAAAGATGATGTCCCATCTCAGAGAAAGAGCCACCCACACAAAACAGGAACTTCCCAGTGTGGGATACAGGCTATGGGACAGGATGGGACGGGACGGGATGGGACGGGATGGGATAGGATGGGGTGGGATGCCATGGGCACTCACTTTGCCAGCATCCAGAGCCTGTAAAAGCCCTGTTTTGAGACACAGATCTCCTGTGAGAACCTGACATATCACATCAGCATCTTCAAAACTCTTTCACATGCATCAAACAGAAATATCCTTTCTGGTCCCCAGCTGCCAGAGAGGGGCTGTCCTGGGAAAAAAAGAGTTGAGAAAACTCAGGTTGGGATCGTAAGGCCTTGGAACCTCAGTGCTTGGGGCCCTAGGGCACTGAACTGGTGCTTCAGTTCTCACAGATTCTGTCTGGCATTTTGTCTCCCCAGCATGCTGTAATGCAAAAACACTGGCTTGTTTTTAAACAGTTGGTTTATGTCACTGCAAATATCCACCAGAAATAGCATTCCCCGAAGGGGTAAAGCTTGTAAAACGCTCTTGAAATTGCTGCAAAGTTACAAGGAGAAGCAAGGCTGTGAGTCTGAGGTGACAAAGCTGCAGGCTTAGCCCCCACATGGACCCACTCTCATCACAAGGAGGGAATTCATCTCTTGGAGCTGTTCCAGCTGTTTGGCAAACAGGTACCTCTGGGACCAAGGGTCACAGTGTGCAGTGACGTGTTTGTATCGCTTTCATCCAAGCTTCTCAAAGCACTTTGCAAGCATTAATTAAACATCAGAATCCAGAAGGGATGAATAATATTAGGCAGCCAGTCTCTCTTCTGAATGTAATATTCCTCATAAATATTTAACTGATTTTTAAGTTCTGTGCGAGTCTGGTTCTCACCTCACTGGGACAGTTGCTGTACTGCACCCATGGGGAAAGTGGGGCTTAGCCAGCATCACACACTGACCCTGCGGCACAGCAAGAAGAGCCTGAGCACTGCACACTGCTCCCCCTCCCAAGAAGTTCGTGGCTGTCATGTTTCACTGCTTTATCCCCTGCAGAGACACTCTGCACTGTCTCTCTTTGCTCTAATCCCATCACCAGCAATATTTTTGCAAGCTAGAGCTGGCGATTAACAGATCCTCACAGTGGAGAGAAGATGCTTCCAAGCTGTACTGAGTGAAGGTCAGAGTCTGCAGGGATGCAAAGTGTCTCCAGGGAAATGAGAAAAAGGGAGAAAAGGGTCTCAGAAATCAGATGTTGAGAGGGACCTTTTACTGGCTCTGCTGGAAAGCCAAGATACCTCCAGAGATGATCTCCTTAAAACCAAGCTCCCTACACATGAGTGAGGACTCCGAATGTGCCTGTGAACTCCGGTGGGTGAAGGATACCCAGATGTGCTGGAAAATTAGTAATTTCTCAGTGGTATCAGAGAAAAGGAAGAACAAGTGTTGAACACAGCATAAAAACCATGTCTTCAGACACCTGACTGTCAGCAGCTTCAAAGGCCAGGGGCGTTCTCTTTGTAACAGAATAGCTGACACCTGGTGAGCTTGTCGAGGGGCATTTCTGGTGCTAGATGTGGGGAGCTAGAAACAACCAGCCTTCTGGTGAGGGGGCCTGGTGATTTGCCCCAGCACAGCTATGTTCCTTGGAAGGGAAGAAGGCTCCTAGATTGTGCCAGAGGGAGATACCTCTCTGCAGGCACTAGGAGTCTCTCTGCAGAAGCCTGACTGGGACTCTCTAAGCAGATATCATGAAGGTTCATTTGCTGAACACAGCAGAAAATCAGGAAACCTGCAGAAATGTTCTTCATGAGAAAGCGGTCCCCTGTATTCAGGCAGGAGGTGTGAAGTCTGATGTAGCAAAACTAGTCAGGTGTGCTGAGAAGTCAGGGACTACTCAGAGGGCACTGGAGAGACGAATGGTCCAGGAACCACCAACTGCAACAGTGTGTCACTGAAAGTGATAGGGGCTAAAGCCAGCCTAAACAAAACCAACCCCATGTTGAGGATGTGTCAGAAATGCAACAGGCAGGAGAGGGGTAGGTGGGGGAGCTTTTAAGGACTGTATCTCTCTCGTTATTAATGACCTTGGCAACAGGAAGGGAGAGAAGTTGCTGACAATATTTGTTTTGATGCACAGCTGGAGGTGTTTCATCAGCACAGAAGGTCTGCAATATCACACTGGAAGCCGCTTGGGGCTGGGAGCATTAAAGCGGATTGTAACTCAGTGGCATACGCCATCAGGTTGCAGTAACTGAGAAATTTTGCTTTAGCTTTCTCAGCTGAAAGCAAAGGGAGGGAAGGATCTGGGCGTGCCAAACGGTCCCTGGAGAGCTGAGTCACGGAGCGCGCAGGCCAATAGGCACTAGGGATGGATGTACCCATTGCGCGGCGCTCGTGGGCGGGAGAATCTCGGCGCAGGGGGACAGTAGATGGCGGCATTGGCTCGGAACAAGGAGAGGAGCTCTGTGCCAGGAGGGAGTGAAGGAGCAGCAGCTGCAGCCTTCGGCCCCTGCCATGCCCTCATCCCCGAGCATAGGTGCCCCTTCAGAGCGCTGAGGGAGTGCGATTTCATACAATCACAGAATGGTTTGGGTTGGGAGGAACCTTAAAGATCATCTCGTTCCAACCCCTCTGCCGTGGGCAGGGGCACCTTCCACTGGACCAGGTTGCTCCAAGCCTCGTCCAACCTGGCCTTCAACACTTCCAGGGACCAGGCATCCAGAGCTTTTCTGGCCAACCTGTTCCAGTGCCTCACCACCCTCACAGTAAAGAGTTTATTCCTAATATCTAATTTAGGATTTTAAAGGGCTAGGGAGCGCCCAAGTGGAGAGTCCTTACTGAGCTCCTGACAGCCCCTCAAGCTCGTTAGGGAGTTTGCTGATGCCTTCTCGTTGGTCCAAAACCTGTGTCATTTTCCATGCAAAAAGGGGGATGCTGGCCTGGTGACAAGAAAGGAAGACTCCCAGTGCCTGTAAAAGAAGAGGAACATGAGAAACCTCAATGAGAATGAGAATTAACAAATCCTCCCAGAACCTGTCCTTCTGTGTCACCTCCTGCCA
The DNA here is from genome assembly GCA_035041135.1 of Platyrinchus mystaceus. NCBI lineage: Eukaryota > Metazoa > Chordata > Aves > Passeriformes > Tyrannidae > Platyrinchus > Platyrinchus mystaceus. The sequence goes on along the minus strand of JAWWLV010000001.1, from coordinate 27,604,100 downwards.
GTGTTCCTGGAAGGCACTCATGTCCTCTTTCCATAAGACCCTCTGAAATCCATCTGTTCAGATGGGAGTGACATCCCTTTCAGAGTGCACCAGATGACAGCTTTTGGAGTGAGCCACATTGAACTGGCAGGCCAGCAAGATGGAAACCACAGAGAGAAGCTCTTGAGCATGATGGAATCCACAACTATGAAAAGACTGTCCCAGATGCTTTGAATCTCAGTGGGTGGCATGAGACACAGTACCTGCAACAAGAGCATTCCTGTAAGGAACTTGATTTGAGGGAATCTTTAGAAGGCAAAATTAAGAACCCTGGATATTTTGGGTTTGTTCGTAGAAGTGTTGAAGAAATACAAGCAGAGTGGTAAGTCATTGGGCGATTTTTTGCAGGATTGGTGCTGAAATTGTTCTCACAAATTTGCCAATATTGAGTATAAAACTCAATGTGCCTTAGTATCCTACACAATTCAAGATCTGGTTCTAACTTTTTATTGTTTTTAAAAGGCTGTACAGAATGTACCAAGACCTCAATAGATGTGTTTATAGTTGCTCCTTTGTCAGATTATGCTATTCTCTAGCACTTACTTAGCCTCTCACTGTAAATCCCTGAGAAGTCCTGGATGCAGAACATCTGGACCTAGTTATGATTTTTTTTCTGATGGTGCTGATTTTTCTTACCAAAAAAAAGATTAATTTGGGATTAAAGATTGTCCTCCTGTTCCTTTTGGAGGAGTCATATGCAAAGGAATTTGCATGCATAACACTTTCTTTGCATTCCTTAAGCTCCCCTCTCTGCCAAAAAGGAATCCACTGGATTTCCTGTGTTTTTTCAAAGTTTTCAGCCTCTGTGTATTGGGTTTGCATGGCAAGGTTTAGGATGCAGGGGAGCAACAGGGTTCGCTTCTGTGATAAGCTGCCAGAAGTGTCCTCTGTGTCTGACGGAGCCAGTGCCAGCCAGCTCCAGGACGGACCTGCCGCTGGCCAAGGACAAGAGCATCAGCCACAGTGGTAGCACCTCTGGGATAACATGGTTAAGAGGGGTGGAAAAAAATGAGCAACTGCAGCCAGAGAGAGGAGTGAGAATATGTGAGAGAAACAGCCCTGCAGACACCAAGATCAGTGCAGAAGGAGAGGGAGGAGGTGCTCCAGGTGTCAAAGCAGAGATTCCCCTGCAGCCAGTGCAAAAGACCCTGGTGAGGCAGGCTGTCCCCCCTGCAGCCCATGGTGGTCCGTGGTGGAGCAGAGATCCACCTGCAGCCTGTGGAGTACCCCACAACAGAGCAGGTGGATGCCTGAAGAAGGCTGTGACCCCATGGGAAGCCCACACTGGATCAAGCTGCTGGCAGGACCTGTGGACCCATGGAGAAAGGATCCCATACTGGAGCAGGTTTGTTGGTGGCACTTGTGACCCTGCAGGGCACCCACACTGGAACTGTCTGTTCCTGAAGGACGGCACCTCGTGGAAGACACCCACACTGGAGCAGTTCATGAAGAACTCCAGCCTGTGGGATGGACTTACCTTGAAGAAGTTCGTGAAGAACTGCCTCCTGTGGGAGGGACCCCATGCTGGAGCAGAGGAAGAGTGTGAGGAGTCCTCCCTCTGAGGAGGAAGGAGCGGCAGAGACAATCTGTGATGAACTGACTATAACCCCCATTCCTTGTCCCCCTGCGCTGCTGTGAGAGGACGTGGAGAAAAGTGGTAGTGAAGTTAAGCCTTGGAAGAACAGAGTGGTGGGAGGGATTTCTTTTAAGATTTGGGTTTACTTTCGCAATATCCTACTTTGATTTTATTGGTAATAGATTCAATTAATTTCCCCAAGTCGAGTCTGTTTTACCCATGACAGTAATCAGTTAATGATCTCTCCCTGCCCTTATCTTGACTCACAAGGCTTTTGTTACATTTTCTCTTCCCTGTCCAGCTGAGGGTTTTGCTCACTGTAACTGCACACTGCACCAGGTCAGGCAAGAGCCCTGGCCATCACGACAGGCACAGCTGGGTACAAGCTCAGTGTTGCTCAGTGGGGAACTTCTCTCAGAGGAGCAGACAAAACACTGGGAGCCATGAAGGGGCAGACAGAAGTACTGCAGAGAAAGGCACCGTGTCTCCATGAAAATCAGCACCGCTCCCCTGCCAGGCTGCTGCCTCCTCTTCCAGAGCAAAGGGCTTGAGGAGAGTTGGCCATGCATAGAGACGGGCCTGTGCAAATTGTCAGGGAGAAAGTCCCAAAACCTCGGATTTGTACCTGAAAGGCAATAAGTCAGGAGGGGATGGGGAAGCAGCAAAAAAAAAGATGTGATAAAAGGTGGTAAAATAATGATCATCTAAGATATGATAGATCTGGGAGTCCCTCTTCTTCTAGTCTTTGTGACAGAAGAAAAAACCCAGATGATGAAATCAGAAAGCTTTGAATTCAAAACCAATAGAGGAACCATTTTCACATAGTGAAAAAGCAGACCCGGGGACTGATTGCCAGAGGAAGTCAGGGAGTACAAGGAAACAGGGAGGTTTAAAGAGAGACCAGGCACACATCTGAGCAATGAGAACATCCAGGCTGGTAAAAGGCAATGCTAAAAGTATTACACACAGGAGGAGAGAGCACCCTATTGTGTATGAGAAGAGAAAGCAAACTGCTGCGAGGCACTGAGAGAATATGATGTGGTCCTGATGAATATTGGACAGCCCCTTAGCCCCATTGGGACTCACCCACCTTTTCTCTACCTCCAAAGCATGTGTCAGAGAGAGGGGATTGAGCTACAGATCACTCCAACCTGAAAAAAATTGCAGTATTATCAATTGCCTAGGAAAATGCTGGTACCAGGCTGGAGTGTCCTGCATTTTGTTGGTTCTGACTGAAATTGCATGGGATGGTTGAAGCAGACAGATCCACCTCGCGGCTCTGCTGCATTTCTCTAGGACTCAGTGGAGAAATGGGTGTCATTTTCAGTACAATACATGGCTAACTGTTTAGCTAAAGAGCTGTGGAGTCCAGACATGCTCTTCAGGGTGGGCTAGTTGTGACTTTTTGGGCGCTGCTCCACTACCTGCAGTCTGAGGATCCCAAAGTGCCTTCGCTAGCTGTGAATGCAGCTTCCCTCTTGGGAAGGGAAGGTGAGAGCTACACAGTAAGGTCTCTCCATATGCCTGGTGAAATAATGAAAATCTGGTGTGCTACTGATCCTTCTTACTCAAGTCAAGAGAATCTTTCATCTTAAATATTGAGAGCTTAATTTTTGTTCCGCTGCCTCCTTGAGCAGCCACAGCCTGGGGACCCATATGGGAAACACCACACGTGTGGCTCTCTTTATTAATGAGGCTTTCTTCTAGGGTGGCATGTAATGGCTGTTCAAGAGCAGTACCACAGTCCTCTGTGGCTTTTCAGAGAGGAGGTGAAGAGCATTCTCTGACTACATGAAAGCTAAACACATTAAAGGTCTTGAGAGATGGGACCTGGCAGACTCACACTTATATTACTAAATACATGCTTAGCAGGAGGAGAGTGACAGAGAGCTCTAACATCAGTTGTAGATCTTTCAGGAAAATGTGAGAACTAAAGGAATAAATGAATGAATGAACAGGGACAGCCAGATGGGAGAAAAAGAAAGAAAAAAAGACTCTGAAACACAGCAAAAGGGAGAGACTGAACCTGTGATTCTTTCTTCTCTAGTGGCATTTAATTTCCCCTTCCCTGCTGTGAAAATGTCAGAAACGAACAGGCAACTTCAGTAAAACAGAACTGAAAGAGAAAGAGAAGACAGCAAAGGCCTTAGAAATGGCTTCACACAGGCAGAGGTACACCCAGCACTGTCAAATAGGCACAATCCTCCATAAGCACACACAGGGACCGGCGGGTTTTTTTGTTGCAAAGATTTATTTTCAGTTCTAAAATCAGTTTCTAATAAGTTAAAATGCTCAAACTGTGCAACAGGGCAGTGATCAGGGCAGTGCAGGCAGAGGGAGAAGAAACAGAGCAAGGGAGGCAGAAAGCACCATCAGGCTGCAGGAAAGATAGATTCCAGCCATCTCCTGCATCCTGATGTTCCACCAGAGAAAGGCTGTGAAAGGAGCTATGAAGGAGGGGCAAAGAGTGGGCAGGGATGTGGCACTGAAACAGGCAATAGCTACTGGTTCAAATACTCCCAACAGCTCCAAAGTATCTGTGCTGCTGGCCACCTTACTGCAGGGGTGAGGCTCGCCTTGCCCTGGTAGGCAGCTCCCAGCCCCTCTGCAGGTACAGAGCTCCCAAGGCCTTCTGCATTGTTCATGCCATCCCTAGACTCTCCTGACAGGTCTGCATGGTGCCCATCTCTCTGCAGCATGGCACACAGAGTTTCATCCTCCCATGCAGACTAGCCCTGGTGTCCCTGCTCCTGTCAGCACTCAGGTTGTTGGATCTTCCCTTTCTGGTTTTCCTTCATTGACTTCCACGGCCCAGGGACTGCAAACATCCCCTCGAGTGCTGGGAAAGCAGGAGTCTGTGCCTGAAAGGGAAAAAAGAGGCAACATCAGGTATGAGAGGAAGATTGAATGCCATGGAAGACTGGGCTTCTCCTTGCTATGGAAGACATGGTCCTACTGCTTGCAACCATAAGGCTCCCATTCTCTCCCAGAGCCAGGGAAGAAGCCATTCTCTGAGACCTGCAGTTTCTTCTGGGGAATGCTATCCCAACATGATCCTCTGTGATGCCATGGGCATAAGGAATAACAAAGACAGGACATGCTTAAGGGAAAGCAAAGAGTGATCTGGGCAATGGTCAGGCCAATGTCAAGTTTGATGGTATGCCAGATTTTACAACACCTTTTCAGAGAGAAGTAAAGGCATGAAGGGTTGTGCAAAATGAGATAAGAACAAATTAAAGACAGAACCACTTTCACAAGGGACTTTCTAGACAATGGAAAAGATGTAGATCTGAGGGCTTCTGACAGTGTAGAAGTATAGGGCAACACACAGTCAATCAGTACAAGAAGGATGAGATTAGTTGGAGAATAGCATGGTAGGTGTAATCCCAGCTAAGAAGAAGGGACTGGGATTTTGTTGGCATGTTTCTGACAGGCTGTAGGGAAATGATAAGCACAAGTCTTCAAAGATCAGTCATTATTGGCACAGAGAGTGTGAAAGTGCTAATGAGTTAGGTAGCTGATAAAGCTGAGGAGCCTCATTTGGAAGAAAGAGGATGAAAATGTCACACAAGACCCAGATATTTTCGGAGAACAGAGCTCTAAACTGAGTGACAGGAAGAATGAAATGCAACAGTACCAATGGCACGTTGATAGGCTCAGGGGATCGGAATAGGAATTCCTAATGTGTGGGCAACAGCCCGTCGAGTGCACATGATACACTGCGGTGAGCTTTCGGTGTCCAGCTAATGCAAGGAAAGCAAATGTAATCTCAGAGGATGCCAGCAGAGAGAGGGAGAGAACCAGAGAAGAGCTGATATCTTTGCTTGAGGCATCTCATCTGCACTCGGACAGAGGATGAGCCCAGCGGGGAGTCTGGGCAGAGAAGGGCATGAATCACAGAATCACTGGATGTTGGTGTTGGAAGGGAGCTCTGGGCATTATTCAGTCAAAATGCCCCAATAAAGCAGGGCCACCCAGAGCTGGCTGAGGACCACCTGTGGATGGAGGACCTGTGCTGCAACACAGCAAAGCACAGCCGTGAGGGCACATGCAAATGTTTCAGTGTGGTAAATATCCTGGCTGCATGAGCATTTAACTAACAGCTGGACACCCACGTGTCCTATTTCCTCCTAGCTGAGGCCTTAGAACTACACTGCCAAGGGATTTCTCCCAAGGTTTTTGGCCAGAAAGGGTAGTTCTGATCATCTTTTCCTGGACTGCACAGTCCAGAGAGTCATCCAGAAACTGTAGATTTTTGCCTCAGGTGATCCTTTGCCATCACTGATTATTAAGGATGGATGACAAAGAACCTGTCACAAGCTGCTCTGTGGTACCCACAGTGTTTTTTAAAAAAATTCAACCTTGATTTTGTTCTGATGCTGCTTGTCTTCAGTCTCCAGCCACTGGGACTTGCTAAGACTTTTAATCAATGCTAACACATTCCTCTGTCTTCAACTCAAGGAAGTTCCAAGGCTCCCAGATCTTTCACCGGGGCAAGCTCTTCTGAACTTAGATTGCTCCAAGCCCCCAGCCCCTTCTGCACTACAGGGGATTTTCACTGTGGAGCCTTTCCAAGAAGTTAAGTAGAAGGCAACTTCATCACAGCTACACTCGAAAGGTGTCTCTTGTCAGCAAAAGGAAACCTTGAAGGATGAATTTGCCATGTAATTAATTTGCAGAGCAACAGTATGAAAACTGCAGAGAAATGGTCTGACTTGTTTGCACAGCTTTTTTTCTGGGGACATGCTTGAGAACCATTAGCTCTGGCCTGGTCTTTGGGATCACAGTGGTAAGGCAGAGTTTTCAGAGGACAAGATACTGGAACAAGCCGAGCAAATGAAGGTCAGTAAATTGCCAGAAGCAGAGGCTGAGGTGTGAGGGCTGAGCCAGCAACAGCAGCCCTGCATTGAGATCTGTGTCTGGGCACCAGTAGGCATTTATATAGAACTGTTTTATATAGAGACTGTTGCATTAAAGCATTCAGATAAGGAATAAGAGAAACAACATCTACAAAAGCCTGGAAATTAACCCTTCTCTAGTACAGCATGGCTTAATCTCCGGGAGAGTAAACATGAAGTTTTTCAAGGCTGGGCTGTGATTGTCTCTTAGGAGGTTTCACCCCTGCAGGTTTCTGACCTGCCTCAAGACAAAACCATGGTTAGCCAGAGCTGCCAAATAAGGTCAAATAAGGGTTGATGTACAGGAAAAATAACAGAATTGGGGTGATAGAGACTTACCCTTTTCTGTAGGGCCAGAGCCACAACACAGAGAGGAAGCAGAAGGAAGAGGGTGAGTGTGAGCCCAAAAGTAACCTGCCCACTGAAGACAGCAGGAGGGCCGGAGACCTGGGCACCTGTGAGGAGGAACCACAGTTAGAAACGGAGGGAAGGTCGATTTTGCACTGGGGCAAGGCTGGGACTGCACAAAAACAGGCAAAATGGGAAAGAATGTAGGGAACTGGAAGGAGCAATGTAACAGACTGGTGAGAGCTAAGACAGGATGACAAGAAGATGGGATCCAAGTGGAGAAGGGGAGAAGGAAAGGGTGGTGGTGAGAGAGGAAAGGCATCAGGGAACTGAATATGGCAAGAAGAGGTTGGTTACAAATACATGGGGAACAGTACCTGTGATCTGCAGCTCATACTCCACTGCTCCCAGTTGGCCTTCTGGGCCATATACACTGCATTCCCATGTGCCTGTATCCTTTTGTGACACTTTGGGTATTTCCAAGGTGCCCATCTGGGCACTGTGGCCCTCCAGGTTTTGGGGTGTGGTCACAGCCAGCTTGCTGTTAGTGGGGACTGAGCCAAGGTGCTTCCACTGGAAACGTTCATGTCCCCAGGAGTGTGTGAGTCTGCAGATGAGCAGCAAATGACTCCCCTCAGAAACTGGTCCTTGGATGCTTGGGGTCACTGCAGCAAAGGAAAAAAAAAAACAAACCTCAGGAAAGACTACAGACAGGTCCACATCTCTTCCTCATCAATCCTTCTTCTATTACATCCCTTATTTATTACTTCCTCTAATTTATTTTCTTTGTCTTCCTCAGTTTTAAGAGGAATAATCAGGTCACCAAGGAAAACCAATTTCAGCAGAGTCCAGTGCAGTGCAGTGCCCTCAATAGAGACCTTGTTTCCCATCCTGAGGTGGGAACCCATGATCAGGAGCTACCCACGCTCACTGCACTGACTTGTGGGGAGGTTTATCTGTAAGCACTGGGGGACCCCAGAGGGGTAAGTAATGCACCTCCCTGTCTCTTCTCTCACCTGTAACCACTGCCAAGGTCACCTCCCTGCTGATTGTTTTGTGGCCCACAGAGACAGCACAGCGGTATTGTCCTGCATCACCTGGCCCCACCACAGGGAGATGCAGGGGGAAGTTTCTGCTACTCAGATTCGGGGAGATGTCCCAGTCTTGCAAGTGTCCTCCTGCAAGGTGGCTCCAGTGGGCTGTCACCATGTTCGTCTGAAAGGAACTGGGAAGGTAGCTCAGGCTGCACGGTAGATGGGCTGCAGAGCCAGCTGCAGCATAGACCACAGGGTTGGTTGGGCCATCAAAACCTGAGCCAGAGAAAGAGCACAATGTGTGGTGGTGGCTGGAAAGATGGGAGATGACTGACTTGGGAAGTGAGGACAGGGTGGGAACTGGGAAGCTGGAGCTACTGGGGTTAGTCAGTCACATCAAAGGGATGAACTTGGGGATGCTGAAATATCAACATAGAGGTTGAGGTCACCTAGAATTTGCAGGTTGTATGTGGCAGAAATGATCTCGTTATCAGAGTATCGAAGCTGGCAGCGCCAGGAGCCCGCATCACTCATGGATGGCCGCAGGATGGAGAGAGCCCCAGGCAAGGAGCAGAAGGTCCTGGAGGTAGGGCCCTGGTGCCCATTATGGAACCAACATGTCTCCACAAGGCTGGCTCGGTAGCTGGAGTTGCAGCTCATCAAGAGAAGCTCATTTTCTACCACAGGATTGGGCGGACTGAGGGTTACTGCAAAAAAACCAAAGTGTTGGCATGGGGGGGTGAGCTAAGATCACAGCGGAACTACCAACCCAACCCTTTGTGTCCCCCTGTCCTAGCCTTTATCCACAGGCAGGCATCCCTCCAGATTGGAGAGCAGACAGCAGGAAGCTGCGCCCTTTCAGGAGGATGCTGCCTGTACTCTAACCTGTCCAGCCAAACACAGCATCCCCACCCCTTTCCACCTTTACAACCTTCCCTAAAAATCAACATTCTCTAGGTTTTCCATCTTCTCCTACCTGTAATTACCCCCAGCTCCACGTGGCAGGTATGGACCTCTGAGTTGTATTTCACCCACGCCTCATAGAGCCCAGCGTCCTCACTCCGGACAGGGTCGATCCGCAGGGAGAAATTGCCACTGCGTAAGGCAGAGTCCTGGAGTGACACCCGGGGCTTCATGAGCAGTGCCGTCTTCTGGAGGCCCGAGTACCCCACCTCCAGTACCCCGTGTGGCTCCTGGTGGACACTGGAAGTGGGACAAGTGAGCGGCTCATTCCAGCGGCAAACGTGAGATCAAGGGAGGGGGCAGGAAGGAGGGAATATGGGGAAAGAGAAAAGGGGCTCAAAGTGTCTCCCACCCTCCCCAGTCCCCCCAGAAGGACTGAAATTCCTTTTGACCCTGACATACCTTCCCCCGTGCCTCTTCCACAGCACAGATGTCTTGTCAGGCAGCTGCTTCAAGCTCTTTCTCATCTTTCTGGGGCTCAAGTAGCAGGGCAGCATGGCTGAACTCCCCTCTCTGACCCACATTTTCTGGTCCCTGCTTTCCCTCTCCGCTAATCCTGCTAGGATGTGACCAGCTGTAACAAGATAAAGAGTTGAGCAAAGAGTGGGGATGCCAGGTTTGACAGGGCAGGTTAGAGAGCATGGCACTATCTGGCCATCTTTGGTGGATTGGAAGGGCACAAACTCTCCCTTCCAGCCTTGTCAGAGACCAAGTAACACCCAGGCTCAGCTTGCTTGAGCTACTCTGCCCTTCCCAATAGGTTCAGCCCCTCTTACCACTGAAAGCCAGCAGGGCAAAGGTGAGGTACAGCACCAGGGACACCGGCCTCATGGTGGCATCCAGGAAAGGCGAGGGGCTGCCTCCTGCTTGGGTCCGTGCTTGACAAGGTCCAAAGCTTGAAGAGATCAGCAAAAATGAGGCATGGGCAAAGAAGGTGCTAGAAGTGGGTGGGTGAGGAAAGAGGGGTCAGTGGGACGTGCTAGCTCTCATGCCCTCTCTCCTTCTCTGATCAAAGATTTTCCCTAAATGCCCTTATATTGCAGGTGGGCAGCGAACTTCCTCGTATCACTAAGAAGATGCGTCACGACCAAGAAACCAGTATAAGCCTGAGGCACGTGAGAGCAGAGGAGGGAGGGACCAGAGACACAGCTGTAAGCATCTTTTAGTGGAAATTCTTTGAGTCGCTGTTGTTTTTCTTACCAATTTCGCTTCTACATAGCCAGTGGAAAAAGTGTAGAAGACACTTCCCAGCAAGTGCCCTTCATGTTTTTCTTTCATCTCTTACCTTTTTTGGTTTGATCTTTCCGTCTCTTACAGCTTCCCTTTAATTGTTTCAGGGCATTCAAGAACATGTCGGTCTTTATTTCTGCAGTTCTTTCTTTTTGTTGGTTTTTTTTTCCTTCATTTTCTTTTTCTTTCCTTCTTTAATCCTCCAAATGTGATAATTTCTTGACTTTTTTCTCATTGGTTGGTTCAAAGGCAGCATGAGGAAAGGGTCTATGGTGAGCTCCAAGCAGGGCACATGTGACTCATCAATCTAGAGTCCAGGGCCAACATGGGACAAAGCCCAGGTGATCCAAGGAGATAGAGAGGAGCATCCAGAAGGAGCAATCAGAACTGAAAAGGGGCTGAATACTGTGGCACTATGAGGGGTTTGAGGAGGGGACCCTCCTCCACCAGCAGTTCTGGGAAAACCCACTTGAGCTCATGCACAGAAGGGGCTCAACATAGCTCCCATCAGCTGCAGATCTTTGCATAGGGCAATACATTTCCATCCATGTGCCTCATCCTGGGGCCCATTTTGTCTCAGAGAACCCCCACTGTTGAGGTTCACACTTTCCAGCAGCCCACTGCTCTGACTCTTTCAGACTTAATCAGCCCTTCGTGAGAAGTGTCAGACACCCAAGCCCCTCGGTGGCTCATTCCTCAAGTGTTGGGGCTTTTCCTCAGGCTGGGGGAATGGAGGTGACTCATAGTGGCCACTTCTTGACTGTGGAAGGATCCTTGCTTGCTCTCTAGTTTTTCTCAGCTGGGTGGTGAAGGTGGAGGATAAAAGAGAGCCAGTGCTATGCCTCACTTCAGCAGACCCCTGCTGTAGTGACAGCTCTCATCTCTTTCATCACACATGGCTCTCCAGCCTCCTGAGGAGTGGGACTGGTGTACAGGTGCAACCTCATGTGCCTCTATGTCCCCGAGGGACTGCTTTGTAGTGGTCCCACATCCCCTCTTGTGTAACACAGTGCATGGGATTGCATGAGAGAGAAAGAGAGGAGAGAAGATAGGGGAGAACTTGTGACAGTTTTCAGGAGGTGTTTTTTTCCTACTGTTCAAGAAAAATAACAGTTTGTGGTGACCAGTTCAAGCAGAAAGCATCAACCTCTTCTTTCCCTTGAATCAGCAGTGCAAGAATGGTGTGAGTGTGTGGGTGAAGGTGAGAGAGAGAAGGGAGTTGGAACCGTGGTGGGGAGACACATACATTTCTGCAGTCCAGCATCATCTGCTCCCCCTCTCCTGGCTTCACTTGAGGGGCACACCAAGCTCACTGTTCTCCCCCTCCATCTTGACTCTCTCTGCACTTGTAGCCTTGGCACCCTGCCACTATTCCACTCTAGCCCTCAAAACCACTTCTGAAGGAATCCATGCCCTAGGAAATGCTTGTCCCTTGTAAGAACCAGCAAAGCAGAGGACATAGTCCCATCCTGCTACAGCTTCCCAAGAGGTGGTCACAAGAGACTGATGGAGAGCCCAGGAAAATGAGAGGAGCTGCCTGGCACTGGCACTGTGGGGGGGTTGTTTGGGGCCGAGGGGTTATTGTGCTGAGCGAGCATGTTGTAAAAGGAAGATTTTAGAGGCACTATTTTACTCAGCACCAAGCTATCTTTAGCAAAGACACTGTGACGTTTCTCTCTAACAAGCCATTTTAAATGCTGACTCCCTCGAATGGCATTTTCGTCATCTCCCAGAACAGGACCCCACCGCAGAGATAACAGTGATCGGAGAGAGATCAGCACAGGGACATCTTCTCAGAACTGCCAGTGTGGGTCCCCTGGGCAGAGAGGCTGACAGGGATGTGTGGGACCCTGGCAGAGCCATGGGGAATGAGGGGCAGGCTGCAACAGGAGTAGCCAAGGGCAGGGATATAGAAGCCCAGCTCACTAAAATGCTCCTTTGTCCGTGTTAGGCATTAGTAGCTTCAGCCAGGTTCCAGACTTAACCGCAGCAGTCATCTTGTGCACAGCCTTAATACATTGCTCTTCTTGTCTCTCTTGGCATGTCTTATGGATGCGAACTACACTCACCAAGAAAAATAGGAATAGAAATTACTGTTCTGCAGTATCATTGAGTTAGTCTTGCTGAAGGAATTTTCCATTGCATTTCCAGATTTCTGTAATACCATGTTTTTCTCTGAGTGATTCCACTATCATGTTTTGGTCCTTGCACCATCAAGTCTGAAAGTGGTCACAATCTTCCACTTTATGCTGACTTTCTCAGATGCTCTAGAATTTATTTGCAGACTTTAGCTGATCTAGGAAACCACGCCATGACTTGAAGACTGGGTTATCAGCTTGTCTGGGTGTTCCTGAGATAGAGTGCTTTCCAGAAGGACCTCATGTAAAACATCCTGATTGCTGTTTGTCCAGTGCTAAAGCAAACATAGCAGGCAAAACCAAGTCCCTTACTAATGGGAGATAACTAATAACTTCATGGCAAGGAACTGTAAACAAAAAGCAGCCACACCTGGGAAAACAGAAGGGAAGGTCTGGCAAGGATGTGGTGTGAGCAAGAGCTGCTGGGCAGGTTGGTACCCAACAGGTGCCTGCACAGGCAACAGGTTTTTCAAGGATCAGACTGGGATTAACTGCGAGACTTCTGGCACTGACTGGGAAGATTAGGGAGCTAAAAGAAATGTAAGCTCAGATGCAGATAGGAAGTAGTGGAGCTGCCCTTCTCTGGGCACTTGGGACACATGCAGTGGTTCCCAAGTCAACACCTTGTTGCTGCAGAGAGGCCAAGCAGCAGAACCCTGAGGCAGAAAGAGCTGGTGCCCACAGCTTGGCAGGCTTTCTGTGAGATGCACAATGGGGAAATGTATCAAAATAGGCACCCTTGAGGTACAGGGATGCAAGCCACTCTTCCCACACAAAGGACCATGATAGTTTGTACCAAGGCACCAACCTGAGGTGCATTCTGTATATGAAATTAAGTCCAGGGTGGGTACCAAACGTGCTTTGTGATGCCTGGAAGCAGCATGTTATCTCCCCAGAGGCTGGGTACACCACACATCAGAGGGTGGTCTTAGAGAAGGGACCCATTCATCTGAGATGACAGGTCCCAAAAAGCAGTGAGGAGAAGAGGACTGGGAAAGTTCCCATCTCCCAGTAGATCTGGGCAAAACCAAAATGTGCCCCTGCAGAAGTGCTAGGAGGAGGCAGAGTAACTGGCTGCCTGGTTCGGAGGCTTTTTTGAAAAGGTCTTTTTTAGGGGGTTTTCTGAATGGGCAATGCCTGAATCACCACAGATCTCTGATACGGCACTGAGAAGAGTCTAGCAGTGCCCTGCTTCCCAGAGTCCCATGAGAACACTTTTAAGAAAACATAGCTTTCTGGGGTCTTTGGACAAATCTGCAGCCTCTTTCTTCACAGTGTTAGAAGGCGAGTGCCCTTTGTATGACAATCCTCAGCTGAATATCCCAGAGAAACCAGAATTAGAGAGTCAGAAACAACATTGGGGGGATTGGACTAAAGCTGTAGGGTGCATTTCTGCTAAAAAACCCCAAAACATAACAAAAAACCCAGTGATTTAATTACTGAAGAAAATCTGCAGAATTCAGGGGCTTATTTGGCAGCTGGCAACTTGTAACTGGCCAGCATTCACTGTGGAGAACTGCATTACTATTCTCTTTCAAAAGACCTCCAGATTCTTCCTCAAGGAGAGATGGGACACTTACAGAATCCTCACTGGTCATCCACAGCTACCTGTGGAGATGGTTATGGCTATCAGTCCCTTGGCCAATATCTAGTTAAGTGATATCTTTGATGCCACAACCTCTGTGTTTTGCAACACAGAGGGTGGGGTGGATTAAATACAAAAATCCATGCAGCAAACTAGGTTACATTTCTCATTGCAGCGTTCATGCTTCTAATCCAATGGAAAAATATGCAATAGCATCCCAAACATCCCAGGGCTGCAGTGGGTTTTCTCAAGAGCAAAGAGGGATGGGAGACATGTGCCAGCTTTGCTCTCAGTTACAGCGACCTTGACACTGAGGTGAAGGAGTCAGGCACTGACCCAACGTGCCACATGTTGCTGATTGGCTGGGGCAGCAGCTGAGTGGTCCTGAAAGATTCCCTTAACTCAGGTACGAGCTGAGGAGTACTCTGATAGGAGCTGAACCTTGGTCTGAGAGTGGGACTCACAAAATGTATTTCTCCTGGGATATCTGGGGAGAAAGGGTCTGACCATCTGCAGGGTCCTTGGGACACAGTGGACTGGAAGCCCCAGTGCCCACTGCAGAGCTGGATGACAGACTAGTGCTGGACACCAGGGATAGCCCAGAAAGCAGATGAGCATTGGCAGAAATGTCCAACAAACAAGACCTCTGGAAGTGTCATAAAAGAGAGAAAGGCCAATCCACATATTCCAGGCTCGTATCCTTATTGCTGCTGATGTTCTCAGCTGACAATACAGTATCACTTCAGAGAAAAACTGCCACAGAAGGATGTGCCTTCTGCTCATTGGGCTCAAATCCTCTCTGTGTTCTGCTCTGGGCAGTAGCCTGAGTTTCTCCAACAGAGAAGAGGCACCTTACTCATATTTCAGATGCTGGGGGATGAGCATTGCTCAGAGAACAGAGGGGTCTGGCTCTAGGCTTGTTTGCCTGTGTCCCCAGAACTGTGAAAAAGTGGGTCTGATCCACGTGCTGTGTTTTCATGGTGCATCATGGCAGAAGAACAGACACCCATATCTCATGGTATACTGGAGCTCTGGAAGCTGCAGGAAAACACTTCCTAAATAGAGAATATGTTGTTTCTTTCTTAGTGGGAAAGCTAGATATGAAAAGGTAGAGGGTAACTAAAGGAGCAGTGATGCTATGAAAAATCATTTGCAGAAGAATACAATCACTGGGAAGGTTGCTGTGGATGATGGCACAGCAAGGAGGGGCACAGCAGTGCTCCTGAATAGTCCTGAAGAGAATAAAGTCTCTGATTTGGTGATCCCCAACCACTTTGCTTTGAACAAAAAATTGCTAGGGAGGGAGATGGTGCATTTTTAAACTGAAAGGACTCATTGTAAATCAAAATGGACTTATTCCTTTATAGTTTAGTTTTCAGCTGCATCGATTCTCTGCTGCTCATCAGTGTTGACAAAAGAGAGGCAGCAGGAGAGATAAAAGGGAAGATGGCATTGCCCCTCTCTGCAACACTACTCTGCACATTTGTGCTGGTTTAACACAATTGCGTGCCAGACTGCAATTCAGAATGTGGTGGCAACTGAGCTGTTTTTTGAATTTCCTCTCCACTTGGCACCTCATGGCAGGTAGCAGCCTGCATCCTTTTGTAAGATACCTTCTACTGCCTCACCAAGAAAAACAGCACAAAATCAAATAAACCCACTGGTTTGTTAGTCACAGCATCACAGGAAGATTCAGGTGGGAAGGAACCTCTGAGGTCTCTACTTCACTCCTCTGATGCCAGAAGGGTGACTCTCAAACTAGACTGGGTTGCTCAGGGCCAGGCTCAGGGAAATCCTGGACACCTCCATTTATGGGTAATCATAAATGCTTGCTGTGTTCTTGCCTTTAGCACTGCAAAGAGGTTCCTCTGGCTCTGGAGGTACCCCCACTGTCACTATGCTGGCACATAGAGCATGCTTTCATGCTGTAAGAGATAACTCTTACTCACCCTCAAAGGAGGCTGGGACCAAAGAGGTGCAACTATAAATGGACTTTAAAATTCCCAAGAAGGGGTGGGACTTCCTGTGTCACAAGGAGGGCTGGGAGAGGTCTGGGTTCCCAAGATGGTCAGTCAACTAAATATTAGGAAGTTCTGCCAGGAGCTGGTCACTAGGGTACAGTTGAGGCCGCATGGAGTAAACATGGGTTTAAGCTTGATTTTTTGTTTTGTTTTGTTTGATTGTTTGTTTGCTTGTTTGTTGACACTGATTATTTTCCCTGGTGCTAAGAAGTTTCTGTTTGCAGATGTCAGGTCCCATTCTACAGGAGGTGAACATTCCGTGCTGTGCAGCACTCTCTCCACTGTTAGAGGATTCTCTGCCAGGTTTTTCTCAGAAAGCCACAAAAGACCAAAGGACTCTCTTTAGCTGCACAGCATGTGTGAGAGTAGAAGATAAAGCAGCTAATGCTTTTGTGTCCTGTGTAAATACTTCAGACGCTTTGCTGATGAGATGAAAGTGTCCTAGAAATTCAGACTATGTGAGCTTCCAGTGCTAGGCTGCCACATGATCTGCTCGACATCCGAATGCTTTCTGATGTTCATGGATGTCTTACAATGCCAAAATATGGTTAGGAGGGCTACACAGCTCTGCAGGTGTGACTGTCTCTCCTGGCATGGTGCATATATTTGGCC
This sequence comes from Platyrinchus mystaceus, assembly GCA_035041135.1. Taxonomy (NCBI): domain Eukaryota; kingdom Metazoa; phylum Chordata; class Aves; order Passeriformes; family Tyrannidae; genus Platyrinchus; species Platyrinchus mystaceus. The sequence goes on along the minus strand of JAWWLV010000001.1, from coordinate 27,587,656 downwards.
AAGTTAATGGGAAGCAACTACCTCCTAAAACCCCTGGTAAAATCACACTTAGAATTAAAACACAAGGTTCTACATTGAGGAACAAAGTGTGTGGAATCACACCTCCGGATGAGAATACATATCCTGGGAAGACAAGGCTCCAGGGAGGGAGATAGATGATACATGCTGTATTGAATAGGATCTCACGGAGTGAACAGATTGTGTTACCTCTGTTTACAGCACAAGTTACTGGAACGTGTCCATATTTTGAAAATGGATGTGGGAAAAGGATTTAGCAGTGTGGTACAAAAATAAAACCAAACCAACTCTGACTTAGGAGCCTTAAGATCTTGCTTTGAAATGAATAAACTTGAGGTGCTTGATCTCTTTTACCTAATCTGAAAGAAACAGTGGTGAGCTCAGGCAGAAATTTTACTGCAAACAAGAGGAAATTAATTTTGCATGTCACAAAGACAGTGTAATTATTGTTAGAGGATGTTAGGATGTTATGGAGAGCAGGAGTATAAATGAGCTCAAATATAGATTAGGTAATTTTTGGAGGATCAGTTCCTCACTGGCTTTTGAATATGATAACCTGGTATGACTGCCAGCTCAGGATGTCCTTGACTCCTGCTTGCAGGGAGCTTCTACATGATGCCTTGATTCTCAGTGCCTTTCCTTAGGGATCTTGTATTGGCTAGCAGAGCCCTATAGTGAAACCATTGGTATGACCATTTTTATGCTCTTACAATCCATCTTTGATATTTTCTTTCCATGAGAAGAAATGTGACATAGAGGTAGGTTCTCTGCTCCGGCAGAGGAACATAAGGATGACCAGAGGCTCAAAATTAAAACCAAAAATCTGGCTGAAAACGTGGTACATGTTTTTCACAGCAAGGCCCTGACACGGGAAGAACTCTTGTGGTGGCCTCTTCACCACCTGCAGACTGTTGGCGTGAAAAATGATCGATGGCACCCTCTTGCTCAGCCCTAGGATATGAGACTCTCTGCAGGAACGAGGGAGCCAAGCCAGATGATCACCATCATGCAAATAAAACACTATCTTTTCATATTTCCCCAGGCTTTTGCCTTACTCACAGCCCTGACTGGAGGGCTTCCCTAAGAGTTCATGTGTGCCCTTTTGAAGACTCAAAAATAAAAGCCAGCTGGTCTTGCTCTGCAAGAAAACTCCAGTGGAGGAAAACAGTGGTGGAAAACTGCTGAGCTGAGGCACATAACCCACAGGGAAAAGGAAGGAAAAAGCTCCTGGACTTAAATGAACTGAGGTGGTGATGGCATGTGGGCGTGGGGACTTTCCCCTGAGTTTGGCAGGGACTGGCTGTTTTTTCCCTAGATACAGGTGCCTAGAGGGCTCATTTGTTCCAGACTTGAAGGAGATAGAGGGGTTTCTATTTTTTCATGTTTGGTTTGTTTTTTTTTTTTTTAATTACTATAATTTTCTTCTGTGTGTTGCTTATGAAGTCAAAATAGAAGTCACTCTGAAGGACTGGTAATCGCAAGGGCTCTGTATGCCCCCTGTTTGAACTGTAAGACCAGATGAGCTTGTGCAGAGGAGGAAATATGGGCAATATGGTCCGGTCATGAGCCAAGGTAAAGTTCAGAAGCCTTAATAATGGAAAAAGAGGCTACAGTCATACTCAAGAGCAGTTGTTCAAAAGGAAAAAAAAATAACCAAACCAAGAGTAACAGCATTTCCTGGTCTGTGAAAAACAAATATTTGGGGTGGATATGAAAAACAGAGACATCCTCAAAGTGTAGGGGCATGCTTCTTGAAGGGTCAGAAGATAACTTGGAAACTTTCTCAGGTGCTTGAGGATGAGATTCCACCTTAGAGCTGCTCTCATGGGGAAACTGATCCAAGAGACTCTTCCAAGTTTGCCTTCCTGTCTCAATGCCACTGGGAATGGCAGCCCCTGGCTCCATACTCACTGCCTCCTGAACAATTCCTGAAATATGGCCCTTCATGGGGTTCCAAGGCAGACCAATATAAAATTTTGGTATTAAAGGAGGAAGAGAAGAAAATGTGAGTGTGGAATTAGAATAGGGAACAACTAAAATTACTTCTATGGCAGGTTCCTACAGGTAGTTGCCCGAGCACAACTGAGTGGATGAGAAACTGTACTAAGGGTGGAAAGGACAGAAAACTTTTAAAATGCTGTTGCTGTCACGTAGAATTACACTCAATATGTGGCTGATATTTGTAAATGGCTCTGGGAGAAGTGGACTGTCCAAGCAGTGTCCCGAAGTGCAATGCAGTGCAACACTGATACTGGGAACAATTACTGTGATTGTCTGGGGACTTGTGGACCTTCCAGCTAAACCCAGAATTTTGTTTCCCCAAGACAGTTCTACAACTGACAACCCTAAAACAGGTTCTCCAGAAAGTTGCAGTGATCTCAGGAGCCTACTCTGCTGTTGGGTGTCCAGTATAAGTTCTTCATAACCAACCGGATTTGTAGACAGTGAGAAAAATGGGCCCCTACTTCCCAAGACACACTCCAAGGCTCTACGCAGGGGATTCAATAAGGGAGGGAATGCTACTCGGAAAGGGTCCAAAATGTATATGTGTTTTTCTAGTGGATGTCCCTTAGTCTTGCCTTGGACTCTCTAGGCAGAGGACTGTGTCTCCTGTAGGATAGAGAGTCACCCATGTGTGTTCAAATCGACCTGTGGACACGCAGCCAAGACAAATATGATTGTGACTGAGCACACACAGACTTCTCAGTTCTACAGGTTCACCAGCAGTGTGGTCAGAGCCATCCCCGATTCCTCCACTCAGAGCGTGCCCTGTGTCTGGCATTTTGGGCACAGAGACACTCAGGTGAAGGCTTCTCTCAGTTCTTCCGTTAAGTATTTACAGACACGTCAGGTTTGGTGCCACCAGGGGGCCCTTGAGGCAAGAAAGTTATGCTTAAAGGACTCCAACGATGTCTCTCCCAGTAATAAATCGGCTCGAGAAGATCAAGAAAAGCAACAAAAGGTGCATCCTCCACACTGAGAGGTATCAGTCTGACCTATGTTTGGCTGTGATGCCTGTTGTCTCAGAGTGGTGTTCTTTTTCAGCACAAGCAGGTGTTAGAAGAGACTGAGGTTCAGCCTTTGTGTCCCAAGTTAAGGGAGAAGGACTTGGTCCTCCTGGAGGTCCCCATCAGAGTCCTCAGTGATGAGAACATGTATGGCACTAAGATGTTCTGCTGTATAGCATTTGGGACACTACAGGTGTCACTCTGCATCTCAATTCCATAACACCAGTCTTCCTTTTTGTCTGCAGTCTGGGTTCTCATCAGTGAGTGATCTGTCAGCTTTTCACACTTGGAAATAAAAGCAAAAGCAGCACTGGGAAATACTGGGAACACCTATAGGGATACTGCTACAGATGGTAGACCTTAAGCCAGGATTTAATCTTTGAACCCTTTCAAGCATAGAGAAACTGAGGTGGAACAGGATCCTCTCCCAGCGAGAAACTGCAACATGGCACACTGTTGGCAGTGCTCTACAAGAATGCTTATTTCTACAGCTGTGGAAAGGGATTCACAGACCCTGAAGCAATCTGCATTTTCTTTAGTTATGAGCAAAACCTCCTGACTCATTTGAATTACAAGGTTGGTTTCCCAAACATCCCTACTGAATCTTCTGTGAAATTTACCTTGTGAAAAAAACCAGCAAACTCCCAGCTGAAATCTGGGTTCATATTTACCATGCTGCCATCCTGGAAGCTCAGGAGGTTTATTGGAGCCATATACAACAGCTTCAGCTGCTTTATAGACTGAATCTGACACAGGAAAAATTTATAAGCACCTTTTAAGAAACTGTCCTTCCAATAAGAAAGCATCAACCAGCTACAACTTTTCAGATGGGATTTCTGGTGTGCTTATGGACAAGCCTAATGGAGTGCTATCTGGGTTCATACTGGGAAGTGCTGCCCAGCAAAGACCTTTTTTGTCAAGTCGTTTGGATATGCAACAACAGAAAAGCTGCCGAAGGATGCTTCAAGAAAGGGACTTTGAAAATTTTCATTACAAATTATGCAACCTAATAAATGCATCCTAAAATGATGCAAGAGTTGCTGTAAGACCTGGGAAAGTCTAAGACATGACTCTACTGAAGCTGCCAGAGAAGTATTGGCAGACAGATCACAACAGGGCTCTGGAAACTGGCTATTTTTGCTGCATCTTACAGCCTTCACTGGCTTTGGGATCTTCCATCTTGAATGCAGGAAGCCCCAGTAACATTTTGGACTTAGGGATAAGATTCTTCATTGCGGGACATGTGGCCAAACATATTGCTGACATAACACCACTTCATAGTTTAAGTGACTAAACTGAGAATAAAACATCTTGAACCCAGATAGGACATTGGAAAAGCTGAACTGGACTTTTTGATATGAAGTGTTTAAGATACACAGTAGAGAATGGGAACAATAAACATGATTTCAAAATACACCAGAGGTCTGTAGAACATGCGGCTCCTACAGCCCCCTGGTGACAGGTAGCATCAATCAGATGTCCCCCACAGCACACACATGGGTCATGTGCTCTTCTGACCTCTCTAATGGCTGACTTGCAGCCAGTCACTTGAGCCATCTGCCATAGCCTGTCTGCACAGATACACCTGTCGAGGTGAAGCTTGCCTGGTCCAATATCCCAGTTCTGTGAGGTTCAGCTGAGTAACTACTGCAGTGCATAGATACTTACAGCTGGGACTCAGGCTTCCTGAACAGCCTGAGACAGGAAAGCATCATCTTCTGTGTCTGATAGAAAATGCCCCCCACAGGAGCAAAGCTGTATTTGATCGCATCACACTGGGCCTTTAAGGCATCTTGTGTGGCTGAGACCCTTGAATACTAACACCTCGGGTCTCTCCTCACCCCTGTGACTGGCCATGTTTTGCTAAACCCATAAAAACTGACCAGGAAATAGTACTGGGTTTGCTTGGCAAGCTGTTAGTCATGAAGGGGCTACAGGGCTGGTTTCTGTGAAAGCTGCTAGCAGCTTTCCCCATGCCTGATAGAGCCAATGCCAGATGGCTCAAAGACAGACCCACCCCTGGCCAAGGCTGAGCCCATCAGTGAGGGTGGTAGAGCCCCTGGGATATCACAGTAAAGGGGGAGGGGGAGAGGGTAACCGCAGTGAGAAAGAGGAGTGAAAGAGAGTATGTGAGAGAAACAGCCCTGCAGAGACCAAAGTCAGTGCAAAAGGAGGGGGAAGAGGTGCACCAGGTATCAAAGGTTCCCCTGCAGCCTGTGGGGAAGACCTTGGTGAGGCAGGCTGTCCCCCCTGCAACCCATGGAGGTCCACGGTGGAGCAGAGATCCACCTGCAGCCTGTGGAGGACCCCACAGTTGGATGCCTGAAGGAGGCTGTGACCCCGTGGGAAGCTCATGCTGGATCTCCTGGCAGGACCCGTGGATCCATGGAGAGAGTAGCCCATGCTGGAGCAGGTTTGCTGGTGGGATTGGTGACCTCACAGGGGACTCACACTAGAGCAGTCTGTTCCTGAAGACGTGCACCCTGTGGAGAGACCTCACACTGGAGCAGTTAATGAAGAACTGCAGGCTGTGGGATTGACTCACACTGGAGAAGTTTGTGGAGGACTGTTTCCTATAGGTAGGACCCCACACTGGAGCAGGTGAAGAGTGTGAGGAGTCCTCACCCTGAGGAGAAAGGAGCAGCAGAGACAACACGTGATAAACTGACTGCAACTCCCTGCACTGCTGGAGGGGAGTAGGTAGGGGAAATCAGAAGCAAAATTGAGCCCAGGGAGAAGGGAGAGGTGGAAGGAAGGTGTTTTAAGATTTGGTTTTATTTTCTCATTACCCTACTTCAATCTGATTAGTAATAAATAAAATTAATTTTCCCCCAAGTTAAGTCTGTTTTGCCTGTGACAGTAATTGGTGAATGATCTCTCCCTGTCCTTATCTTGACCCATGAGCCTTTTGTTATATTTTCTGCCCCCCATCCTGCTGAGAAGGAGAGCATTAGAGCAGCTTTGGTGGATATCTAGGGTCCAGTGAGGGTAAACCCACCACCAAAGGAAAGCCCAAACTCATCCACTGATGATACGCAGCACTCCCATCCTGCCCATCTGCAATATGTCCCGAGTCTGAGCCCACACATGTAAACACAGACTTCTTCCCTGAGAAAACACACAGACTGGATCAGCCATGAGTGTGTCTTTGACTCCACTCTTGAAATAAGGCAGAGAGGTGGGAGGGAACAGTACACAGGCTTCTTAAGGATCTGGGAAGGCAAGTTGTTTCAGTTTCCCATATGGCAAATGGGAAACAGCTGAGCAATGTGTCTCCAAACCAGAGGGACTAAAGAAGACCCTGATCCCAGAAGAAGCAGTGTGTATGTGGGAGAGAGAATTGATCTTCACTTTTTTTTTAAAGCTAGTGCAAGAAGGTGATTATGGACTTTCCTGAAGCAAGAAGGGTTTTTCTCCCAGACCAGCAGTGGCTGGAGGGTTCACTTTTTCCAGGTCTGAAGGAGGGTTCACGACTCTGCCTGTGCAGTGGTTTTGATTATGCCAGTCTTGTGTTATCTATTGGCTTAAAACTGGTGGAAAGACCAAAGAGGCTAAGCAGAAGGGATCATTTGCCTAAGGGGAAACGAGGAGGTGACAGCTAGAAGATACAAAGAGCATTCATTTCTGGGTTCAGCAGTTCAAAATATCTTCAGGTTCAGCTCAAATTTTCTATGGCAGGCCCCTATTTCTTCATGTATCACAAAAATTCATAGGTGGATAGGGACATCTGGAGATCTCGAGCTGAACCCCCTTAGTCACAACAGAGCTGACTACAAAGCTATGTCAGATTGCTCTGCTTAACCAGAAGTGTCAACTGGTTTTCACCCAACACAACAGCTTTGCTGTTCATCTGCAACAGCCAGAGCTGTCCCGCTGGGTTTGGCACCACCTTTCATGGCCACAGCCTTCATGGAGTTTGCTCATCACCCCAGTGGGTCCAGGTCCCATGCATCCAGTGATCTCTGCCAAGGAGTGAGGAATCACTCTCTCAATCCATGCCAGGACAGAGACTCAGTTAATACTCAGTAGGTGGCTCTACCTGCTCCCTGCACTGGTGTCAGCATTTGCCTTTCTAAATCACACCAAAGGGCCATAGGAAGCAGAAATGGTCAGTCCAGAGGGAAGTCTAGCAGAGCCTGCAGGAGCATGACTGTAACACCTCCACAACTCTCTCAAAGAAAGCAAGTCCAGAGGAGGAGGAGAAAGATGGAATTCTCCAGCGCTGCTCAGCTGGCAGGACCAGAGCTGATGTAAGCTTGGAGCAGGTGCCATCGTAAGCATGGAAGGGATAGCTGAGGGAGTTCTGCCCCCAGCTGATGAGGTTAACAGATGGCCACAGGAATTAAATAAATGAGCAGAGAATTAGCACAGAGCCAAGAAAGGCAAATAAGGCCTGGAATGGTATCATTACTTCTGAGGAATCACTGGTGAAGACAGGCTTTGTTCTTATTTTGATGACACCAGCACGACACGATTGATCTCACTGTGGAAGAAGAATTAGGCTGAAAGATGAAAAGCACCTGCAGATTCGGACACAAATCAGGCACACAGGCTGGCTTGAGATGCAGTGCACTGCAAAACCCTGCAATCTCAACTTTTTTTGGAAATCTGTGCAGCTGCTTCCTGTGCTCACTCTGTCATCCAAAATGCCATCCAGCACAGATCTTTGCAAGTCTACAGGAAGGGAAGAAACGGTGTGATTTCCTACTGCGTTACCTGTAGCCCTCACCTTGACTCAGAGATGATGGTCACCGAGATGAAAAAATCCCACAGCAGATATTTTTCTAACTATTTCTGTATCCATAGCTTTATCTTCCAAATTTCCATAGACAATAACAATTTATTTTTATTTAAAAATAAAACTGAGTAAGATGAAAGAAGCTGTGGAATCAAGGGGCCCGTAGAGACATGGAGAAGCTGTCTGGCAGTCCTTTGTCACTTCCCTCCATCCTGCAGTGTTTCCCTCAGAAGAAAAGAAGGCTGGTTGATCGCATTGCTAGTGCTGGCCTAACATTCAGCTGCTTCCCCACTTCCTTCTGAATGGCTGCCTTGATAGAACCAGTGGTACTGGTGTTATATCCACACAGGAAGCAGAGATGGAATTGTATCCACAACTTCTCACTGGCAAGTACGTTCTTCACTACCCATAGCCAGGCTCTGTTGCAGGAGTGGGAGAGAAGCATGAAAATTGTAATCTGCTTCTGCAGAGATTGTATCTCATCCGCTGATATTTTATCTTCAGTACTGAACAGTAAAAGGTTACTGCTGAGCAGAAAGTTTGGGGGAGTCCTGAGGATTTGCCCCAGTGTTAAAGTAGAAAGTGTCTAGTCTTGAACAGAGACTAGAAACCATAATTTTTTAAAATGGAGCAATAGCAGAAAGCCAAAAATTGCGACAGCGTGGCTACGAGGTACATGCGGGTTGAAGCAGCCCATTGATCACAGTGCCCAAGGCAGGAGGGAGCAGGGAGGGGCATAGCAAGTCACTCCCAGGCAGCAGCAACCTGCTTTTGAAACCCGAGGTTCACAGGGGAAGGCACCCAAGCTGGCTGAGGCTCCAGCTGCCAAGGGAGCTCCACCAAAAATGGGTGCCAGGGGAGCAGTGCACCCACACCAGGCAGTGCAGTAAGATCCCACCCAGCAGGCATGTGCCCCTGGAGACATTCACGGGTGGGCAGGAGCTTGGCAGCAGGCATGTCCCTCTGAGCCCTGCAGCGCAACATGGGCATTTAGAGAAAACGACAGTGGATGCTTTGCCCCTCTGGAGACAAGTAACTGTTTGCACTTCCAGTATCTGATCTGTTGCTGCAGTTGGACAACCACAAAGCCACTGACGCTCGGACAAAAGTTGGTATTATTTACAGCCCCTGGTGGCTCGTTGCGTGATTGCCAAAGTAGGAGTTTAAAAAGGAAGAAACACAGAACAGCAGCTTTAAAGGTCTGCACAGATAAAAAGACAAATGCTTGACAGCTCTCCCCCAGGCAGCTAGTGGGACAAAGAACTGAAGCTTTTGCCTCTTAAAATGCTCCCTGGTCTCTGTGACTGATGCCATGTGAGTCATGCCTGAAGCCAGCCAGGGCAGGGGGCCATAGGGCAGCGTACGGTGAGAGCAACACTGGGCCGTGTCCAGCAGCTGCAGCTTGAGCTTCCTTTCCAACCCTCTTCTGCCCAGTGCTGAGGCCCAGCAGCAGTTTCCAGAGCTCCAGGACAGCCCTGGAGCTTTGTCCATGCCCTCACTGTAACTGCAGCGCGAGGCAGAGAGCAGGACCCAAACACCCTGCCCAAGGGGCCCTTCAGATAACCAACACACGCCCTTTGATCAGCTTCAAGCTCTCCCCTCCACCTACTGCTGGGCAAGCCACCCTCCTCTTCCCACAAGCCAACTCCCACTGACCCCATCAGGATGTAAAGACACAGCCATGCACACAAGCAGTTTGAAATATTTTTAAACGCTTTTATTTACAGTGCTTGTTGAAAACAATATATATATTTATATCTATCACCCTCGTGATGTCTGTGCCATAGAAAACGCTGTGGCTATATTGCCTTAAATTTACAAAAAATGGTCACAAGAAAATCTGAAGGGAAAAGATGGAAATCAAAGTTTGGTCCCCAATTGTTTCTCTCTTGATTTGTTTTTAAAAAAGCCGCCAAATTAAAAAAATATGCAGCTCAATGAAATTCATATATAAAAGCAACCCTTATGTTCCGAAAAATTCACGAGGGCCAGCTTGCTGTCATGTAAACTTGGAAAAAAAAGAAAAGCTTAAAATAAATTCTGTCTCCATGTGTCGCTTAATAGAACCATTATTTGCTTGTAATATTCTTTGTCTCTCGGGGTTCAGCGGGAAAGCGGATGAGAAGAGGCCTGGGACTGGGAAACGCACCATGAGATCTGTGCCCACAGCCTCCTGGCTCAGGGAGGAGGTCTGACAGCAGGGCTGGGGAGCAGGAGCTCTCAAGAATCTCACACCAGTGACATAAACAGGTGAAAAGGGGAGGGAGGAGAGGTGCTTTGCCACGTGAAGGGCCTGGCAAGGTTATGTGCTGAGCCCCAGGGAACCATGAGATTCTTGAGGGAAGAGGATCACTGGTAAGTGGGGTGCAGGTGAAGGGATGTGGGAGACTGGGATAATTTCAGCTGGGGAATGTCATGGATGGGCTAGGTCTTTGGGTGACAGGGGAACTGCTGTCTTCCCTGTTTGAGAGCATTTCTAATGTTTCCTCATCTGAGATTATGTGAAGCCAGAGGCTAACGGGCAGTGCAAGCACAGGCTGGAATGGAGGAGGAGATGGACGGAACAGGGGAGATGGGAGGGGAGGGCTCAAGCTGAAGAGCCATTTTCTGTCTTCTGTCTCTTTGGATCCACTTCATCCTACATCAGACATGGAGAGGAAAAAGGAGGAGTTACCATCAAACAATCACCACACCAAGGCACATAATTTCTCCACAGAATTCTTAACTGCTGCTCTTTCCTCCATATGGAAATCTCTTGTTTGGCCCACCCTAAATCCCCTCCCCTTTAAAGCACCCCTGAGTGCCTGACACAGCTGTTCTGTTGGTGCTCAGAGTTAAGAGATGGGACAGCTCCGTTCGGAGGGACACCCACGCTGTTACTTTTGGGAGGTTTAAGAAGCCCAGGCTCATGCCACTCCAGAAAGACCCTGAGATCCACCCTTACAAGTCCATCTCCTGGCCTGAAGCCCAGAAGACATGAGTGGTTCAAGGGTCACGGCCAAGCACAGCCTCAAGCACCTTGACTCTCACTCACCCAGCACTGTGACTGCTGGTGGAAGGACCTATATCCAACAAGTTGACAAGGGTTTATTATCCCCTTGCCACATCAGATTTGTTTACCCATCTGCTGCTGAAGCAATGAGACCTGAGGCCAATTTGAGATGCTCAGCAGCGGTATCCACATGGATTTGATCAGCACTCAGCAAATAATCTAGTTCCTTCCCCCCACCATTATTCATGCTACTCCTCACCTCTTCCTCCTCTGCAGATCGTTTTTCTGCGTGACCATCCTGCTCTTGCCCATTCTCATCTCCTTCTAAGCACAAGCAAGAGAGAAAATCATGGGTTAATCGAAGTAGCGTTTAAGGGAATGTAATCTCACAGTCAGAGGGCTTAGAAAAGGAATTTCTCTCCATGATCCTGTATTCCCCCACAGTCTGATTCCTCCAATTTTCCTTATACCAATTATTCCTACCTTCATCTTCATCACCACCTTCTTCTTCATCCACATCATCAGGATTTTCTTCGTCGTCCTCGTCAGCCCCGTTTTCCTCATCCTGAATGAAACAAATTGGTCAGAGCAGAAACTGGCACCAGGATGACATTTCCACTTGCTCTTTGCTGCAAGTGCAACAACAATTTCCAGAGCTCCAGCCCCTTCAGACTCCAGTCTCAGATGTGCGAGTACATTGTTACTCTGACATTCCCACCACTCCTCCTGAACACTCCTCCCAACCAGCCTTCTTTCACAAAACAAATCTTTCCAGTCCCTCCCCAACAACAGGAACCTCCTTGTCTCCCATGAGCTTACATGCCAACAAGCTGCTGCCATGCCATCCCAACAACCAGAACATCTCTCTGGTTACAGGCTAATGACAGCCTGTGCTCATGGTACATCTGCTTCCAGATCCCTTCTGACCTTCATCCATCTGTGCATTTCCTCACTGTTGTGCCCCCCACCTTCTCCAGCTCACACTTACGTACCTCAGGATACATAAGTGGGTGCAGGACCATGTCTCCCCTCCCACCTTTTCCCACTTGCTCTCAACTCCATTTCCTTCTTTGATCTTTTCTCTTCACAATGGGCCGCACTGACTACGCTAAGTCCTTCAAGGCTCATTCTCCACAATTATCTGACAGCTCGGTCTCCCTTTACCCCTCTCCCTCAGGAGGCTCCTTTGGCCTGCCCTCTTTCTTAATCTTCTGTATTCCCTTTGTATTCATTACCCACAGCGAGCATAAAACCCTCCCTGAGATCTCTAAGTCTGTCCCTCAGAAGGGTCTCACCTCTACTATCTCCTTTTTCTTTTCTTTGTGGACTGCTTTTTCCTCGAGTTTTTCCTTCTTTTCTTTCCTTTCCTATACGTGAAATGAAGGGAATAAAAAACAACCAACCCATCAACATTCCAGCGGTCAGCGGCAATAAGAGACAGGGATGCTGAAACAAAGAGGGCTCGGAGGAGAGGCGGAATAACGGGAGAGGAGACATATTAGGCGTTAAATCCGCCCGCCTTGACAAAGAAAAAAAAAAGCAGCGAACGCGCGTCAGAGCTACTTTTAGCCACCACACGCGTGTGGAAACCAGAAGTGGCACGGAAGAGCTTTAACGATTTTTTTTAAAATTAATTAAAAAAAAAAAACACCCAACAAAAAAAAAATTCCAAACAACAACAAAAAAAAAGAGAACGTGTTCGTAGGATCGAGGCGTTTCTGGACCTCTCTCTCTCTCTCTCTCTCTCCATTCCCCCTTCCCTCCTCCTTCCCTCGCCACCCGAGGGCCCGCGCTTTGTGTCCACACAACTTTCCCCCTCCACGGCCGCCACACCGTTTCCTCCCCCCACCCCTTTCCCGCCTCCCCCCCACGCTCCGAGCGGAGCCGACCCCAGCGCGCGCTCGCGCCCCCCATTGGCCGGGCGGCGCGCGAGGGACCGCGCGCGCCCCCCGCCGTCCGGGCACCTCGCGGCGCCCTCCGCCCCCGTCCCCCCCCCCCCCGCCCGCCCTCAATCCCAGTCCCTCCCTTCCCGGCGGGAGCGGGTCCGGCGGGAAGGATGCGGGGGGAAAGGGGGGTGGTCCTCACCTTAGCGCTCAGCTCCGCCGGTGCCTCCTCGACGCGTTTTTCCGACATCCTGGCCCCGCGGTAGCGAAGGGAAGAGGCCGGTGGAAACCTTGCGAGGGAGGAGGGAGGGAGGGAGGGAGAGAGAGCGAGGAGGGGTCAGCGGCGGGAGCGCGAAGTCCCAGCGGTCGGCAGGCGGCGGCGGGATCCCGCCCCGGGGGCCAAAGTACCAGGGTCTCCCGCGGTGGGGGGATCCGCCGGGGCAGGGGATTTATACAGCGACCGGTGACGAGGGAAGGAGGGACCTGGGGAGGGAGGAGAGAGGGACGGGAGGCGGAGGAGGGAGGGGAGAGGGACGGGCCGCTAGAACAATGTGCGCTCCGCCGCGGCCACCCGGCAGCGGGGGCGCACCGCAAGTCCCCGCCAAGGCGCTGCGCGGCCCCGTCGAGGCCGGGGGAGAGCTCCGCTCCACGCCGAGCCGCGGGCTGGGCTGGGGCACCGTCAGGCACTGCCCGGGGAAGGGAGCCGAGCCTTGTGCCCGCGGCACGGCGGGAGACCGCCCGTACAGGCTGGCTGGCTCTCCCCGAGGCACCCGGGGGAGGCGAGGAGCGGCGCTGCGGGGCTGTGTGGGAGGGCAGCGCTGGCGACACGCGGCCTCCTGCCTGGAATTTTCCACTCCAGCTGCCCGCCCGTCCGCCCTCCCGCTGGAAGCGCTCCCGGCGGCGAGGCTCCTCCCGCCCCACCCCTCCCTCCTGCCCCCCTTCCCGGCGCTGGCCGCTTTTCCCGCGCTCTGCGCGCGGCAGAGTGAGTGGGCGGAGCCTCGATTGTTGAGTGGGCGGAGCCTTGTATAGGCGGGGCCTCTGGCCGGTGGGGGAGGGGGGCAGATTAGCGATCGCATTCCCCCCCCCCCCCGTCCCCATATAAGGAGGGGCTCGCGGCGGGACGTCTGATTGGGCTATTCAAATGAGCTCTCTGCCTGGCAACAGGTTTCCCATTGGCTGGCGGCGGCCGGCTCGCGGGGGGAGCGCGCGGCCGTTTGGTGCAGCGGGAGGGGCCGCTGGCACGTGGGGTGGCGGGAAGGCGCGCGAGGGATCGGGCGCCGCGCCGCGCCCGTGGCCCTGGGATGGGGAATCCCGCTGGGATCGGCTCGGACCTTGCACGGGACCGCCCTCCGCCTTCGGTGGGCGCCTTGGGGACCGGCCGGGCGGTGCACGGCGTACAACACTGACCCCTGCCGCCCGCCCGCCTCGGAACCCGGGCTGTGGCAGACACTCTGGCGGGGCCCCCCTCCGAGCTGGGAAGGATCTCCGCCCAGCTCCGAATCTCCCTTTAGCCAAAGGTCCTTCCTGCAGAACGGCAGGTGGTGGCTTGCAGCTGCAGGGATTTGTTGCTAACGAAACAGATGTTCCCGTAGCCGCGCTTCAGACCATTGTTTATCAGCTCGAGCAGACCGGGATGACTAAATTCCCTTCACCTTCCCCAGAAGGTTTATATTGTCCTGCTCTTAGTCGCAGGCACACGCACACACATGCACACACATAGAAAATCTGCATACACTTGCAAGCCTACATACAAAGCTAAGCGTGCACGTGTGCACAGTCATTCTCACAGGTACAAGGCAAGGTTATTAATCCATCTGGTTGGAAAATGTATTGAGGCACACAAGTCCTCTTTGTCCTTCAGCCACAAACTCTGCCTCTGTGCAAAGTCAGGATTTAGGAACTGGTGCTCTGAGTTTAGTCGCATGTGTCTCAGTTTGAGCATTTACTAGGAAAAGTGATTGGTATTTGTGGAACAGGGAGGGCACCGAGTACATCCCTCCTGGAGGAAAGTATGAAAGGGATGGGATAGATTATAATCTGTGTGACAGGGAGGTAGGAGGTCCCCACCTTGTCATCTCATCTCTTCCACAGCTACAGCTTCTTCTCTGATTATCTGACTATTCGACATTCTTCCCAGCTACACACAGTGCATGGTGTCTGCCCCAAAGAAGCAGTCATGTAACTCAGACTTGCAGATCTAGACTAGTACCAAAATAAAACATCATGAAAATGCATGCATTAATTATTTTTTATCCCCCAACTGTTTCACAAAACCCCTCTGGCCAAATTCTCAAGTCTGTCAGCTATCAGCATTTGAAATCTTGTTTGGTTCAAGTACCCTTCTTTCATCCTTCTCTTCTGCAAGAAGAAAATCCTAATTTCCAGAGCTACACCCAAAAATGGGAGCCAAACAAATTCCCTAAAGTAGCCAAATGTTGTTCCTCTCTGCTTCTGCTTGTCAGGAGACGCATGGCTTATGGCCCTGCTGTTCTCTTCACCAATCCAGGATTTTATCCTTTCCTTTACATGCTCAGCTACTAAAAATGCAAAACTACACCAACATGTATCCCTTGGCAAAGACATTTTCACATTAATGCACAAACAGGCCTTGACACAACATCCTAGAGGGGAAAAAGCAAGGATTATGTTCAGTGATGTTGCCGTGCCCAAAGCTCCCTGTTGACACAGATCGCACATCCACAGATGCAAATAGGCAAACACCTGTTTGTGTGAGGGAAGGGTGTTTCCAGCAACCTGTAGGATGGGGCTATTGGGTCAACGCTACAAACTGGCCACTGGCAATCTCTCCCTTTTTCCCCCAGCATTTGCACTGTGCAGGCTAACATTGTCCCTTCCACGTTCCCCACCGTATCCCCTTTGCAATCTTGACTTCATCTGCTGCTTCTTGGCATTTGACTCCTACCTGTGTTCTTGGTAGCATTCTTACCATGGCCCTTTCCCTGGCTTCTCTTTGTGACATCCTGTATCACATGTATAAAATTCATCTCGTATCTCCTCCTTTTGTTTTCCACATCCCATTTTGCCCTGCATGCATCAACTATGTTTTTCCCTTTAAATCCAACGTGAAATTCTTCTTCCTGCCTTGTGACCTGCCAGTTTCTACATTCCGACTCTACTTGCCCTTCAAATCCCGATGGTGAGATTCCCTGGGCTTCTAGCGTGCCGCTGCTTCCCTCGGGCCTTGAGGGTATCCTTCGACTGTCTCACCTAGCTCTTCTCTATGTCTCTCTATGTCTTCTGCTCCTCCACCTGATCTGTGCCACTGTGCATTTTGCCTGCCAGATCAATCTGCAGCTTTTTTCTGCTCCCCTTTCCCATCTGTGCTTTTCCCTTTGTTGCAAATGTGAGTATGCTCATTGTGCGCTCTGCAGATGCCAGTCCCTGTTCAGTATGTTCTGTAGTCTTTGTCTGTAGTTTCTCTGCCAACTCAGCAGAATATATTCCATCCCTTTTGGAGACTTATGTCCTTAGACAAAATGAGGGAGATGCAGAAGTTACATGACAGATCATTCTGTGGAACAGACACTACGCTTGTCTGTCTGCAGCCTGGACATCAGTGGGAGTGTCATTTTCTCTGTACAAAGTCGCAATTTCGGTGCTGTTTGTGCTTGGTGTTTATGTAGTGTGCGTGTGTTTAGGTGCAGTACATACCTTTTTGTGTACGGAGGGGATATTTTCCCTCTGTTACATGCATTTACTTACGTGAGTGTAGAAAGTATGGTCCTTTTCTACTGAGGCATGCACTGAGCTTGCAGGCGTGTGTCATCATACACAAGCACGTGGCTGTGATGTGTTTGGGCTTTCATGCATGGTATGTATTTTTCTGCTTCTGGAATATGGAGTGTGAGTGCACCTAGAAGCAATTATTTATGCATTTTGGTTTAATACTTGACTAGTCTTGTCACTATTCCATTGGGGGGTACGGGAGACAAGGACTTTTCTGTTTGTGTTGAAGGCTGAACTAACTCTCAGCCATTTTCTGAGCAAAAGCAAAACACAATACTGGGTATTTTAAGAATTATGTTTAGTGAACTAACTCATAAGTGATTCCAAAACTCCCCCAAACTGTTTGCTGAATAACAAAAGAGCAGAAGGATGTGTATTTGCATTAAATTTTCTTAAATTTACATAAATCCAGAAACAGAGAGTATCTGTCCTTTCGCTTACAGCAAAACTAGCAAAATCTCAATGTGCAGAGGGAATGCGTTTGAATGCATTTATGTATTTAATCCACACTGTTCATCTTTCTGTACTGCGTCCATTAAAAATCCAGCTTTGTTCTTCTTTCATTATGCTGTATCCTGAAGTTAAGAGGAAATACCCAAGAATTCAACCAGCAGCCAACTTTGCATTGGGAAATGGCTTCCTGAGATGCAGCACATTTAAATAAGCCCTGCAGGAGGGCTGGGAAGCAAGGGTAGGTAACACAAGGAGAGGAAGCAAGAGGAGTAGAAGGGAGTGATGAGCCTGTCAGAAGACTGGAAAGGGAAGGGATGTTTTCAGTTGTGATTTTTGAGAGCCTCTCTTTGCTAACACAGCACAGATGGAGGTCGTGGTTCTCACTCACAGTGTGACAGACGCACTCTTAACACGAGCAAAATATTCTGAAAGTAATCGCTGCCACGCAACGCAAGCTGCAGCCACCACAAGCTGGCTCTAGCATCCCAAATATGAATTGTCACATTTGAGGTTCAAATCAGAGCTGTCCTTCACTCAGGGTGCCCTTCATCTGAGGTCAGAGTTAGTTGTTGGGTGACAATTACGTAAGAGGCACAGATGAAGGGAACCAATGAGGAAATGGCTGTGAGTAGCTCTGACTTCTGGTAACGAGGATTTCTTTGTCTTACAGGCGTCCACAGGGGCCCTGGAACATTTGGACGCAATAAGAAGCTGTTTCTGTCTTCCTGGCCCTAATGATCGGTCCCTGGAAGCAGCAGGTAACGAGGCATGATTTTTCACCGTACCCTTTATTTACCTTCACCACGTGATACTCAGTTTGCTTTTCAGACGCTTCCCGCCGTGGCTGCCCCTCGGCTGTGCCAGTGAGGGCCATGGGGATGCCGGGGAGGCTGCTGGCAGCAGCCAGTGGTAGGCGGGAGAAGGTGGAGTTGAGGGCAGCAGCGCCATTCATCCCGCTTCCATTTTGCCCTTCACTCATCTCCTCCAGGCTGCCTGCTGAGCTCCTTCTCCCTCCCCTTCCCCCATTCCCCGCCGCTTCCAGCACAACCTGGGCAGCTTAAAAAAAAAAAAAAAAAGAAAGGAAATGGGGAGACATAACTGTTTTTATTTGTGATGAAAACAGAAGCAGCCTGAATAGAGAATGTGAGAGGAGCAAGATGGGAGCCTTGCTTTTCATTCACACACCCATGTTGCCCATTATTCTGACCTAGCAAATGGCCAGCCCCTTGGAGCATGTTAGGCATAATGTGGTGAGTACTGTACAGAAACCTCTCCTACAAATAGTGCAGTAACAGCTCCTGCATTCCTCAGAACTGTGGTCTTGTCCACTTTCCAGAAAAAAGGTCGCCTTTCCAATTCCTCCTTCCAGGGTTTCACGCAGCATTTGCCACCAGCACAACTCTCTGCAAACTAGGCTCTCAAGGTTTGCTGAGCTGGTAATAGGCCTGGTAACGTAGTCTTTGGTAACACGTGTCCATCAAGAGTAAGGACTTTCTGTGAGGCTGCAGAAATACCCAGCAAGACTCACAGCCTCAGCCCCCAGTCTCACAAACTCAGCCTTTGAGGTTGCAGACCACTTGCAGAGGGGCAGCATTAGGGACAGAAAAAGGGTCTGTAAAGAAGTATTTGTTCCAAACTTCTTTCTGTTCCTTTCCTATCTCTGTCTTTGGAAGGCAGCAATGCCTGACTTACTATTTGGAAAATAGTAAGGGAACTTTGAGGGAGTCCTACCATCTCTAGGACGTTGCAGGAGTAGGAGGATCAATGGTATCTGGGGGACAGCAAGTCATTTTATCCCAGATCTGGGGTAAAGAAGAAGGGAATAAGGAAAAAAAAACAAAACAACCAGATGTTTACATTCATGCTCTTTACCTGTCTTTGAATCCTGACACTTGAGGTCAACTCCACACTCCAATCAAACACCAAGAGAGCCTCAGAGCAAAAATAAAACTCACCAGACAGGAAAGGTTTTCCAGACTGGAAGTCTCTGAAGGATGATTCAGGGCTGCAGAAGCAGCATCAGAGAGGCTGAGACAGTACTAGCAGAGGCTCTATGTGAACTTCAGTGCTCACAGATGAGCTCTGAGCTGGTGACAGGAGGGTGTTTCAGCAGCTCACCCATGAACAGCCTCCCTAAGGAGCACTGTGTAAGGGCTTTGGCCCTGCTTAGACCATGCCCTGCCCACATAGGACCTGTGTCCACCTCACAGTCCTGCACCACTGTGTTGTCTGCAGCTTCCATGATGCGGACATTGGTTTCAGCCAATCACCAAAATACAGCAGGGGATTTCTGAAGAGCGTTCTGCATACACAGACGTGAGCCTCCAGCAAGAGGTCTTCTTTGTGGACAGCAAGCAGTTTTGAGACCTGCTGTAGCAAGAAATATTGCCAAGCCCTCTATACATTCCACCATGTGAAGCATGATACTGGGTCATTTGCCTCTGTCAGACTCCGAAATCCAAGGACGTGGCTCCTGCCACAACTCAGGAGGTCGATTTCTCAACCACATCTTGCAGCCTGCTATTTCCAGTCCTCTGGCACAGGTTCAGTCTGGCTCCTGCACATAGTGGGCCGGATGCAACAGTCAGCAGAAGCACCACTAAGGAAGCGAGCCCTGGGCTGGAGCTGGGATGAGTCAGTCTGCTCTCTTCCCTGTAATCCAGTGGAGCTGGTGATAGCTGAGGGCAACCAGCATTCCCCAGGGATGGTGACAGAGGCGTCACCCTCCCCCCTGATTTGTGGAGATTCCCTACTACCGCTGTAATTGCCACACACCGAGTACCTGCACTTCGTCTGTGGTTCCCAGTGGCTGTCCAGGGTCAGTGGTGACCCACAGCTGGCTTACCAAGTACCCTCTCTGCTTCTGCCAGGCAGAGCACTGGTGTGTGTGCACTGCCCGTGCTCTCAGCACGGGGAAGCAGCTCCATCGGTGCCTCCCACACGCCCACACCACAGAGGATGCTTGGGATGAGTGCTGACCCTGCAGCGGCCGGGCATTGCTGCCGACTGGCCAGGAGCCAACTGGCCTCCAGCCACTGGGGTTATCACAGAATATTCTGAGTTGGAAGGGACTCACAAGGAGCATCGTGTCCAGCTCCTGGCCCTGCACAGGACATCCCCAAGAATCACGCCATGTGTCTGAGAGCATTGTCCAAACGCTTCTTGAACTCTTGTCAGGCTTTGTGCTGTGGCCACTTCCTTGGGGAGCCCGTTGCAGTGTGCAACCACCCTCTAGGTGAAGAATTTTCTAATAACCAACCAAAACCTCCCCTGACACAATTTCAGGCCACTCCCTCTCACTGGTCGCCGGAGAGATCAGAGCCTGCCCCTGCGCTTCCGCTGGTGAGGAAGCCGCGTACGGCGGTGGGGCCTCCCTGAGGCCCCTCCGTTACCGTTACACCCTCGCGGTCCCCGCCGGGCGCCGCCCGGAGCGGGCCGGGGGCGCTCCCCGCGGCGGCCGCCAGGGGGCGCTGTGCCGAGCGGCCCTTCCCCGCCCGCGCCCTCCCCCGGGGCGGGCGCGCATGCGCGGGGNNNGCGCGGCGGGGGCAGCGCGGTGCGGTCCGCGATGGGCGCGGAGGCGTGAGCGGCCCCAGCGCCGAACGGGAGCGCCGAACGGCAGCGCCGCGCCCGCCACCACCGCCAGGCACGGCAGGGCTGGGCAGGGCAGGGAGCGGGGGCGGGGGGAGCGCTACCGCCACCTGCCCGGGATGGCGGCGGGGCGGGGGGGGGGGGGGGCGGTTCCGCCGCTCCGCCCCTCCCCGCCCTCGGCCCCGGCCGTGCTCACCGCCCTCTCCCCTCCGCAGAGGCCGCCCCCGAGCGAGGGAAGCATGTTCCGGCTGATGAGGGATGGCGAGCCGGAGGACCCCATGTTTGCCATGTGAGTCGGGCAGGGCATCCTCAGGATGGGGGGGAGGGGAAGCGGCGGGAGGGAGGGAGGGATGGATGCGGGATCCTCCCCGGGGTCGGCGCGGGGGCAGATGCGTCCTTCCCCCGCGTCCGGACAGGCGGACAGAGGCCTTGCCGGGCTGCGGCGGAGCTGTCTGGGGACAAACACAAACGTCCTCCCAGGGGGCAGCGCGGGGAATAACCTGGATCGCACTGGTCCCGTTTCCGTGATATTGGAGCGTGGTCTTGGAGGGAAGCATAATAAAGTAGGCCAAAAGGCATCGCAGCTGCCTGAGAGGAGGAGAGGGCTGGAATAGCTAATCTGTTTCTTTGCGCAAGGATTCCTTTTTCTTATGCAAAGTAGGGTTGCAGTTCGGTAGATAAAATCTGCTGTTCCATCCAGTGTTTGTTGCTGCTGTGCACAGGAACTCATTAATGGAGCTGGTGGAGACTGCTGAAGCAGTTGTCAAGTTGTGAGGAACAAAGTAAAGAGAAGCCAACGGGCAGTTTTGAAACACAAGTATTGAAATCTAACAAAGGTCCCAAGAGCTCTTCCTGGGATTCCTTTTACTGAATGTTTTTGTTTCTGTCCACAGTCCAGAAATGGGATGCTATTGATAAATTTTGGCAGTGACACTGAGTTGGCAGTCCTTGCCAAAGCGGATAAGGAATAGACTGTTAACACAGGAAGAATTTGATTATGTTAAGCGCTGCACTACTAGAAATTTTGTGAAATTAACGTATTTAGAAGAGTAGTCAATTTTTTGCTGAAAGAATTGGTAATAAGCAAGAATTTTATCAGCTGTGAGCAAATTAGCAGGAGAGGAAACCTTGATGTCCTAGTTAGTCACAGGATGACTGTGTGTTCCTCTCATTGATGTGGCAGGTATGAGTCTAGCTTTTATTATGGGAAGCACTTCCAGGAGAGACAGAAAAGTACTGGTTTGTAGTAGGTGCTTTTGTGATCTCAGGAACAGTCTCTGCTGTTGGGGTTATTAATGCTCAAGACGAATAATTGCAGACTATAAGATGTGCAGGAAAAAAGCTATGGTATTTCCCAGAAGTTTTTTTACTGTGGCCTCTGTAATCTGTGACTGGTTTTCCTTATCCTCCTTCTCTTCCTCTTGCTTCCCCAGCATGTGTGAATGTGTGCAGCCCTCAAAGTGGAGGCTGCAAAAGAAGGGAAAACCAGTTAGGGACCCCAGTTATTGTTCCCTTTCCTTCTCAAATCTGCAAAAGCTGTATGTGATCTCAACCCCTTGATCAGGTGTTGAGATGATTCGTGGGGACAGAGGGGCGTCAGGCCATACAGTCCATTCTGGAGGTTTCAGTCTTGCATTGGAGTGTTTTTATGCATGTATGTGGGAGAGGTGAGAAGACAATATATAGGATCTCATGCTCTCTGGTCCCATTAAGTGTAGTCCTCTCTTTGCAGCCAGGAGAGTCTTCGTGCAGCTCCCTGCAAAATAAAGAACTGTCCTTTTAGAAGGGTTTGATTGTTTTGCAGAGGTCTTAACATAGAGGGGTTTTTTGGCACAGGAGGAAAGGACTGTGAAATGGTGGCAGATCTGAGAAGTGGCCTTTGTTTGTTAGAGCAGTGAGGTTCTGGAATGGCCTTGGTCATGCTTGGCTCCACAAAGCAGTACAGGAAGCAGAACACCAACCTACTTCTGAGCAGGCAGCAATTAGTACCTGAGAAGGCTTCTGTGGTATAATACCTTCTATTACAAGAAATGAGACGGGATTCAGAAGTCCCTTCCAGCCCCAAGGATCACCACTCACAACAACGAATTCTGGGGATTCTCAATTTTCAGCCTGGAAAGGAATGTATAGTTACGTTAGAAAAACTTGCAGTCACAAGGGGTGGATTATGTGGGGCTTTGTCCTCACCATTGTTCTCTCAACCCTTCCAAAAGGGATCCTTTTGCCATCCACCGACAGCACATGAACCGCATGCTCTCTGGAAGTTTCGGGTTCGGCCCGCTCCTTGGCATCACTGATGGGACCACGCCAGGGGCTCGTCAGGCTGGCCGCAGGATGCAGGTAAAAGGGTGGCTGAGTACAGGGTAGAACTTCTGGAACTGCCTTGTTAGCTTCCATCTCCCACTGTTCCTGGGTCGGGCACCCCCCTCGTCTTCATGTGGATGGTGGGTGCAGCACTAATCTCTAAAGCAATGGTGCTCTGGTCCTTCTCCTTACTCCACATGCATTAGTACGTTGAATGCAACTGCATTCTAGGTTGGATGGGAGGAAGGGAATAAATATGTTATTTCTAAAGGATGTGAATTAGTATAACTGGGAGAAATTTAGGAGCATTACCTCATGCCTGGTTGATATGATTTGGAGCACCATGAGTCCATGGGGCACTCTATTGATCTGTTTGTAGAGCCCGAGTGTTCCCAGTTCTGTTTCTGAGGATTAGTGTGTTCTGATGAGGATCTAGTGTTTGGCTGTTGCAAAGTCATTCTCTGTTCTGCTTTTCTGTTGTCCTGGCAGGCAGGAGCTGTTTCACCCTTTGGGATGCTCGGCATGGTAAGTTTTCTGTTTTTCTGGGTCAAATTAGAGGTTTTCCAAGTAGTGGCTCAGTACTGAGATTCATCGGTACAGTGTGCAACCGGTACTAAAATGTAGCAATCTGAGCACAACCATGTAGTGAGGTCTGAGGAGACCAGGATGAGCTCTAGATTTATAGTAAATGGAACACAGAAGAGGATATTGAACTGAAACTGGAAGCATCTGGTTTCTCTTGGATCTGTCATTGAGTTGCTTTATGACTTCAGACCTTTACCTTGTTTCCCTCTAATGTTTTAATCTTGTCCACAAGCTGTTTCAGAGGAGAGATTCTAACTGTTTATATTGGGAAGCTGTATTTGCACCTTGACCAGAGAAAACCCATAAAGCTGTTATAGCACAATATTTCATGGGAATTGGGACAGTTAATATCCGGGAAGAGCAGGTAGTCCCTTAATAACCTCATATGTCTGAAAAGAAGCTGCGGATCTGTTTGGAGGTAATGGAGGAACTGTGAGGATGCGAATAAAGGACTCGGCCATCAGTAGGCAGAGGTGGTTATTGCACCTCTTTTGCCAGTGGTGGCGGATGGAGAAGCCAACGGAATAGTTCAGTTGAACAGGACAGGAATGAGAATGGCTGTGTGTACGTGAGAACACCATGCTTGGAGCCTGCTGATCTGCATCGTCTACTAAAATAATACAGTGGAAATAGCTTATTCCAGCTCCAGCAACTTTAGCTGTCTTACACTGCAGAATTGCCTTAATGAAAGAGACTTCCGCGTTCTGGAATATTTGTAGCTCAGAGAAGGATTAATAAGACTGCAAACAGATCAAAGCATAATAACATTGCATGTGAGTACTGCTCTGCTGGAAACGAGAACAAGAGGCTACTCGAGGAAACAAAAAATAAGAAATCAGCAAGTCTGAAGTGACATCGTAATTTTGTTTACATATTGCGCAATTAACCCGTGAGACCTGCTGGCCCAGTGTGTTACTGCAGCCTTCAGGTTTACAGGATGGAAAAGGCAGGTGTTTGTAGGGAAAATAAGTAAATTGTTGTTATGCTAGGAAGAATACAGTCAGTGGAAACTTCCTTAAGATCACTGTTAGTGCACATGCTGAGATTTCTTCTCTTAGCTTTGCTGAGTACCTGGACACACAGACCCCAGTGCATTGGTAGTTGGATCCAAACTAAAAAAACAGCCTTTGCCAGAACACTTGGGCAATGCAACCTGAGAGAATGGAGAGAACAGCAATCTCAAATTCTGGGGACTTTTTTCTGCACTGCTGAAAGAAGGGAGAAAGAACAAGGTTTTTGTTCTTAGGTTTTTGTCCCTTGAAGGTAGTTTTGTTGTTCTTTCCTCATCTCTCTTTCCAAACTGACTACTCTTCTCTTTTGCTTTTTATCAGGCAGGTGGCTTTATAGATATGTTTGGGATGATGAACGACATGATTGGCAACATGGTAAGAACCCTCCATAAACCCTCTATATTGAAGGGAGTAACGAGGGTGCTCCTGCCACCCCCTCTAATGTCTCCCATCTTACTGTGCTGCTTGGTATGGGCTGTGCCTCAGCTGTCAAGGTGGCAGAGGCTGTAAGCTTTGCTTCATCGCTGGGGACTGTGACAGCGATCTTGTTCCTGAGTGCAGGAAGAAGAGAGGGGTGAGGAAGGAAGTGTGGAAGTAGACTTGTTTAGAAAGAAACAAGTATTAATTTAACAAGAAGATGTATTCTCCAGAAAAATGGACCCATGGGGATTATATTCTTCCTGTAGTAATTTCTTCCTACTTCCTTCAGAGAGAATTAACTGCCATCTCTTTTTCCCTCCCATTCCTTCTTGCAGGAGCATATGACAAGTGGTGCTAACTGCCAGACATTTACCTCTTCAACTGTCATCTCCTATTCCAACCTGGGTGATGGGCCCAAAGTCTATCAGGAGACCTCAGAGATGCGTTCAGCACCCGGTGGGGTAAGGAGGAGGCTGCTCTCTTTGCTCTGGGTGGGTGGGCTTTGTTTGGTGGCTTCTGTGAGTGGCCACCCACAGCACTTCGACTTAACAAGGCAGTTGCAGCTCAGGGAGCACATTGTGGCTTCTCACTGAACCATGTTGAAGGCCACTGGGAGGGGATGGGAAGTGCTGGGGGGGGAATACATTTTTCTGTCTTCACTGTGTTGTGTTTGGTGTGCTGGGAATGGTGGCAGTGCAAGGTGACTGAAATACTGCAGGCAAGAATCAGGGTGCTGTATGGGGCTGGGAGAATGAAGGAAAGTGTTGATTCTACATGGGAATCTGCCCCCAGATCCGTGAGACTAGACGAACTGTAAGGGACTCGGACAGTGGCCTGGAACAAATGTCGATTGGACACCACATCAGGGAGAGGGCCCACATCATGCAGCGGTCCCGGAACCACCGCACGGGTGACCAGGAAGAGAGGCAGGACTACATCAACATGGATGAAAGTGAGTAGTGCCCATGTCCTCCTCCCAGCAAAGCCAGGTGCTGCTTCTCCAGCTCCTCCCCGTCTGCACTTGTTCTTTCCCTACACAGGTGATGCAGCCGCATTTGATGATGAGTGGAGGCGAGAGACGTCCCGCTTCCGGCCGCAGCGGGGGCTGGAATACCGGCGTCATGAAGGCGGCGGTGGCCGTCGGGCTGAAGGGACTCGTCTCGCGATCCAGGGCCCTGAGGATTCTCCCTCAAGACAGTCCCGTCGGTATGACTGGTGAACTCAGAGCAGACCTTGTGGGGGGTGCAGCGTGGCCACCCCCAAATCTACCTACGCGCTCTTGTAAGTCTTAACAAGCTTTTATTCCTCGTCTCCCACTGCATGGTTGCCTCTTAGGCATAGGATTTCTTTTTGTTTGCCCCAGTTTTACATTATTTTGAGGTTTCAGTTGGAAATGGGTTTTCTCACTTTGAGAGAGCAGGGGAAGATGTGAATTTTGAGAAACTGCTGAATGGCAAGATGGAAGCTGTTCAAGTTAGCTTTGTCATCAACAAAAGATGTGTGGCATCAGCCTTAATTGATGGTTCAAATTGTATGACATGATGTGGGATTGCAATCTGTGGAGTGTTTATACTGTCATTTTATAGAACTTATAGAACATAGAAACTGTTTGCTGTTCATCCAGTTTGAAATACAAGTAAGTGCTGGTGTCTGCTCTCCTGTGTTTCAAATAGGGCTCACTAGGATGTGATCTAGTGCTTGAAAAGGGACGTTTTTCCCTTTTTTTTTGATGTCTAGACATCAGGTTTAAACATGTCTTTTTCTGTCTTCTGTGCCGCTTTCTAAACACCACTTACTCTTTTTATGTTTTCTGTTTCCCTTCTTCTCAGGTACAGACAGTGAAACTCTGAAGCCCTTTCAAAGCACCACTTGGACCCTCTTCAAATTTAGTATTAACCTCCCTCCCACTTCAGAATTGAAACAAAGCAACTAATCTTCTGCATTGCTCTTTTTCGCCCCATTTGGGTGCTGCAGTGGGGCATGGGGAATCTCACTGATGTGCAAGGAACACATTAATTGCCCATTCCCTTTCTGCTGTCCCTTGGCTCTGTTCTTTCTGCCAGTAGTGGTGGGCATGAGGAGCTGCCACCTTGCCTCTTCCATCCTTTACACTCTTTCTGTGCTGGGTTGGGCTGGCTCTGAAGTTTGTGTTTAGTCCCCTGTGAAAGGAATATGAGGGAATTCTGCTAGAACCCCCTGTCAGTCCCCTCACCAGGAGAGAGGCTTCGATTCCCCTCCTGCTCCTTGGTGCATCTATGGAGAAGCAGAGAAGGATGTGTGTGTTAGAGAAGGGAGGAGCAGAACAAAAGCTGGATCAGCCTGTGGGCCCCCCCGACCCCTCTTCAATCAGCTCCCCCACTTTTTTAATTTGTGAAACTTGTAACTAGATGTTTACTGAATAAAGAAACAAACTGTAAAGAATTGTTAGAGCAGTCTTTACCTTCAGCTGACCTAATTGTGCCTGCTGTATAATTTAATAACCTCTTCCACATCCTTGGGAAATTGCTGAGAAGAGACTTGGTGTTTAATGCTAAGGTTTTGTTTTCTTACAGAAAATAGCCTTACATCCTTCCCATATAGTCACACAGTGAGATGATGCTCAACATGGAAAGAAGACCCAAGAAACCACAGTTTGCAAAAAATACCTTTTAAATGCTGTAGTTTTGCTGAGCACTCAGGGGAAATTGGTGGTCTTTCTTGCTGCCTGGTCATCTGTGCAGCCCTGAATTGGACCTCTGGGGTTCCTGCACCGCCGGGGAATATTTCCGTTATTTTCTTATTATTTCACTGCAACTGAGGCTGACGTTATGAATGACCTTTTCTTAACTTCTTCAGTATTAGGTGAAACTTGAGAGGCATTAGGAATACAGGACTAGGGAAGATCTCCTGGGTTCTTGGCCAGTTTCCTCTTCTGGCATGCACCCTTACACAAACCTTTTCATCAGCTTATTTGGAATAGAGGGCAGGAAATGATGCATGGCTTAAACTTGGAAGTGGTGTGCCAGAATCTTGCTGTGTGTCCCCATGTTGTATGTGTGGGCACTAACAGAGAGGCAGGCACCTTGCTGGGGACTGACACTCTTGCTCAGAAAAAAGGATGCAGAATCCACCCTCTGAAAGCTTAGGGCGGAGTTTGCACATGTTCCACCCTTCAAGGAAGTGCAGGGCAGAACCTTTGCTGGTGGCAGATTCTGCCCCCACTTCCTTGTGCTGTTTTGTCCCGTGAAAACCCCAGTAGGAGTCGTAGAATCATAGAATGGTTTTGGTTGGGAGGAGTCTTAAAGATCATCTTGTTCCAACCCTCCTGCCATGGGCAGGGACACCTTCCACTAGACCAGGTTTCTCAGAGCTCCATCCAGCCTGGCCTTGAGCACTTCCAAGATGGGGCATCCACAGCTTCTCTGGGCAATCTGTTCCAGTGCCTCACCACCCTCACAGTAAAGAATTTCTTCCTAATCGAAGCCTGCCCTCTTTCAAGTTACGGCTATTCCCCCTTGTCCTGTCACTACATGCCCATGTAAAAAGTCTCTAGTTTTCAGTCCTGGTCTCAAGGTGATGACTCCACATCCAAGTGCAGTTGGAGGGGTCTGCAGCATCTGGGAGAACGAAAGGAAGTAAATGTTGGCTGGGAGTAAGGCTGCTGCCTCTGAAAGTGGACTGACTTTCTGGAGGTGGCGTAGTCAAGGCAGGCCCTGTGAAGAGAGCAAGGCCAAAGGAGGAGCTACAAAGAAAAAAATCAGGGTTTGGGAGAGGTTTTGTGGAAGACAAGTCATCTTGGGGTTGTCAGACTGTGAAAAAGAAACTGGAACAGCAACCCTCATCTCTGGTAGTCTTGAGCCAGTGCAAGAAGTGGCACCTGATGTTTTGATCCAGCAAAGAACCAGCTGAGCTCAGAAAGGTGATTGCAGGTGGTAACCGGCTGTGAGGGCTGGGCCAGTCTTTGAGGCAAAGTCTGAGAGAACACAGAGGTGGGCACAGCGGTGGTGGGGCTTAACACTGACCTTTTAATTGTGAGGATCTATTCCTCTTTGAGCGTGGATTTCCTAATCTTGACCTAATCCCAAATCCTTTTATCTGAATTCAGCCTCTGCACCCTGTTGGGTGCTGTCCTGCTCATGGATTTAGGACCCTTGTGTGCTCTTCCACTGTGCAGTGGGAGGGTGTTTTGCCTGGCTGCCTGAGCCTTGCTAACTGCTGTACAGTCATTTACAAGATCCTGGCCTTCTCCAGGTGTGACAAGGCTCTGGTGGTATAAGGAAAAGAAGTTCAGGGAGAGGAGGACCTTGTGTTAAAACAGGAGACCAGGAAAGAGTTTTAGAGATCCCAAACCCAAAAGTACGGGAATTATATTGGTAGGGTGACCCCTTTGCTAGTCCTGCAACTAACACAGTACATTAACTTCAGACTTCGGAGAGCAGGAGCTTTTTTTCCCAAAGAAGGGAACCTCCCTTGTTTCTTCCAGTGCTGGGAGGCCCTTCTTCACCTGCTGCTCTGGCTTCTGCTGACGAAATGGTCTCAGCTGCCCCAGGCTGGCATTGATCTGGTCATGGTGGTGCTTTTGGATCAGCCATTTAGAGACATTTGAGAAGAGAATGTGAAGGGAAGGAGAAAGGGGGCAGAGCTGGACTCCAGTGGGAGTAATATGCACTGGCACTGGTGCCTTTTGCTGAGAGACTACAAGTTGTGCTCGGGGCTCTCCCTTTCGCCAGTACCCAGGTTTCATGAAAATTCCCTTGCTGATCACTGATGTAGGGTATTAATCCAACGGAAGCATGCAGAGAATTGCACAACCAATGATCTGCTCCTCTTCCTCTGTCTTTAGACAAGCCAGGAGGAGCTTCACGTTGTTGTAAGCAGGTGCCAGAGTCTGTGTGTGCAGCAGTGCTCCAACTGAGCTGCCTGAAAACAAGGAACACTTGTGCAATCAGCAAGCCCACCTATTACATCATCCTAACATTGGTGTTTAGGCCAGACCTACATCAGGTTAATTTTTTTCTGTTAGTTACATTTTCAAGTGAAATGGTTTCCAATTAAAAGTAGTCCATTTACTGTATTGGGGCAAAGGAAAGGCTGGGATGATTCTCTCACACTTCTGAAATGTCTGACAGCTGTTCCAGCAGGATGGAGATAGAGGTTGGATGTTCCCAATATGAAAATCAAACTGTTTATTTCAGATGCACAGGCTTTGGTTCCAAGTCATCCTTATCTATCCAATGGAGACAAAATCCCTTTTAGCTCCTTCTCCCACAGCTGTCACTTTCAAATTGAACTACTTGAAGCACCAAATCAATGCAGTTCAGTGGTACTTCTTGGATCTTCCTAAGGAGCAAGTAGGGCACCTGAAGTGAGACACAGGGGCCTGCCATGCTTTAAGGAGACAGAGGGAGGGGGAGGTGGGTAGAATGAGGTGGAGAGAGGCTGAAAACACTGGTAGAAAGATGGATAGCATAACCTTGGATAAGAATGCATTAGCTACACGCAAATAAAACAGAAACTTAGCAGGTTTTGTTTGTCGTATATTTAATTTTCTATAATTCAAAATTTGCTATGAAAATAAAAGCCATTAGAGCTAGTGGGATCTTTGTCCTTAAAGGTTTTTGTTGGTAGCCCTGTAGGTCTATGCATCTTTCACTGTACTTTTTAATAACATTGTAAAATACTGGGAGAATTGTAGAAGACTGGGGAAAAAGAAGTCTGGGAAAGTTAACCTGGTGTCAGTATTTGTAAACAAAAAAAGAAATTATATCCACAGCTGTAAACCGACTGTAAGTCAAGATAAGAGATGGAAAATACATTAAATTTAAAAACAAAAATATGTGCCTCAGTGCTTATAATATTTGTGATCTCACTTTCTCAAAGTTGCTCCTGTCCAACAACTGTGATAATTTCTGATTAAATCATGGGCTGGGTTAACAAAGGCACTACAGCAACACGAAGTTTAAGGTTACACCAGCACAAGGCATCTTATCTAGCCACGTAAGATTATGCTCTGATGTAAAATAAATTAGTAGTTATTGAAACAACAAAAGGGCCAATATTATAAATTTTAGTTCACTGATAGATTTCAAGTAATGAGGGGGAAAAGAGACTGTAGAATATGAAATTATTTCCAGTAGGATGTTTTTTCTGAAACTAATGCTCATTAGTAACTTGATTAATGATCTGAAAGAAGATATTAAACCAGTGCTGCTGAAGCTTTCAGAGGACCCAAAGAACAATGAAAGTGATAAATGATGGAAAAGGATGCGATGTGCAGAACAGTCGGTAACTATTGGTGTGGTGTTTATTTATAAACAGTAAGTATTTTTGGCTGCACTGAATGCAGAAAAGCCATTCACCCAGGGACATAAACGTAGTCTGTGCTCTTTCAAGATGGAAGACTGTGTTCTGGAAACTCTGGAGGGACTCCAAAAGGAGTTAGGGGATTCAGAGGTAACTGAGGAAATGAATGGTTCTTGCATAATTTGTCATCTGTGGGGTTGGGTTACACTTGGGTGCATTAGTCTGTGTTCACTAAGAAGGGAGGTAACATTTCTCCCCTGTGTCACAGTACTGAACCCATTGTGTGAAATCTGGGTATTGGACTCCAAAAAGGACACCAAAGAAGACTCAAGAAACAAGGATGACTCAGTGCCTGGAAACACTAGCACTACAGGGTAACATGAACTCCAGACTCCTGTGTCTGAGTTCATTCCACTGGAGCGCGGACTGGCATTTCCTATATGGGAATGAGGCTTCTGACAGTAGAGGGCTCTTCAACCTAGCAGAAAACCTGCAGCCACCTCACGATGGAACTGGGATTGAGAAGCAGACCTTCAAGTGACAGCATTAGAGCACACCTCGGTTTTCCAGCTCTGGCCACTCCAAACCCTGATGGGCTGTCTCGAAGAGAAGTTGCAGAGTGGGCACAGGAAGAGGATGAGGTAGTTCTTGGCCAGTCAAGAAGCCAAACCATGTGACTATATACCTGTCCCTTTGGGCTTCAAAAATATATGAATAAGAGAGGAAAGCAGGCTGGCACAGGGCTAGACTGCAGTGAAAGGTGGGAAGGGGAAGAAGAGACCTTGTGACTTGATAGAGACTTCAAAGCAGGTGGGACCACAGAGTGAGCTGCGGGGAATGGAACTCTCTGTGGGCACAATGGTTTGTTTGGGAAACAAATATGCACTTCCATGGGGCCAGAGTGTAAAATCCCACAGGCACTGGCTTCAGTGCTGGAGAACAAAAGGATTTAAAATAGACGTCACTACAGGGTCTAAGTTAAAATTGACTTGTTTGATTTGCAACATTTTTCTACTTTTCAAAACACTCTAAAAAAAGACTTGCTTTTATTTTTCAGCCCTGTCTTAAATGTAACTTTTTTTTTTTCCTCCTGGGAATTTTCTTTTTTAAAGACAACACTTCAAAAAATGTTCCCATGGGGAGACTCCACTTAAGTTGTTATTATTTCCACTATCTCCTCACATCTGGCTGGGTTTTTAAATCCTGAGGGCACTTAATACAAACTTAGGGTGGGGGGAAAAGGCGATAAAAGGAAGAGGAATAAATAGAATACCTATCTCCAACTGCTGGTGCAGTAGTATTCAGAGGTAGGCTGGAAGCCTCACAATATCCATCCCTTACTAATGAGAGAAAAAGAGAAAAAAGATTGCAAAAAATAAATACACAAATAAATAAAACCCAGACACATTGCCAAATTGGATGAGGGTATCACACAGGAGGATGTAGGTGGCCTTGACGGTGTCAGTAGCAGCAAAAAGACTAAAGCTTGCAGCACAAAGTGAAAGGGAAAAGGGAACATAGGACCTAAAATCAAGATTTCCTTACCTATAAACTGGAGCTTCTTCAATTATAACCAGCAGAAAATAAGAACTACTCTGGATCACCAGTGAATTATTTAATAACTGTAATCACCTGCTGAGGCATTGAGGCGAAGACAGGCAATCTGTGAGGCATTTCTAGTAGCTATAGGTATGTATTACTATTCCCATGCAAGATGCTGATCAGACTTCACCTGTGGAAGAGAACTGTGCTCATTTCTAGCCAAGAAAGCTTAATTTGAAGAGCAAGTAAGAGCACTTTTGCACTCTATTTGAAGGGCAAGTAAGAGAGTATGGAGAGCTCACAGTATATATGAGGGGGCTGATTTGGTTAGTTAAGCAAAGTGAAGTCTGTCCTCAAGGGATATAAACACCAGGGAGGAAGTACAGCTTCAGCTAGAGCTGTGCTGGCACAGGCACGAGAGAATATAAACTAGCTGTGAATTCATTTGAGCTGGAAAGTGGGGACAATAAAATTAGCCACTGGGGTTGGCACTTGAGAAGCTTTTGCAAAGGATCATGAGACCGTACTGCTAAGGCATCACACTCGGTCACCAGGGGCATCCTTCTTGTTTTTGCTCCCATCAAACAGATCATCTTCCCACATCCCAAAACCAGTGCTAAACACTTCAGAGGCAGACACAAGGAAACCTGCAGGAGACAAGGCAAAGCCTTCCCAGAAACATTTTTTCCTTATCGGAAGGGGCCAGGGCTTCACTTGCGCCTCAGAGCAGGAGGGTGCAGGGTTGCTTTTAACACATGCACAAGTGCCACAGGAATTCTGAATGCTCTTATTACTGTATAAGGGTCATGGCTCTCTAATCCAACTGACATTTTGCTGTCATCTATTGAATTCATCACAACATGAATATAATTGCACAAAGAATTTTTGCAAATGAACTCCTTTCCTTGGCAGTGGCATAACCTGCCACCAGCAGAGAAGGCAGACAAAAGTCCAGCCTAGTTTCACACTGTACCAGCAGGGATGCTCCTGGAAAACTGCAGCAGCCAAAAGAGAAACACCCAAAAGGTGGCTGCATGAGGAACCAGCAGAGAAAGCAGGTGGGTTTTTGTATTTCAGCTAAGCAGTGACTAGTAATAGGAAAAGGGATGAGGAAAGAAGAGCCCTGCAGGTGGAAACACAGACAGATACCCGTGGAGAGGATGGCAAAAAGGGAAAGGGGTCACAGAAGGAAAATAAGTAGCTATTCCGGGGCATAAAAAGGAGATAAGAAGGACGTCAGAGATCTGAGAGATGCATTTGCAGCAGCTGACATGGACTGTGAGATTTTCCTGACTACTCTACCTTGCTCTTTGTCAGAGTCTTGCATAGCCAGGGCCTCATCCCAGGAAGGATGGTCCAGCCATGGCTAGCGGCAGGCACAGCCCTCGGTGGCTGCTCTTGTCAGGGAACCTTCGTGCAAAGGTACAGACCTGCAGGAAGCAGATTGGGACACTCATCCATCTGCGTCAGTTCATCCAACAGACCAGCCAGTCAGGCACCCAAAAAAGCCTTCACAGGAGCAGTGAGCCAGTGCCTTGTTGGGGCAGAGGCAAGGCATCCCTGCAGGAAGCTCCAGGGGACCACGCTGCTGCATGATCATCCTCCTGACTGGTGAATGCAGGCTGGCTGGCATCACCATGACCACTGCAGAATGCCCGTGGGATGCCGCAGCACCACGCCCCAGCTGGCACTGGGAGCTCACAGGAGGATGGAGGCAGCAGGCACGTACCCTGCTGCTGGGCACAGGCAGGGCTGCCATCCTCCCTGGTCACCCCAGACAGGCTGTCACAAGATGTGTTCCCCAGCCAGTGTTGCCTGGCACAAAGGGGACTTAGTAATGTTTGGCAGATATTTCGATGCACACCAGTCCATCCATTCATCCCAAACCAAACCATCCCACCAGAGGTGCCATTTGGAGAACAGAGGCAAGGGTGGCCTCAGCAACCCCAGTAAACAAAATGTTGTCCCCCTTTGAGCTGAGGGCCATTAAGCACAAAGACCACCTCTACCTCTTAACGTAACCTAAGCACAGAGCAGTGGAGGTTGGGGAGAACCTCGGACAAGTCCTGCAGGGCGCTTGCCCTGCTGTCAGGCTTCTCCCCTCTCACCAGGTACAGACAGGCACTGCAGCAGACTCCAAGCTGCCGGCAGCACAGTGCCTGACACCTCCACCGCTCTCAAGGGGAGCAGCAAGCTCCCCAGAAGAAACTGTCCCCCAGGAGTGCAACAAGAATTGCCATCATTAGCCTCAATTCTTAATAAGAATACATGGTTACCTCTTGGCACAGGGCAGCTGGAGGTGGCTGGCAAAAGTCAGTGACAGAGCCATTCAGGTCCTGTCCTACCTCCTTCCTTTTCTGAACCCAGATGTGCAAGCCCCTTGTATGATACCCAAAGGGGTTGCAATGAACCTCTGCACAAGAGTTGTTACACTTTCTGTACTAGGGCTGGCAGATCTCCTGTCCTCATGCTGGCATGGACATTTCTCCATATCTTTTCTTCTACAGTCCCCTAAACCTCATTTCTTTGCAGGGCTTAGGGTGTCACGTATCCAGGTATTTCTGGTTTACTCTACCGAGAGTCTGTTTTCTCAGTCTTTTCTTTGCAAAAAAAATGGGTTAAAACATGAAGGTATTTCAAAATGAAAATTTACAATGATGCTCAGTACTTACCTCACTCTTGCCATCTTCAAAGTGTTTTTATAAATGTTAACTAATCAATTACGAGTCACGGCTGAAGTGAGCAGGAAAATAAAAAGTATGTTTTTCAGGTGAAGGGCAAAGGCAAGCCTATGCTCCTGCCCTCTGTTTGCCATCCTGCAAGGCAATTTGCAGCAATACTTACCTTCTGCACTGCAACCCTCTCATTTATTTTTCAGTCCTACCAAGGGGCTGAAGTAATTTTATGTGCTACCTTCAGCTTCCCTTTTCTTAATGGAGGTCTTAAAAGGTGCTGCCTTTGAAAAGTAAACAAAATGGAAGACTCAAGAGAGCTCTGCAGATGCTCCTTGATTAGATGTGTTTATTCTCAAACTCTCTTGAAATCCGTAACACAACCAGTCTCAAGAGGGACAAATAGGAAGGGGAGCAAGGCCTATGGCTGTGCTTGGCAAATGCTGCTACTGACCCTTGGAGATGAGGGCAAACCAAATGCCAAGTTATGGCAGGACACAGGCAGACTTGTACTGACTGGGATTGAGCTGCGAGGATCTGAGTCTGGGGCTTCAGCGCAGCCTGGGGCTGGTGTGGTGAGCCCCCCAGGACTCCACATTGGTCCACACTCTGACTGCTGTCACCTGTATGTGGGGGTTTTGTGCTCACCAGCCCGATGCCAGTGTGTGTACAGAGCTCAGGGGCTGCTCTGCCTGGCCTTGTGCTGCGCCTGCCACTCACACAGGCATTATCACATGCAACCCGTGTGGAACTCTCAGTGCTGGCTTCCAACTCCACTCCCGGGATCTGTGGCCTGGATTTAAACTGTGGATTCAGGGCATTTGAACAGACCCTTTGTGCCCAATAGCCACAGTGCGGTTAAAGAGAGCAAAGCCCAACAGATCAGAGAGGAGCTGAAACACTCGGGACAAAGAGCTGTTACAGCTGCTCTTCCTAAGCAGCAGCGGGATTCTTGTGGGACACAAATATCCTGCTCTGTTATTGGTAACTTCAGCTCTCCCTGGAGGTGACACTGCTCCAGCCCAGCTCCCGCTGGACCTCAGCCAGTGGCTGTTAGGACACATGCTTTGTCTGGCTGCTCAGTTCCCTCCTGAGCCAGTTCTCCTCACTCTTTCACATCACACCCCAACGGCTTTGCAAGCAGCAACTCTTTCAAAGAGCGTGAGGTGCCAGACATTTGGCAGGTGCTTGACAGGTATCACCTGTTGGCACCTTGGTCCCAGGCTAGCCCTTCCCAGGGAGCAGGAAAATCCAACATGCACAGACTGTTAGTGCTTCTTGCAGACGTTTGCAAACACAGCAAGCACAGTGCCTTTCCTTGCTGAGAGAGACAGATGAAGGTGATGTGACAGGGAGGGAGGAAGGCATAAGGTGATTTAAACAAAAGCTGGAAGCGTTGTCACAACCCCTCCCTACAACTTAGGGAAAACAGTATTCTTCAGATAGACTCCCTATTGCTGCAAATTCATCAGATCTCTCTAGGTGGGTTGAGACAACCCTGGCCCAGCTATCCCCTCACATGCTCCTGCAACCAGATTTGTCTCCCATCTGGACAATTTCACACCAAACCTCTCCTATCTGGTACTTCTATGCCAGGTGACTACAGCAACAGAGCTCGACACCTTGGGCCACAGAATAGGGTAAAGGTGTGGGGCTGCCCAAGGCCTTGGGAAACCTCAGTCAGTGACAGCAATCACCCTGAACAGCCTGGAATATCCCTGTCCCGGGCACGGCTGGCTGGTATGCCGAGCCCTGTGATCACGCACAGAGGGACAAAGCTGCTTGGAAGTTCTAGTTCACAGGTTCGGGTGACGGGGCTTTCCCACTGACAGGCAGTGCTGTATTACAGCAGTCTGGAATTAGCAAAGCAATATTGCACAAACAAGCACTTTGTGGTGTTGGAGGACTGAGATGGCACCTTGCTACCACCAAAACGGGCATGGTCTCACTCCCCACCCCCTTAACATGACCTGCTCACACCCACACTGCCTTGGCTCCAATTCCCACATGTCTGCACAGGGATCTGACCCAGGATAAAACCCACCCCCAGGCCAGTGAACCAAAAAAGTCCCCATACAGACAAAGATCACAGTTTTCCCTCATTGGATTATTTTTTTCCCGTGGTTTGCTCACACACAGAAACCCAGGTTCAGGGAATCAAATTTTAGCCTTGGCACAAGAGGCAGAACCAAGCAGGTGGTGGGAGTCATGGTGTCAATTTACATTTCCATCAGCCTACACGTCGTCCTGGAGCAGCAGTGCAACACTGACATCTGTCTGACTCAGCTCCAAGCCAGCCTCAAGGAGGTATCCTTTGGAGAATGTGACTTTTTTTTTTTCCTGGGCATCTCACAGGAGTCAATTTCACTAATTTGGGTTTTTTTCAACCAGACTCTAACATGAACCAAGAATGGCTTGTGCAGCATCTATACTATGAGAACTCACACACAGGGGCATTGACTCCATTACCTTTACCTGTCAGACAGTTCCCCACATCACTTTCCGTTCCATCCAGGACCAGGGGGCACACAGTGCTGACACAAATATGAATTCACTTTTTCCTCAGTCTCTGCACCTTCCTCGGAGACTACCTGAAAATCACCTCTTTTGAACAGTACAGATGCAGATCAACCACACAAGAAACTCTACAAATAAGATTTATGATTAATTCCTGCTTTATGGACTCTCATCCCAATAGAGCTACTACGGCACTACGCTTTGGAAAGGGAAATGAGTATTTTGAGGATATTCTACCGCAAAATGGGACAGAGACTCTCAATATCATGCCTTATTTTGCAACCTCCAGAATCAGTATACGAGGCCAAGAGATGCCATCACAGGAGCACAAGTTCGTATAGATATGTCCATAGAACTATTATTTTATTGTTTTATATATATTTATAATATATTTATATTTTTTTAAAAGAATCCCTTCAAAAACTACCCTCCCACCTAGCAAAACAAAGATTAAACAATCAAAGACGGCAGCTGCATCCTGGAGCAAATTATCCCAGGGGTCTCATAGAGCCAAGATGGTTGCTGAGCACCAGCACCCTCCTTCCAAGTTTCTGTGATGCCCTCTGGGTGCCAAGGTGACTGACACACCCTTATGGCTCTGGAAACTGACCTGTCAAAAGACAGGGAGAGAGAAAGAGAGAAACACATGGCCCTGGCAATGGGGGCTTGAGCGGTTGGGGAAACGGCAACGCGTAAACTGGAAGCTCAGAGTGTGAAATGCTGTGATGAAAAGGAGGGAGATACTGCCTGGAAAGTGGGTAAAGCAGATAGGAAAGAGAACAAACATGCAGGAGAGTTAGCTGGCAAGATGGATCTCGGAGAAGAGCTCAGAAACATCACACTTGGGACCCTTGCTACCCCTCCATCCCCCAAATCTCTTCCTCTCACCCTCCCAGTTGTGAAGGGAGATCCAACTAGTTTGATTTAGACCAAATCTTTGCACTGCCCCGGAGCCTGTGGAGATGGGAGAAAAAACCAAAAAAAGAAAATAAATCAGAGTGGATGCTCAGGCTCACAACTCGCTTCCTTTCTAAGTGCACACAGAGAAGCACAGCTGATGTTCACACGCACACACACGCTCTGACCGTTTGCCTGCGCTCCTCACCCTTTGGCTTTGGAAGTTTTCTTGCTCGCCTGGCGCTGGTTGGTGCCAGGGGCTGGCTCCCTGAGCTCCGTTAGGTGTTGTTCCGGGTCTTGAGATGTGGCTGCTGCAGCAGCTGCTGTTGTCACTTTAATAGTCTTCTTCAGGTTTGCCACCTGCAGTAGCAGCAAAGCAAGAAACAAGGGATTTCAAAGGTTTTTAGTTTGTTTTGGCTAATTTTTTATTAATTTTTTTTAGTTTTACTTTGGGGTTTTTTTTGTTTGTTTTAAAGGAAGCCCTGGAGCTAAGAGCTGCAAGCTCATGTCAACTAAAAGAGCCAACAGCTGTCCAGGCCCCTGCACTGCAGAGGAGCATTAAGCTGATTTAGGGCTCTTCTTCAGGCACAAGCCCGTGGGAGGTCTGGCCTAGGGAAAAGGCGATGCCTCACTTCAGTAAGGACTGTAACAACCACAGGGTACTGGTTCTAGTAATTTTAAAGCGAGGGGCACTGACTGCTCCCTCCTGTGCCCACTCACCTCACTCTCTATCTGCTGCTTCAGGGCCAGCTGCTGCTCTTTGTGCTGGTTGGCCCGGCTGACCTGTTCTTCGATGCCCGACAGGACAACCTCGCAGCCCTGGCACCTGGAGAGGAGACCCAAAACTGAACAGGCCAGGGAATTGGCACAGCATAGAAAGAAATGTGAAAGACAGCAGATTTCAACTCTAGAGGCCAAAAACACTGGAAGGCAGCAGCTACACCAGAAGGGAAGACAAAGGAGCAGGATTCTGATGTAATAACACAGGGAATTACGTTATTACCCAGGAGTTGGGACAGATAACAAGGCCATGCTGGGTTAGGAACTAACTACAGATAAACACTTGGGAAGCCTCCTATCAGAAGCCAGGACTGTGCAGAGGCTGATGCGGCTTCGTCACCCCTCCAGCCAGCCACAAACAGGGGAATTTGGAAAATTATTTTTGGAAATTACTTTCCATTGGAGTATGGGAAAGGGGATCAAGTAGGCCACCTCCCAACACCACCCACCCCCAGCGACACACAAGAGGTTCCAGGGAAGCCACTGGCCACTCCTGCAACCTTTTTGGGGTGTTAGCAATGGGGGCTTCCTCCTCACCACTCCTGCAATGTGCGGGTGATGGTGCTTAGCTCCTCCCTCCGGATGTCCCTCCCAATGCTGTAATCCACCTCCAGGCGCTGGTTCCGCTGATCCAAGCTCCCTCGCAGCACATCTGCATAAACTGCCTCGATCACCAGGTCCTCCAGCTGCCGGACGTTCTTCAGCTGTAATTGCTCCAGCAGCACTGAGTAAGGGATGCACTGTGGAAACATGATGGTAACTAGCACGAGGTAATCCCAGTGCGGGGAGAACTCGGGGAAAAACAGGGCCACTACCTTGATCTTGGCAGCCAGAGTGACAACTGACAGGTGCCTCAGTTTGTTCTTCTGAGCTTCTGTCAAGGGAGGAAGGTTTGCTGCTTCAGCTGTTGTCAGGGCAAAGAACAGGGTATTAGAATTTAGGTCTCATTTTCCATTTCCCAGCTCTGCACAGAAGCATCTGTACCACACCCGTCTCTTACAATGCCTGCACACCAATCCCCCAAGTGATGCTTTGTCTTGCCAAGCCATCCCCATCAATCCTCAGCTCAAAAGACCTTTTCTGAGCTGTCTTTTCCCCCATCACCCTCAAGTCATTCTCTCTAGCTGTCTCATGCCTTATTTATGTAGGTCTACACATCCCAATGGATACCTAAGTCGTTCCCCTCGTCCCTCAAAAACGTCACTGTCAAGATGCTCTTCGGCAGATGGCAAATGGCAGCGTTAATTACTGTCAGCTACCCAGAGGGTCTGGGGGCCCAAACCACAACCAGGCGTGTCTCGGGTCGGTGGCACGGCCCGGGGGGGCTGTTCGGGTTAAGGGGGGGCCCTGGTGGGGGCGGGCAGCGTTCCCCACCCTGCGGGATCCCCATCACCGGTCCGGGGGTTCGCGGCCCCCGCCCCGCACTGTGCCCCGGGCCCGGCCTCACCCAGGTAGTCCGCGTAGGTGCCGTAGGCGAAGATGGTGAGCAGGCGGAACACGGGGGAGAACTCGCTGTCGGCCAGCTGCGGGGACACAGGGTCAGGCGGTCCCGCCGGGCCGCGGGCCGGGCCCGGCAGGGCCGCGGGGCCGGGCGGGTCTCACCTCGCGCACGGCGGGCATGTCCAGCAGCTCCCCGAACACGTAGATGCCCGGGGCCTCCAGCACCTGGTGGATCAGGCTGGCGAGCGCGGCGCCGCGGGCCGCCTTGGCCAGCAGGAGGAACTGCTCCTGGCTCTGCCCCGTCACCTTGCCCTCGGCCGCCATGGCGGGGCCCGGCGCGGCCGCGCTCGCTCCCCCTCAGGCTCCCCCTCCGCCTCAGGCTCAGCCCCGGCCCCGGCGCGGCCCGGGCGCTCCCGGCCGGCCGCGCGCCCCGCCCGTCGCACCACGGCCGCTTCCGCGTCTGACGCGCACCCACCGCCCATTGGCGGAACCGCCGGCTCGTCCCGCCCCCGCCGCTTCCCCATTGGCCGAGCCGGGAGTTGCGCGACGGCTCGCGCCCGTCGCCAGAGCGCCCCCTGTCGGCCGGGGTGCGCGGTGCCGGCGGCGGCTCGGAGCCTGTTCCGGCGTTTCCCGGCCATCCCCGGCATTCCCCGGACACCCGAGGGCACCTTGACAGGCAGGGATCGTGACTGCGGGACATCCCAGGCAGCCTCATCCCCATGGCCACCGGCTGGTCCCCAGCCCTCGCCGCGCTGGTCACAGGCACCAGCCAGCCCAAATTGCCATTCAGCGCTTTTTCCATGCCTACCCTGCTCGCTGTCAGCGCCTGCCCGATGTTTTCCTGTTTTTTTCACGACCCATCCTCTGTCAAAACTCCCCCAAGCCGCCCAGCCGTACTGACATGTGTCCCCACAAGCCAGTCGCGGATGCTTTGTGAATATCCAAATATTTATGGGTCTTTCCCGTCCGGTGAATATCTACTTTTCATCAGTACACCTGTAAGTGTTCAAGGCCGGGTTGGATGCGGCTCTGAGCAGCCTGGTCCAGTGGAAGGTGACCCTGCCCCACGGCAGGGGGGTTGGAACGAGATGGTCTTTAAGGTCCCTTCCAAGCCAAACGACTCTGTGATTCTGTGATTTATGATGAAAAAACTGATGAGAAAACAGATGCACTACTATATGGTGGGGTGTGTTTCACATCTCAGTGATATATTCTATAAGTACAACAGCAGAATTAAAAAAGGTGCATGAAATACCTTGTGTGTGCCCACACATCGCTCTCATTTTTGCTTTCACACCATTAAGATCTCACTATTTTGGGCAATGTTATGGGGATATGTAAATTTAAAATATCTTATGTTGCAAAGCACTGTACTTATGTATTTAAGCTGTGCATTTCTTAAATCCCTGCATGCCTCCTCTCCTCTACTGCATTAATTTTTACAAAAAAATGGCTTTACTATCTGCTGAATCATTAACCATCGCACTTGTCAAGAAATGCATCCCTGATGCAGGCAGGGTATGGCCATAAAAAGATAGTTTAAATGCTCCACAAGGATAGAAATGTTTATGGTGCACCTTAAGTATCTCTTCGTGGGCGTGTGAGTTAGAGCAGTGCGGTCAGGAGGCATTGCCGAGGGCACGTTTCCCTGTGCCAGCTGAGAGAGAATAAAGACTGGAGGTCATTTTGGGGGGGGGGGAAATAGCAAACAGACCTTCATAGCTCTTCTCATCTTGTATAAAGCACATGGCAGGCAGAGGTGAGTTGTGAGGGGGACCTGGAGGACCTCAGTCAGCATGCATTTCAATAAGCAATATTACGCTGTTTGACCAAGAATTCCAGCCCAGCACAAACTTCCTTGTGGCTGGCTCCGTTAGAAATCAGTGATGATTTTCCATGAAAGCAAAAGAGGCAGCAAATTGATGGAAGCCCAATACAGTCTATGGTTTTAGCATGTTTAAACCTTAGAGCTATCTGGGCAAGTTTGCACACCAGCACAGGATTGCCAGCAAGAGATTTGATCTTCAGCTGGATCAGTTTAGCACACATTAAAGGCAGTTGACTACTGCTTTGCCAGACTTCTATAAGTGTAACATCTTGAAATAAGTATAACATCTTGAAATATTCATCTGGGTAAAGTCTACGTTTGTTAAGGTTTTACTTGCCAGTATCAACAACTCTCTTCTCTTGCTTTGACTCTAGTTCTCACACAGCTGCTGTGGCTGAGTTGTGGAGAAGGCTTCTTTGAGGTATGGTACTGCTCCAAATGCAATTTTAGAGAGAGAAAATACAACCCATGGCTGCCTTAAGGAGTTGACTGATTGTTTCCCAGGCTCATTTGAACAGCTGTATGGATTGCCCCTACCCCATCTCCTTCAGTCCCCGAGGCTTCTTCGTGCTTGGTCTCCTCACTGAGGCTCCTGACAGAAGAAGGGAGTAGTGTCGACAGCTATGATCAGTGTGGAAAACTGAACTTCTAATATTAATGGAAATGCCATGAGGATTAGATGGACATCACTTAAAACTAATTCCAGGCATAAGCAGCAAAACAGCTCCAAGTGCTTGGGCCAGGGAGGTGCATGTGCCCCGAGAGGGGAGGGTACCCGACCCTCAGTACTGTTCTAGTAGGGCATGTTTTCATTTATGTGCTCTGACGGTCTTAGCTTTGGGATGTCACAGTCTCCTTTGCCTCAGAAATATGGAGCTGAGCAAAGAAGCTTCTCTGATCAGCTTCCATTGATACCTGCACATGGGCACGGTTCATCACCTCTCCTAGAAAAGCACCTCAAACGCAGCAATTCAGGGTGTCCTCAGAAGCTGTGCTACCCTGGGTCCTTGCTGAACGAGGTGGTAAGGAGCATTTCCTACACTCAGCTCAGGTAAAATGTGACCGAGACACATTTTACCCAACAGGCACTTCTTCAGGAAGATCACGGTGGCCTGGGGAAGCAGGGAAAGGCTATCAGTCGGTATTCTCAGAGCAAGCAAAATTTGTTCTTCTCCATATATCAGGATTAAAGGAGAAGCAGGGCATCTAGGTTTGGCTCAGAGCTGTGAAGGC
Source organism: Platyrinchus mystaceus (assembly GCA_035041135.1). Taxonomy (NCBI): domain Eukaryota; kingdom Metazoa; phylum Chordata; class Aves; order Passeriformes; family Tyrannidae; genus Platyrinchus; species Platyrinchus mystaceus. The sequence goes on along the minus strand of JAWWLV010000001.1, from coordinate 27,543,719 downwards.
AGGTTACAGGGCGATATTAACAAGAAGACTATATCTTCCCTAATTTTCCCTCTTTATTTCTGTGTTTAGGTCTGATTCACCATAGCCTCATGCCTTCCATATTCACTTACACCAGTGCAGAGTGCTTTCAAATCAGGTTCAAATGTAACCCTGCTGATTTGTAGTGTTTTATTACTCTCTTTCCCACCCCCTTGCCAGCTCCTTCTATCTCAGTTTTATCTGTCTATTGATCTGTTTCTCTCACACTCTCTGACACGCTTGCTGCCTTTCATTATTAGCCAGATAAAGCCCAGCAGCCCAAGCATCCTTGCTACATGATGCTCTCTGTCTTCCTTCTCCACTTTGGCCCCTAGGTCCTATGTCCTGTGTGCTGTTTCCCAACGTTTTTATCTGCTCCTTCTTTATCCTGCGTCAAGGGCAAGGACCAGAAAGTCCTTTGAATGACTCAGATCCTGTGCTCTCCAAATGACAAGGTCGCCATTTTCATGAGTGCATAAATTATGGGTAACATCCCCATAAGTTAGCAAAGTCTGCCTCATCCCTAGATCGGGGTGCCAGCTGTTGAAATTAAATTCCAGCCTCCTGGAGTCGGTAAATCCCATGCTTTCGCTTTGTTCACAAAGCAAACGCCTATCTTTTTGGTCACAGGGAAACTGTGAAATGTGATTTTCATGTAACCTAAAGAGCCAAAAGTAGGAGGCAAAGAGCGCGGATGAAAGCAAGCCTGTACAACATTTCGTAAGTTGAAGATAAATCTTGTGACATGGAGACGTTCTGTGTTGTTATTTCTGAATGTTTGGGATTTCTGATCCTAGCTGTAACCACCCCCCAGCATCATCCCTCTCTTCTGATCTCGCTCTGATCTTTCCAGAAAGAAACCTCCATTCTCTTTGTGCTGTAGATCCACCTTCTTTCCTATGCACTCACTGTCCCACTTTAAAGCCTGTAGAGCTGTACAGGCTCATTCTAGGTTGTTCTTCTCTTCAACACCACGGAATCCAAATAACTTGTCAAAACGCTGGAGATATTTTTTCACCAGTCCTTCTCCAAACATAGCAGAATCACATCTCATGAGACCATTTTTCCCAAGTGTGTGTAACGTGTGCTCCAAGACAAAAACACTGTAAGGACAAAGGAGGCTGGGGTGAATCTCTCGGATACCAACATGATCCAGAAGGCTTTTAACCCTTTAGCTTGTAGTGGGCTGATGCACACACGGTCATAAGACCTGTACCTAGTTACACCTAAAGTCAGCTCAGTGTCAGCTGCTTACAGAGAAGTTTAAAAAGAGTGTTACTGCATGGTAATTCTTCCTCCGATCTGTTCTCACAGCCCTCGGGATTTTGCAGATCAGGAACTGGCTTCCAGACAGGCCTTCAGTTGAGATTCAAAGGCTCCAGAAGAGAGAGGATCTTGCACTTCATCTGGTAGTTTGTTTCTGTGATTAATCACTCTCCAGTGACTGGCTCTTGTTATTCTTTGCCAGAATACCTGGTAGACTTTTCTCCAGGAAGGGAGTGATACTGCAAGCAAGCCATGTCTCATTCTGCTTTTTGATACATTAAACAGGTTGACCTCTTTAAATTACTGAGATCTCCAGCCTTCGAATCACCTTTGATTCAAAGTTATTTTTAAAATATGGAGCATGAAGCACTGTACAGTTTTCCAGCATGGGACTTATTCAGACACAGAGAGAGGATTAATCATCTCCTCACTCCTTGTCCTTACTTCTGTCTTTGCATGGCCAGGGATCACTTCAGATTCATTCCTGCAGCCTGGACCACTGGTGTTGTGTTCAGTTTTCTGCCTGTTATGGTTCCTAAATCTTTTTCAGATGACTCTTTTCAGTACTGTAAGTTGTTATCTGTAGATAAGGGCATTTTTACCCTGTTCATAGCTGTGCAGTCTTACAAGAAGTTTTATGAGTATTATCACCTTACCGAGTGGGGCAGGTCATTCTGTGCTGGTCCTATTCTCATTATTTTTAACACTCTAGCAATATTTGTGCCTTCAGTAAATTGTGTCAGAATGAACTATATCTGCTCACCAAGCACTGAATAAAATGGTGAGTCATACCTGACCCAGGACTCATTCCTGGGCATCCATGTAAGAAACACTGCCACTCGATGGTGGGCTTCCAGGGATGACCTCCTTTGTGTTTGCAGAGCGTTAAATGGAGTTAACCAGCTCACTTAACCTCCTGCTCTGTTAATGTTACATAATGCTGTTTATTTTCATCAGCATGCTTTGGGAAATTAACGCTTCCAGAAGCCTGGATAGATCTAAGCCATCACCTTTTCCAAACAAACCTGTAGTCACATCAAAGACTGACAAGAACAAAACAAGTTTATGCAGAAAGATCGGTTTTCTTCCAAACCAGGCTGATTGGCATTAACTGGAGAATCTCATATCAGCTCTTTGTTGCTTTTGCCTAGAAACTTTCAGGTCTTGTGTTTGCTCTTTACAAATATTGGCAGGGCACAGCTCTCTTCCAGTCTTCTGGGATGTCTCTGATATTCCAGAGCTTATTAACCAGTTGTTTGGTGAGCAACAGGGCCAAGGAAACTGGGTTCTCTACGGATTTCTTTTCTTACGTGTTCTATACTTTCCACTACCATACCTTCATGTCTTGATGGCATCCTTTCCACAGTCTGCCACATCTGCAAGTCCTTTCCCCTGTAGTCACTGGGCTCCTCCCCCGCCGCCACTCTATAGCATTATACAGCTTTCCCAATATTTTCTGCTTAAATATTTTGGCCTGCTGGATGGACTGCTCTGATCTGTGAGGCTTTGCCCAGCAGCATGGCTATGGGCTCTCTTCCAGCATTGGTAACAGCTCTTTCCTCTGTCAGGCTGCTGGTTTTCATACAATTTGTTGGAGCTTATTTACATTTTAGACTCTGATTCTTCTGTCAAATCCATGACAACTAACAGACAGACAGACAGACAGAATTCTGCAGGTAGCAGGGCAACCACATGGGTCTCCCTTGCCTTAGGAAACAATGCTAAAAGCAGCAGCAGTGACCCGCTTGGCCTCTGAAGTCTTGGGTGTAAATGATGATCTGTATGGGATGATTTTCAAGTGACTTTACCAGACAGAAATAACAGCCAATAACACCTGATTTGATCTCCCCCCTCAAATTCCCCTGTAAGTTTACATTAGCTTTCCTTTGAAAAGGAAACCAAACAAGCCATTCTCTTTATATCATGCAAGAGTGATGTGCAAATGACATCAGCCCTTGCACTTGCTGTTTCCATCACCTCAGTGGCTTTCCTGACTACCCCCTACATCTCCCAGTGTTTTCTTTGTCCCTACAAAATCCTCCTCCTTGTTCTCTCTCATATGGCTGACTCCTTTTTCTGCTTTCCGTAGTTTTACTCTTCAGGGGGATTTTCAGTGTTTGCGTCATTTGGATTTTCACCTTTTAACTGACCTTTCCCTGGTTGAAATTTCTCTTCTGTTTTGTGCTTCCCAATTATACTAAACACATTCGTCAGGATTTGAAAAGGTCAGAAAGAGCCTGTGTGCCTGATGTAGACCCTTCCAGAGCTTTCTACCCTCCTCTGCTCCCAGGTGAGAAAGCAGGAAAAGAAGTGTGGAGAACAAGACAAGCTGAATGCCGACTCGTGTCACTCCACCATTTCTGTTTCTTGGGGGGTTTCTTGGGATGGCTGTGCGAGGGCTCACTGAGCAAGCTTTGCACAGATGATTTGTACAAGTCCCATGAGGGCTAGAGATAAAAAGGCTGGAGAATGCGACAGAAGCCTGGATAATCTCTGACATAAACCCCCCTATACATGAAGGAGTTGAAAGCCAGGGCACTCGGGGTGTGCATGGCTGTTGACACTCAGTGGTGCAGCGTCTCACACAAACCCCAGCAGCACCATCCTCCCACGCCCCGACCTCCCAGTGACTGTAAGCCTTAATAGAACCGCATCCCCATGCCAATATGTCCAAACACGCACAGATATTACTCCCAAGCACGTGAAAAACCTGTTGGCTCTCTTAAACGTGCTCACAAATACATGTGCAAGACGCAAACGTCCTGGCATGGGAAAGCTTGGAGCAGCCTGGTTCATTAGCACTGAGCTTGCAGGAGGCCTGATGAAGAACAACAGACTCAGCCCCCTCAGTATCTGTCCAAAGTTGGCAAGCCCTGTTCCGGGCATCCTGCCGTGCTCAGGTTTGGTACTGTGTGTCCAATTGTCACCTCCGTCCATTCCTGATGCAGTGGTGGGTTGCTTTACAGCTCAGTGCTGTCTCTACTTTTTTTTTTTTTTCCCAGGGTCAGTTACAGTCTTTCCTCCTCGCTTTACGATGAAAAGTTTGATTGTTTTTGAGGATCTGAGGAAATTACTTTTTGCTTCCTCATATTTCAGACCCTGGAGTAGAAATTGTCTCTCTGTCATTGACTTTCTTCTCTCGCCCGTTGGCTGCTCAGCTGCTCCCTTCGGGTTTGGTCTGTGCTTTCTGTTTGGTTCTTGACGGTGGAGGGAGATTTTCCCTGTGAAACAGCCGGCCCCTCAAAGGCACATCAGCTTCTTCCTTTAATTTCGCTGTCACATCCCTACCACTTCCAGACGCATCCCATCGATCCCCAGCATCGACGCCTGGGGACACCCTCAAAAGACCTGGGTGATCCCTCCACGGGTAAACCCACCTTGGACGGATGCCCCCCACCCCCCTTGCTCCCACCGCAGCACCCGTGTGTCCCATGGGCTCTGCTCTGAGGTTCGACCGGACCCCGCCGCCCGCCCCCCCGGGGGTTCGCCTCCCCGGGGCCGCCCGTCTGCCGCCCCCCCCGCCCAGTACCGCGGCGGGCAGCGGGGCCCGGGGGCCCGAAGCGCAGGGATGATGGATGCGGGGATGCGGGGACGGGGGGCGGGACCGAGGGGTGGCATCTCCCCGAGGGTACTGCTGCGGGGCGGAGAGGCGGGGGGCGGTGGGGGTGAGCCCCGGGGGGAGGCCTGGGGAAGCGGGAGCCTGGGGGGCCTCTGCCCCCCAAGGACGGACCCGTCCGGGGGTGGCAATCGCCGGAGCGAGCTGAAGCGACGGGTCCCTTGGAGACACCTCTCTCCATGGCAACCTAATCGCTTCCTGTGAAGATCCCGAAATAACCGACGAGACGAGGGAGCGGAGCCGAGCGGAGCCGAGCGGAGCGGAGCGGGCAGCGGCGGCGGGAGGCGGCGGGGGGCAGGTCCGGCGGGCGCGGGGCTGCGGGAGCGCAGCGCGGGCGGGCAGGGAGCGGGAGGAGCCTTCGCGCCCGGCCGCCGGGGCAGGGGGCTCCGGGGCCGTGGGGACGCGCTGCCCCCGCCCGGCCGCTGCCCCCGCCCGGCCACCCCGGCGCCCCCCGCGGGATGCAGCGGGGCCACGGTGCCGGGCGCGCCCGTGCCAGCAGCCATGGGGTTAACGGGAGGCAGCGAGCGAGAGAGACAGAGACAGAGAGAGAAAGAGGGGCTGGACCAGTCCTCGGCAGCTGTTTATTTCAAGGCATCTCTCGCTCCCTCTCCCTCAGCCAAGGCTCAGCCTCAGCAAACCTTCCTCCTCCTCCTCCTCCTCCTCCTCCTCCTCCTGCTCTCCTTCCTTCGTCCTGGCCATGAGAGGCACGGGCAGCAGCAGCTGTGCTCCCCCAGCCCCCTGCTCCTCCGCCCCGGCTGCGCCCCACTCGTCTCCTCGCAAGGTAAGTTCATCCTCTCGGCCCGGGCTTGGGGGACAGAGTAGGGACAGGGCTACGGGGGTGGGCGGAAGGGGGGCTGCATTCCTGTCTCCAAGTCATCTCTCCCCGTCTCCTTCCCTGTGTCCTTTCTCCCCTTTTTTCTTTTCCCTTTCCCCATCTAGGTGCTCTGTCTCCTCCTAGCCAGCTGTCTCCTTCCTCCCCCCTCCTTTTCCTACTCTTTCAGTCTGGGGCAGGGAAAGCCGAGGGGCTGGGAGGGAGGGGGCACAGCCGAGGCATCGCTGCCTCTTGCCCTCCAGTTTCGGGCTCCATCACAGACCTGTTGTGCTGGAGCACTGGAGCCTGCGCTGAGGAAGGCGACTTCAGCCAAATTGGCGCAGCTGGAGAAAGGAAGCAGAGGGGTCAATCCCTCCTGCTGCCTGGCCAAGGGTGCACCATGCAAGAGAGAGCAATTCAGATGTGGAGACTCAGCACTTGAAACACTCAGATGCCCGGGAACAGTAGGAAACTGGGAGGCAGAAGATGGGCAGACTCATAACATGTATTGCAGGCAGGCACTAGATGGCAGGGGACCGGCATCCTAGAGTGCTGCTTGGAATGGGGCCACATTCACAGTTCCCAAATGCAGGGAGACTTAAGGTCAGAGGACCACTGATGGGCTTCACATGCCCATTCCCTAGGTACCAAAATGTCCAAATGCACCCTGCCAGCCCTGCATTCTGCCCCAGTCTTAGGATTTCCATACCCAGCCCCTAAGTGCTCAGCCTGGTACCCTGGCACAAGAATTCCCACTGGCAAGTCACCAAAAGCTGCAGGACCTGCGCTGATTCAGGGCAAGCAGTGTCAGCCCCTCCATTGTCCTGCTGGATCCTCCTGGGTGCTGCCACCAATCCTCTCAGCCTCAGACACCAGGTAGAGCAGCCTGACATGAGGCACTGCATTCCAACTGCCAGCCCCCAAATTCAGCCTGGTCTGTGAGCTGCTGCCCCCAGTCCCATGCACAACAGGAACTCTTTCCCCAGATGGGCTTGGCATCTCTCACTCCAGGGTACCAGCATTCGGATTCACACTCCCAGCTGCCAAAACTCCTCCGAGTACAGCAGAATTACCTCCCTGGGGCAGCTGCTCTGGGATTCCTGCCTTTTGCTATCCCCACCCAGCTGAATACAGCAGGACATATATATAACCCTTTTTCACCAACACTGGGGTTCCTGCTTCCTTTTCCAAACCAGTAATAACTGCATCTCTGCCTCTTGGACCATGAACTCTGGGATGTTCATGACCACTGAGACAAATAGAGATTTGGGGTGCCCAGGGCATCATGCAGTGGGTGTCAGGGTCTTGCTGCCAGTGCCTGGACTCACTTTGCTCAGTGCTTGGAGATAGCTGCCAGGTTCCCTGGTCTCAGATCACAGTCTCATATTGGTAACTGTCACCGTAGCCCTTAATGCTGGCTGGGAGTTTAAAAAATTACAGCCAACCTAGCGTTCCTTCTCTGTGAGGTGGGCTGGGTCCTCCTCAGGTTTGTTTTGATTTTTTTCTCACTATTTTGAGTGGGATCGTTGCCGTGGGGGAGCTGGGCGAAGCAAGGATTTGCATGAAGCTCTCGGTGCTGCGGGGTTTCTAATGGTGAGCGTTATTTCAGCCAGCAGCAAGTTTCATAATCTTGGCCCAGCTCCTGTGAATGTTCTGTTTCTCCGGGTCATGAGCTTCTTTAACCTTCTTCCATCCCTTCCCCCTCTCCCCAAACTGGTTGGCAATTTCATTGTTCCAGTGGAATATATCCGTCATGTGAGGTCATCTCTGCATAAGGAGAGGTGATTGATTGCTTAGGTCACTGGGGCCTGTCCCATGCTGGGCTTTGAATGCTGGTTTGGAGACCTTGAACCGGACTCTGTGCTCAAAGGCGAGGTGATGTGGGGTGCAGAGGGATATGGTGATGCTTTCCCAGCAGCTTGAGTCGCTGAACAAACAGACTGCTGCATTCTGAACTAGCTGGAACACTCTGAGAGCAGACAGCTTCATTCCTAGAGGCACAGTATCACAGCAGTCAAGCTTGAGATGTTACAAAAATACAGATAGATCATCATCTGCCAGCTGAGCCAGACAGAATCGGGTGCAACTCTTCTCCCATCCCCAGATGGAAGGAGACTCTACCCGCTTCTCGCTAACACGGCTTGTGTGCGCTCGGCTTCATCCAACTGCTCTCCAGTCAGAGCTGATCTCAGCTAAGCATCGAGAAAGCTGTGCGATTCTAGATTTTAAGGCCAGAGGGACCATTTTGATTATCGAGACTGACCTACAGCAGAGCACAGGCCAGAGAATTTCACCAATTTAATTTCCTGCGCCAAGCCCATAACTTCTGATTGAACTGTAGCATCTCTTTCAGGAATACAGCCAGGCAAAGGCTCCAGGCAGTAAGGAACACACTACCCGCCTAGGTAAATTGTGCTGGTGTGTGACCCTCTTTATTAATAGTATTGTTCCTCATTTGAATTTGTCAAACTTCAGCATTTTGTAACAGAAGGTTACAGATTGCATTTGATGCGAGGGAGCGACAGCATGGGTATTGCCTGCACACGTCTGGCACCTTGGCTCTATTATTCCTGTGACTTTTTTATTTAGACTGGATTTATCTATGGGATCATGGTATACAAGAGTCCTGAACATGGAGAAGGAGTTATCATCAGCAAATCCTAGGGCTTTCCTGGGGCACAGTAGCATCTGAACTCCAGAGCTCAGGGTGTCACATTCAGGGTTTAGTCTGAGCTCCCTTCTCGGAGCAGGAGTGCAGCAGGCTTTGCTCCTAGCCATTAGGTAGGATGTAAATTCCCAGCCCTCCTCGGTAAACTGGTATATATGCTTTGGGCCATGGCTACCGAGATCTGCTCTCTCGTGTCCCAGCAGTGGTGGGTCTACACTGTGGGAGACTTACAGAAAGGAAGGAAGCACAGGTGGGTCCCTGATGCTGGGGATTCATGTTTCCATTCTGCAAATGCAATGAGAGCAGCTCCTAACAGATTAGCCCCAGTGTGTACTGATGGTGGGGTCCATAGGCAGTAGCAAAGAACAGTGTAATTCTTACTTGCTGCTTTCAAGCACCAAGATTCACAAACTGAGCTCAATGAAGTGCCCTGGGGAAATAGCTTTGTCATTCACACTCTGTCATCTGTGCATCACAGGACTGGAACTCTGTGGTGAAAGCTCTGTACCTAGAGTGAAAGTATATGGGTTCCTGTTCAGACTCTGGGAGTAGCCCTGTCTGGTTTTATTGCAATTATTGCAAGAATGAAAGCAAGAGTCATGAAAAGCGAGAGTCATGTCATGAGGTACTGGTGCAGAAGTCCAGTCTCTCTGCTGTGGCACACAAAGGCTTCTTGAATGGTGTAAGGTGTGATTTATACATCCAGGTAGCATGAGCATTGGTGTCCCCTCCTCCTCTCTGAAGATCTAACAGTTTATTCAGGATTCGCACTGGGACCTGCATACAGAGCCAAACGAGGGGCATGTGTTACATTTGCCCTCCAATGCAGCAGGGTCTGTGCCCAGGACACAACCCCCACTGCCGGTGGCTGACCGCACAGTGCCCCAGACATGCTTTGTCTGCTGGTTTCTCAATAAGCCACAGGGACATCCATGCTCTGTTTTGAACAGAAACGCTCCATGCACAGCGGAGTCCAGCCTGCACTGTCTGGCATTTCCACCTAAAACCTTCCTGTGGTCCCATAGCTACGTGAGACACCTCTGTGCTGCTCCCAGCTCCTCCACAACGAGTTCTGGGTCTGCCAGTGCAGGACACACTCTCTCTGTCTTCGGCCACGACCTGATTAGCAAACCAGAATATGTCAGCTGAGACTGACTGACATTGCCTCATTCCTGCGCTCGTCTGGAGCCACCTCTGGGATGGGGGCACTGGGAGTCACTGGCTCTTCACTGTAGGCAGCAGAACCTAGGCACAGCAGTGTCTCAGGTCTGAAGTTTACATCCCATGTCTGGGCTGTCACCTCCTCGGCATCGTGTGTACATGAGGTGGTCAGTGCTGGGGCTCACTCCTACCCCTCAGCTCATTACAGCCATTACCTGATCCGTAGGGCTGAAATTTAGACTACTGGGTGTGAAAGCAATCCAGGATTTCGCTCTGTAGGGTTTCTTATTCCCAGGCTTTAGACCCTGGAAATCCATAGTCTGTGGTGCTGTTGCTGGAGCTCACAATCTCAGCTGAGACGTACAGCGAGGTCTCCATTATAAGACCTCCGAACAAGCAAGGAGAGCGCAATGACCCTGAGCACACCTGCACCCAGGCATGTTTCTGAGGGTTACAGCCATTGCTGTTAGGAGGATTGATAGAGGTTACACTTGCACCTCTACCATACCACACCCTGAAGGACTGGCACTGAGGTCTACCTGTACCTGGAGAAGATCTCCCTTCTGGGATGGCTGCATCCACATCTCCTGCTTGCCTGATGCAGAACAGCCCGCAGCCCCTGAAGATCTGAGCTGTGCCTGAGAATGCTGTGCAACAAACAGAGCAGGCTCTTCACCCTAGGAATCTACTGTCCCATGGTGAGTCCCAGGCATGGCCCCAGGCACTCCAGGCCACCTTGAAACCACTTGTGCAGCTTGTGTGCCCTCTAGCCTGGAGACTCACACAAGGAGGTCCTCGATGCTTGGAATTCCCCTCCTTTTCAAAGTCCAGAATAAATTCTGTAACAGATTTGTGTTGCTAGACATGATCTTCCACGGCATCGTGATCATAATCCAGATGGCCAAGATCTCCCCAGTCTCTGGCTTCGTAAGAATCTTGCTCCATTCTGCTGCCTCTCTGCAGAGCTGCATTTTAACACTGAGTCCCCTCCAAGGCTTGGAAGTTCAGGAGCGAAGTACAAAGAAATGCTGAGAATAGCTGCTCTTTTCTCCTCATCTTCATCTCAGGATCCCTCCAGAGACTGATCTTACCCCAGAGGGAGGGGCAGGGCACATTAGCCAACAATTCTTTTTTTTTTTTTTTCTGTGAACTTTGTTTAAATATTTAACAGAAGGAAACTAAAAATATCCTCTGTTAATGCAGCAGGAGCTAGACAGCTACTTACTCTTGGGTGCCCTTCCTTCCAGCCCCTCTCCTCAGGTGTATATCACAGCAAGCACCGGGCTCTTCCCTCAGCAAGAGGAAGCCTCCCATGCAGGAGGGGCTGCAGTTTTAGTTCAGAGCTGAGCAGGAGTGGATGGCAGTAACCCCTTGGGAGCCGGAGGTGCAGCACAGCTGGCTCAGGGCTCGAGGTGCAGGGTTGGCCTCTGCATTCACTCCCTCAGCCAAGCATCCCTGTTTCTCCATCCTGGCAGCCACAGGAGGGCATGGCAGTGGGTTGTCGGCATTCATGCTTTCCTCTTCACAGTGAAGGAGGGATCTGAACATCTTGCATGATTTTTTTTTTCTCCCGTGTGTGCATGCGGTTGCGGAGAGGATCCAGTGTGAGGCACATAACAGCTCATCAGGGAAGGGCCAGCACCGCGCTGTGCACAGCCAAGGGAAGGAGCAGGCAGCATGAAGGGCAGCCGTGCTACCACCGGACTGATGCCAGAGGGTGATACGTGTCCGGTGCAGAAATACAGCTGAGGGGACCTCCCCTTACTCTGTGTTATTGCTGCTCAGCAATGGGAGGCAAGAGAGAAAGGGGAGGAATAGGAGAGAAAGGAAGGGATGGGACAGTGTAGAGGACATTAGGATGAGGAGTGTGGGAAGGTAATTTTATGTTAGCTAAGAGGAAAGTAAATACTAAATATTTGATAGGCATAGTTTTTCTCTTAAATTCTTTAGTAAGGCTGGACTTTTCTGGCTGATTCACTCTCTTTCTCAGTCTTCTTGGTTTATCGCTCTTGTGTTTCCCCTCTCACTCCCTTGCTCTGGCACACAATGAAGAGGCTCTTTTTTAATAAATGGATTACACGCTCTACACTATAAATAAACACAGGAATTAAGATTCCAACTTGTTCCAGCGATAAGCAAACAAAGACCCCGAATCCCCCTCTCGGCCCTCATACACGAGAGTCCCTGGAGAAGCTGCGCATGTGCTTCGGCACGTGTGCTCCAGACATCGCTCCTGGCTTTTGTGAGCATATGCTAACGTGCATTTCTGTGCAGCACTGGGATCAGGGGCATGATACACCTCTGTGCAGGAGAGCATGGGGGCAGGAGAGCAGGACAGTGTGCACGTGTGGGTGCATGGACTCCCCTTATCCTACCTGCCAGGGCCGGGAGCTCGCCTGGCATAGCACACACTGCCTGCAGGGAGACAGCCATCACCGCTGTGTGAGGGGACACTGACACACCTCCTTTCTGGTTAACAGTGAAGAAGATGAGACAACATCCTCACTGAGCAAAGACGCTGTTGCATGTGAGATGGAGCCCAGTGCTTGGTAGGTTCACAGCTTCCCACACTGGCAGGTGAGGAGGAAAGACAACAGGAGTGTGGGTGGTGGGCTTCTTCCAGATGCTTGGCCTTTCAACAGGAGGGACATTTCAGATAAGGCTGTCTTCTTCCTCCCCCCACCCTGCAGCAGGATGCCTCCACTCCTCTCCTGCATCCACTCCCTGCAGCTGTGGCATCTCCTCCTCGTCATCTTGGTCATCCCTCCTCCTGGCGTCTGGTCTCTTCGCTCTCGCGTCCCAATGGCCGCTCGGCCTCTTTGCACCCGTCGGAGCCCCTCAGCCCCACGGTCCATTTGCATCTGGGAAAGGACCTCGCTGCCAGAGCGGGATTCTCGCTCAGCCCAGCTGCGCCAGCGTGTCCTGCCTGCCCGGGGAGCAGAGCTGCGGCACGTTGTGCGGCTGAGGCGCCAGGCGGCGGGGGCTCGTCCTGCCACCCCCTCTGGATTTGAGGACGGCATGCCCTCTTCCCAATACCCCTGGGCAATCGTGTGGGGTCCCACGGTGTCAGACGAGGATGGAGGGGACACAAACTCAGCCAACCCAGGCTTCCCACCGCTGGGATACACATTTGTCTCACCACACGGGATGGCAACGGCACAGCCCAACTCCCACTCGCTCCTGCATAATGCGGGGCTCAACCTGCGGGAGACCCCGGCCACCCTGCGGCCCTTCCTGTTTGGGCCCCGGGGGGAAGGTAAATCTGCCCTTTGCTTCTTTTACCTCCTGTCCCTGCCGGAGCAGCTCCTTCTGCAAAACTTAGATGTAACCTCCCCTTGCCCTGCTGCTCTTTGGGGACCGGTGAGAGTGGCCATCACAACCCCTCTCTCCCTTTGTCTCGCAGGCGTGGATCCCCAGCTGTACGTCACCATCACCATCTCCATCATCATTGTCCTGGTTGCCACTGGGATCATATTCAAGTTCTGGTGAGTAGGGTTTGGGCCGATGGAGGCTCTTACCGTGCCAGTGTTTGCAGGTGGGTGGGCGGGAGGACTGTGGGCTTGGGACCCATTTGTCCCACAGGTGCAGATCTGGGGCTGCAAGCCCTTGCAAGGTTTGGCACGTGGCCAAGCTGAACTCTAACGCTAAGCATAGCGGAGTCCTTCCCACAAATCGGTCTGTCATTGTGGGCAGGGGCTTGTCTTTTTACCCTCACCCCTTGCTCTCTCCAAAGCTGGGACCGTAATCAGAAACGCCGGCGTCACTCGGGGCAGCAGAGCAGTGGGAGGCAGCAGGAGAGCCAGCAGCCTCTCACGGACCTCTCCCCCACCACCGTCAGCATCCTGGGGCCCTACGGCGACTCCCTGGCCCCCACGCCTGAGGCAGAGGAGTCCAGGCAAGGCCAGGAGGGTGTGGAGAAACTGGGTGGCCATGGCAAGAACGCAGCCTTCCAGCTCAACCGGTGAGTGTCCAGTGAGCCAGGGAGGAGGGGGTAGCAGGGGACAGCAGGACAGGCAGAATGAGGCGCGGCAAAGGTGCCACTGGTTAGCGGGGGCGGTGGGTTGGGGCAGCGTAAGCGCTAATTAATTTACAATTCCCTCTTCCCCCCAGAATCCCATTGGTGAACCTGTGACGCTCCTGGGAGAGGCTGAGCTGGCTCCCCCCACCCTCCTGTCACAGCCGGCGAGTGCAGATTCCCGCTGCCTCTGCTACCCCAGGAAACAACAATCTCCTTGTGCCACGGCCCACCACCACCATTATTAACTAACCCCGCTGGGATGTGCCTGGGCAAATGGACGAGCTGGGCCTCCTTAGCCTCCTGCTGGGGGAAGGTTGGGGACCTCCCTGCCCATGCAGGACAGGGGAATGGGAGAGCAGGACGTTGGGAGGGAAGACAGCTGGCGGTGGTGTGAAATCTTGACCTCCCCGGCCCCTCTCCTTGCATATGTGCACAGACACACTTGGATCTCCATGACTCTCTCACCAGTGCATGCCTGACATCAGGGGTAGGCAAGGTGGAAAGGCATACCCCTGTCTCTGTGGGCCCTAACCCCTCCGTGTGTCTCCTCCCATGTTGTGTGCTTTGCAGTGAACGTCTGGAGTTCAGTGGCTGCAGGATTGCCCGCTGGGGCTTGGTCTCCCCTGAGCCAAGGTGACTCAGATGGCAGCAGGTTCTTCTGTTCCTGAAGCCTTGGCCTCCCTGAGATCCCAAGGGCGGGTGAAGCTTGGGCAGAAGAGGCTCACACAGCACCTGGGCCCCCTCAACAACCCATTTTCTTGAAGGAAACATTACCTCCCCTCTAGATGGAAGATATTCACATCTTTCCGGTTTCTTTCTGCCTAACACTCCTCTATTTTTTTCTCTTCACCTTCCATCTTTCTTCATCTCTCCGTTCACAGTTTTCTTTCACTCAGTTCCCAACACCCTGCCACTTCTCTTGCCAGTTAAAGTTGGAAAAGATTCCTTTAGCTTTCCAAATATTTTGATCTGTGGAAAGCCTCCTTGCTGTCTCCCTCCACCCTGTCAGTCTCCTTCAACAAGGTTTTTCTGAAGAACACCAGTCTATGGTGATGTTCTTCAGAAAATCCAAGGCAAAGCCCTTTGCTCACAATGTTACTTAGCAAGCATCCTGGACACTGCAGCCAAAGCATGGCACGCAGACATAGCTGGGAATGAGAAACTTGAGTTTTGCTGGGCTGAGGTAGGGAATTGCTTTCAGACCCTCATGGCACAGGCAACAAGCAGCAGACGATACTCTCTGTGCCTGGTATGACAAAGAGCAATTTTGAGTTGACTTTGGGAACACTGGAAGGGTTGCCATGTACTACTGGTAGATCCCTCCTGCAGTGCAAGGTGACTGGAAACCCATGAGGCAATATTCATCAAGGGCATGAAAGGGGATATCTGGAGTCCTAAGCTTCCCCAGTGTGTTGCCCCAGCTAGTTGGTAACTGAAAGCAATGGCACAGGTGTCTGTCCAAACTGGTTGCCTGTGCATGTCCTTCAGGGCTGTGGTGGTCCATGGGACAGGCAGCCACACTGTCACCGTGAGCAAGATCTGTGCATCTCCACCTCTTTCTATGTGTGGACCCAGGGTGTCACTTTGAGGAAGAGTGAGATGGCAAATTTCAGCTTAATGACAAAAGTTGCTCTCCCTTGGCTTTTGTGGACACCTTCAAATTAATTAAAACACCACACTGATAGCCACTGAGCCGAAATGATGCACGTTTAGGTAAGGTTGCCCCTATAGTTTTCAAACACCTTCAGCTGCGGGACTGATGTGGCCAGAGACAGGAAGCTCACACACAATTTGAAGACCCTATTGCGCTATACAAAATTTCTGACAAAAGTCATGTTGGAGAGAAGGAAATGGCCCTTTCATACTTTATCTCTGCAGTAAAAGCCTATCCTTTATAGGAAAAAGCACAGGGAATTTCATAAGAGGCCTGGTTCTGCCCATTTACCCAGATGAACTATTAGGTGATCTCGGGTCCCATCTGACTCACTGTGAAGGACATTTAAATGAGAGTGTAAATTACAATAAGCTTTGCAAAAAACAGTAGAGATTTGGAGAAAATGACAGGTCAAATAAAATTACTGGCTTATTAAAAGCACAGAATGGCTGAAAGGTGTAGGTGGAAAAGGACTCTGGAGATCTCTAGTCTAAGCACAGGTTGAGTCTGTGCTTATAGCAGGGGATATTAGTGCTTTACCACAGATCGATCTGTTACTGAGCCTATTCTTATTCAGGCTCCATTCAAGGCTTTGGTGGACACTCACGCTGTGGATGGACAGAGAAGGGCCAGGTGGTTGTTCCTGCTCGCTGCTTCATTTGCTGCTGCCCCAGCCAGCTGAGGGAAGCTGGGGGCTGTTCCCCCTCTCACTGGCACGTCCATGCTGGGAGGGGAAGGACATCTGCACACAGTCTGCAGGAGGCTGCACTCCTGATTGCTGGCAGTTTACAATAGAATGCCTTGAACTTGTTTAAGTAATCTTCCAGACCAGATTAATTAGATTGTTCTTTGATCAACAGTGTTTCTTGAAACAAGGCCAGAGTTTAGACTCTTCACTTCAAGGGCTGTCCTTGGACTTTGTTTTTCCACATGCTGCACGGAGAGAAGGTCTGTAAGAAAGTGGGAGGGGACCATGGGAGGCATAGTTAAAACATTTTCCAACACTTGATGCGTGGAAGCCCTGCGCTCTCCTGGCCAGGCTTTTGCAAACTCTGCAAACAAATCAGATTTCAGTGTTTTGGGGGTTTTTTCTCCCCCTTTTGCATGTCTCTGGTTTTGGTAAAAGTATCTCCAGGGAGTGAAACCTTTCATGGATACTGTGGTAAGGGGGAAGCTAGTGAATGCAGTAGAGAAAACTCTTACAACAACAGAAGCTTGGGTATGTTGAACATCTTTTCTAAGACCAATTTTCCTGGCCAAATATGTTTTACGACAGTCATTGACTCTCTCACATGAAACAGGTTAGGTACAGGGAAACAACTTCACAGTCCTGCCCAAACATTCAATGCTGTTTTGTCCCTGGAACAAAACATTCAAAACACATGTAAACACAAAAGCTTCTTCCAGTCAATAAATAATCTCACTGAATCTGTTTTCTCTGTGACTGGAGCCTTATAAACCATCTTCCCCTACAGAGACTGGAGCTGGAGCATGCATGTAGTCTCTTCCCTGCCCCAGGCTAATATTTTGTAAGATGTGCACATGGATGTGTTGACAGCACTGAGTACCAAGCCAGGGCAGAGGCCAGCACCTTCTGAGGCACAGGTTATCAGTTTTTCCTGGCTTCTAGGTGAACAGAGGAGAAAGGTCTGGATTATTGTTTTTTCCAGTGGAAACTTTACAGACAGAAAAGTGTGTGGGGAAAACAGCTGAAAATGCTCATAGTTTTTGGCTGATCCTGCCCGACATTTCTGTGCTGTTAAAAGGTGGGCTGAATGAGTTGAAGGAACTATGTCTCTGCTGAGCTCCTGGAGAGCCCTGGCTTTGTTAACGCAAGGGTGGTCTCTCTGTGAGTGCAGTGGGAGGAAGTGAAGGCCTGAGGGAGAATCTCTCCCCTCTGCCCTATACTGTTTAGGAGCAGGAACTGGAGTCTCCCTCTCTTTACCCAAGAGGGTGGTATGACCACAAGGCCAAATCCTGCTCGGGCTTTCCCATCTGGTTGGTTGTGACTGGTAGGCAGGGAACAGACCTCTGGTGTGTGCTTCCACACCTCTCCTCCAGTTCAGTTTCCAGGGACTCACATCCAGCCAAGCATCCCAAAACTTTAGAGAGGGCTATCTACCTCTTCCTCAATGGCACCCAAGTGCCCTTGCAAATCTGGTCCCTTCATTTCCCACTCCATTTCCTGATAAAGAAAAGTGCTTGGAAAGGAGTGGTTTGTTCATTCCCCGCAAGTTCTCAAACACGACCACCTTGAGACTGTTCTGAATTAAACTGGGGTTTTACTTTTTCGCTCTGACAAGCCACATCTGTGGCACAGCCTTAGAGCTGAGACCTGCAGCACAAAAGCCCTGGGTCAAACTCCAGCTGCCCAGCTGCATCCCTGCTAATGTCCCACTGTAGTGCTGGCCCTACTTTGGCAAGACCATAGAGAGGCATCGCCTTCCTTCACCAACTGCCAGCTCTTTACTCCTCTTTCCCCATTGTTTTTCCTCTCCCACTGTTTTCCCTCTTCCTACTCCTGTCCTGTACCATGGTCTCCCTTCTAGGTATCTCTCCCCTCCTACTGTTTCACTGTCCCCACTCCTCTCTTGTTTTCCCTTTGCCACTTGGTCTCGTTCTGCTGCAGCTTCCATCCTCCCCTCCGGCCTCCCTCCTGCTTCCCTGCTCAGTCTCGCTCTTCCCCCTCCCCTGCCCTTGTGCGCTGTGATATATATTTTTGTAGGATTTCTCTTCTCCTTGTGGTGAAATATTCAATTCTTGTGGGATGTTAGTTTCAAAATTTTTAAATAAAACTTTGCAAAATATTGAATGCACAGCTCTTGCTGCCGTGGAAGGTGTAACTCTGGAAAAGTCATGGTGGGATGAGAGGGACTTCGCCTTGGACTTCGATTTGAGCCCCAGTGGGATGGGGGCTCGGACACCTGGCATCCCATAGTCTCTTCTTTGGGATAGAGGGGGAAATCTGGCCGCATATCTATCTTGCTTTGGTCTCTTTGCTGGCCAAAGAGGCCCTTTGACCAGCTTCATGCATTTTCATGGGAAGTGGCCCCCCGATGGAGGAGGAGCCCTTCTTCACTCACTTCTCCACCCAAAGCAGCTCTCCTGCCTCTGGAGCTTCTGCCTCCCAACCACATGCTGGGGCTGCTTGTCGCACGCAGGTTCACACTGGGAGCCAGGGTGTCCGGGATAGGTGAGAGAAGCTGAGGGGAAGGGAGGGAGATGGAGCGCTGCAGGCACAGAAGCCTCCCTCACTCTATTCCCCGAGGCTGCCTCCGCAATTTCTATTTACAGCCCTGCTGCCTCCCCTCCTGGCCACAGTGCTGCTGCTGTTGCTGGTTTCCAGGGCTGCTCTGTAATTAAGCATCCTTGTCTCCTGCAACTCCTCCACTTCGCAAGCCCGGCAGCAATCAGGCTGGGGGCAGGGGGCGCAGAAGAGGTGCTGGAGACCAACACCAGACTTGATAGCCACTCCGAAGGGTTGCTCCCCAGCAGTGGTAGGAGGATTGCTCAGTGCTGGGTTCCTAGCAATCGTTCATAGCCCCTGCTCCCTCTGTCCTGTCGCTGTCTGAGTCTTTTGAGCATTGGAGGTGTCCCTGATCCTCTGCTTTACTACTGGAGGAAGGAGCAGACTCCCCAAACAAGACCTGACCTGAGATTCTGTCCTGGGATCTCTGCCTACTGGAAGGACCCATGACCGCCTCCTGCTGCAGAGCCAGGCCCCTCCACGCGGCATCCTGTGCCCTGGACAGGATCTCTGTGGGTTGGAAGCAGCCCCAGGCCCATCAGAGAGCAAACACACTTCTGCAATGGCTGTCCCAGGGTACACACACATAAGGGGCTGAATAGCACCTCTTCTGCACCTGTGCTGAGTGTGAGAGGACAGAGTCCTTCCCCCTGTTGCTTTAGGTGGCCGATCCTCTCAGTCAGTGGCTCTGGGGCTGGGCAGGCTGGAGAGACTTGACTGAGGAGGCGACAGGTGCTCACTGTGCTGAAATTACAGTCATGTACTCATCAGTGCAGTGAAATGTCTTGCACAAACTTCATCTGCTTCCAGGCAGAGCTTCAGCCCTTCCTGTTGACTTCTCTGTCATCAGATGCTTTTCCTCTGGTGCCCTCTCTGCACAGGCTGAGGCTGCAGGCACTCAGTCAAACATTCCGTTTCTTCACCAGGACTCACTCTCTGACTCACAAGAGAAGTTCCACAAGCTTCTCCTTATTCTTCTAGCTTCCTGAAACACTGACTCTCTAGTTTAGTCCCCTCCCATCACCACTCCCCACTACATCACTCCTGCCCACCTGTCCATGTTGACTTCCCACCCTTCCAGCCTGGCCCCAGCCCTGCCTCCTTTCCCAGCATTTCCCTTCCTTTACAGTCTTCAGCCTTGCCTCCTTCCCTAGCATCTCCCCCGCATCCTGTTCTCCAGCAGGGAGCTAGCACTGGGAGTTGCATGCTGAATGAGGAACAGCAGAGATGGAAGGAATGAATGCAATCATTTAAATCAAAGAAGAACATCTAAAAACTGTACAATCACTTCAAGACACATAAAAATCGCCCCAAGGAGTGGTCAAAAAAACAAGCATGAGGTATTGTTGACTGCTGTGATTTCCTGAAAAAGAGAGTAGTTCAGAAATACATTTTGAAAATATCTCCCAAATCTGGGATTCCCTCCAGCTGAGTGCCTTCTGTAACCTGCAATAAATTATCCCATTATGGGAAAAAAAAAATCAGGCAACTGTCAGCTGGAAGTGCTTGTATTGCAGGGATGTGGCAGTGAGCAAGAGCACTTGCTTGTCTCCCCTGCTCAGCTTCTCCAGAGTTGGGGATGGAAGTTAGAAATCCATGTGCTCTGGAGAAACTCAAGTGTAAGTCTTTGTGCAGAAGAAATGGAGAGCTTAAATCAGATGTAGCTCCACACCCTACTAAAGGGACGTGGCTAAATGGATGGACATTTAATTAGCAGAAATGCACAACTTGAAACTGCCATAAAGAGTCGCCCTGAAACAAGCAACCTCTCATTTCAGTGTCGTGTAAAAGAGTTGAGTAGTTCCCCTGGCTCATTCCTGCTTTGATCCTCAGAGGCAGAATTGAATCTTTATTGAGGGCTGCTGTGTCTCCAAGTGCACATTGCACTCAGTGAATAATAGGCCATTCAGTGACGCATTCCACAGCTTTCTCTGGGAGTGACCAGAATGCAAGCAAAACTATCTTCAACCTCAGATCAATCCTCACAAGAGATCTGGCAGGGAAGCAAATGCCAGTCTCTGCTCCAGGGTCCTGTCCTTCATCTCTGTGGCTCCTAGTTAGCGCTCCAGTGGCAGGAGAGCAGATGCTCTAGGGCAGCCAGTCTAGTTTGAAGCCCAGACTTCATCGACAGCTGGACTTACCACGAGGGTTCAACAAACAAGCAAGCAAACAAGCCTGGGGTGACTTGTTTTCTATCAGAGGAACACAGTTTGATGTCTACAGTATGCACTGGTCAAATCTGTGTTACAGCCTGGCCTGAATGGGGAGATGATTGGTTTCCTCATTAGTTTGCCTAGGAAAGGATGCATCAGAATCACGGACATCATGACTCTCTCAGGTACCATCTGAGCCTGGATAAAGTGACACAGACAGTAGAAGCTTTCTGAGCCCTTCCCAAACCCAGGGGCAGGCAGTGATGAGTGTCCTCTTCTACTGTCAGGGGAGTCAATCTAGCCAGGTTTTGCACTGTGAACACACACAGCTTTGCCTGAACATGCTCATTAACCAGAACATGAATGCAGTGGTAAAACATACTTACAGTAGAGGTTTGTGTCAGTCTCATTACATTGATTCATTTGGCGACACCAGGATGTTATCTAAGCCTGAAACGGTTTCTCTCCGATGCCTTTTTCTGCTTTTCTTGTGTGACATATTGCACGTGAGTGAACATCACACAAATGAGGTCCCAGGTTCTCATAGCGTTACCCTGCGTTGGCTGGATACACAGCAGGAACTGTAAGAGGTTCCTTTATAATGAGATTTCTCTTACACTAAGCATCAGGGTCTCCATGACAATACTGAAGACCGAAAAGACTGTCCTGCATAAATGAGGGGTTCTTGTAGAAACTCATGTTGACCAGCTTACTTGTAGCTAACTCGATGGTGCAGTGATTCTGCGTGCAGCAAATAAGGAAGAGATAGATTTTTTCCCTGGTACCTGCAATTTAGAGGAGGGCAGGGACAAAATGGTGACTAAGCATAACACTGCCTCTTCCGGGGTTTTGGTGACAGTTCTTTGTTGATTCTCAGGCAGTCCTGCAGGGACAAACAAATTGCCTAACTAAAATATAAGGAGCTGAAGCTGTCAAGCAAAAGCCTAAAGAGAGGTATAAGGGAGCAGGAACACGAGGGAGGACAGGAGGAGAGAGTGGGCAGAACAAGAAATTGCGGCTAGAATTAAAAGATGGGGCTGGAAGGAAAAGTAGGGTCAGAGGAAGGGGTCAGAATAGAAATTTAGGGCTAGAGGGCATTAAAAGCACTGGGTAAATGAAGATAAGATGGGCGAAGCAGGGCTCTGGGAGCTCATGGGTACCAGGGTGCTGCCAACACTGAAGTCCCAGGTTTGCCTGAGGGCTTGCCCAGCTCCTCTGGTGCTTCCAGCTGTTTTAGGAGCAGCAGTTGGATCCTCCTCTGCCTGCCCGTCTCCTGGGGAGGGAAGAGGAAGCACATGCTTATGGGTCAGCCTCAGAGCTCAGTCTCACTGCTACAGTGCTGACCCAGCCCACATGTCAGAGATGCAGGATTGTCACAAAAGGTAGGTCAGGGGGTGAAAGTCCCTTTTACAGGTTTAAAGGCCTCAGCCCTCTGATGTTCGATCCATACGTTCCCACTTAAGGCATGTTTTTCCCTTTTCTTCCTTCCTCCTTCTGATGTTAGTTGTTTGGTCATCAGTTTCCAGGAGCTGAGATGGAGCCCTTTTCATGGGATCTACAGAGGTGTCAAAAACTAAGCTATAGGGATCGCACTCTGAACATGCACAGCACTGGGACCACCAAAAATGAGGCTGTCAGTGTCTGCCCTTGGGCTCCCAGAGCCAGCCATTTGGCCTCTGGCCTTTACCACTAAAGGGCAAGAACAGTGCCTCCTGGAGCAGTGTGTGGTGAGACATGAGACCCTCAGACTCAGGGGTGAATGCACTGGAAAGCCCAGAAAGAATGACATGTGAAGAGAGTGCTTTGCAAAGTTGAAGCCAAGGATGCAAATGCGAAGGAAGGAGCAAGTAGTGGCATGAAACAGCGAGCACCATCCTCTGCATTAGAAGGGCCCAGTGGAAAAGCAGCACATGATAATGTGACTCCAAGTGTCTATCAGGATGGTGGATGAAGGAAGAGGCTGGTGTTTCACAACTTCTGAACTGACTTTGCATCCTGGGTGGTTGCTGCTATTCGTTTTCTTCTTCTGTGATAATTGTACGTCGTTTCCCTGCACAGTTCACTGCGCAAATGATTCCACATACCCGCCCGAGCTGTGCTTTATTGTATTTTGTTTAAATATGCAAAATTGTATGCAACTCCATGTGACGTCTTATGCAAATTGCTTCTTGTGTTACTGTGCATATTTGAAATTAATTTGAGTAAGATCACAGCTCTGACTCTGAAGCCATTGTTTAGACTGAGCACTCACCCAGCTCCCCTGATCCTTCCAGTTATCTCAGGAGCAGCAGCCTGAGCCTCCCCCGCCTGCCTCAGCCTTGATCCAGAGGCAACATGCACTGGAGGTGACACAGCTTAGATGAAGGTCACATTCCTGGCCTCTGCTGAGTTTGCCAGTTAGTGCAGTCAGAAACTGAGTGTTTAACAGGGAAGTTGGAACACCAAACTCATGTCCCAGAAGGCTCTATAGACATGCAGTCATGGGGAGCAAATTTTAATCCCTGAAGAGCCAGGCTAGAGTCTGGATGGGGACACACCACCCCATGGTTCAACTGCTTACCAAAATATCCAAAGGCATCTAGGCTTAGAAGAAAGCACTGGTGTTACCATGTCAGGAATTAAAGATGCTTTCTGGAGGAGCTTGTTAATGATGCACTCTTTTTGTCAGTGGATCTGTAGATACAAGGCAAATGTTCTACCTACAGGTGCCCCATCTTTTTAAAAAGATAAGATTCCATTAAAAACATCTACTAAACACACCAGCCATAATACAGGCAGCAATACATTATCTACACTAATCTCTGAATGCACTCAAGCCATTTCAGAAACATTCTTCATGCTAATTTTCCCTTTTCTCTTCTGCTTGGTTATGAGTCAGCAGCTAGGCTTGAAACCCCTAACTTTCATCACTGAGGAAGCTGTCGACGTAACTCCATCGAGGCCTTAATCTTCTATTAAAGAACAGAAAAGAGACAGTCAACCACTGAGTTTGCTGTAACTCCCGTTTTATCCCCAGCTCATATAATCCACTGTAATCTGGCAGTGAAGTGTTTCGTGCAAGGACTTCTGTGTTGGGCCGTTGAGTGCAGGCAGGTGCCGAGAGGCAGGAGTGGTTGGACCTGTGGGCCATGTCCCAGGGCTGCTGGTGTCCAGGACTGGTGGCAGGAAGGAGCGAGGCAGGAGGTGCTCCAAGGCAGAAGCAGCTGGTTCACTGTAGCACCCAGCCTGCGGCTGCCCTGGGAGAGCTGCTGTCATCTTTCCCTTTGACAGACACTTCAGGAGCATCCCCTTTTCCCGTCGCCTTTTGCCATCCTGTGCCGAGCTGGTGTCATTCAACTGACTGCACTCTCTGGAAAAGGGAACAAATGACGGACCCTGGCCACTAACCAGTACCCTGGCTGGGTACTAAGCCTCAGTTAGTGAAGAGGAGTGAAGACAGCGGAGGAGCTGGCCTCAAAGCCCCTCAAAGTGCCCAGCTCACAAAGATGCACATTCTCCTGGGCTGTGGTGTGGAGGAGTCCTCTTCTGCTCATCAGAAACCCCCTCAGATCTGCAAGACATCCAGCTGTCACCTGAAGCAGTCGGTCCTGAGCCTGCCTGTCACATACTGTCCCCTCTAATTTGCATGCTAGCTCTCTGCACGCTGGAGGCAGCAGGATGTGCATCCTGCACTCCCTGGGTAATTACAGCCCTACAGCTCTCTGCAGTGTCCGCAGGACACCATCCCCACAGTCTCAAACAGCCAGCATCACTTCCAGGCAAGCCCCGGGCACCCAGCTTGTTTTGTGGTTCTTTTAGGGCAAAGCCATTATGAAAATGTCCTGCAACTGCATAAGGAGAGAGGACTGGCAGAGATCTCCTGCCCTGTGGCAGGCAGCCCCATTGCATCCTCTTGCTCAGAGACTTCCAGTCCCAAAACAAACTCAGTCTCCTGGCCTCACTGCTGCTTCTGAAAGGCTGTTCCAGATCCTTGCACTGGCAGGTGGGAAGCTCCTTCTAATTTCCATCCTCAGTGTACCCATGACCCAGCCTATGGTAATTCATTCTTGTGCCAGCATTGTCCTCAGGCTTAAATTCAATGTCAAAACCCTTTGTTAACACAGAGTTAATGTTGCTTGGTGATAGCTCATTCCTTCCCCAGAACATTACGTTCATCAAAACGCAAACTTGTGGAAAAACAGGACATTTAGAGTTAAAGTACATGCCCAGGCAACCTTACTTCTGCTCCTTCTGAGCTGACAGCTGCCAGAGGGACTGTCAGCTCTCTGTCTGCATTCACTGCGTCAAGTATAAAGTGCTCTGTGATGATCAGTAGGAGCATTACCTGGGACCAGAGGGGGTGAGCAAGGAGGGGAGAGCCAGTCCCTCGAGGACAGGCAGGGGCCGGTGCCTGACTACTGTCTCTGTGATGAAAGACAAAATGTTTCTGCCCATGGGATACTCAGGCACTTTCAGTGCACTGCTTTCAAGGACAGAAGGAGATTACATGTTATTAGGACGTCCTGGGGTAAAGATTTCACCAGGCATGCCATTCTGCAA
Organism: Platyrinchus mystaceus; assembly: GCA_035041135.1. Lineage (NCBI taxonomy): Eukaryota > Metazoa > Chordata > Aves > Passeriformes > Tyrannidae > Platyrinchus > Platyrinchus mystaceus. The sequence goes on along the minus strand of JAWWLV010000001.1, from coordinate 27,518,568 downwards.
CAACACCGAAAGCAAAAACTTTCTGGCAGGAGTCACTCATAAAAATGCAGCAGTGTGGCATCAGTGCTCTTGGAAGAACACAGCAGTGCTCACTGAGAGAGCATGTCCCAGGCCACTGCGCTGCAGAGTCACTGGGGTGGAGGAAAGCCATCTCCAGCAGCAAGTTTAGCTAACCAGGCAGATTGGGCTCAGTGAGAGCTGGGGAGGACTCACACGATTCCTGGCAGCAGCAGACTGTCTGCCCTTTTGTGCAGTTGCAGTTGTGCTGTTTCTACCACGGAGGCTGCTGTGTCTAAGGTGAAGGATGCTATGAGGTTGCTATGACGTTCACCCCCATCCCAGGCTCCATATTAAGGGAATTCAGACCAGGATTGCCAGCACAGCTAGAGAGATGCACAGCACATAAGAGCCAGAGCTAAATATTTTGGCAGTTTTAATACATGGTGATTGCAGAAGCTTCAAGCACAGAAGTGAAGAATGGCCAGAGGGATTCCCTCTATACACCACTCCCCTGTTATCCATGCTGCTGCTATTTCCAGCTCACCTTTCTCACTGCATTAAAACATCAGTGCTTTTGAAACTTCCAATGTTTAAAACAAAGTTTCTTGCAGTCTTTGCTGCTGGGTATGTATTTCCTAATCAGTGACTTACAGGAGGTTCAGTACAAAGTGCAGCCACAAATCCTGCCCTTGACAGGCTGATCAGCGTCCCTCTGTCCAGCCAGGCTTTGGGCTGGGCTCCTGATCTCCAGCAGTTTTCATGAGTCAAGCAGCATTTCTTAAATTTATTGCCTACTTTCTGTAGTTTTTTACTGTGGATTACATGCAGGGCCTGCCCGGTTTCTACAGTGGTCCCCTTGCTGACCCTAAAGGGCAGATGGCCATACTTGCCATGACGGGGATGTGCAGATGATGGGAGCTGACCTAGGGGAAGCTAAGGGCTGTTAGCTGGCAAGCCTGAAGAGCTGTACTTCGGAGAAGGAGAGAGTGAATAAGCACAGAGCAATTTCTCAGGTGGCAGCTGCTTCTTAGACAGAGCCAGGGCTTCCTGTGACAGATGCTCGCTCTGCCTGCAAGGCTAGAGGAAGCAAAGCCCCAGGTGACCATGGTGCTGAGGGAGTTCCTGGAAAACACAAGCATCCTTGCTAAAATGAGACCCAGCAATGATGCAAAAGATTTTCTAGGAACTCTTGAGTATCTAGGTGACACTGAGAACTGCCCTGAGGATGTGGAGATCATTATGCCAGCCTGCCTGGGAGGAGGAGCTCAGCCAGTTGAGTGGGAAGGAAGCACTTGAACGTGAAGAACACTACCTGCTGCAGCTCTGAACTCATTGCCCTGACCCACGGACTCGCTGCTTCCAGTCAGGGACTGAGCAGTAAACATGTGCCTCTGGGTACCAACTTTCCTCCAGACAGAACACCTGGCCACTTCTGGATTGTCTAAAGCCCTATTTAAAGTCGGAGATGCTTCCACCCAGAGAAGCAGTAAATAATCCAGGAGCTTTTGGGTCTGTCAAGAGGTCCCAGGAACAAGTTTGCAACTATAGTGTGCTCAGCTTGAATAGTGGAAAATTACCCAGAAAGCAGACTGCACTATGGAGTGTGAGAAACATAAAGATGGAGTGTACAAAATGAGAAAAGGACAGTGCTCTGTCAAACAGACAGAACACACTTAATAGATACAGGCAGCTGGATCTGCTGCCCTCTGAAACAGAAGAACTGCATTAAATCTTGATGGGATACACCCACAAGTGCTGAGTGAGCTGGCAGAAGTCATTGCAAGGCCTATCTCGATAATTCTTGATTGATCATAGCAACTTGGAGAAGTACCTGAAGGCTTGAGGAAAGCAAACATCACTCCTGTCTTCAAGAAGGGCAAGAAGGAGAACCTAGGGTCAGTGTGCCTCACCTTCATCCCTGGGAAGATGATGGAGCAGCTAATCCTGGAAATCATTTGCAGGCTCATGAGCGACAAGAAAATCATCAGGAATAGCCAGCATGGATTCACCAAGGGGAAGTCATGATTGACCAACTTGATAACCTATCATAAAAGTCTCACCTTCAATAGGGCCTTTGACACTGTATGCCACAAGATACTCACAAACAAGCTGATGTATGGGCTGGATAATCAGAGAATGAGGTGGGTTGAAAACCGGCTGAATGGCTGGGCCCAGAGGGTGGTGATCCGTGGGGCAGAGTTGGAGGCCAGTACCTAGTATTGACTCCTGGTTGATGGAGGACCCCTGGGTGATTCCTCAGCAGAGGGAGGTTTGACCAGATGACCTCCAGATCTCCCTTCCAACCTCAACCACTCAGTGATTCTCTGAAATTAATGGGAATGATCTGAAGTGTGCTACTCCAAGCTGTGCCTGGGCTTTGTCTCAAGCTGTGATAGCTGGCTTGGGCTAAAACTGCACCAGCAGTGTGACAGAACGGGTGGTTGCAGGTCTCCAGTCTGCCCTGCATCCTGGGGTTGTGTACTCCAGCACAAATATAGTCATGGCTTCTGGGAGACCAGCTGAGGAGATGGCAGGCTGAGGCTGCCTGCAGTGGTGCCCTCTAGCAACAAGGACAGGGTGACTTCTCCATCCCAGATGGAGGTGGAGTAAAGTACATGATGGCAGGGAACTGTCTTCAACTTGTTCTGCTTCTCATCAGGAACTGTTCCCTCTTGCCATATGGCTACACTGGGGAAAAAGCAGTGCCCAGGTATGTGGAAAGCTTTCCAGATGTGCTGTGAGTAGCTAACACTACTGCTGTTGAGCTTAGCTCTTAGAGAACTACAGCATGAGGAGGAGGATGAAGTAATCCTGGGAGATGAGCTGCCTGCAGTACAGTGAGAGGAAACAAGGCAGCTAGTGAGTTCTCCCTGCTGATGTTCTAAACATATCTAAAAACTTACTTCCCTGAACATGATGCTTACCTGAAACTTGGGAGCCTTGCCCAGAGGGATCTGCTACAAATGCTGTGAAAACTCTGGGATACAATAAAGGCACAAGAGCTGCTGAAACCTGAAAAGACACTCAGAGTGATGCAGCACAAGCCTGCTAACTGAAAACCTCTCAGCATGTTTTAATCTGTAATGAATTCCAGAGGGGTTCACAGTGCACAGACTTGATGCATCTCTGATGTTACAGACTGTTAAAACACTTGTAGGAGACTGTCCTTCCATGCTTTTCGTGCTTACCCAAGAGGCTTCTGGCAGACTTTGTTAACCCTAGAACCCAAACAGCAGCCTACTTGTCCAGTACTGCATTTTATCATGGCTGGATTTGCCTCCTGCCCCTTTAGCTGGCCACAGCCCCAAGCCCCTCTCCTCCAGCCCCTTTTAGGCAGCAGCTGCACATATGTGTACTTCAAACCTGAAAAAAACCCTCCAATGTCAATTCATCAGGAAGATCACATTAAGCCCATCCAACCTCACTGTCT
>JAWWLV010000001.1:27479188-27515038 GCA_035041135.1 Platyrinchus mystaceus | reverse complement strand
TACTTCAAACCTGAAAAAAACCCTCCAATGTCAATTCATCAGGAAGATCACATTAAGCCCATCCAACCTCACTGTCTGACAGGGTAACTGCACTAGCGGACTGAGGGGGATGTAGTAGATGTGATATGTCTTGACTTCTAAGCTTTTGATAGAGCAAAAGGCACAAAGCTTTCATAAACAAACAGTGGGGGAAAAAAACCCATTTAGAATTGCCAAAACGTGTACACAATTGCCAAAAATTATATACAGCTGGTCTGGGGAGATTGCACTGTCAGAGTGAAAAGGCACTTTTCAACAGGGCTGTGGAAATCAGTAGATTCATTTTCATCCCTGAAAGCTTAAGGTGTGTGGTAGGAAGAGCTTTTTAAGTATTGAGCACTAAATGGCTGGACTGGATTGGCCAGGATGCCCTGTCACTGTAGGCTGTTGAGAACAGGTTCAACAAATGTCTGTAAGGGATGAGTTGTGCTTACTTAATCTTGTCGTCGGGTCAGGAGGCTGAATGAATTAGATGACTGCCCGAGGTCTTGTCCCAATTTCATTTCCCCCAATTAAATTAAATAAACCTCAGAAATCATTGTCAGAAGCAAGCTGCAGCAGGCTGTACTTACTGCATCCCCCCTGAGTCAAGTGTTAGATCAGCGCTAACCCCATCCAGGTGTAAACCACATTCAAGACCTACCACTCTTCCCCTGATGCTGAAAACCAGGATGATGAAACCCTTTCATCTCTGCTGTCTGCACAGGCATATGGTACATTGAGTTCAAACCGGTTTTTGTGTATTTCTCCAAAGAAACAAGCCTTTTCTGAGATGCTGGGTTTTAAATTTCTTTCCTGAGAGTGCCTATGGGAGTGGGCATTGTGTGGGAGAAACACCGATCAGTTGCCTGCATAGAGAGCACAAGACTTTGGACTGATCTTTTACCCTTGAAGGAAAAACTCTTTGGGGGATCAAGCAGAAAAATGTGGGCTTGTGGGCCTGTGTTCAGCACATCTTTTCTTACAATGCTGTGCTTGTTGTGCTGACCTGCTCTGCCTGCCAAAGAAGCACAGCAAATTTCAGGGAGAGGTAAATCTGTGCAGCCCTAGAAAGAGCCAAACTCTGAAGAGAAAGGGACTGCCCAACTCAATCATGGCTGAGCTCCTTCCCTTCTATAATGGCTCATTTAGTTGGACACATCCCTATGTGTAGAATGGATTTCTAGAGAGAAGTTCATCCATTTCAGCCTTTCACTAAGCTAAAGAAGCCAACCCCTCTCCACGTCCACTCACATGGAGAGCAGGGGGAGGCACGGAGACAGACTCTGTTATTCCAGCTCCCCCACACTGCTGCCAGCCCTGAGCCCACTTCTGAACACGAGTGACAAATTGTATATAGCATCCTAAATAAGATTAACATAATGATCTCTTTAAGGCTGTTGTCTTTGTGATCACGTCACATCGGAGCTTCATAATCACCTCGTGAATGATGAATACACCCAGATCTGTCTTTTCTTCTGTCATTTCTAACCAATGAATCCCTGTGTGTAAAAGACATTCCTGTTAGCAGGAGCAAAGAACAGGACCTCACACTGCTCTGCTCTGGACTGTGAGTAATTCTTCTAAATGCATTTAATCAGTGAACTTCCTTTTCATGCTGCTTTTTGCTGAGCTAGAGCCATTACTGCAAGCAGAATTATTCCCAAGGCCAGTAACATTCCTCCATGGTGGCAGTTCCCTCTTGGCTCCACACATCATCTGCCTCTCCCCAGCATTTTACCCACCTAAAATTCTCCTAATAATTCCTTGTGCTTCAGCTTATTCAGCTGCCTTCCAGCCCTTACTGTATCAAATGCCCCACTGCAATCCAGCTAGATTAGGTTTACTGATTTTTTTTTTCCACTCAGGTAAGGGAAAGAAGGTGAAGAAAAGAATCAAGTTAAGGGCACACAGTGCTTTTGTTGATAAACCCATTCTGTGTTTGATTCCATTTCCCACTAACTGCTGTAACTTTAATTTTGTTTTCCTTCTGTAATTTGTTCTTAACCTTGTGCTCTATTGAGACTAGACTAATGGGTTTGCAGCTGCCCAGAGTACTTTGTTTTCTCTCTTCCTGAAATATAGCTCCCTTTTCCCAGCCCTGGCATGGTTACCCTGAATTTGATGGATATGCTGCAAATCTTTGCTCCCAAAACTGCCGTTTCCTCAGCCAGTTTTGAAAAAGAACCCACAAATATCTAAGGTAAGCTGGTGAGCTCCAGTCTTGCTGCAATAGAGCTTCTCAAGGTTTGTTTTTCCCTTAATACAGTAAGTTACTCTTCTCCATCCTTTTTTCTATCTTCTTCTCCCACTTTTTCAGCATTACCCTTCTTATTGAGAAATATTCAAGGCAGCTGTAAAGACCTAGAGGTGCTTTAGCAGCACTGTGGTGAGTATTGAAGGTGGTGTGAGGAGTGCACCAGCTGAGCACCCACCACTCTGCTCCCCTGGTTGGCTGAAAGACACAGTTTAGGCTATCAGAGAGGCATATTTCTCAAAAAGGGGGGACTTGTGAAGTGACTGTATAACTTCCGAAAGAGAACAGAGATCCCCTGAAACTCATCACAGATTCTCTGAATGCACAGAAACCTGCAGACACCTAAACCAAGAATTTAAAGGATTTATTAAAGCCTCTCTGCTTCTGAAGAGGTGAAGGTAGTGTGTAGGGGGGGGGAATTCTTATGTGCTGCAATATAGTTTAAAATGACATTTGGGTGACTGCTGCTGTGCAGAAGAACTTGAGTGTCACAGCTCAAGGAGTCACCCCCAAACCAAGCAGGGCCTGCTGTTACAAGATTCATCTGTACTTGGAATAGTATAAAATGGGACAAGTAGGACCACAGAGGGTGGCAAACCAGCTGGAGAAGAGATTTAGTGAAGAAGGGCTTTACACATGCTAACACTGCTGTCAACACAGATGCATTTCCACTGGGCCAAGCAAACATACTGTCCTTTTGGCTTCCAGCACTGTGTGGACACCGAACATTAGCTCATGGCAGATCAGCAGCAAAAAAACACTGATCCACAGAAAAAAAAATCAGGTGGGAAATGATCTCCAGAAGTCTCTGGTGCAGTTCTCTGCTCACAGCAGGGTAACTTCAAAGCCAGACCAGGCTGCTCAGGGCCTTGCTCACACAATTCCTGAACATCTCCAAAGATGGAGATTCCCCAGTCTTTCTAGGCATCTGTTCCACTGCTACATGGCTCTCAAGGGGGGCAAAATTTCCCTTATGTATGTTTAGAATTTCTCTTTTTTCAACATTTGTCCACTGTTTCCTGTCCTTTCACACACTCCATTTTCAGAGTCTTGCTCCATCTTCTCTACAATTTTCCTTCAGGTATGAGCAGACAGAAATTAGACATCCCCTTGGTCTCCTCTCTTCAACAAACCCAGCTCCCCCAGGCTTCTCCTTGTGCACTGTGTGCTCTACCCCTCCACTGTGGGGGCCTTTTGCTGGCCATGTTGCAGTTTGTGAAGATCCATCTTGTACTGAGGAGCCGGTCCTGGGAATAATCTTCCAGGTGGGGCCTCGAGTGAATGGGAATAATACTTTCCCTTGTTCTGCTGACTACACTTTTGCTAATGCAGCCCAGGTTGCAGGGATCCTTCATTGCTTGAAGGGCTCACTGCTGAATCACGGTTAAAATACTTCTTGATACTTTTCACGGTGATCTAATAAAACAATTTTGGTGTAAGCCTGTTGGGGTTATTGCCACAGAGAAGTTATTGTCCCTCTGGAACAGGCTTCTGATGTGACTGTGATTTTTGCCCTGTGCTGAAGGTCCTCAGGTACAGCCACTCTGGCTGTCTTGATACATCCAATGATACTTTTTCCGCCTTCTAAATTATGGGATTTGTATTCATGGCACATTGGCCAGAAGTTTCAGTAACTGCCTTCGCTACACTACAGTGGCCAAATGAACTCAGCTTGGAGCCAAGGCTGATCAATCCCAGATTACTACCTTCCTGACCAACAGGGACCCCAAAGTTCCCAGTTCAGAGCAACCTACTTCTTTGAGTGAAAAAGCATCGGATCACTGTTGCGTATGCTTCAAATTCCAAAGTGTATCCCAGGTGTGTGCTTTCTGTTCCTTGCCCTTAAGAGAGCAAGATGCCACTATAATGCAATGATTCAGGCAGCCAAGCACGTGCAGGATAACATGCACCTATAACTCTCCATTACCATGTGTTTCTCAAAGCTTAAACCACGTTAAGCAGAGAAGTTACCAAGCAGGGAAAAATGCAATCTATTTCCATGCAGCAGAAAAAAAAAAAGCAAAAAAAAAATCCCAGGAATGACGTGCTGAAATGCTCTCTGCTGTGTGCTGCCAGGGGATTTAATCAGCCGATTGCCAAAGAGATGTCAGTTCCCCGAGAGAGTGAGGACAACACGCCTTGCTGAGAAATGTACTCACAAGATTAAAATACCAGCTGCAGGATAAACCAAATATTGTCCTACAAGCAGATAAAAATTTGGGTGAGAATGAACAGTCTCCATCCTTAAAATGTGTGTCACTACACCATCACATTTTCCAAGCCTATCTCTCCATATCTGCTAACTGGTCAGGTACCCCCAACGAATTCAGGAACCTCTAGAGCCAGCTGGCTGAACAAGTCAAGCCATGTGTACCAGCCCTAGAAGCAAGCCAAGCAGGATCCCATGACATGAAGTACCACCTATATTACTGGAATGGCCACCATGGACAGTGCAGTTTATACACAGACAGCAGACAAAAGATGTTCAAGCACAGAGAGTACATGGCACCACAGGAGGATGGTCTGCAATCAATACTGAAGGTCCGGGGGCAGGTGCCTTGTGTTAGGGTGGTGAAGAAGGAGAGAGAGAGAGAAATCAGGAGAGTAGATAAAGAAGGAAAGAGTTTAGGTGGGAACATGACAGTCAGATGTGATTGTGGAGGAGGCAACAAGGATGGAGGAGGCAGCCAGCATGGAAGTGTGTGTTTGCCACCCTCCTGGGTCAAAGCTGCACAGAAGAGCTTGTTACAAAGGTTGTGAGAGAGCAACTGTCATGGTAACTTTGGGCTCAGCTGGCTTTCTCCACACATTTTCTTTTCTGAGCTTGTCAGAAGCTGGTGCCCTCAGCAGGAGGTGGGAACCTGGCCGTGCTATTCCCATGCTTCTGCTCCTGGGAGGGAGGCCCCACTAACCTCCACCTACCACCTGCTCCAAGGCTCGGTTCTCTCCTGCAGTCACTTTACGTTGCTCCTGGCTTATTTTCTTGCCACGCAATTATAAGTCCTCTGTCACCCCCTTTCCAGCTCCCAGTCCAGGCTGGCAGTGCCCCATGGCTGGTGCAGTGTGGCCACTCCTCCTCAGGCAGTTCCGAGCCGAGATGGCACGGTCTGAACAAGTTGTGTAGATGGAGGCTGTGCCAAAGCCGACCTTTCTAAAGAAATAAGCCAGTCTGGAAGCAGCCATTGGTCCTAGGGGTCTCCACTACACACATGTTACTTGCCAAGCCTGTCTCTGTGCATGAGCAGCGTAAAGAGGGCACCTTTTCACCCTGCACTGCTCCTCCTGCCCCCAGCACCAGCAGTTATACCCAGGTTTTTATTCACCACAGTCTTCAGCTTGAGCCCAGCAGGTCGCTGTTATGAAATTCCAGAAGCCCTAAACATACACATGTGGAACACAGGCATGCCTTACTAGGGAGAAACTGGCAATGGAGACCAGGGTGCTCTTCCATGGTGTAGAGAGGAGCAAGGGCAGGCAGGATAAGTAAAGGGGGGGCAACAGAGAGCTGTGAAAGAAGGTGAAGAGATCAGCTGTACTCTCCAGAGATGCACAGCCGTGTTTCTCTGACTTTGCCTGCTCCTAAGGGAAGGAGATAAGACAAATCAAGTGTCTGTGACAGATGTTAGTCACGCTGCCTCACGTGCTACTGAAGGGTGCTCGGCAGTGCAGGGTGGGAGGGGGAGCAGAAAACTCCAGGCACTCTAAAAAAAATTAACCACTTTGTCCCAACCTTCAGCTGACAATTACCACTTTTCCTTGTCTGGTATAGGGCATTCTGACAAGCTCTCCCAATTACCAAATCCAGACCAGCCCCCTTTCTTCGAGGAGACTCTCGATCTTATTTCTTTCTAGGCAGCTTGCAGAGAGGGAGGAGGAGAGCCTACAGAGAACTCGCTGGCAAAGAGAGAAGCAAAAGGGATGTCAGTGCCAGGCCAGAGTTCCTCTTCCAAGGCATAAGATTGAATACATTTGCTGCGTTGCAGAATGAGGAGAGAAATGTCACCTTCAGAGGTGATCTGACAATCACAAAAATAAATTACATAGAGGAGGGGAAAAAAAAAAAAGACGAGCATTTGTGAATATTCATGAGCAAGTCAAAACCCCCAAATTAACAAGGAAATTAATTTCCAAACTGATTAGGCTGCCAACTCCTTTTATTTAAATAAATCAACAATTGCCATCATGTGACTCCTGCTGAAGAACGCAGAGCTAATCCTGGCTCCTCCCAGGAGGAAGTTTTGTGCTGCCTGGGATGACCAATACCCCAGCACCTTCTGGGGACAGGCAGGCACTGTGGCTGGAGCCGCCTGCCTCTCAGCCGCCAGGAGATTTCCCTCTGCCCACTGCTCCGGATGCTGCGGTTTCACGATCGCCCGAGCCAATCTAACCGCTGGCTGCTATAGTTGCGCTCTCCCCGGTCCCACCCTCTTACTCATGGTGGCTCTGAAAAGCTGTTCCAGCATGCCAAGCTGGCAGAAAACCCGTGCAACAATTAAAAAAAAAATTTTCTCTCAAGGCAGAGCACTGAAACAGATCAGCCAAACACCCAGTGCACTATGCCACAGGTGAGGAAGGTAACCTAACCTGACCTGGCAGGTGGGCCCAGTGCCAAACTAACCCTGCCACGAGTAGCAGAATGAAATATATCATATCTGAAAGTCTCTTTCCACATGAATTTTAAGGGTCTGAGACAAAGCAGAGCAGCAAGAGCCAGCCAGCCTGGCTTGGCTCCAGTCTGGTGTGGGGGTGAGCAGCCAGCCCAGCTCAGCCATGTCATGGAGTGCCTCTGTGATGTCTTCTCCAGGAACAGCCTCATGCCTTCTCCTGCCCCCTCCAAGGGACTGCCTGCTGCTTCCAGCAGGAACTCCTGCTGCACAGCAACATGCCTGGCAGTGCCAGCGCACGGGAGACAGCGGGAACTGCCAGCAAAAACTTAGGCGGATTGGATCTGCGAGACCAAATTCTCAATGAGTGAGAACAAGGGTGAGTTGCAGACCCCTCTGGAATCAAGTTATGAACGGTCACAAATAAAAAAAATATTAGTATTTGGGTGAGGTTACATTGAGCCTCTTACTGGCGACTGCAGGAAAAAGGTTATCCTGCTCGCCTCCACGCCTGGCCGTGCCCTCCTGTTCCCTTCAGGGAATGAGATGGTCCAGTTTGCCCGTGTGGCAGAAAGCCAGCTTCCTGGAAGTCCTTTCCGTCGGGTTAGCAGGACAAACACGTTTAGCCGCGTACGAGGGAAGCGCCCGAGCCAGCGCAGGCACAGGGACAGGGACAGGGACAGGGACAGGGACAGGGACAGGGACAGGCCGGGACCGCCCCGTACCGTGACGGACAAACTCTGGGACAAGTGCTGAGGAACAGCCCGGGACGGCCCCAGGCGCCGGCAGCCGCAGCCTTTGGAACGACCCCTGTGGCCCGTCCCGTCCCGCCGCGGGTTATTGATTATCGATTATTGATTATTCATGAGGGCTCATGAATATTCACGCCGTGCCGCGTCCCGCGCGCGTCACGTGACGGCGCGAGGCCGGAAGCGGCGCTGCCGGCGGGGCTCGCGGACGGCGCGCGCCCGCCCCCCGCAGCCACTTCCGCCCTCGCGCCCGCCCGCGCCGCCCCGCGCGCCGGCGCCCTCCGCGCTTCCGGTAAGCAAGCGCGCGCCCGGCCCCCGCCTGCGGGGATCCGTCCGCGCCCCCGCCGAGGGCAGCCCCGAGTCCCGCCCCGTGTCCCGCCGCCGCCGCTCCGTGTGCACGCCGAACCGCCCATGACGCCGTTCCGCTCCGTTCGGGGACCCGGAAGCGCCGAGGCGCGCACCGCCCCCTGACCCGGAAGCGCCCCGCCGCTGCTCTTTCCGGTGAGGAGGCCGCTGCCGCCGCCGGAGCCGGGCCGGGGCCGCCGCTGGGGGGGAGCCCGGTAACGTGCGGGGCGGCGGGGCCGCGGGCGGGGGGCCGGGCCGCGGGGCTTCCGGGGCCGGGGCGATCCGGAAGCGGAAATGGAGGAGGGCTGTCTGTGTGTCTTGTCTGTCCGTCTGTCCCGCCGTCCGTCCCGCTGTCGGGCGCTCCGCCGCGGGGAAGCTGCGCTCCGGGCCGGCCCCGCCCTCGGCCGGCGCGGGGGGAGGCGGAGGTGGGTGCGGGCCCCGCGGGAGCGCCCGTCCTGCACACGGCCGTGGCCAGCCCGGCCCGCGCAGCGCCCGGGGCTGCCATGCGGGACACCGGGGCCCCGGTAACCCAGGCGGTTTGTTTGCAGAGCCGGCCCTGGAAGGAGGAGAAATGCAAGAGGAGGGAGAGTGAGAGGGGTAAGGAGCTCCCGGAGCTGCGTGAGTGACCCTCGTCCCTGCCCCGGGGCTCCCTCCGGGAGGGACGGGAGGGAATGGCCCGGAGGTGAGGGATTGAGGGCATTTGAGCTCCGGGGTGCGGGAGAAGGGACCGAGCGCCTGGAAGGAGCTGGGGCGCAGGGTTCGCCCTCTGCCAGGCACCTGTTCCAGCAGGCGCTCGGCGGGTCGGGGTGGAGGCTGCGCATGTCACCAGGGAACGGCACCGAAGTTCTGTGTCTGGGGTGCGGGTTTGGGATCCAGGGCTTTGTCCTGCAGTTCAGGGCATTCCTCATGTGGGTTCTAAAGGTGTAGCGGTTGTTGAACTTTCTGGCCCTCTTGAGTTCTGTTGGAGGCATTTTTGGTTTTGATCTGACAGCCTGTGTGGCCTTCAGCATCCCTGGTGTCGTGCTGCAATGAAACCTAAAAGCTCCTTGTTATTGAACAAAGATCTCGGGCAGACGTAAAACAACCTTGTAAATCGTTCCTGAGTGTCACGCTCGGGGCCTTTTGTCGACTGAAAACTCTGCTCCAAATAGAAAATAAAAGCAAAAGCTAGATATCTGGAGAATAAAGAAAGCCATGTTAAAAGTCAACCTCTAAATAAATACCTGCATATCCAACCTTGATTATGCCTTCCAGAAACACAGCCTCTACCTCACCGTGTACTTGCACGTGCTTTTATCTGTATGTTTATGATTAAAGTGATGACCTGCCAAGACGTATAAATCCAGCACGTTAAGTATGTAATTCTGAGAAGTACTCTGTGAGATCTGAACTCCAGATCCCTTGTCCCTTGTGAGTTCTCTGGTTCACTGGGTTGTTTATTTGGTGTTTGTACATTTGTGGTCTGTACATAGAAAGTGTTTTTGGTTTATATCAGGAGGGTACGTTGACATCTGTCTGATACTAGACTGGTGAATAGGAAGAAGGTCCCATCTCTGGCCTGTTTGTGGAAGCTGGGATGATGAAGGCACTGCAGTGGGAACGTGCTGTGGTACAGGGTTGAAGCTCCAGCCCATGTCTGGTAGTTATAGAGCAATTGGAAGGGTTACGTGCAGAGTTCTGGTAAAGTAAGTGTGAGCAGCGTCGAAGTGGGGGCTGCAAATAGGGGTGCATGTTTTCAAAATATCCCTCAGCCTAAAAGCGGGGTAGGGGAGGGACAGCTGTGGGTATGAGGACAGTAGTTTGGTGGAGGAATCTTACCTTTGTTTTCTGCCTTTGGAAGACTGGCTTGCTAGTGAAATTGCATGAAAGCTTCAACTCTTACACCATTTCTCCTTTTCCTCCACATTCCTATAACTCCAACACACTTCAGCCCTTCCAGCCAAAAATTCTGAGGCCTGGTAATCTGCCTGAACGTGAAGATTTTTGGATGGGGAGTTGTATTCTAAGACAGTTTGACAAAAACAGTGTAGCCATCCTTTGAAGAGTCAGTGAGAGACTTATTTTGACTTGCACACACTGTAAACTGAGCAAACAAAAGTTAGATGCTCTGTGAAGTTCTGGTAGGGGGACTAGAGGAAGACAAGCAGCCACTGAGTGCCCTGGCCTTTGCTAGTCTGCATTTTGGAATCTGGAAAGGACTTGCCTTTCATTCCTTGTACTCTTTAAATAAGAAAGCTGCTGTGAGATTTTTTGCTTAAATTGTCATCTTTCTGTTTAACTCCTGAAGTTTCCAGTTGAGTCCAGAGGAGTCTCAGAGAACTACAAAGTTTGTTTGGAAAATGCATCTAATTATTATGTAAGACTTTATGTTTTTAGAGAATCAGTTTCACTTTGATGTTTTTGATGTGGAAGCTAAGAAAATAAGGACTTACTGGTTTTAAAAACAAAACCAAAACCAAGCAAAACCCCCAACCTTGGAAATTCCAAACAAAATACCCTTCTTGATTCAGGTGGTACTCAGTTGCCAAGAATGTGTTCTCTTCATGTGTGCCCATCCCATGGAAGAAAAAAAGTCATGTAATTAAACGTTACATGCACAGGGCCTTGCTGTGGGCAGTGTACTTAATAATTAATTCGCCTCAGAAAAGAAAGCAGAGGAAGGAAGGTAAGAGTGTTGCCCCATCAGACTCTGATTGAATCACAGCAGTGTAAATCCAGAGTAATTCAGTCAGGCAGTGAGCAGTCCGACTGCATGCCACCAACGTAAGGTAAATAATTTATCCTTAAGTGTGTTTATTGGTTGATTTGCACTGAGTGAGTGAGGCAGGAATACTTGGCCTTGCTGTTGCATGAGCAATTCATAAAACCAAAATTATTGGGTAATTTGGTTCACTTAAATACTGCTTCTCTACATAGAGGAAAATTATCTTTGCATTTTGACTCACACACAGCAATTCCACGTGTATTTATTCTGCCCTGATGTGTTTCTGTGAAGTGTTTCGTGCTACTCGGGGCATACCTCTGAGCTTTCCTGATGGTTGACAGGCCATTCAGAAGCAATATTGGTTCATTAGTTAGGCTGTAACAGAAACAGGAGTGGGACAGTTTGCAGGCAGCTGCATGAGAAACCTACAGAGGTTGCTTTCTCTGCCAGATGTACTCTGAGCACAGTTTTTACCACGTGCATTTTACCTACCAGTTTTGTCGTATTTGTTCAGGAATAGGTGTCCCTTCTGCTTCAGGAAATATTATTTTGTTAATTTCTTTAGGTTTTGAATATTGTTTTTGCAAGTGTAACAAGCTTTGTCCACTAATACTTATTACACAGAGAATATAAGGATTAGAAAGGAAAGTGCTTCTTCAGTTAGATGTTCCTAAGGAGGTTACACCTCTGTGTTCAGGAGACTCTCTTTTGATGTCTAACTCTCAATGCATGGATAGTTGAGGTGGAGCAGTGGGCACCTGACTGGGGACAGAGTCCTACAGAATCTTTTCCCAAATGTGGGAATGAAGTGGGCAATAGAGAGCTGTGACATGATCTCACTTGGAAATAGGGTGACTCAGGAGCAGGGGAATCAAGTTATTTTCCCGCTGCCTAGTCTCACTGGATGAGAGCAAGGATACTGAGTGATATTTCTGTCTTTCAAGAGTGGGGCTGGGGTGGGCAGCAGGAAGTGAGAAGCCCCAAGTTTTTGATTTCTTGGTCTGCTGTGGCTGTCTGTTATCTTGGGCAAGTCTGTTTCCCTCTCGCTGCCTGTCTTTCTTCCTGTGTAACATAACGCTAATGTCCCTTTGCTGCATCTGGGTCCTTAGTGTTGCGCTGGGGTGGAGGTACAGGCAAGGTCCAAAATTTTCACTGCTTGTGGGATCAGACTGTCTGTGACAGTGAAAAATGGTTTTCATCTGTATTTGCCTGGTTGCAGATGCACAGACTTCATTTATGCCATGTACTTGGGTGGGTGATAATTGGGAAAATTTGGAGGTGTTCTGGGTTTCTAGTCAATCCTTATTTTGCATGGAGGACTACTGGGCAAGAGGCATTTGAGATGGACCCAAGCCCATGGGAATAGCAGATGCCTTTTTACCCTGTGAATAATTTTTTGATTTGGGCAGATAGCTCAAAAGGGGGGAGAGGCTGCTCAAGAATGACAGGGGAAATTAAGGAACTGTCACAGCATTAGACTGAGTCAGTTCCATCTTGGAGTCTCTTTGGGTTTAATGGGTTTTTTTGTGTCTGTCTGTCTGTCTGTCTGTCTTCCTTATCCTCCATTCCTCTTCCCTTCCCCCTTCCTCTTTCCCCCTGTGCCCAGCTAGGATGGAAGAATCTCATTTCAACTCCTCCCCGTACTTCTGGCCAGCAGTGCCCACTGTCTCGGGACAGGTAAGATCTTCCAACCTATTATGTTGGTCTTGTTTCCCATTAGAAGTCCATGTATAAGTGTTTCTGTTACATTTCTTGCTCGGCCAAATGCTGAGTGAAGCTGTGCCAGGGTATCCTAAAATTTGTCCTTCCTTCCCGTTTAGATTGAGAACACCATGTTTATTAACAAGATGAAGGAGCAGCTACTGCCCACAGAGAAGGGCTGCAGCCTGGCTCCCCCCCACTACCCCGCCTTGCTGACAGTGCCCACCTCTGTGGCCCTGCCCACTGGCATCTCCATGGACTCGGACACCAAGCCGGAGCAGCTGACACCACACAGCCAAGCCCCTGTGACTCAGAACATCACCGTGGTACCAGTGCAGTCTGCTGGGCTCATGACAGCAGGTAGGGCACTCCAAAGTCTCCGGCAGCATATGGAGGAGACTCTGGAGTCAGGAAACAGGAGGACCTGGAGAATCCTTTTTGGGCTGTAGATTATTCTTAGCCTTACTGATGGTGTGGATTGCCTGGGTGTGATTTCACTGTGAGTCCTCTATGGAAGTTTGACTTCCAGCAGTGGAGACTGGGAATCCATTGGGAGGGGAAGCTACCCTCCTGTTTGTGTTGTAGTCAAAAGTAGGTGCTTCTGTGAGATAAAGAGGTTGGGCATAATTGAAGATGTAATAACTGACTTCCTCTGTCTTCCTTTGTTTGCAGGTCCTGGTCTGGTGATAACTTCCCCGTCAGGTTCCCTGGTGACCACAGCCGCCTCTGCCCAAACCTTTCCCATCTCAGCTCCCATGATTGTCTCTGCACTACCCCCTGGCTCCCAGGCAGCCCTCCAGGTGGTTCCAGACCTGTCCAAGAAAGGGACAACCACCCTCACTGAAGGTGGTGGGGGTGGTGGGGGTGGGGGAGTTGCCCCCAAACCACCCCGGGGCCGGAAGAAGAAACGATTGCAGGAGTCGGGGCTGCCAGAGATGAGTGACCCCTTTGTGCTGACAAACGAGGATGATGAGGACCAGCACAAGGATGGCAAGACATACAGGTGGGGAGCAGGGTTAAACCTTGACTGTAACAGTGCATGGGGATGGGGGTGTGTTTAACCCTTCAGGGGGTTACATGGGGAGGAAGGGATCTCTACCTTTTTCCTAGAGAGTCCCTATTGAATAGAGAATCTTTGAGCTGCAGAAAGAGTTGAGTTTTCTTTCTAATCAGGAACGTTTGCAAGCTAGTGGGTCTACTCAAAACTAAGGATCTCCTTAGTGGACATATATAGTCATTAATGTTCCTAGGGTAGTTAATGACCAGGATGTTGTGGAGGCTAAACTGTATCCTTGATGCCACAGCCAGGTAAAGCTGGTGCACTGCAGAGTGCAGTGCTGTCTGGTGCAGCTGAGAGCCCCGGTGTACCTGGGTGCTCCTCGATTAGGACTCCAGTCTGTCCAGTGTAAAGACTACAGACTGGAGGCACACAGAGCGAGAAGTGAACTGTGGTGCATGTTTGCTCCTGTATGCATTGCCCCATGTGATCTCCTCCTATTTCAGCATTCTAAAAAAAAACAGGGGGGGAAAGTGCATTTTTTAATTAGGTGTAAGGGTGTTTCTGAACCCTGAGTGTCCTGGATAAGAGGGAGGAGAGTTCTGAGCCGTGAGGTTGGGTTTCTGAGCTTGGAGGGATGTGGCTTGAGTTTACGAGTGATGGGAAGGGCAGTGATTATCTAGGAGGGACTTAAGCCAGAGGATAAAGAGTGTGGGTGTTTTAGAGAAGGTGGGAACCATACAGAGTAGACAAGTGGTAGGGAGGAAATGTGGTGGTCTGTGTTAGGTGGGAAGCACCTATGTGATTCAGAGATAGGTGATTCTGACGGCTGATTAAGATAAATAAGAGGCGGAGTAGTAGCCAAATGGAAACATAAACAGTAGATGGTCCTAGGTCTTCTCACTTCTCTACAATGTGTCCAAGATCCTGTCTCAAACAGCTTCCCTTTTACCATCTTAGACCCCTTTTTTTTTTTTTTTTTGGTACAGATTTAGTTATGTTTCTGGAATTAAGCCATATCAATATGAAATCATCTACACAGAATCAGTGCATCCACCTCGGGCACTGTTTCACTTTTAATTATAGCATTTTTTAAATGTTTACTTTTTTGAATCAATACAGTTAGTTAAATGGGTACAAAACCAGAGCTTGGATCAGCCTTTTTATTCTCTTACCCAATGTCCCAGTTCTTCCACTTTGAAAATATAAGCAGCGTATGGTGAAGAGGGGTGGGAGTGTTAGGTAGCTTGCTATTTGTAATCCCACCATTTATTTTGGGCCATAGCCACAGTTCCACACTTCTCAAGCTGCTTACAGTCTGAGTTGCTAATTAGGTTGTTAAATATGTATTTACAGGGGACACAATTGGCAGTGAACACTAGAATTAAAGCTGAACCAAGGCTTTAATTATAGCTCCTTGTTTACTTGTAAGTTTGGGAAAAAAATGCCCAAGACCAGGTGGAGTGACTCAGCAGAAACTTTATGAACACGCATAGTCTGTTTAACAGCTCATGGAATAGAATTTGCAGGGAAAAAAATGAATGAGTTTATATGTAGGAACATGTAATCAGGAAAATTTCCTGTCGTTATGTTTAGTCTGAGTGTGGTACCACTGCCTCTTCCTCCAGCCCCCATCCCAAGCAGGCCCTCCTCTGAGCAGTGCTAAGGTATAGGGATAGCTAAATTGACATTTATTGAAGACCACCAAGGAGTACTTCTGCCTTCCCTGGGGTTTCCTCATTGGCTGATGCTTTCTGTATGCAAGTTTGGAACTAAAAATGATTGTTGAAAAAATAAAGGAAAACGCTATCTTTTCTTGGAGCTGTGGGAGAGAAACCTTTATGAAATACAGTAAAATTGTTGCTCCATAATATGCATGTGAATAGACTCGCAAGTTAAGACTTTGAGGACTGCTGGGTTCTTTCTGAATTCTGGAGGATGATTTCAGTAGTTCCTGTCACTACAGAATGCAGACATATCTCAGCTAAATTAAGACTGTGGGTGAGGTTCATCTACTCCTGTTCTCTTCTCAGGCTGGAGGAGGAGTTGCTTGTGGTATTCATATGACTACATTTCTATGATTTCACTGATTCCTATGATGAGACTGAGAATAATCTATTCAGATGTCTGGAAGGAGTTGTACTATATTGATCAATGTGATTTTTTTTTTTTAATACCCAATTCCTAAAGCCTGAGATTATTTTGTCAAATTTAATTATTTTTTTGTTTTAAGTTTTCTTTTTTGAGCTCTGTGAGATCTCTTTGTCTTGAGTGTCTGGGCATGTGGCTAATATCCATAATTCCTGACTCCTGCTGTGGTGATAAAGACAGAGTAAGGCCTTGAGTGGGAAGCACAGCCAGGCAGATGTGAAAGGAATTGGAGCACAAACCTTGATATATTGCAGCTCATCCCATTCTCTACTAAATGTAGAGATTCCTGCTCCAGCAAATGGCAGCTGTTTTGCTGCTGTATCATCCCAAGAAGTGAATTAGTAGGCTGCTGTGAAAGCTGTGCAAGAATCTTTGTGATTAGGTCTTTCTTTTTAAGAAAAGGCATGAGGTTTTTGCTAATGATGGCGTTGCTTGCAGATCTTGGACATCTAGCCTTAGGATTAGTCTGGCAGAGTCCTTGGTGCTTTGCTTCGTGCTATTAGAAGAATTTTCGCACCTGCAGGGGACAGCATGTAACCCAGTCCTGTGAAGCATTTTCTGTCATGAGTAATGTTACTTCCGTCTTGTCTACGTTTGTTGTCAGCTCTTCGTTAATCTTCCCTGACGTCTTTGTAGAATTCACGTTTTCTGTGAAAAATGAGATCAGCATCAAGATTCTTTCTAGTAAGATGTGAAGTGTGAAGCACGTGGCTGCTTCTCAGTGCTGAGGAAAAGAGAGCAAACAGGTCCTGGATACAGTAGTATTGTTTCTTAGTATTGTTGTGCTGCCTGTACCTCTGCGCTTTAGAAGGCCGTGCTGTGATGTGATCAGTGAACAAGATTGATGAAGTGGTTCAGCCTCTCTGGGCCAGATCATAAATTCTGCTTCTCTGACAGTTTTCTAAATAGTTTCTTCTTGGCAAGAGAAAAGAGCTCTCTATAGGTGTTGCTTGGTTCCAGTATTAGGTTTGTAAAATCTAGGACAAATACCAATTTATAGTGGGGAATGGTTTTGTGAGCTGTGCTTTGGAGCCTCAGATACCAACAGAAAGGCTGTAGGCTTGGGAAGGGCCTCACCATCATAGTGTGATTGACAAGCTCTCTCTTACCCACCTCAAGTTCTGAGTTTCCCTACTTTCACTGGGAAACAGCAGGGGATTTGTGAGACAATAAGCAACTGAGGGACATAGGAAACTTCTGAGATGAGTCCAAGGTGTGAAAGTGTACAGAAGCCTTAGCAAGTTGAGCTGTAGAAGGTGAGGAAGCTGGATGGAGGCCCTCATTAGTGAGAATATTAGGTACACCCAGGTGCCAGTGGTTTGAATCCAGCAGATGGGCATATTCTCAGACATGTCTCATTTAAAGCCTTTTTTTCTGCCCTGCATTTTTCTGCATTTAGCATGGCTGTTTGGTGAATTCCCCCATGGTTTTGAATAGATTTTGAAATCTGGCTTTTGTAAGCCATGTATGTCTCTGAGAATATTGTAGAATTTGCCCATTTGTAAGCTTGGAAAAAAAATCTGTTAAGCATGCTCTGAGGTGCTTTATAGTTTTGTCGTTGAAATATGTGAAGGTTTTATCTTCTTTGATGTTTCTTGAGGCTTGCATGGCTCCAGGCACTGACCAGACTTCCTTCTCCACAGAAAAGATAAATACACTAACTTCTCTCGGTTTCTGTGCAAGGCTGGACTATATGTGTACTCTCTCCGGGGCCATAGGCATCTTCTAGGCTAGCACTGAAGGGCCAAGCATGCTTTCCCTTCAGTCACAACTGCTCCTCCTGCTGCTTCAGAAGGGAGTCCTTAGTGCCCAGTGTGGACAGCAATCTCCCTCCTCTGATGGGCACAAAGTCAAGGTGTGAGAAGACACCACTTGGTTGAAATGTAGTAGGGATGAGGATGAGATGTGTGCAGGGACTGAGGCTGTTTGTGCTGAGGAAGTCTGGAAACTTGGTAGATAAGAGACGGGAATCGGAAAGGAGGAGAGAGAAAAGACAAGAGCCTAAAAACTAGGGAATGCAGCAGCAGAGCATGGGGAGCCTCTTTGCTAGGGAGAAATGGGGAAGGTAGCACAGGGATCAGCTATGAAGGGCCAAGACTACGGGGAGGAAGAAAGACCCAGATCTGCTAGGTGCTGGAAAATGAGGATATACCTAGAACTGGCAGAACACAGAGGGACAAGAGTATGGGATATGTACAGACAAATAGAAGCATGGGAGAGAGGAGACAAATGTTAGGTAATTGAGGGAATGAAATAGGGAAGAGCCTCTGCAGTAAAAGATAAAGAGGCTGGCGCATGTGGGTAAAAAGCTTGGACCTGGGTCTTGGTGCGAGAGAGAGGGGATTGCTACAGGCTAGAAGGCTAAGGGCAAAGGGGGAATTAAGTTTGGAATGTCAGGCAGAAAGTTTGACCACATTCCCTCCAAAGCCTAGAAATACTACACCCAATGTTTCTAAATTTTGCGGTGTCTTTGAGGTCAACACAAGAATATGACCTCCTCTGGCAAAGAACTTCATCTCCCTCTGAGGCTAGAAAAAGGTGACAAAGTACCATTGCTGTCATTTATCATCCTAGCTGCAGTGGCAGAGGTCTGGTCTGTGCAGTGGATCTTAAGATTGCTGATGACCAACATGGGTGTCAGTGTGATGCCACATGTTGGAATTTCTGTTTGCTTTTTTTAACAAGTAGTTCCGTGAGCAGCGGAACTAATGAAGCCTGGTTTCCAGCGTCTCTCTCCTGTGTGGATTCTCTGATGTCTAATCAAGGGTGAGCTTACTAGCCTTTCCCTCAGCAGAGGGCTCCAAGAGAGTCTCTCTTCTTTCCCCAGATGCGTGTTTTTGAGACTTGTATTAACTTTTAAGATCCTTACCCTTTTTCCAGATTGGTTGAAATTGGCTTATGATCTCAAAACTCTTAAGGAGGACAGGTGCACATGCACATCTACAGATACACACACAGTTTGTACACATAAGCTTTTCTTTGTGTATGAATACAGTGCTTGGAGGTTAGAAAATGGCAGAATTAGACTGGCCACACGTCTCAGGATATATAATAAGGTAAAAAACTTGAGTTATGGTAAGTTCTCTCCCTTCTGCTGAGATATTGTAACTGTGTGTGTGTGCATGCATGTATGTGCTCTCACTTGGCAGTTCATCATAGTGCCAAGCAGAAAGAATTAATAGGAAAGGTTCTGCAGTCATGAATTTTAATTTTGGCAAGTTACTTGCGTGTCAATGGAATGAGTGTGTGGAAGGGGAGTGAGGGGGACAAATCAGTTTCAACCGGGGAGAGAGAACTTTGAAACTATTTTGTTGCACATCTTATCTGATCACACCTTAATTTGGCCCTATTGAGTTAATGCACTTTGATACCATCCTTGATTAGTTTGGTAGATAATGGCCTGTCAGAGTCCTGCATGTTTACTCAGATAACATGAAAGGAATGTTCTATTAAAAGAAAACAAAATGCGTTGACATGGCATTGTGGAATTGAGAAGGATGATTTGGGGAAGGCATTTGACTGCTGGTGTAAAGAACTGTAGATTATGCCTGCCTCTGCCTCAGATTGCTGTGGTATCCTACAGTCGTGTGGTTCAAGTCTGCAGATGATCTTGCCTTGAAGTGTGTGCAAATATAAGTTAGGTCTAGTCTTCAGTGGATTTGCGTTTGTCACAGACTACAAGTGACCACAGACAGTTATCCTGAAATAATTAACATTTGGTCTTCCCAGAACTGTAATCTCAAGTATCATTGAATAGTCCTCTGTTACAGGTCAGATCCTGTTTTGCTTTGCAAAAGTGTTGCATCTCATAGCTGTAGCGTAGACAGTTAAGTGAGCTGTGATATGAATTTATATAATATGAATTTTCCTTTAAAGGGAAAAAAGTGCTCACAGGTATTGGTTTCACCACTTGAAAATTAGTGGATATGTCTCTTTTACTGTGTTTCATTCCCTTTGCTTACAAAAAATGAAACAGGGACATTGTGGGTATAGATGAGCATTTATGGAGCACTGGTATTCCTGTGATGGCTACAACAGATGAGTGATTCTGCTTCATGAGGTTAGAATTGCATGTGGTCGACAAGGCTCGAGGCTGTTCAGAGAATGGTGATAGAAAACAGTGAATGCTTGTTTGTTAAGTATCTGTGTGTGCAACATAATAAGGATGCAGTTCTGTGGAAACAGTCAATAAGGCTGTATCAGAGTGCACCTGCATTGCAGAGCCAAATTATGGTGACATGGATGAACTTAATCCTGGTGTTTCCAAATTTGCTATAGTGCTTTCTAATGGGCCTTTTGTATTTTTTTAATTTTAGCTTTTGTATGTTATCACTATATCAGGAAATACCTTGTTGTGTTTTACTGTTTTGTTGGGCTTTTATGCTAACGGTGACTGATTTCAAAAATCAGTAGACAGTGTCTTAGGCCTGATATTCAATGATTTGGAGGTCAACTGAA
Source organism: Platyrinchus mystaceus (assembly GCA_035041135.1). Classification (NCBI taxonomy): domain Eukaryota; kingdom Metazoa; phylum Chordata; class Aves; order Passeriformes; family Tyrannidae; genus Platyrinchus; species Platyrinchus mystaceus. The sequence continues at coordinate 27,495,054 of JAWWLV010000001.1, read as the reverse complement.
AGTTATAGCTGAAAAAGGGATCTTTATGTGGTTTTTAAACCAGAATTATTCAGACAAAATATATTTTAATACAGCCCAGTGGAAGACTTAGCCTTTTGGGTAATACTGAGTGACTTTTCCAGCAGTCAGGGATTGAGGTGCAGGTATTTGGACACAGTGGAAAACATTATCAGACAGAAGTGTCCTGTTGGATACTATTGAATGTCTTTGATCTAAAGATAAGGAATATGGAGGAACAGTATCCTGGAACGCAATGACTGTGAAAAAAACTTTTAGGAAGTAAGCGAAATCATAAAGCTCCCAGTGCGAAACTGTGACAGCGAAGGGTAAGTGGAACTGTTGGAAGCATAAATGATGGAGTCATTAAAGAAGGCAGGCAACTTGTGAAATATGCTGAAATACCACAAAATTCTGGGTCTGGTATTTTTAAGGTCATTTGGAAAATGAACAAAATGCAGGAATGCCCTCAAATCTGAGAACTGGGATAGTGCTATATGATGAGAGCATTTAAAAACACTCCCTGCCTTGCCAGGCGAGTGTGCTTTTCTGCAGCCTTATCAAGCTACCAGGTGACTGAAGGACTGTGGAAATAAGTTGACTGAGATTTCTGAGCCTGGCTGATAGATTTGATGCCCATACCAGTAGTGTAAATTGTTACATGGAGGTGCAGCGATGCCTTTGGAATAGCAGCTGATGCTGGTTGTGTCAGTATGGAAGCAGAGGTACAGTTCACGTGCTTTCATTTGGCATCACCATACTCACCGACTTTATTTAGGTGTTACCCAAGTTTTCTACCTGTGTAGCTTGAATGTTATTTTTGTCTCCTTTCTCTTGCCTCTTACAAAATATTAACAAGAAAATGTTTAACTTCAACTTTAAAAAAAAAATCAGGGGAATGCGAGGGTTAAGTTAGCATTTATCATGAACTGTGCATCCATTATTATGCTATGCTTGCATTAGTTACTTCATTAACTCTGCATTGCAAAGGCAGTACATTTGTTTCCTTGCTAAATGAACTGCTGACTCTGACAGCCTAAACTCACTCTTATCATCTAGTTTAACTTCAGACCTTCCTGTTTTGATTTTTATTTTAACTTGTGGCCTAACTTGTATTTGTAGCCTAACAGAAGGAGCAATGACTCAATTAAATTTGTAAGACTAATCTCAGTAGATACTAAGAATTTGAACTCTCAGAGCTATGTAAAAACTTACATAGTTTTCACAACTGTGATACTAATTAATTAAGCACTTGATTGAAAAAGGCTGTTAACCCATGTCAGGGAAATTTTACTATGAGCTGGTATTTCAGATGGTATTTTATCTCCTAACAGCATCGGATGAATGAGGCGGAACATTCCGTGAAAAGTGGAAAAAAATACAGCACTGTGTGCCACGGAGTTGTAGTCTAGTTGCCATAAGCATCATTTTGTTTATGACTCATCGTGATGACTTTCATATGGGAGCAGAACTAGAATTGTACATCCACCTTTTACTGGCATTTCATGATTTTTGAGGGTGTTTCTGTCTAACACAAACATTCTTTGAATGTCTCCCTGTATTTCCCTGCAGATCCCCTATAAAAAGAAAGCATTATAAACATTGGAAGGGGTTACTTTTGATCTCTGGCATATGGCTGAATGCTAATCTAACTATTGATATGAGCCTCTGTATTATTAAGGATATTTTCTCAAGGCTGTCTGAAATTTGCAGAGCCATAACAGGCAGCTTCAGGGATGTTGTGTCACACTGTCAATGGGAATACTGCAGTCATTTCTGCTACTTGCTCTCAGAAAGAATACACTGAAGGGAGTGGTAGTTTAGAAGCACAGTGGGGAGACAATATTAAAATGGATATTAAACGGATGGGGGGGGGAAATCAATTATTTCATATAGTGCTTCATTCATGCTTAGCAAGGAGCACTCCCTACTTTTCCTCTCTCCAGCCAGGAGAATTTCACTGAAGTAGAATACTGAAGTGCTGCTATCAGATTGGATGTTCTCATTATCCATATAGATTTAACATTTTTTTGAATCCATATTTGCCCACTAGAGGGCTGATTGCATCTTCCCCTTTAATATTTGATGTTGTTTGAGGCAGAATGCAAAGGCCTTAATTAAATGGATCATTTGTTCCTTTGAAAAAACCTGATACCACACAATATAAAAGTCTGAAATAGAGCTTTCTGCTATATTCCATTGCTTGTTTTAACTCATAAGGCTCATGAATTTGTTAATGCTATGTAACACATTCTTGCTCTCTCAAGGTTGATGCTAATTAGATGATTAGAAAATGAGTCCTTACAAGATTTTCTTTTTAAACGTTTGAAAAACAGTATCAGAATATCTGTTGCTGTTAAATGCAGACAACATGGCTTTGTTTGTTTGTTTGTTTTGGGGTTTGTTTTGATTTTTTTAGGGATGTTTTTGCTAACAGGTTTATCATTTTTATGCAAGTTCTGGTGAGGTTTTGAAACACCTTCCTCATAATTTTATTTTGGAAATAGAAAAGGATGTTTCATTAAACTTTATTTTATGGAATTTATGGCCTGAAGGCAGGTACCTGACAAAGCAAATAAGTAAGGGATGTGCAGAAGTTATGGAAAATAAAGTAGATGGCTTTATGGCAGTACAGATTTAATGCATGGGACTGCTTAGACTTGCTGGAATGGTAAAGTTCATGAATTTTTCAGATCGGAATAGAGTATTTAAAATATAGAGTCATGTGCCCAGCACAGAAGAGATTAGTGCCCAGCATTCTATTTAAACTAGAGCAAAACCTTTAGGAGGGTATTTCTCTTAGAAAGGTATCTGGATTCTAAAAATATTGATTGTAAGGGCCAATTCATTGAGACCATACTAGAGCCTCAGTGTGTTGTTCCAAAGATGCATTATTCTCATGGTTGGGAAAAGCCTATTTCCTCTTAGGTTTTTCACTTCTATTGTCAGTTATTGTTTCTCATAATACCTTTCTTTGCTCATAAAACAAACCTCTGGTAATTGATATTTTTCTCCTTAGGTAGATTTATTTGGGTATTGACCAAGTTATCTTTTAAGCTTTACTTCAAACCTAGACAGGAGTTGGTGAATCTTTCCTGCAAAGCCCATTTTCCACATGCCATCATTCTTTCCACATGCTCATCACTGCTGAGCCTTGTCTGAGTTTTTCAGTAATTGTTGATGACATGGACTTCAGAATTAGACGCGCTGTTGCATGAATAGTCGCTCCACTCCTGTTTACAAAAATGATACCTGCTATTCCCCTTTGTTTTGGGGATCCATATTAACACAGCATCGCACTGGGAGCTTGTTCTCAGTTGAATGGTTCCTTATCAGAGGAATGATGATGTGGAACGGGGATCCGCTGAGAGTAATGGAAGTCAGCGTCTGCTGAGAAGGAGCTTGATAAAAGTCATGCAGGGGATTATGCTGTAATTGCTTGCATTAGCAGCGAACTGGACTTGGTGACTCAAAGGTAATTTTCAGTACAGTATTCACCTCAAAGTTCTTTCTAACGTTGCTGCTTTCAAGGATACACAATCCTCATCCCTGTAAGTACGACTTGATAACTGCAAAATACATATGTTGTATTCAAGTCTAGCATTTCGGGAAGTCTAGAACAAACTGTGCTAGTGTTTGATCTATAAACCAAGAGCTTCATTTATAAAACGATCATTCTGATGCTCCTTTTTACTTGTTATGTCTCACAGATGTAGGGATAAACAGCCAAATTGCTTCTGTTTGTTGATTTCAGGAGGGATTGGGGTGTGTGTGAGGAAGGATTTATGTAAGGACGTATTTAGCTTGCGTGTTCTGTTAGGGTTTGCAATTAAAACGGATTAAGAGAAAGATGAAGGTAGGACGTGTGGGAACAACTGTTAGAGATGATAATGAATGTAAAAGAACAATGGTGGAGAGGAAGGAAATATTACAGGAGGTGTGTGTCGGAGTGCTTGCTAGGGAGGCATGGCTTCCAGCTACATGACTTGAAATCAAGCTGTGGCTTGGAAGGGCCTGTGGAAGTTAAGGTAGGTGCTGGATAAGTACTGCCTACATTACATGCGCTGATCAGACTGCACACTTCGTAAAGCTTCTGGCTCCAACATAAATAGTCACAACAGTAGATGTAATGAAGTATCCTCCTTCAAGGAGATGGATATGGGAAGAGCAGGACCAGCTCTCTGTGGCTTGTAATACCTGCAGAGACTTTTGTGACTGAGCAGTTTTGTAAATACTTGTAAAAGTAGAGGAAATTCCCAGACAAAAACAGTTTGAAGGTTGAATTCATGTTAACCAGACTTCCTCTGTGTGGCATTTCTTCTCTCAAAAGTGACCCTGAAAGTTAGATGTGCAGGTTCAATTTTTGTCTTTAATTGAAAAGTCTGAAAATGGAAAACCTAGGTTCAGATAAACCTTAACTGTGCCCCTTGGTTGACACAGATTTAGTAGGGGGCTAAAAAAAAAGTCCAGTAACTTGGATGCAGCTTCTATCTCTCTGTCAAATTATCAAACACAAAAGCTTTTAGCATCTTGAATTATAAAACAGTGCAAGTTTCTCTCAACAGCCTGGTGTCATGGTGGAGGAACAGTTTTTAACAGCAGCATCCATAGCAGAGAGATGCCAACTGCTTCTTCCTGTTCAAAGAGTCTGTGTTTTACCAAATACGTTTCTGATCATTATGGGAACAGATGGATCCAAACTCCCAGGCAAAACATTTTGCATCACATCAGTAAGACTGAAATGATGAAAGCCCATTAGGCCAATGAAATACCACATTTGGTATCCAGAGTGACATCGACTAGGAAAGCAGCACTGTTGTTATTCTCAGCATTTTGTATTTTAAATTCTCCAGTGTCTTCTCCAAAAATGGGAACAGAGTTAAGTGGGTTTGGTCATAACTGCTTTTGTGGACTTCGCAGTACATGGAATTAACTTCTGTTATGCAGATGAGCCTTAACTTGGGATTTCCAGGTTTTCCAAGCTTTTTTTTGACTGAAATAAATCGCAGATGAACAAAGTGGGGTTTTTGTCTAGGAATTATTCCTGCCCCCTTAGGATTGCTATTGGTAAATTTCCAAAGTGGTGCCCTGTCTCTCTTGCAAGCCTAATAAACTGGCCTCTTGGTTTCTTCCAAGACCTTTACTTATCTGGCTGCAAGGTATCGTGTGGTCTGTTCTGCCAGTTCCTAGCTTAAATTTGTCCCCTTGGAGTACTTGCAGCTGAGCAGTGTCCCAGGTGAAACCTCCCCAGAACCACATAGTGAGAAAATATCCCTTCTTCACTCATTTGGAAGATCCCATCCAGTTAGAGTTGATCCATATTGGGGCTTACCCCCGTGTGACACTGTCTCTTCCCCTCGCCCCGGTCCCAGGTGCCGGATGTGTTCGCTGACCTTCTACTCCAAGTCGGAGATGCAGATCCACTCCAAGTCCCATACGGAGACAAAGCCACACAAGTGTCCTCACTGCTCCAAGAGCTTCGCCAACAGCTCCTACCTGGCCCAGCACATTCGCATCCATTCAGGGGCCAAGCCCTACACGTGCAGCTACTGCCAGAAGGCCTTCCGCCAGCTCTCCCACCTGCAGCAGCACACACGGTAAGGGCCGCAGGAGGCTGGGGGCCCTCTGCACTGCATGTTGCTGTCATCCCAGCATGCTGTGAGCACCTTCAGTGGGCGACTGCCTGGGGAGACCTTGCTGGTTTTCACAGGTCTTGCACACGACAAATCGGCAGTAGCGGTATCTGACTCGTGAGACTCGGCCCTGGCTGTGAGGGGCTGGGTGTGCTCAGAGGCTGGCGCTGCTCAGCCTGAGGGGCATCTGCAGTGGAGTGACACTTTCTGACAGGAGGCAGGGCTGGTTGTGTCAGAGTGAGGGTAGCGTTGGCATAGGAGGACTGTTCCCTGTCACCCCAGCATAGTTCTGCCAAACATCTCAAGTCCAGGCTTGCAGCCCCCCTGCTATTTCAGCCGTAGGCTTTCCACACACAGGTCTGCCAATGCCCCTCAGTCCAAGCTCTATGGTTCCTCTCTCTGAATCCTCCCCCGGTGCGGACAGACCATGGTCTCTTGAATCCAAGGGGAGCACGGTTTGAGACCAAGCGAGCTCATGCCGTGTTTGAAGTTCCTCTGTGTAGCAGATAGCGTGGTGCTGTCCCACCCCCTTTGTGCCCTCATCCCATCAGCACTAGCCAGATGGCGGTCATGTCCAACTGCTGCTGCTCCTCCTCCTCTTCGGCAGGATCCACTCCAAGCTCCACACGGCGATTGTCAAGCCGCACAAGTGTCCTCACTGCTCCAAGAGCTTCGCCAACACATCCTACCTGGCCCAGCACCTCCGCATCCACTCGGGGGCCAAGCCCTACACCTGCCGCTACTGCCAGAAGGCCTTCCGCCAGCTCTCCCACCTGCAGCAGCACACACGGTAAGGGCCAGAGGAGGCTGGGGGCTGGCCCTGGCCCCCCGCGCTGCCGGCATGCACCTGTGGAGCACGCGCGCCAAGCATGCGGGGGGCGGGCGGGGAATGCGGCCGGCTGCACCCCCAGGAGGAGGTGACCCACCAGAGTGGACGGAGTGGAGGCTGCGCAGGAGACACTGACCACGTCAGGGCTGAGGTGGGCACGTGCTGTCCCTGGGGATCCTTGGTCTTGCACCGCGGGTGGCACAGAGAGAGAGAGCGATAGAGAGAGAGGCATTGGCTGTAGGGGATCCCAGCCTGGCACCACGGGGGTTGCACTGAGTGTGTGGAAGCTTCTCCTGGCATTGCAGGGGGACAGGGACAGATTAACACTGTAGGTGATCTCGGCCTGTTATGTAAAGGGAAAAGTGTTGGCGTGTCTATACTGAGAAGGAACAGAGCTGCTTTCTTGGTACTGTGGAAGCAAGAGAACAGGTCATTTGGGACTCCTGTGCTTGAAGCAGGAAGCCTGGACCTCCAGACCCCTTCCCAACACATTTTCAGGTGGCCCAATGCTGAGATGGCAAGGCATTCATTCATAAGCTCTTGCTCCTCAGTCCTAGTCACTCTCTGAAATCTGCTTGACTGCCTGTCTTCTCTAACTTCTAGCTGGACATGGGAGCTGGGCAGAGCTCTCTTTGTCCAGATAGAACAGCATCTGGAGGCAACATCATCCCTTTCCCTGCTCACCTGAGTGGCTGTCAGATTTGATAACAGCATCAGGCCCTGGCAGCCTGCCCTGCTGCCTGCTCACTGCCTCCCATTTGTGCTCTTCCTCCTCAACAGTATCCACACCGGGGACCGACCCTACAAATGTGCTCACCCTGGGTGTGAAAAGGCTTTCACCCAGCTTTCCAACCTGCAGGTAAGGGGCTGGGTGTGTCCTGCTTGCCAGTGGGGGTGGCAAGGATTCCAGTGGTGGGGGACGTGAAAGAATTGGGGCAGCTGGGAAGAGAGTGAAATAATACAGAAAAGCTATTGAAGCCCTGGGCCCAGGAGAAATTCCTGACTTTTGTGGCAGTAGTGACCCAAAGAAGTCACATAAATGGTTGCATCCTATAAAACTGTAAACTTGACTTGAAAGCACTGAAACCTTGGTAAAGTTCCTCTCATCTATTCTGCAGTTTTCTTACTTAGTTGGGGCAAGACTTTCGCAAAATGTTACACCGAATAAAGTCTGGCTATTTGGTTGGGTTTTTTGTTTCTTTGACAATGATATGGAGTGGATAACGGTAGGGATTTAAGGAAGCAGAGGTGGTGTGTCCTGTTGCAGTATCCTGGAGGAGGGGAACTACAGGGTGTGCCAAATAGCAAAGAGCTGTAAACACCTGCAAGCAGTTAAAGCAAATCCCGCCCTGAAGGTATCAGATGCAGGGAGCAAATGTGTATGAAGGCAGAAGAGGAGAGACCAGGAAAAGACTGAGGAAGAGTTGCATGGAAACTGAGAAGATGGCGGTTGTCGAGCGTTAGGAGTCTGTGCTGTCCAGAGATGCCTACTATGCCTGGGCAGAAAGGGCATGTGTGGGGAAGGTGTGGTGGGCTGTTGGGAGAAGCTCCGTCCCCTATCCTAGGAGCCAGCCATACCTTCCTCAGCAGTCGGGAGCCTAGGGAGCTTGGGGCCTGTCTGGAAGGGGGTAAAGTCATCTCCAGTACTAATACTCACTTCCTTCCTTGTACTTGCTTTCTCTTTCCTGCCTGCTGCTGCCGCCCAGTCCCACAGACGGCAGCACAACAAAGACAAACCTTTCAAGTGCCACAACTGCCACCGTGCGTACACGGATGCTGCCTCGTTGGAGGTACACCTGGCTACGCACACAGTGAAACACGCCAAGGTCTACACCTGCTCTATCTGCAGCCGGGCCTACACCTCGGTGAGTGTTTGCTGCCCCGGGGAGTGGCAGAAATGGACGCACTTCCCAGGGAGCATCTCCTCTAGATCCACTGCAAGCAGCCCCCTGAGCTGTCTATGTCCCTCCTGTTGGCCTTGGCTTTGTGAGCGTTGTTCCCTCCTCTGACACCGTTCTTCCTGTTGCAGGAGACGTACCTGATGAAGCACATGCGGAAACACAACATCCCTGACCCCCAGCAGCAGGTGGTTCAGGCACAAGCCCAGGCCTCGCAGCAGCAGCAGCACTTCCAGCCGCAGGGCGGGGGGCCAGCAGGGGGCCCTTCTGGAGACACTAACCAACCCAACCCACCCCCCCAGTGCTCCTTTGACCTGACTCCTTACAAGACTTCAGAGCATCACAAGGACATCTGCCTCACTGTCAGCACCAGCACCATCCAAGTGGAGCACCTCTCCAGCTCCTAGAGAGACCTCAACCCAGGGAGCAGAACGCCTCTTGTGCATAGCCTGTGCCCAGGGGCACCGCCTGTGCAGCGGCCCTCCTTGTGCAGCAGTCTCCGGCCTCTCCTCCTGCAACAGCCTCTTCTGGCCGTGTAACCCTGTTCATGGCAGCCCCTTGAACAACAGCCTGTCTCAAGGGGGTGCTCCTTCTGTGCAACAGCCTGCCTGGTAGGAGGATGCTTCCTTGTGCAAGAGCCCCTTTCCTGTGCTGGGATCACTTCCTCATGCAAGAGCCCCTCCTTTCAAACCCAAAGAAAGGCCCCCGTTTTGCCTTCTCTCTCACTGTAGGATGCGTATGAAGGGGGGTTGCGTGTTGAGACACGCACGGTGGATGGGATGGAGAGACGGCCCTTGTACGTACAGGGGCTTGGACACATGTTTTCAGCAGGCCACAGAAGAATGTGGCAGGGTTCACAGCTGGATGGGGTTCTTTGAGGATTGCCTTGAGTGTCTAAGAGAGAAATACCCATTCCTGTCCCTCCTGCTTGAGAAAGGGAGGAGGGGTCACTCGTCCTGCCCCAAGGACTGGATGGGAGAAACCTTCTCTCCAGTGGAAGGTGAGACCAGTGGAGGAGGGAGAGGTGAGGCATGTTGTCTGGGACAGACAGGTGCCTGCACTGCTCAAGGGCTGTGGAGTATTGCATTTGTTCTCCTCCCCTGGTGGAGAGCAATAGAGAGGAGTCTGTCTGAACTGGCTGCTGCCTCTCTCTCTCCCAGCTGTCTGAGCAGCATGATGGCCAAGGCCCTGTAGGAATGTGGGTTCCTGCTCATTGCTCTTCCTGCCTGTTGTGGATGATATCCTAGCAGCTTGTACTCCTCCTCTCCCTCCTGCTTTTCCTCCCACCTCCTCAGAAAAGCCTGCAGGCATCAACAACAAACCAAAAAGCAACTAGAGGGAGGGTAAGAGACTGCCAAAATAATCATCACCCTTCTCTCTGCTCCCTTTCCTGTAAGGTGGAAATAACAGCAGTTCTGACACTCACACACCTGTCCTGCCCTCAGTTTCCCAAAGGGAAAGAGGAGGAGGAGGAGGAATAGACCAGTCTTTTCAAGGAGCCAGCAGGAGGCAGGGAAAGGCTAGCTTCTCCTGCTCACCTCCCACCAGAGTGTTCTCCCAGGCTCCCTCTTGCCAAGACGGGCTGGACTCACACGGCAGTGGTGGCCTCTTCTGGACCCTGGTCATGGGAGAGAATCCCCAAAAGGTGGACAGTGGAGAGAAGGGGATGAAGATCCCCACAGAGAGACCAATCTAATGAGAAGGGGGAGCCAACAAGAATAAACTGAAGGCCCCTTGAATTTATATATATATATATATATATAAATATCTATTCCCCACCCCTGGCCCGCTCTGTCCTTGCTGTAACTGTTTCTATCTCTGTGTTTATAAAACGCATTATCCTGGCGAATTTTTATTTTCAATCTTCGTTTGTTTTTCCCTTTCTCTTCGTCTTCAATTCTTCTTCCCCCCCTTTTTTTTTTTATTGGTCCACATGACTGCTAGTCTTGTGTGTCACTTGTTAGTTTCTTTGGATCATGGAGGCTGACTCGGAAGAGAATGAGAAGGCAAGGGAAAAAGCATGTTGTTGGGTTTTAAAATCAGTCACCCACCCAAAAGCCTATAGAATCCCAGACTTCTGTATGAACAACCAATAGGGGCTTATTTTTTTTTTAACCACCCTGTATGGAAATAAATTGGTGTAAAAGGCTCCTTGAAGGTGCTGCTGTGAGCACCCTGCCCCTGTGACGTGTGTTCCTTCCCCCTGCACCAGACCACTGCACAAGCATCTTGCTGCCTTGAGTCCCGAGCAGCTGTGTGGGCGGATGTGAGGGCAGCACATCCCTGCCTTTGGGCAGCTGGCACAAGGAAAGCAAGGAGCTCTGCACCTGTGGAGCCTGTGGCAGAAACCTTTTTCTCTGTGTTTAGTCACCAGGGTTGGCTGTGAATGGTTGGAGTGTTTTGTAGATGCGTAGGTTAGGCTAGAAGAAGCTGTCTGACTTGCCTCCTGCGCTTCACAGGTGACATTTCAATCCATTTATCCTGTAGTGAGCACCAAGAACTAATGTGTATTTAAACTACGTGTTGACAAAATCTATTGGCTTGATTTTGAGGCACTGGGACACTTAATCCCTTCCATTGGTAGCCTGCTGTAAGGGCTTCATGTTCCTGCTGTTTAAATATTTCAGCCAGATTTCTCCTTGCTTTGGCTTCTGGTTACTAGTTTTGGATACATCCATCCCACTGATTCAGAGAGCCTGAGCACAGTGGTGCTTTTTCCCCTGGACTGGTATTTAAACACTCTAGTGTCTCTTCTCAGTCCACTTTTTGACAAGCTAAACAGATGAAACTCTGTAAACCTTTCACTGTAAGGGATTTCCTCCAGCCCGTGAATTATTCTTGTCTTTTCTTTCTACATCTTGTCAAATTTTTCAGTATCTTATAAAAATGTTCCTTTTGGATTTGAGTGTTGGAAGCCCCAGTGCCATGGATGAGGTCCCTTAGCCTTAAGTCTGCAGAGGATTGTGTTTGCCCAGTTCTCACAGTGTTACGCAGGAGCTGACATGGGCTGCTTGTCTGGTGTGACCCCTCAATCATCCGAAGTCTCGGCTTTCCATGACAGTGTTTCCCCCTTTCTGCAGGTATGGTCTGAGTTCTTATTTCCTAGATGCTTCACATGAGGCTGTGTCTGAGTCCAGTTTGTGTGAATGGACCTGGCTGACTGACGGACCAGGCTACTCACTGCTTTCCCAGTTCTGTGATCCACAAACTGTATCAGTTGTTATTTTTTACTTTCAGATCCAGGTTGAAATGCTGCATTGCATCTGACCTACGCTAACTTGAAAAGCATCACTGAGTGCAACTTTTTATTAGCTTGTTTTTGAGACTTGCAGGCTAGGCATTTCTTAATCCTCTTAGTATGTGATTATGTACAGTAAATCTTTCTGACTTATGGTGCTAGGTCAATGCCTTATAAAAATTTAAGTATGTTGCACCTATGCAGTCCCCTTTGTTAAACCAAATGTATAATGATGGCATCTAATAATGAAATTAGGGTTTGGGTTTTTTCTTATTTTACTACAAAATCTCTTATTTCATAAAACCCTTGGATTATAGACTTTATTTTTTCATTCACTAATTCTTCATCGCAACAGCTTTTCCGTAATTTTATCATTGAGTCATTTCATTTGCCTTTTGGGAATACTGCCATGAGTGTCTTAAGGTATTTCTCTAATATCCCACCTTTAATTAAAATGAGAATCAATGGGCTAGAGAGCTTGTTAGTGAACTCCTTTAGGACTCCTGTTTCTTTGCTGACTTCAAAATGCATATCTCTAGTAGATGTCTCATCTCCTACTTCAATACTAAGGTACTAGATAGAAGTTGCTATTTTCATTTGACTGCCATGTCCTATTCCTTTCTTTATATTTGTTGACTGATTTCTCCTATTCTGTGTCACTAGCATTTTCACCATTTTTATCTAGCATGGATCAGTACCGTTAGTAAGATTTGTTTATTTTTTATTGAAAGAAATTAAAGAGCCAAAAATCCCTTTCCTGTTACCACTAGTTTTGCTAGCCACAGTTTTACTTATTTTATAATGTCTAATTTGTGTCAGTTGCTGTCTGGCCTTCACCTTTTCCATCCATCTGTTGTGTTTCAGTTTGATTTTCTTTAAATTGTTTCTTGCTCACCGACTTTCTCGCTGAACCCAGGATGAGCTTTTGCCAAAAGGTTTCCTCTTTTTCAGTGTGGAATTAGGGCCTTTTTAGCCACATGATAGATTTTCCTCACAGGAGAGTTTAATTCACATTTCTCTGCCTTATTTCTTTTTTTTTTCCCATGGACAATTCAGTTTATAGTTTTGCTCACCCTGGAAGTTAGCACAGGCTCGGCACGGGTTTATCACTACTTGTGGCTCTCCTCTCCACATCCATATTCCATGTGACAGGACAAAACTGCAAGTTTCACTCAAGTTATCTCGTGTGCATCATCTTGAAGTCTGAAAAATTGACTTGGCTTGGGTGCAGTGTCTTGTATTAAGTTGGGAAGGTTTTAAAAGTCGGAATTATACTTTGCCGACTGGTTGAATTCCCTGGGGAATGGCTCACAAGTTAAAATTCCTTGCAAAGATTTTCCGTTTTATATGTTAAAGGTGCTTGAAATTGCCTTTCTGGGCACCTGGTTTGCTGTGTTGTTTTCTAATGTCTGCTATCCTTTCCCTTTTTGGAATCTGCTACCTAGCATGGGGATCCATATGTATTTAAGGCTGTACAATTCCTGTGTTACCGGTCATTTCAAAGGTATTATTCCTTCTGTTTTTGCAGCTTGCTTCTGTACCTATAGCTTCTACTGTTGCCCAGAAAGAACCTAATTATTTTTTACTAAGGGACTTCCCATTGAGTTTCAGAAATGCCACTTTATTCCAGGCCCCTTTTTTTCTTATCAATGAGAATGTCCTAATTCTCTGTTTACCTAGAGTCCTGTTGCTGATGTGGAAATAATTGAAGATACCTTACTCTCATTATCTTTGTCACTTGTTTGAGTTTGGATTAGGTCTTTGGATTCTCAAGGTTGTTTAACATAGTCAAAGTGCTTCAGGTGGTTTAAAAAGGGGAGTTGCTACCTGCCAGACACAAAATCTAACAACTTGTACAAAATCCTTCCCTGTTGAGATGCAGCCTGAGGTTCTGCAGCTTTTCAGCTTTGTGCACTCAAGCCAACAATGGTTCAGTTATTTACCTCCCACTCACAAGTGGAAGATTCTCTTAACAAGATCCCATGGTCCTTCCTCTTCAGCTCCCTGAATTCTTTGACCCTGCATTTTCATTGTGATGCCAGTCCATTTGTTTCTGTATGTCTTATCCAAGAAGACTTGACAATGACTCTGGAGTTCTGTGTTAGGTTGCATCTTGTGTCTTTGCTGGAAGGCAGTAGCACTTTTTCTTCTTGTCCTTTTCTGAGCTGATTGTCTGTTCTTAGCTGGATTTTACAAATTATCATTGCTTTAAAAGGAAACATCATGTAGGCTGGAAATCATTTAGAAAAGTCACCCACAAACAGTAACTGAATCTCAGCCGTGACTAATGATAATATTGCTGGTCTATAATTCGGTTAAATCTTCAAGAAAGATTTAAGACTTTCATAATTTAAAGCCTTATGGTTAATCAACCATAGCCCTTATTAGAGTTTTTTTGTTGGTTATCACTGCCATTAAAACTGCCATTCTGTTTTAATACTTTTTTTTTTAATCCATAGGGTCTTGTTATGCCTTTGTTCAGTACATTAAAGTCTTCTTCTATAAGAAGTCTTTCTTCTTCTGTGATGAATTATAGACCATGATCAAGTCACTGCATTCATTCTTCCAAACAGCTAAATTAAATTGAGCTGGTTTAGGTGTCTCACATTAAGGCTTGGCTCCATCATGTATTGCTTATCCGTTGCCTTTCTTTTCCCTTTCACTTACCAGGCTGTGTGGTGTTCACTTCAAGTCTTGCTACAATAGTCCTCGATGGTTATCTTGAGCCACCAAACTTACAATGCCATACAAGGCTGTCTGGTTCTTTTAATGAGATCTTTTTCTTTAAATTAAAACAAAGAGCATTATGCTTTTTTCCTTAGCTGAGTGCAAGCTCTATCAATTACACTGTGATTTTGCCATGTCAGTGTTAGGCTAACTGCCTTACAGCAACCTGGATGAGCCCATTTGCTTTTCAAATACTTTTAAAGTATTTGCTGCTATTCTGGAACACATTCAGAGCTTCAGAGTTGTTTGGAAAAGAAAGCCCATTGCTTCCATCTGCTTGCCAGATAATTCTTTTCAAATTACAGATTGTCAGTTTCTAGCTATGCAACTTTTAGGATGTTTTATTTAATGGGTAGAACTAAACATCTTCCTAAATCTCATTGGCAATAGGTAATATTTCATTACCTCACAGATATGTCTACATCATCCAACTTTCTTCCTAATATAGAATATAATTATGAGATTCTGCCTGTCTTCTATATTTTTATTGATTATTTTATCATCTTTATATCAACTAAAGGATATATATCGTGTTTAGGATTTTCTTCTAATATTTTGCAGGTAATGTACCTGAAAGCTGCCCAAGTTTACTAATGCAGTTTCAGAACATAGAATGAAATTGCTCTGTACACTTCCTTAACTACAAGATAGGTACCTGCTCAATCGTCATTTCAGGTACAACAGATTAAATTTGTGTGCATGGTTTCTTGTTTCTGTGTAGTAGAACATCAAAGTACTAGAGAGATGTAGTAACTTGGTCCAACAAACATTTCGATTTCATGTAGTGTCTGTGTAATGAATGGAAAAAAAAAATGCAAGAAAAGAAATCGTGACACCAAAGAACTAGAGTCTATGCCTAGTTTTGCTGCGGAATTAGGATATGTTATTGGAACATGGACACAGGTATAGTCTGTGGCCTTTGGCATCCTCTTTCATTTGTAAAGCTCAATAACCACCCTGTGGGCAAGTGCTGCAGATCAGTCCTTTGCTGTTTGTGAGAATGAAGTGTGGGCACATCCAGTGTTTCCTGAAGACAGGAAATGCAGAGCAGGGACCTCTGAACTGAGAATGTTAAAGAGTGAGAAGAGCCGAATGTACATCTACAGCAAAAAGGGAACCAAACAAGAATGTGAAGCTGTAGGCCCTCCTGCTGGGTTATGCGTAAGGATCCCTCTCAAGCACTGGCCTTCACCTCCTAGTCCTTGGACAACATTTAAGAGGTCTCTAAGGTAACTGAAAAGCTGGAGGCTTGAATTTGGTATGCAGATGTTTACATTTCCAAGGGAAAACACAGGCATCTGTAGATCAATAAAGGTTGAGAACCACTGCTGCAGACTGCTTCCGTAGGCCGCTCAGCTCCCCGGGGTGAAGTGCACAGGCCTTCTGGGCAGCACGCCCGCTCATCCCGCAGGCCCTCCCTCCATCCAACCAGGAGGAGGTACCTGCGGGTTTAACAACAGGATGTAACTGTAGTAGCAAACTGGGGATCGGGGGAGGAGTGTGATAACCACCGGGGTTAGCTCTGTGGCTTTGTTACTGCAGCA
>JAWWLV010000001.1:27438748-27476531 GCA_035041135.1 Platyrinchus mystaceus | reverse complement strand
CCATCCGCCATAGCTCCCTCTGCTTCCCACAGTCCCCCGCGCGGGGCGGGGCCCCGCGGGGGCCGAGCGCTTGTCCGGGGCGCCCGCGGGCAGTCCCAGCGCCTCGGGCGCAGCCCGGCCCGGCTGTCGGCCGGCCAGTGCCCGGGCCGTGCGGGCAGCCCCTCCGCCGTGGGGCAGGGCTCGGCTGCGGCTCCTGCGGGAGCCCCGACACCGCGGCCCCGCGGCCGGTTTCTCCCCGGAGAAAGGAGCCCGGTGTTGCTCGAGCCCCTTGCGGGAGCGGGAGCCGGGCTGTCAGTGGTTTCCCGGGATAAACGGCAGCAGCGGGGCTGGGGGAATCAGCCATAGGTAACTTTTGGATCCGTGGGACGGTGGTTTCGGTAGCTTCCTTCGCTGCCCATTTACAATGCAGCCCTGTTTCTGTGGCCAAAGATGAGCTGTGTAAATGCTGATGGAGTTGGTAACGTTATCGGAGCCCTCCTTTGATACCGTCCTGCCTTGAGGTGCTCAGAACTTTGTCAAACTCTGCCCTTTGGGGATAAGACTTGCAGTGCCTGTTTTACCCACGTGTTCTTAAAACAGCCAGGTAAACTAACCAGAGGAGTTGTTTCCTGAGGAAGGCTCTAATCTGCTAAGATCCACTAACCTGTTCTTTGATGAATGCTGTTTGCACATTAACCTGCTGATCTGGTGTCACGGGAGGTGGGGGAGCACAGTCATGGGGTGGTGTGTTTAAAGTGTTCTGGTAATGTGTTTTACTTCACTCTGTCTGGCCAAGTTAAATCTCTCCCTCAGTATTTGTGTATGCTTGGAAACATTGGAACTTGGCTCTTCAGAGATTTTGCTGCACCAGGTTTCTTCCAGCACAGAGCTGATAAGGTCTTTGTTTGGAGACAAGGGGTCTCATTCCTTGTGTCTTCAGTGCTCCCTTTGCCGTTAGGAAAGGAAACCTCTCGTGAATTAAATTAAGAAAGTTCAAGAACCATAATGAGTTTCAGAGAAAGCTGGAATTGAATGGGCAAGGATCTAGGAGCTGCAAGGAAGGAGGATGCAAGAGCCAGGAAGAGGAGTTGGATGAGAAAGCAGATTGTGAGAGAGAAGCAAAGATTTATCTTCTTGTGCTTTTCTCATTCCGCTATAGAAGACTGCAAGTGACTGAGGCTCCTCAGTGGGGAGGACAAGAGCTAGACAAGAGGAGAAAGAAGCAGGTGGACAAAGAGTAAGTGCATGGGGAGGATGCAGGGTTTTCCTACTTGGAGGGCGTTATATTTGGTATGAGCTGCAGTGCCAAGATAAAGGAGTGAAAGGCTGGGATTTGCAGTTGGTAAGCAGAGATGAGCAGGATGCAGCAATGAGTGTGGAGGGGTGTGGTAGGTACTAAGCTGGAGAGAAAGGAAGCTGTCGATGGTCTTGGTGGCTGGGAAATGCTCCCAAACACCTCTGGATCTCCTTGTCACTTCCAACTAAAGTTGACCCACCCCTGGAAATTCCTCTTCTTCTCTAGTACAGGCATGCAGAGAAAATGATACACTTATTTTCTCTCTCAGCTGAGATTTATGGTCCTGCAGTTGAATTAGAGATTCTCATCCTGTTAGAGGGGGATATTAGTACAGTGGTGTCACTGTTACTGTTAAAGTATCTTACTTAAAACCAGAAAGCAACAGGCACAATCTAAAAGTCCTTAAAAACTCTGGTTACAAAGATGTTAGAACAAAACAGTTTTTGCAGCAATGGTTTAGCCTGGTTTGCTTACCCATAGAGCTCTAAAGGCTTTTTTTCAGTTTCTGGTGCAATATTACTTTCCTCTGTTAGCTATTTGTAAGACACTTGCTGGGCTTAACCTACAGTTTCTTTCAGAAAATCATATTATATGAATTGTATTACTTACAGTCAGAGCATCCATCTAAGTTTTCAGTAAGTTAATCTGCTGATAGGCTTTCCTCTCATGCTTTTGTGACTTGTGTCTGTACTTAATTTTCGCTGTTCCAGTGTTAGTCATTGCATCTTTAACACTTCTTACCTGCCATGTTAAAGTGTCCCCTTATTAAAAGTTCATTCCCTGTGTAGATTGTAGTTGATTAAATCTTAACCTTCTTTCTGCTAACTTAGGAAAAAAAATTGCCTGGGATAACATATTTTTCCGTTTTCTGATTACCTATATTGTTCTTGTCCCAGCCTGCTCTAATCTTTTTACATTCTGCTTGAACTTCTGACTCTGTGAAAATGCGTAGTCTTTTAGTAATGAGTCTTATTCATGATACTGACTGAGTGACAGCATTTGGATTCCTCCTTGCTACTTCCTTTTTCTTTTTTTAAAATTATTTTGGGATTTTAAAAGCATTCACTTCAGTTTTAAAGTAGTTCACTGATGTCCCAAAACTTCCTGAAATTTGATACAAATAAATAGTCCAGAACCTTTGGTCATCTCTTCTAAAGTTGTCTGATTTACTTCTTCATTTACATTTGCGTCTTGGAACTGAATTCTTTTAGTGTTATAGTGCTATTGCGGATACAGTTTTCAGTTGAATTTCTTTCTTCCTCCCACAGAGATTCTCTTTCATATGGTTTACTGGCTGGATCTGCTCAGGGAATGAGTGGGGAGTGTGTGAAAAGGGAGCAGTTGTTTGTAGGGCCTCTTCATATCTTTGAAGAAAGGAAAGGTGTATAAGGAATGAAGTGAGGATCGTAGGAAGGAAAAAAGTGGACTCCTGTTTGAGGCAGTTGAGTACCACTGACAAAGTGAGTTCGATGTTCTTATTTTGTGTTGGGAGTCACACTTTTTACAGGTTCTCCGTGCTTGGACTGTGCTTCCCTCAAATTACGAGTGAAAATTTGCAGTCAGGGGAGCAGATGTGCAGAATGCTCATGGCTGCAGCTAAAGTCTGCTTTGAACAGATAATTCTGAAAAGTCAGGCTATTCAAGAGGCAAGATTGTAATTAGCTGGCCTTCTTGACTTTAATCTCTTTGCCTCAGTAAATCTCTCAGCCTTCATTCTTTTGGTAAGGGAAGTGGGCCACTCCACTGCAGCGTTGTGAAAATGTTTTAGTGTCACAGTAATGAACACCTTGAAAAGCTGATTACCGAGTCGGTTTTCACATTGTGCTCTGGGCCATGTGTGTGTGACTGTATCGAGCAAAGAGAATAAAATAAGACTTTGAATCACTGCTCAGTCACTCGGAATGAGAAGCACCTTGTACGAAACCTCATGCGGTTTGGTAGTTAAGAACTGTATGTTAAAATGCATGAGCAGTCTGACAAAACTCTGCATACAGCCTCAGTTGCTTCAGTTCATGTATTTTGAGTCCTCTGCTTTGGACATCTAAAGTTCTTTTCCATTACATTTTTGTGGAATAGCTGAATTAAGAACAGTTCTCTTAGTAAAAGGCGTCTGGCTGGTTCTTAAGTCTGGTATTTCAGTAGCTTTCAAGTCTTTGCTGTAATTTGAACCCGGGTTTAGACCGAGATTTAGACATGCCCTTGCCTTTGCTCTAAACTGTTAATTACAAAGCAGCTCTGCCTGAAATGTGTTATGCTCCTGGAAGGTGTTTTTGCAACAGAAAAATATGCACATTCCTTCTGTGCTGAACATCCTGACAGAGGAACTCCTGTCTTGTCTACTCTGATCGCCTTCATTCTTTCATCCTAATTACTGAAGCTGTCCTTTCAATGATTATACTGAGCCAAAGGATTCAGGCAAGGGGAGAAGAGGAATGTGCCTTGTTCCAGTTTTCTTCTTCCTGAGTGGTTTTCTCCAGTTGCTGAAGTTAAGTGTAAAAAGATTTCCATCACTTCAAATATTGTCCTCTTCCTGGTCTCTAAACCATTTTATGCGTGGTTTTGAGGGGAGAAAGCAAGATAATATAAGTGCTTTCCCTCAAGCCAGTAAAACAGTGCAGCTTTAGTAAGGGGAAAACTGTGGGTGCAAAGGAGTTAAGAGACGTAGAAAGGAATGGGGTGAAGAAAAGAAAGAAGGAGGAAAATAGTGTTTTGTGATTAAAAGATTGAATGTGTGTGAAGACTCATTTAGAGGAGCTTTTGCTTGCTTGAACTTGAGTTATTGTGCTTGGCTCTTGTAATGGGTTAGAAATACTGTGGTGGAGACTTGGAGGGGGAGACTGTGACTAATACAGATTTTCCAGAAGACGAGATGCAAACCCTGAGTTTTCTTCATGTTTGGACTTTTCAAGAGGATTTCAGATCTCCTTTGTGAAAGATGTCATTGAAGCACACACATACTCAGTAAATAGTCCCAAATAATTTCCTACAAGTCTCTGTTTGTATGTGAACAGGCCATGAGTGTAGGGATTGTCTTTATAGCAGAGGAACTGCTGTGCAACCAGGTGTATTTTGTACCATCAGTGCTTCCCTCTTTGCGCACCCAGTGGATGCCAGAATGAAGTAAGTATACTTAGTGACAACACACAAATGTATCTTCTATGGCAACAGAACCGAGGCATGTATGTTTCCTCAACAACAAAAAGTGTTTCCATCCTCCCTCACCTCAAACCTTTGAGGAACTAAAGCCAGCATTTCATCTAAATTAGACCTAAACACTTGGTAGAGTCATCAGCAGAGGGCAGGTAGGCTTGGTGGGCTTGAGACGCAGAAGGATGTCACTGGCCTGGCTGCTCTAGTGGCTGCTCGATACTAATTCCATTGTCTTGGAGGCCACCAGTCAGGACCTGTTCCCGGAGCAGCCACTAGGACATACCTGCCTCAGGGAAGAGGGTGATGGAGACAACAGGCTTAGATGAGGAGACCTCAGCTGGTAAGTGAACATGGTACTGTGTAGTCATTTTACTTTGTGTTTTTCTCCTTTTTTTACACTGATTAGGAAGGCATTGAGTTCCCTTTGCTCCTCTATTTGCATGTGTCAGTAGGCACATAGAGATGCACCAGTTCAGGGCTTGTCAATACTAGAAAACTTAAACTGACATAAGCACAGAGCAACAGAAGTAGCATCTGCCCTTGTGAAAGTCATCTTCTTTCTCCTACAGCTGACATGGCAATGTCCTTTCATTCCCTGATAACATTAGCTAACCCAGTAAAAAAAGATTATTCTTCGGAAGAGCTACATCTGTCAGGATTTTCCTCTGTGTAGCTTCATCAAGTGAGGGGTGTGATGTGTATCGTCATCTTAATGCTCTTAGAGGACATGAGTATGATGTCAGAAATTGCTGTGGCAAGCCCTCAATTCCTTCCCAGACCTGGCTGCATGCCAAATTCCCCAGCAGTTCTTTTATCTTTTGTTTTCCCCTCTTTACTGTTATTCCCTCCCCAGTGTAGCATGCAGCCATATCCCCCTGTCCCTGCCTCTAAAGTTTCTCACATCGTACTTCAGAAATGCAAGTCTCTTAATACATTTTTTCTATGATCAACACTGTTTCAGTGTAATGAAAGATGCCTTTCACCTTTCTGAGACTTCGGATTATTTGCATCTGTGATGCAGCACACTTTATCTGTGGAAAATTACAAAAGATATCACGCAGGGGAGAGAATTTGGTGATTCACAGGCATCATTTGTTTCTGTGTGAAAGCTACTGGCACAGCCCACACTAAGCTGATACATTTAATGACCAGTTCATTTAGAATTGATTTTGTTGTTCACTGGTATTTTTATCAGAGCTGATACAAGGTGGCTTTACATGGCAAAGCATGCTGTGTTTTCTCTGTATTTCTTCACTCACCCAACTGCAAATCTGATGTGATGGCAAACAGCCCTGTGAGCTCTTTGGTGGTTGACCCTGCCTTTGGAGGTCTGTGACAGGCTGGAAATGCCAGGAGTGTTGCGAGTTTCATTTCTTGTGTTAGTCTTCCAAGCCCTCCAAGATTCAGAAATTAAGTTTGATCTTTAATCTGGCAATAAAGATCCTTTTTCTGAGACTTCACAACATTGCCTGCCATCTTGGCTGTGGATGCTGTAGCACTGAGGTAGCATAATAAGAACATGACAGAAAGAGCCCTCCCTTCCCGGGAAAACAGTCCACACTTTGGGGGAGTATTGGGTTTCTGTAGCTGTTGCATTGACTGTCATTGCTGACTGATTCCTGTTTCTCTGGACAGTGCCTGAAGGAGATGTGCTTGGGTGGACTCCTGTGCAGTGCACTGGCCCATAGCTTGGGATATATGACATGGGCACAGAATTCCTGGATGCCTGTAACTAAATCAATCTAGCGTACACCCGAGCACCCTAACCCTCTTTGTAAAAATGTGGGTAGTATTATCCTCACCGAGGTGTTGTGAGGATAACAGGTTAGGGTTAGGTACAGGTTAGGATGTGTGCCTTGCAGTAGGGCTGAGCCATGTATGAATAGAGGGAAAGGTATACATTATGGTCGTGCAATAATTTCAGTAAACTGTGTAGGAAGATGATTAATTACTTGAGAACACAGGACAGAGTAGAAACATTAGTTTAAAAGGGTTATACTCTGTGAAAGGAGGGATATAAAAGACATCCTGCCCCCTAATGAGGTAAGCAAGAGAGTGCCTGAAGATTGCTGTAAGCCAGTTGTCCTGCAGTAACTTCAAGTGCTACAAAATTATGAGGATCACAGAGTACCGTAAAGTCCGATGTGCTTCCCCCACAATATCTCAGTCACTTTCCTATCTCGGGGGGGGGCAAAGAACTTGCCCTCTCATTGTGGCAGTCCCTGGCACAAGCAGGATTTTTTTTAGTTACCTTCAGCAGTGTGGCATCTAAAATGTTTGCTGAAATATATACTGTTCAATAAAGCAACTGTGGTTTTGTTTCAAAATGTATTTTCCTGGTTTTCAATAAATTTAAACGTGCATGTAAACATGGTGGGTAAACAGATGTCTCGGGAAAGGCACTGTGTGCTTGTATGGTCCTTGGTACTACTGATCATCTTTTAGGAATTTGTACAATACAGATGCATTGTTTGGCACAGTAAAGACGTGCTGCGGGGGATCGAAGCACAGCTGATGCTGCCAGGCTGTGTAGGCTCGCGCTCCGCGTGTGTATGTCAGAGGTAACAGCTGAGTTAAGTAGCTGAAGTTTAAATGTCAGCTGCCTGCACCTGACACCCCACGTGTGCTTCTACAAAGAAGTAAATAAAATAATAACTATTTGAGAGGAAAGAGAGTGATGTTGAAGTCTAACTTTTGGACAGAGGTGCGGTTTTTTTAAGGGAGAAGACCGCGTGGTAATGGATGCCTGTGGAAGAATGAATGGGGGAAGGAGTGACAAGGAAAGAGGAGAATGAAAGAGATGAAAGAAGAACAGGGGGAGTGAAGGGATAAGAACTGAGGAAAGACGGTGGTAGGTGGAGAGACTTCAGCTTGTGATCAGAAATGAAAACGAGGTAAGAAAAGGAAGGGGTGAGAAAAACTCATTGAGAGACCTGCGCCAGTGATTTTCAGGGTAATTGTACTGTGAGAGGAATCAGTAGGGCTGCACATGGCATCTCTGTGGATTTGTGCAGATGGCCGCATTAGGAAGCCAGCTTGCCAGCAGGTCAAGGGAAATGATCCCGCCCTTCTACTCAGCTCTAGTGAGGCCACATCTGGAGTGCTGTGTCCAATTCTGGGCTCCACAGTACAAGAGAGATCCGGAGCTCCTCAAGCAGGTCCAGTGGAGGGCAACAAAGATGATTAAGGGACTGGAGCATCTCTCTTACGAGGGAAGGCTGAGGGAGCTGGGCCTGTTCAGCTTCAAGAAGAGATGTGTGAGAGGGGACCTCATCAATCTCTCTAAGTATCTGCAGGGAGGGTGTCAAGAGGATGGATCCAGGCTCTTCTTGGTGATGCTGAGTAATAGAACAAGAAGCCGTGGGCAGAAACTGATGTACAGGAGGTTCCATCTGAATATGAGGAAGAACTTCTTTACCTCACAGGTGACTGAGCACTGGAACAGATTGCCCAGAGAGGTGGTGGAGTCTCCCTCACTAGAGATATTCTGGAGCGTGTGGACACAGTCCTGTTCCATATGCTCTAGGATGACCCTGCTTGAGCAGGGAGGTTGGACCAGATGAGCCACTGTGGTCCCTTCGAGCCTGACCCATTTTGTGATTCTGTGACACAGTTGCATTAATGCCAGCCCATGCTTTGGGCCAAGCTGCTGATCTTGTTAGCACTTTCTTCCCTGGACATTTTCACCATCCTCCTCTTCCTCTCTTGCTGCTATGCCATTTGTGTGAAAAGAGGCCCTTGTTATTCCTTATTTTTGTCTCTGTTGTTGTGTATCAGAGACAGAGTGACTGCGCTTCACTGCCCTCTTCTCTACTGATCGAGGATGCCTCTAGGGTGTTTTTTCTTTGCAATTATCAGTTTCAGAATCTGAGAATTATTTGAGTATTTTGTGATAGATAGTATTTAGTCATTAAAGTTTTAGGTGAATCATATTATAAGATGAAAGAGCAAATGAATTGTAAAGGAAAAAAGGAGACATTCATGAGGAAATGAAATTACATAAATAACATGAGTGCTTTTAGAAGTACTGAGGAAAAGTGTGTGGCATTGGTAGGACTGAAAAAATGGAAACTTGAATCTTTTTTTTAATGGGACTGCTAGGGTGGGGATGTCTAATACCCATCACAGCACAGGTCAAGCAATTTCAGCAAATGTTCTGACCCCTGTGATAAATTCTGTGATGCAGAGAATCACTTCTGTTTAAGGCTACACAGGAGCTTTGGAGTTAAGCTGCAGATAGTAGAAAACATCCCCATAGCTAGATTAAGCTATGTACCATACAAATAGTTTGTCATTCAGTTAAAACTTGCTCGGCTGCAGCTTTATCTTGTTATGCTTTTTGTTATTGCCAGACTCTCTCTGGATCATAATTTGTAATGGTGTGCTCAGCTTCCTTCCACTTTCAATTGAACAGATAAAGTATCTTTGTAACAGTTCTGATTATAAAGTCACTGTACTGTCACTTGTTTCATCTTCTCCCAGTTTATTGACAGAGCAGTTGCAGAACGTTGGTCCAGTAATAGATTTGCAGAGTGAAACATTTTGCTGGGGTTTTAGGAAATCATTTTGCTGTTTTTAGCAGGGAAGGAATTAAAATGACAGGGGTTTGTCTCGTCAGTCCCTGTGGAAGCCTACCCAGCTAATGAGCCTCTGGAAGGTCATGGCTCCAGGAGATCACGGCTCTTAAGTGCTTAACTGGTAAATGACGGTGCCTGTGCTGAGCCTCTGCTCGGCCAGAGTCAGAGCCAGGTGAAACCTCTCCCCACACTGCCGGGAGCAAAGGGCTCTGCACACCTGGAGACAGGTAACAAGGCAGGGGAGCCGTTGGCCTGGCTGAGGGGCTGGCAGTGAGGGGAGCAGGCACTGGGCAGAGAGGGTCTCTGAAGGGTGGGTGACAGGCTGAGGAGACGGGGCACGTAGAGGCAAAGTGAAGACAGATGCTGTCCAGACGAGGGCTTGTGCTGGTGTTAGTGGAGGTGGAGATTTTTACAGTGACAGCTGTAAAAACTAGAGCACAGTCCCTTTCAGGTTCTGTAGCAGAAACACACTCCTGCTTGAGTTTCTCCTGCTGTGAGAACATCGCCGTGAATAGTGACCGTCACCCTGCGTGGGGTTGTTCTGCTCACGGAACAGCATCCTACTGGCTTTTGTGGTGCCTGCTCAGGTTCCTGCTCTTTCTAAAGCTTTCTAGCCCTGCCAAGGGAAAACTGACAGTACCTGGTGCAGTTTGTGCTTTTGCTGTCTGTCCTTTTCAGAAGAGAAAAAGAAATTACATTAATCTTTTTTAAAAACCACAAAGTCCAGTATTTAGAAGCTGTGATCTTCAGGATTAATAAAATCAATATAAATTCGACATATTGTGTGCAGTGCCAGAACAGATACTGTTTTCCTCTAGAGGATACCTGTCTTGTCTTCTGCAGGGGCTGCTTTGGAGAGGAAAGAAAAGCAGCATGCTGCAGTATGACCCATGTTTCATTTGCTGTGTAAATTGAAAGGTTTAGAGTTGATGAGTCTGGGGATTGCAGGAAGGAAAAAGGTATGGTCTTGAGATCCCCAGGATGGATTTCATCCCTGCCATGAGCTTCCTCTGTAAGCAATATTAATTTTCAACATTCTGTCCCCATCGTCTTCTGACACGCTTTTTTGAGCCACAGGGATGTAATCTGGTAGCTGGCTGCTTAAACCTTGTGTGAAGTCTGTCATGCTGAACAAACATGGAAGTATCAAATTCAGGAATGCGCTGACAGAATTTTGCCGCTTAGTAATTTTTTGAGAATTTGAATTTGCACTGTTAACTGTCCTTGAATGCAGAGGGGTGATGTGTATGTGCTGTGGATTATGTATCTGGGTACTCAAGGACACCTGCTACCTGAGCATTTCTCAGGTAACTAAATTAGAAATGGCAACAGAAGTCTGTTGAAGCAGCAGCTTCATTACTCGTAAGGGTTCTGTGTGTAACTTATTATATTCTGTTTGTGCAAAAAAGTAACTAAAAGGAACAGCTTCTGTGCTCAGCAAGGCCCGGAGTTGGTTTTACTTCTTACAGGAATTAATTTCACGGCCTGTGGATAGTACTTGTTAAAACCTTCCTCTTGCATACAGACCTTCCCAGACAGCTGGTTGCTTTTCAGGGAATTGAAAAAGCATTCATTGCTGTAGAAATATGTGCAGTGAAAATAAAGACTGCTGCCTGGACTGATGTATTGAACAGCTTTGGTGAGGGCCAGACACACCTTCAGTTGCAGTCCTTGTGTGTTGGAGAGCGGGTTCAGGAAGCAGATATGCTTATGTTGGGTTTCTGAAGAGCTTTTCCCACCACCTTTTTTTTTTTTAACCTGTAAAAGAGATTTTTTTTTTTTAATTACATAAAAAGGTGACAATAATCAAGCTTGGATTTCAGGTTAATGCAGTAACACTAGATCTCATTTTGATTAGACAGGCATGGAAAAATGAGAATCGTTTTTATCAGCTTTGCCAGTTGAGCATCTGGTGATGCCTAGGGGGTGAGTGGCATAGTGCATTGAAAATTAATTGACTATCAACTTCACATTGCTCATTCAGAGCCCTACAAACATTTATTATTCATGATATATGGCATCCTTCCAGGTGTTGGATGGGCTGCACTGAGATGACGGTGCAGAAGGCAAAACAAGGAACACGTCACGGGGGTTTAAGGCTCCCTGTCCCATCTCAGACTTGCTCTTTTGCTCTGCCCAAAGCGTCTACTGTCCCCTATATGTAAAATGGATGCACTAAAACAGACTCACTTTTCAGTGAATTAGCATTTGATCAACTTTTATTTTTATATCCTTGTGTAGGAACAACTAAATGGCATTATTTACCAGCTGTTGTATGATTTTTTTCATTACTAAGTGGAGTTTTTGAATGCGTTTTAATGACTGACACTTATTACAAATTTTGAGTTTCTGCTTTCTTAATGTGCATCTTTCTGCATGGCAGCAGTTTTCTGCTAACTGATATGTATTCTAGAACAGTGCTCCCAGATTAAATCTATCACGTTTTTATAGTCTGCCTCCTCTGGAGCTGCAAACAAATGGAAGCACGCTAATGTGCACCAGGAACATCATTAGAGGGGTATATGTGTTGTTATTGGTTAGCTTTGTTCCTGCCTTGGCATCATGGACAAGAACCTGATTTATCCATGTATTCTCCTTTCCCTGCAGGTATTGAGAACCTGCCATTTGAATTGCAGAGAAACTTCCAGCTCATGCGAGATCTGGATCAGAGGACAGAAGGTGAGGCTTAGAGATGGTTTTGTTGCCAAGACAATAAGTATGTAGCTTGACCAGCTTTTCTTTGCTTTGCTTTAATCACGGGGATCTCCGGGCAGGGAAGAAAGCCTAAAGTTGCTCCGGTCATTCAGTCTCTCTTACTGGAGGGCACTGTAGCATTGTGTGTATTTATGTGTTTAATGGTAAACTTGTTTCAGACCTCAAGTCGGAGATCGATAAGTTGGCCACAGAATATATCAGCAATGCACGAACTTTGTCTTCAGAGGAAAAACTGGGGCTTCTCAAGCAAATCCAGGAGGCCTATGGGAAGTGCAAGGAGTTTGGGGACGACAAGGTTCAGCTGGCTATGCAGACCTACGAGATGGTATGAAGGAAAGTGTCTAGTGCTTATCGGGTGAAAGTCCAAACTAAAGCCCCCAGTCTCAAAAGGCCTTGATCTCTCATTTTTAGGCCCTGCCCACTCTTTGCTTCTTGGCTCTTTAGTGCAAGCCCCCTCCTCTGTGCCTTCCTGGGCTCTGTCCTGTGGTGACTCCTGGTCACTGTTGTCTTTGCAGGTTGATAAGCACATCCGGCGGCTGGACACAGACCTCGCTCGCTTTGAAGCAGACCTGAAGGAGAAGCAGATAGAGTCGAGTGACTATGACAGTTCTTCCAGCAAGGGCAAGAAGAGTGAGTACCACCACTAGGCTGCAGATTGATACAGGAGGCAGCCAAGTGACTATGGAAGTGGTGGGGATGAAGGCAGGCACTGGAATGGTACAGATCAAAGACTGTTGCGCTGGAATCTGAAGGACAGGTAAAAAGATGGTGACCTGGGCTGTTCTTGTGTGAGGATATTCAAGGCCAATAGATAAAATTAAGATGGGGTGCATGGCCCAAAGCCAATATACATTCTTTAGTGCTGGAGAGCTTGTCACCATGTTAGGTGTCTATTTTGATGGGGTGACAGATGCAACACCTTTTTCTCTTCTTATCAGAGGGACGAGCCCAGAAAGAGAAAAAAGCTGCTCGTGCTCGCTCTAAAGGGAAGAACTCCGATGAGGAAGCGCCAAAAACTGCCCAAAAGAAATTGAAGCTTGTCCGCACGTAAGTGTTTTAAGAGACTTGTGGTAATCAGGAGCAGCACTAGAAATCAGACCAAGGAAGACCCAGTCTGAGAAGGATAGCTGATCCCCACCCAGACGAGAAGGGTGTATCTCCTGTACCTTCTTGGGAAGCAAGAAGAAGAGAATCTTTTTAATTCTTTCAGGGGAGTGTGGGTTGAAGAGGAAAGCAGGTCACTTCACTGGAGTTAGGTGTATGTGCTTAAATAAGAGAAGCATCTGTCTCTGGCAAACAAGGACATTGTCTTGGGAGACTCAAAGCCAGTTATTTTGCTGACCTACTTTATTCCTGTCCTGCAGTAGCACAGAGTATGGGATGCCTTCAGTCACCTTTGGAAATGTGCACCCTTCGGATGTACTGGATATGCCCGTGGACCCCAATGAGCCTACTTACTGCCTCTGCCACCAGGTCTCCTATGGGGAGATGATTGGCTGCGACAACCCAGATGTAAGAGCCTGCACTTGATGGAAAATGGGGGAGAAAGGAGTGGAAAGAAGAGTCTTGGATGGAAAGTGGGGCCTGATATGGCAAGGAGACAGGGAGTTTGGGAAGGGCAAGGGCTTGGCTTACCATGACCTGTTAAGGGCCTCTTTCATCAGGGTTTTCCTTAAAATGTTTTCTTGCCCCTAAACGTAGCAAGGGACAAGGGGAGTTCTCCTTGCTAACAGTGTGTGGGTTGGGTGTGAGTCTTCATTCTCTGATTGCTGCTAGGAATTTAGTTCGTGATCAAATGCTGGGAATCTCTGATAGCCCAAAAGCAATGATTTCAAAAGAAAACTGCTCTTTAACTGACTGCTCTCCATCCCAACAGTGTTCCATTGAATGGTTTCATTTTGCCTGTGTGGGTCTGACAACAAAACCAAGAGGAAAATGGTGAGTGAACAAGCAACCTGAAGGGCCCTTAGGCCTTTGGGAAAGGGAGGTCATGGGTGGCAGCGGGGAGAGTACACTTAAAAGACTTCATAAAAATCACAAATCAAATTAAGGCTTTGTTGGGGACCTCGGAAAAGGTCTTTTGGGACTGTATGTTCGAGGTTCGTGTCATGCCCTCAATGTTGGCTTTGGACTTCCCTTTCTAACAGGTTCTGCCCTCGCTGTTCGCAGGAGAGGAAGAAGAAGTAAATTCCCGTGAAACCTCAGAACTGCTGCAGGAGCTCTCTTCCCCCTGCCAGGGCCTCGTCCCAGTTCCCCCAGCCCTTGGGGCCTTGGCTGAGGGGGAGTCTTGCCCTGTTTGTGGTTTGGGCCATCCCTGGAATGGTGTGTACCCTCACAGTGGTTCCTGTGTGTTCTGTTTCCCGGGTTGCTTCCGAGTCCCTAAGGGAGGACTTCTCTGTGTACTATTCCAAACAGGTCTCTGAACCTCAAAGGGAATGAATGAGGGCACCAGGGTAGCCACCAGATTCCCAGGGATTCAGGTAGCCCCTGATTTTCCTTGGCTTTCCTTCAGCCTCCTCAGAGTCCATTGCCTACTCTGTCCTTAGAGAACAAGGCTATGGGATGGGGGAAGGAAAGGAGGTAAGTCTTCAGCATTTTAGGTCATTGATTTTCCTGGATCTTTTTCAGGAGAGAGGGAGTAACCAGGCTACTTCTTAATCTAGTGGGCTGGTTGAGAGACTGAAAACCTGATGTGCTCCCTGTCTTTAACCATTCCATTACTGGCATTGAGCAGCCTCTTTTGTTGGGGAGAGGCAGAGGGAGTCTTTAGAGCTAGCTTTGTCTCCCTTATTCCTGGGATAACCCTGCTGGTCTGGGAAGCACATTGTGGGAAGGAGGAAGAATTTCTAACCACATGGGGAGAAGTGGCTTGGTCTAGCCTGTCTTCCGACTCCAAAATTCTGCCTTCCTTTTGTGCAGTGGTGCTTCTCCATTATGTTGATGGTGGAAAGTTTGGGGATTCAGATCCCACTTGTATAAAACAGAATGAAATAAAATTCATTGAAACAAATACTCTGTTTTGCCTTGCTGTCACTTCCAAAATAAACTGCGGCAATTGGTCTCTCCAGTTCTTCCTCTCTTAGCTCTGCTTTTATTGTAAATGATGAATGTGGTACAGCTTTCTCATATACCAATCCTAAACAGCATTAATAAGTGACATTCCACATAAGTCAGGCTTGAGAATGTACCCAATGTACTTGCAAAAGGTTACTAAGCTTTCTAGTGGATGTGAACAACATCTGCCCCATCAGTCGTGCCCTCACAAGAGGGTGGACGTTTATTCGCATTATTGTTTGATCATCTATTTCATCAGTTGCCTTCTCTTAAATGAGAGGGGTGGAGGTTATTAAGGCCAACACTCACTCTGGCTGTTGGGCAGCACAGCTGAGAAAACAAGCCATCAGGACAAGCCATGTGCCTCCGAGAATGTGGGTAGGTATTTCCAGATATCCTGATAACTTGCTCCCCAGTGGGTCACAATCACCTTGTTGGCAGAAACTCCAACTTGCCATAATGTTGGGCTCCAAAACAATTACTGAAGATGTGTCTCTCTTTGTAGTGTCTGCAGGTAACTGTGAGGAGATGACCCACACTGAAGCTGCCCTTTGTCGATTCCATTGGCAGGACCTGGAGATTTATGAGCCCAGGTTTCTTGCTGCTTGTGGTCAGCTCATCAGGAAGGTTTAGGCTTTTCACCTGAAACACAGAATGTTTTCCTTACACGTATAACTTGTATGAGGATCCATGGAGGATTTTGCTCTTGCAGTCATGAAGCCAAAGCTCTGCTCAGGTTCAGAGGACTGTAGGTGAAGAGCAGTGTTATTCCCACCTTGTCGTTGTATGGGGACCCTGTCAGCCATCAGCTCAGGAGCTGGAGTTTTCTGCTCAAGGGAGTTGGCGTTGAGTTGGTCTTTGCTGCATCTTCGAGAAGGGGTCTGTGGGTTCCCATTGTGCACAGAAAAAGGTAGAGATGGGTTCTTGCCCAGGCTGTGGCTTTTGTTGTTTTTGGTACCTCTGCCACAGTCTCGATTTCAGTCCCCAGATTGTATTAGGCCACTCCCTGGGGCTTCCCTTCTTAAATAAAGTAAAATCTGGAAGATGTTGGCTATGTGTCTGGTACTGTTTTCGTAGTGGGAGACACTGTGCCATGATCCAGGGGGTGAGAAGGCTGTGGCAGGAGAACAAACTTGTTGAGCTGGGATGAATTCAGACATCAGCAGGGTGCTCAACTGACAGAAATGGAGGATGTGGTCTGAACTTGAAGATGGGCTTTGGACGAAGTGCAAGAGTGACAAAGGATGCAAACAGTCCTCCAAGCAGTTTGGTTTTGAGGGGATACGACTGTAATTGTACTGGCCAGCGTTAGCAGCAAGTTCTCTAGGAACTGTGGGCTAGAGAGGTGTTTGAAGCACTAGCCCTGTAATGAAGCCACTGCTGACCAAGGATAATAGGTAGCTTATAAAAGCACATGGTATAATGTGAGAGTGAGTGGGCAAGAGTGTGTTGCACACCAAACCAGCAAACAAGATTGCCTGTTTTTCAGGTGCTGCTCACAGGAGTAATTCTGCCCCTGGCAGCTCTGGTTTGGGAAACACAAGTCTGGGGTTTTCTGCAGTCAGCATAGGATGCTGGGAGGGGGAGGTAGGCTGGAGTGCTCCTGTTCTCAGACTAAAGCTTGGCCACAGCGTTTCCATTGTGCTTTTTGGCACGCCGAGAATTGGAACTTTCTGATGACCTAATGCAAAACAGATGAGAAGCACCTTGGTTGGGTTCTGTTTCAGTGCCAGAAAACGGTGAGCAGTGCTTGGCTGGAAGCACCACTTCCCTGCCACTCTGCTGTTGTGTCCTGCTTCTGTCCAACGAAGGGGTGCTTCAGCCAGCAGCATGGAGCATTCAGGGGACATTTGCTGCAGCTGAGGGAATGCTCTGACTTACAGGAAGAGGGAACTTGGACCAAAATTTGAATAAAGCCTGAGCATTTTTAAATGGCTTAAAAGTATAAATGCAAATGAAAGGACATTAAAATCTAACCTTGGAAGGGAGGGAATAAGGGCAATAGCTGTGCAATATTTAATCACCAGAGGAGGAAAAAAATCAATAGAAGCTGGAAATTACAAAGTACAAAAATGAAGCCAGTGGGAACAAAGCCTGTAAGTGACAAAGCTGGAAACATGAGCAGCTTTTTTTAGAATGCCTTTTGTTTTTGATATAATTGAACATGGCACATGTCCATTACCAACTGCAGATAGCAGAATTGTTTGTAATGAGAGGAGGGGAAGTGTTCTGTAAATATTTGTTCTGTGTTGGTGCTGGTGTCAATATGGGGATGATGTATTTCCTAGGCAAACAGTAAAGGAGAGTTTTAAATAGCATCTATTGGGGCCAAGACTTTTTTGATCAGCAGTCTTCAATAAATTGTGTCTGTCGTCCTGTGAAAGCCACCCAAAGGAGTCTGTGGACTGCTCTCTGAAAGGCTCTGGACTGCTAAGGAAAGCCTACAAGGCTGGAAAAGAGCGAGCTCTGTGCTGGTCCTTAACGATGTCAAGAAGGCTGCCATAGCAGTCCAGATGTGAAATACTGGAAGAGCAGGGAAGTAAATTGCTTCTCTCTAAAACAAGCAAGAAATCCAGGTCAACAAAATAAAATCAGTTTGACTGGAAGTAGCAAAAAAAGGTCAGTCAAAAACTACTTGAATTTTTTTTAAGGTCCTTGTTAATAGTTACCTGTATCACTCTAGTGGTAACGGGATCTGAAAAGTTTATTTCTCATAGAATTGAAGTGCTTAAAGCAGGGTTACACTAAGTTAAAGTAATCATGAGCTCCTTTACAGAACTGGCTAGCTTGCAGATTTCCTGGAACAGCTGTCAGTGCAACATAAACACTTTCTAAAATGGTGCTGGAGAAATTGCCCTTTTAGAGTGATTGGAAATATCCTAGTTGATGAGTAAAGTCAAGTCTGAGTTTTCTGCAGCCATTCAGCACGACAAGAGGGAAGATTTTTCCAGCCTCTTTAAGCCTATTTATTAACAATAATTGTTCATGCACACAAATGACCAGTTTATTTTGTCCAGCTGTGATTGCCCCATCTGTGGGCATCGCTCCTAGGTAGCTGGGTTGATGAGGATGTTCAGCAAAGTATTCCTCTTTCCAGCGAGCACCAAAAGCTCCCATCCCTCGGCCTCTGCCGTCACCGTGTCCACTGCATGATGTGCACAGAAATCATCACCTTCCGCCAGTGGGACCACCTTCCTCACCTGCTTTTGAATGAAGTGATTAAACTCACCCCATAGCTCAGCAACATCCAGCCTTTCATTAAGCACTTTTAAGGGGTTACTTACCCAGCCATACACTCAGAGCTGTGGGGTGGACAGTCCCTTGCTAAGACTAATCCCTGTCTGTTTAACAGATTGTATAAGGCTTCTGTGCTTAAGTAGACTCATTGAAGCTCAGCTGTAGGGTGTGTTTCTGTGAGATTCAGATTATCAGGGATCAATTCTTATGAGACAGTTGCTCAGAACTGGAAACACTGATTGGAAAATACCCCTGGATGTCGTCTGCTTCAGCTTCTCCTTCAAAACAGGGCTGCTGTCAGTTCTAAATCAGGTCAGATATATGCTGAGTACCGAAACTCTCTGTAGCAGAGCAACTAGGATAAGAGGCAGCAGTTGTGTGGCTCAAGGTGAAAGGTGATTTTGCTGACGATCTTAAGGCTCAATTCGAATGCTGGCCGAATCAGTCCAGAGATCTCAACTTGGCACTGGAGGAGAAAGACATTCCCAAGAGACAACTTGCTCATACTGAAGTGACTGAAAATAAGCCCACATCTGCCCAGACACAGCTGGTTTGACAGTTTCTGAGCCATTGTCCCTTTTATAATCAACCATGGCTCTACTTTCTCTCTGCCATATGAGCCAGGAGGATGAACTGTGAAGACATTGACAAGCTGAGTGGCAACATCTGCTGCTCTAAAGCAAGCAAGGGAGACCTGCAGCATTGAAGGAGTTAAAGACTAATAGGAGGAAACAAAATGCCCTACCTTTCTTTCCAAAGACAACTGAAGGAAGGTTCTCCAACTCTGTTGCCTAGTAGTTACAGGATCAAAAGAAACATAGCTGTTTTTATCCAATAAAATGCATTTCGTTTATAAAAATAGTCAAACATCTTGATTAATTTATGCTAATTTATGTTTATTTTTCTGAATACATAAAAGAAAGTTAAGTGTTAGTTTTAAAAAACAGATTTTTGCCCAAGGCTTAAGGACAGGCAAAACTGTGACAAACACTAAGCTCCTAAGGCTTGGTGTGAAAGAAATGTTCAGCAAGTTGGCCACTTTAGTCTGTTTTTGCAAGTGTACAATTTAATTTCAGTGGGCTGGATTGCTGCTGTTGAATAAATAACTCATTCAAAGTTGAAAAGCCATCTGGGAGTAGGAAAGGAATTATTTTTTACGCTTTGACAACAAGCAATGAAAAAATGTGTGAGACCCTGAGATTTCCTCATTACAAAAGCCTGAATGATGCAGTCATTGGAAGAACCCATTTAGTTACCACAGAAAGATTGAGGTGGGAAGAGACCTCTCTGGTGCTCTGTAGTCCAAGCCCCTGCTCACAGCAGGTATAAATCTGTGGTCAGATCAGGCTGTTCTTGCTCTAAACAAACCTGCCTAAAAAGGCTAGAGCAGTTTGTTCAAATGTTCTTTTATGTAGCCACTCCATCTTAGGTTGTATTAATAATTCAAGAAACCATTTTTAAATACTGGTTTTGCTATCAATTAAATATTCCATTTTCTAAATGTCAAGTAAAAAATGCTTCATTCACTATTTCCTAACAAAATAAAATGTAAATTAAGTATTTGAATTAATGCATGTTATAACTCGACAGTGCTTGTATAAATGTGAATAGATTAACGTATCTACCAAGTTAAAAACGAGTGCCAATTTTAATGTGAAGTCTATATTTATCAGCATATTCGCAGAGCTCTCAGCCAATGACAGTAAACCCACCAAAATAAAGTACAAATGCGGAATGAAGATTATTTAACCTGTGATTAAACTCAGCATTCATAGAATTTTGGTTCGAATCAGAACACCCTCTCATGCTTTTGTCTGTAGAGATGGAAATCTCTGCCCTGCTCTGCATGGGCTGCTACCCACATCCCTTCTCACAGGGCCACAGCTACCAGGTTGAAGGTGTTCAGCATTGGGAGGATGAAGGTGTTCAGTGTTGGGGTCTTCAAGTAGGTTTTGCTTCATGGAAGACTTAGTGCTATACTGTCAGACTCCCTACATCAGTGGAGCAAACGTC
Source organism: Platyrinchus mystaceus (assembly GCA_035041135.1). Lineage (NCBI taxonomy): Eukaryota > Metazoa > Chordata > Aves > Passeriformes > Tyrannidae > Platyrinchus > Platyrinchus mystaceus. Next base: position 27,456,509 of record JAWWLV010000001.1, on the reverse strand, counting down.
TCCCTTCGCTGTCTGCTCCTTTAGGGATATGTTTTAGTAAATGAAGCAGTCTTCCCTTTCCTTTGATGCTCTGTAAGGAATGAATAACCTAGCATTTCTCAGGGGCTCTGTTAGCCCCTTCTTTATTCCACCCTATCTACACAAGCATAACTGCTCATGGCCTCCTCCATAAGCAAAGAGATTGGTGTTTCTTTTCTAGCAACATACTGAGTTAGGGGAGGTTTAGGTTGGATATCAGGGAAAGGTTCTTCACCCAGAGGGTGGTTGGGCACTGGGACAGGCTGCCCAGAAGTGGTCACAACACCAAGCTTGTCAGAGTTCAAGAAGTGTTTGGACAACACCCTCAGGCACATGGTGTGATTCTTAGGGTGTCCTTCACAGGGCCAGGACTCAATGATCTTGATGAGTTCCTTCCAACTTAGCATATTCTATGATATACAACCATATTTCAGTTAACAGCACTGTTATGGCTGTACAAGTACTCTAATTATTTCAACCCAGGTAACATGAGGAAGTAGATTTAGGCATTTTTTACCAGAATTGTCTTTCTGAAATCACTATTGGTTTGTTGGGGTTTTTTTCCCATAACAGGTGTTTTTTGGAAGCATTTTTCTATCATCTCTGCTTACATTTCAAATTATTTAAGACATGCTTTCTAGGGATGCTGCTTGACAAGTCATTGAGTCTGGAATTCACACTTAATCTTTGTAGCCTCCATCTTTATGAGTTTTTGAGGTGATCGGACATCCTTTCCCTGCCTGAATCCCCCAGTTTAACCCAGAGAGCTGACACAGTCTGACAAACACCAGACATCATTCCCTCTTCTTTGATTAAGCACCCTGTGCCTTTTTCTTGGCGGGCTAGGCCAGTGTGCACATTGAGGAACCATGAGAACCCAGCTCTGCAGTCCCCCTGTCCCTGTTGGTCCTCTGCTCACTAGAGCCAAGACCCAGCTTGGAACCACACTGCTACAGCAACATCAGCCTCTCCTGCCTATATCTAACATCTCTAGTCATGCCTCTTGTCATCCTGGGCTGAGAGACTGGGCACCATACACCATGTACCTGCACAAAGTAGAAGGGAAACAGTGGACTGGGGGATTGGATCAGTGCCTTGAGTCTGGGATGGTGATATTTTTGAGTGTTCACCATGATGTTCCTATGATTCTATTATCTGATGAAGGAACTATATAACTCTGTAGCAGAGGAGGGAGGGTCTGCAAGCTCCAGTCCTGGATTTTTCAAGAGTCTTTCAGACACTGCTGTTGGTGGTAGTGTTTGTGGTGGAACATGCAGCACGGAAAACGCTGAGCAACAGCTGAAGTATTTTAGAAAACAACAAGACTAACTCGTCTTGTCTTCTGAAGGGTGGTTCCCCACAAACCAGACAGGCTCTTATAAAGCTCAGAATTGAGACAGCAATCAGATAGCAACATGGAAAATTCCACTCCAGCAAGTTGCTGTCCAGCTGTTACCCTCCCTGCTGCTGGCATCAGGCACTCTGTAGGCCTGGGGGTTACAGCTGTGCTCATCAGCCCGCCGAGCTCCAGCTGGCACAGGAACACATCTGCAGGAAACTGCTGTGTGGTGGCTCTGAAAACAAGGGTGCAAATCTGCTTCAGTGCAGAAATTATACAACTTGTAATGTGGTATTGGGGGTACAACCTTAAAAGTGCCAGGTCAACACTCAGAAATCAGAAAAAAATGGAATTAATGTCACCCCTGTGCTGTGCATCTGACCACTATAACTGTTTGAAGCAACAGCAGGGAGTAGACCCTCTCCAGCTTTCAGCATTGATGCATTGTGTCCAAATTACTGTTCCTCCCATCCTCGTCCCTCCCCTAAAGTTGACTTTTTTTTTTCCAGAGGCTTAAACAACAAGTGCCCCGTAGCCAGCTGTCACACTCCCAGCCAAACAACACAGCAATGTCTCCTGCACTTGCAGCCTCCCAACCCTGCTGGGTGCATGCCGGAGACAAGCTGGCATCTTCTCGTGGACTGTGAGTTCCCTGAAGGATTCTGACAACCTGAACCAAATCCAGGTTGTGCAACAGTGCATGAGAAGTGCTAAGTAGCCAACCTGTCCTCACATCACTAACCACCTTCTTTCCAAATGTGCAGTAGCTCCCCAAAGGCACTGCTATTAAAGCACCCACCAAGGGTGACTTCTTTGACAGTTCCTTTGTCTTCTGCCTTGTGTTTGAGTTCTCAGTGTATGTCTGGGGACTCTGGTCCATTCATTCTTGTTTCCTGTTTTCATACTCCATAAATCTCTAGCTGGCACATGTAGAGAGAGGCTGTGTAGCCAGCACCTGACAGACATTAATAACATTGCATGGCATTGCCCAGAGAAGCTGTGGATGCCCCATCCCTGGAAGTGTTCAAGGCCAGGTTGGATGGGGCTTTAATCAACCTGGTCCAGTGGAAGGTGTCCCTGCCCATGATGTGGGGCTCAGCTACATGATCTTTAAGTTCCTTTCTAACCCAAACCATTCTATGATTCTATGACATGCCATATTGGTGTGCTTTCCTAAGTCCACTGTTTCCATCAGCCACTGAGGTCAGCACTGAACTTCTCCAGAGAGGTGCTCAGTCAGGGCAACAGAACGCAACCTTGTCTCTGTTGTCACGGGGAAGTGGAGGGGATTAACAGAGCTGGGGAGCTGAAGATCCTGGAGTTGCCTAAAATCAGCTAAAAAGCAGTATCTCTCAAGCTAAGCAATGGAAGACCGGGAACTGGCTAAAATTTGCAAGCCCCAGCAATGTTGTGTGTTTTAGTATGAGTGGCAAGAGCTAGCTGGAAAGTCTCCTGCTCCTCGCCGTCTTTCTAAAGAGCTGCAAAAACATCCAAAATTCAGTGCTGCTGTTAAGGGGTCAGGCTTCAAGCTTCTCAGAAGTACTACCTTCCAACAAGACAACTTAAAGCAAACTACAGCTTGTCTCCTGCCAGGACCCGCAGAGCTACGTCGTGCTGCCAGACACCTTTTAACAGACTGCACGGCTGAAGTGATTTGAGCTTCCACCTTGACAGCCTGGATGGCCACAGGGCACTGGCAGGAGATGTGTCAGCCGTGCAAGCACAGCCGGCACACCCGCAGCACGCTCTGCAGCTGTTTCATACAGCAGAGCCGCTGGAATCTCCCAGGATTTGCGACAGAAGCGACTCCTGCAGCAGCATCCTGCTGCGGAGCTGAAAACTTTGTCAGCTCTGCCCGCAGCTCCTCCTTGGTTCCGCAAGGGTGTCGCTCCGCAGGCTGTGGGGTGACACGGCAGGCACGCGGAGCCGCTGTGCCAGCCTGTGTTCTGCTGACAGCTGCAGTTCTTGGAGCTGCTGTGCCAAGCATTTTCCTTCCAACCTGACAGCTGCTTGCCCGTGATGGTTATGGCCATGTCTTTCCCTCTCACATCAGAAAGCGCCCAGCTGTGGGAGGCACTGTGTCGGCTCCTGTCCATGGGGTGAACACGTGGATTGCTGTGCCTGTGCCCTGCACTTCGTGTGTCTCTGTATTAAGAACTGGGCATGGGTGTGGGTCACCCTCAAATAAGTCCTGTGGGGCTCTGAGCTTCTCTACACTGGTGTTCCCAAACCTTGTTTTGCCGGCAGCATTCCCACTTTTCCTGAGAAGTCTTTATTGTGTAGAGTACGGTGCTCAGGCAACCTGTGCCAGATGCAGAGGAAAACCAGCTGGTGCTCTCTTAACTCCCTGGAAGTTCAGAAAGTGGCGTGGCTGCCCAGAAGAGATCAAGCCATTTTCCCATTGCATCCTGAAATAAGCTGGTGCTGGGACATGTGCTTTCCAATCCCCTTCAGATGGAGCAGATGTTGTCCCTTTCCCCTGCAGAAGAGCATAAAGCACTTTGGGGTGCAAGGTACCCCAGAGAGACCACTTTTGGGGTACCCTCAGCCCTTGGTCAGCCTGGCCAGGCCTCAAATGCTGCTGTAGGTTGTTGCCAGCCACCACCATGTCCCCAAACAGAGAGGGAAACTCCCACTTTGGTTCCTGCTCCTCCTTGTCCCCATGACCCGGTGTCTCCCCTCCCTGTGGGGTGCCCACCTGCTCTCACTTCCCCACAGGCAGGAGTCTGGGCTTTGGCTGCCCTCCACAGGCCCCTCCCCAGCCCCGTTGTGACACCATGGTCAGGTTCTGATCACGGTGCCATGGCCGCGCTCTGGTTCCACTGTTGCCAGGGGCAGAACCCGAGTGCTCAGACTTTCTATGTTTGCTCTACTTGGTATGTGAGTGACTCCCATCCAGCCACCAAGCTGCTCCATGAGGCTGAAGCCTGTGGCAGAGATGTTGTGGCTCCTCTGGCTACTGAGTAAGTGTCTGCCCTCATGGGGCCACCTCAGAGCCTGGGGCCGGGGCTGGAAGGAAGCATGAAGTCCCTGCGCTGCTGCTGCCATCCCCCATCTCTCACAAGACCACTCCACTGGGCCCACAGGCCACGCCAGCCCTTGGCTCTGCTCCCCTGGGAGCGGCTGGAGGCTCTTGGAGGGGTCATAGGGTGGGGGACAGAGGAGAATGTGAAGACAGGAGGGGAAGTGGCCCAGCTGAAGACAAAGGAGAGGAAGGAAGAGATGGAGGGATGTCCCCTTGGAGGGGCACAGGCCCATAGTGTGGTGCAGGGGGCAGCTCACAGGGATGCACAGAGAAGCCAGTGCCATTGCAAGTGCCTCTGGAGGCTCTGGGGCTTTTGAGGGGGGAAGAAGTCCACTGAGAAAAAACCCACCCAAAAAACCCAAACCCAAGCCAAAACCCAAAACACATTACCCCAGCCCAAACCAAACCAAGCTCACAACAGAACACAACTTCTAATTTTTTTTTTCCCTTCTTTTTTATTAATTTTCATCTTTTTTCCCCCTGGGGCTCCTGGTTGGCCCAGGGCCCTGCAAGCAGGGACGATGGAGAGAGACCTCAAGTCAGCACCTAAGGTCCTCATCCCAGCTCCCTACTCTGTGCCAGCAGACAGGAGCGGATCAGCCTGCCAGCTGCTCCTTCATTTCCACCCACCACTTGCCTCCATTAGGGGCTGTTATGCACAGACTGTCCCAGGTCTTTCTCCCATAGGTCTGCTGACTTTGCCGACAGCTGCTGTTGCTCCACCCGTGCCTCCCATTCCGGGCAGTCCGCTGTCGGACACGGAGTACAGGCAATTCTTCGCAAGGCTGCAGCCCCTCTGGGAGGCAAACATGTTCTGCCTGCTGCGCCAGGCGTACGGCTGCCTCAGTCCCGCCGTTCTGCAACTGGACCAGGAGGAGAACCACGGCCAAATCCCCAAAGGTAAGGACATCACTCCACGTCCATGGACAGCGGAGGGTGCGGCCCCAGCTGGAGCAGGGCCAGCCGTTTCTCTGCCCGAAAATGCCACAAGATTGCGGGAGGGGTTTGTTTTGGGGTCTCTAGCCCAAAGTCCAGCTTGGAGCAGACACCCCCAGAACAAGAGCACACCAGCTCTGTGCAAGAGGGGTTTTGCAGCCTCTCTGGGCATCCCTTCCTGTGCTGCTCCACTTTCCTGGAGAAAAAAAGCTTTTCCCAGTGGCCAGTCCTAACCTCCTAAGCAGGCCACAGTTTTCTGGGGCTCACTGAAGCTCTTCATCTCTTACCAGCTCCTTCCAACTTGATCTGGGCACTAATGCAGAAGCTTGGCTCATGGGTTTTCATAGGTCTTTAAGAAAACTTGAGATGATAAGCTGCCTTTTTAAGTGTTTAACGTTTCAGGAGCCAAGAAACATCCCGGTTCAGAAAGCACCATAGCAACAGCACCCTTCAAATCTCCGCAGTCATATTTTCCCTGCACCCCTGCATCAGAGAATTTAAGTGGCATAATTATATCTGTGCAGCTGAAAAACTTGGTACTACTTCTGTTGTATTTTTCTTCAGAGGAAAAAAAATAGGAACGATTTTCTCATAAAAAAATACGTCTTTATATTTAGATATGAACGTCAATGAGCTGAATGATCAGCCAACTGTTCTTATTTGGACTGCAGCTTGAGGGCAACTATTTCTTGCTGTTTTCTGCAGCTGTGTCAGGGGAATGAGTGCCACCCCTCAACACCAGACCCAGGGATGGGTCCTGGGCTCCTCACTCACTTGTGGGCACCTGCAATCCACTATGCCATGGTTCTGGGTGCCCCCAGTGTCTGTCCCTGGTTCCTCTCCTGCTGGTGCCCAGCACTGTTCCTTGCCATATCCAGCCACACTCCCACTGCTCCTTCCTTTGGAGACACAGGTGACAAGGGCAGAAGCATCTGGAAATTGCCAGGAGATGGGACAATTTTGCAGGTTGCCTTTTTTACCTTCTTTTTCTCCATCCCTCAGCCTAACAGACCCATCCAGCAGATTTTATTCCCCTTTGTGTTATCTTTTTTACAGTTTTTGGGCTATTTTGGCACATTTCATTCAGGCTGAGAGGCCAAGCTGTCATGGCAGAGCACATGCCCTCACATGTTTAGCCTCTGCTGTCCTCACAGAGCTATGTTAGTGCTGTCTACATCCAGATATTCATGAGCATCAATTGCACCTCATTGGGTGCTCAGTAAGGCATTTACCTTGTGTTTTAAACAAAGGATTGGGATTGATCTGGAGTGTTCCCTACAATTAGACACTTTCCTGGGCTGGGATCCTGGTGGATACCTGAAATTCTATTTTTGATGGTGCAGGTGCATGCTCAGCACAAGAAGTGTGTGTACAGGGTAAAGGATGGTGCACGAGCAACAAACAGGAGAGTAGTGCAATTTCACTGCTGACCTTCTCCCTCTCAGCCAGCACATATCCTGTGCACACAGGGCTGGCTGTGCTAGCCAAGCCACGCACTCCTAGAGCAGAGGGACCACAAGATCACCCCCCTCCCCAATTCTCCACGGGTTTTCTGCTCTCCTTCATGCCTTTGCTTTCCTGCGATCACTGTAGGAAGAGCTGCAGCTTTGGGGTCAGTGTGTTGGCAGTGCTGGTCAAGACTACAGTGTGTGTGTGTACAGGTACAGGCTTTTCCAGCAGCATCCTGGCCCTATAGACTTTCGACCATCCCCTGCAAGGCTGGAATCAATGTCAAACTATATTGCCCTGAAGACATTGTCTCCTCTAGAGAAGGTTGCCCAGAGAAGCTGTGGCTGCCCCAGTCCTAGAAGCATTCAAGGCGAGGTTGGATTGGTTTTTGAGCAACCTGGTCTCATGGAAGGTGTCCTTGCCCATGGCAGAGGGGTTGGAACTAGATGATCTTTAGGGTCCCTTCCCACCCAAAGCATTCTGATTTTCTGGTGCTCCCAGGCCCAATCTGGTCATCTTTTGAACCTATCACATCACTACTTTCCTTTACTCTTTTTTAAACCCTGTAAGGACTAATAACACAATCATCAGATTCTGGAAATAGGAAGTTTGGGTCTCTGTCATAGGGAAGATAACTGTTTTAAAAAAGGACAGAGGAATGAACTGAAACCCTCAGAGGGTTGGAGGGAAAGGGAATGTGGCACCTGGGATTGGGAGCTGTAACAGCCCAAGGCTGTGATCTCCACATGGGGGCAGATAGACTTTCCCTGCATCCACAAGCTGCCGTCTCAGAAGTCCAAAACTCTTGGTGCACACAGGCCAAGGTAGATGCCAAAACCTGTGGCCTGCCCCCATCCCACATATCTCTCTCCAGGGCCAATCTGCACTGATTTTCCAGAGGTGTTGCAGTTTCAGACCTTCTGCCAGTTCGCCCAGTACCGTTGCCTCAAACAGCAGTTCTACGTCAAGGTGGGGAGTGGGATTGGGGACAGAGGGGCTTGGGAGACGGAAAGGGTGTGGAGGAAGGGAAGATAACATAGTGAGTCTCATGTTTCTCTCTCTTTCCCCCACTCAGCGAGTCCCATGTTCAACTTGGTCTATAAAAGATGTCATCCCATCAAAGCAACCTTACACTGTGAACTCTGTGACAGTGGGCTCCTCTACCAGAGAAGGTATGGCTGAACCAAGCTGTGCTGGGCACCCCTGCTTGCCTGTTCATCTCCTGTAACTGCTCTTCCACCCCCAACACCTTCCTGGCTGGCCTCAGAGAGGTGCACTCAGCCGCTCCATCCCTCTGTCTCCCCAGCTCACAGGCAGGCTTCTCCCTTGCCTGCTCATGTGGAAAGGCTTCTGAACCACTCTCACGCGCCCCCGGGTCAGAAACCACTGTCAACAAAGCCCCCCACAGCCACATCAAAGGTGACCACACCCTCACAGAAGAGCAGGACAACTGTGCACCCGACAACTGTGCACTCGACAACTGTGCATTCGACAACTGTGCACCCGACAACTCTGCATCCGACAACTCTGCACCCACCAACTCTGCTTGTCCCGACTGCCACTACCACCTCACCTCCCAGGGTGGAATCCTCTGAAGACCAAAGCCTGAGGAACAGCATCTGGCAGCTGATTCATTCGGCCCTTTCCTTGGATGCATCTCTGGATGCCAAGGACTCTTCTTGGAACTTCACCAAGTCAGGTCCAGAAATCATATCAGAACAGGAAATTCCCCCCCGAGGCAGGTGAGGGGAAGACTGCTCTTTCTGGGTACCTGTGCAGGACTGTCCTTGTACACACTGGCTGGCAGCCCCACAGCATTCATGCCCCTGCTTGGAGCAGGTGGTGAGTGTGGGCAGGCTTTCTGGAACAAGCTGTCCCATCCAGAGAAGGAATGTACCTGGGGAGCCCCTCAGGCACCCCGTGCTCCAGCACAGAGTTGAGCAGGGAGAGGGTGATTCAGCACTGTTGGTGCCTGAAAATGTCACTGGCCTTGCATCCTGAGCAAAGTGAGTTTGGTCTGGGCCTTAGCTGCAGGCAGGGCTTTGTTTCCCCACACTGTGGCCATCTGCAGTATGCAATCATCTCTGCACTTATCCTCCTCCCAGCACATCTCTCAGGAGTGCAGGTGATGTGCAGAAACAGATTCCTTGTGAACACAGGTCCTTGGGATGTGTCTCACTGTGCCCCTTGCTTTCTGTGTGCAACATGAAGCAGATATTTCTTAAACCAATATGACCTGAGGAACTCTTGGAGGAGTGCTCTGTCCTCTCCCAAGTAAAGTAAAAGCAGCCCTGTGCTAGGAAACAGAGCTGGGAGCACAAAGCCGTGCTCCTGGCTGTGCAGGACCACTGCTTCTTGAGCACGTGAAACTCTTACACTCTGGATCTGTGCACAGCTCTTCGTAGGTGGTTTCTGGTTCCCCATTCTAGTTTTGGGAGCAGCAACACGGCAGTTCAGCACAGGGCCCTGTGACAGCCCAGCTTGCAGCAGTCCTTTTACACACCTTTCTCAGTTCCTCTGGCCTGTAGGAGCTTGTCAAGCAGGTTGAGCTCTTCTCAGTTGCTCTGCCAGTATCCATTTGTCTCTGTTCTCAGGTAGCTGGGACTGGTAAGCCCACACAGAAAAGACCTGCAAAAGGATCATATCCTTTCACTCAAACTTACTTTTTGATCCTTTACTACTTTGTGTCTGAGGGCCACTTGCTTTGACTGAGAGTCAAAGACTATTTTGCTTACCAAGAGCAAAAAAAAAAAAAAAAAGCTCTCTAGATGTGGTTTTCATGGAGAAGTCATTTTGGTTTCACTCTGTTGCTGGCCACTGATGTTCCTGTAAAGCGCACAGATTTTGTGCATGACTGCACATCTGTGGTTTCTCTTAGAGCGTACTACCACTACAGTTCAGCCAGACATTCCTCTTCTGCATGTAAAAATGAATTGCGTCATGTTGTTAAAGCCATAACTGCTCTCTTGCAAGGCTATAACATGTCATCCTCCTCCCTAATATTGTAGGAAGCTTTTACTGCCTGGAAACATTTTTTTTCTGGTGTATGTACTCTAAACTGTGTTTCATTGAGGATGTGCTCGTTTTCCCTGCTTCTGAAACTGAGCCTTGTTCTGATTTAATTCTATTGGGATTATTGAGGGACTGCTGTGATTGCAGATGACACTTGCTATTCTGCTGCACAGTTTCTCAAAGACACTAATGCTGACTGTGTGTCTGTAACCTGGCAGCCAAGCCCCATCAATCATGCTAAGCAAAGCTTAAACTCAAGTGGGGATAAAAAGGCGAGATAGACCATGCCTGTCGGCTTTGCTGCTCACCACATCCTGCCTCCTCTCAAAAGGACTTCAAAGCATGACCTAAAAAAGGGGCAAAATGCTTTTGGGCTTTTCCATTCCAGCAGAGGAGCAGTGCTGGGTGGGTCTGGTCATTGCAGACAGGGGCCATTCAGCGTCCGGCCTAACAAAAGGTGTGCAGGGTGATGATGGGCACAGATTCCAGGGCTACACCCTTAGGTGTGTGTCTACCTAAGGGTCTTGTGTCCAGCAAGACATCTACCCCTTCTTGCTCACCCCAGCTTGTGGCAGCTGCTCTGGTGGCACCACCTTTCCTAGTACTTGATGGAGTTAACTGTGACCTTTAGAGAGAGACAAGGCACTGGTAGTAATATAACAAGAATCTGCAGCACACTTTTGTGGTCTTTCTGCTAGCAGTGAATCATTATGGAGGGGAAAATGTCAATTATTGCACTTATTTTCTATTTTTAGTCCTTATTGTGTTTTCTGCCTTATTTCCCATTATTTCGTCTTCTTAGAGTTGCCTATATACCAAAATTCAGTCTTGCAATAAGATAAAAAGACCTCTGTAGCTCTTACATTATAAAGCCTATGCAACTCTTTTTTGTGGCAATTTTCAGTGGCCCTTTAAAACATTCCCATGCTCCAGCTCTGTATGCAGAGCCCTGTGATGGGTTTCAGCAGCTGGGTGCACAGAAGGACATCAACCACCCTTCCCTGCTTTTCTGTTTGCACACAATAATTGTATTTGCCCTTTTTCCCAGGGCTTCCCACTGTTTTGGTGTTTGTCAGCTACAACCCCTGTACCCCTTTCAGCATCGTGGCTGTCCCAGATGCAGACCTTAGTCTGCTGGTATTCTCGCATGGATGCTCACTTGTGGTTCATGTGAGCCCAGCTTTCCCAGCAAGGCTGTTCCAACTCCTCTCAGAATACCAGGATCACAGAATAGTTAGGGTTGGAAAGGACCTCTGCCAAGGCAGGGTCACCTAGAGCAGGTTACACAGGAATGTGTCCAAGTGGGTTTTGAACAGCTCCAGAGAGGAAGACTCCACAACCTCCCTGAGCAGCCTGTTCCAGTGCTGTGCCACCCTCAATGTAAAGAAATTCTTCTTCATGTTGAGGTGGAACTTCTTATGTTTTAGTTTACAGCCATTACTCCTTGTCCAGTCACTGGGCATGACTGAAAAGGGTCTGGCACCATGCCCCTGCCACACATCTTTGAAATATTTATATGCATTGGTGAGATACATACATTCCTGGTGACTCACCCTCTTCCTCCTCCTCCTCCTCCTCCTCATGCTTTACTGCTCCAAACGGTCCTTGTGGTGTTTATGTACTTCAAACCCAGAGGCTTTCATTCTAAAGCCAAAGTCTTTGTTAAAAATATCATCCCCAGACAAAATACTCTTTTTGAATTATCATCACCCATAGCCAGCCTTGGCATGCAGGCAAAGATCTCTTTACTCTTTCTGAAGCTGTGAAGAATGACTTTTTCCTTAATGGTTTTAGTTTCCTGCAGCACTCCTCACCTAAATCAGAAGTTACCAAGTGCTGGAAAGCTGCTGTTTGCTCCTTATCTTATTTTCTGCTCGCCTCAGGTACTCAGTCCACCTCAGCCAGCCAATATCGGGGAGGCTCAGCAGCAGAAAGTTAATGGCTCAAGTCCTTGTCATTACATTGTGGGAGAGGTGGATGCTGTTCACCAGCACTCTTCAGAGATACCGCTGAAGCAGGCTCTGTATGTGTCATTCCACATCTTGAGATGCTAAAGTATGATAAGCTTTTATCTGAAGTTTTCTCTTTTTGCCTTGGAGCAATTACTGATCTCAGCTCACAGATTCTTCTTAATTCTGGGGGGGGGTTCACATTCCCTTTGAATCATTGCCTCACAGTACCTGCTAGGCTTTTTTCAGGACAGTGGTTAGGACAAAAACATGCATAAATACTAAGCTGGGGTGGGATTTGCATTAGGAAATCACTTTAGGTAGATCTATCCCTTTCCCTGAAGCATGGGTGGAATGTCTGTACATCCACAAACAGCTCAGCAGCATGCCAACAAGCATAGGGGACCCGCAGCAGTGCTGTTATACTCACTCAGAGGTGGTAAATCAGCTCATAAATTTGCAAACATTAGGCCAGAAAACCTCACAGCAACGATGGCTGGTGAGCAGAGATGTAGGAGGAAAAGGATGTGACAGGGAGTGCAACAGTATTTCTTGGTAACCTCAGGCTGATGGCACCACTCAGTTTTCCAGGAAGGTGATCTGTTTTAATCTTCAGGCCTAGAAATTTCTCTGATCACGCACCTCGGCCTTCCTGCTCAGTGCAGGACATGAAGCCATGTATGGTGAGCCCTGGTTAAAAAAAACAGTATCATGTGTCTGAGTTACAGACCCTTCTCCTAAGAGAAGTTTGGGATACCTTTTTGAAGTCTCTGAACTGTGGAGAAACCACTCCATCAGCTGCTCCCAATCTAAACACCCTTTGTGTCAGAGACACGAAGCTAACTTCTGGTTTGAATGGATCTCACCCCAAATTCCAGTCACCAAAAGTCATTACTCTTCCATCTGCTGACAAGGACAGCTTTCCAGCTGGTGTCCTCCTTGGTAAAAGTGCTGTCTGGCTGAGTGGCCACGCACTAGTGCCTTCACTCAGCTAAGTGAGGCTCTTTTAACCTCTTGGTCTAGGTGAAAGTTTTTCAGGCCTTAGGAAATCTCATCTTCATTACCTTCCTTGAGGTTCTCAACCTCTTTTTTTTTTTTTTAATGCTAATCTGAAGATCTCCAAGAAGTTTCAAATACTCTCAGGAAAATTTGTCCGTACAGGTTAGCCCATGCATGGATTTTAAGAGCATTTTAACATAAGCATCTGCTGCTCCTCTTACTTTTTGTCAGATCAAAGTTTGTTTATTTATCACTGGTTTTGTTTCCAGACATAAGAGCCAAATATTTAATCGAGCATTTTTACCTCTTATGCATCATCAATGATGATTGAAGCCAACCATCCCTGTCTAGTAACAGTTCTATACCATGCCTACAAATTCCACCGTTACTAATATTCTTATTGGTCTTATCCCATTGTCCTTAAACTTTCTACTTTTAGCTACCCATGTTGGTTTGAATGAACAGTTAATTCATGGTTAACAAATTTTTCCCTTTCTATGAAATACATTGGCTCAAGCAGGAGGGAGACTTAGTGAGTGGCATCCTCCAGACCCAAATGGGGCCACCCCACAGTCAACACTCACCAGACCTCTACAAACATCTCCTCATTGCCCTCAGATTGACAAAACTAGGCATCAGCTGCTGCAGGAGCCCTGGGAAAGTTCTTCAAGCTGTACCCTTTGTCCAGTCCCTCTCACATGATCCCAAATGCACACACACACTGTAGCCTCTGTGTTATACAGGCATGTACAGACTCTGCAGATACCCCCATTCCTCTGTGCAGTTTAGCCAAGAGTCCAAGGTTTCATTGGCAAGGGTTCTTTTTTTGCTATGTTTTGAGATTGTTTTCCCCTCTTTCAGTTTGAAGATGTCTTGACTTCCTCCTTCCCTTTCTCTGTCAGCCTTTTAGCCCTGCAGAATGACGAGGCAGTGCTGGTCCTGTGCTATGCAGTGCTGGAGGGAAACTGTCTCTCATCAATGCTTGCCATGGCCTGGAAGGAGATGGAAAAAAGAGTCTTTGGGTTCGGAGATTCGGTAAAGACCCTGATGTCCACCTTTGACCCCCATGGTGTGCAGGGCTCCCTGTCATTTCAGGTGTCACCTCCCAAGAGAAGCTGACCTGGGTGACCAGGGAGGCAAAGCTCCAAGCCAGAGATATGGGAGCTCCTCAGTCTCCTCTCTTTTGGGAGCTTCTTAGTCTCCTTTTCCCCCCCGACCATCCACCCTAGGTGTGTGACAACCTTGGGCGGCATCACATGGACCTGTGCCCTGACTGTGCTTTCTGCTCGCTGAAGATGGAGCAGTGTCGGAACGTCAAAACCCTGAACCGTGTTCACTGTGACACAGGTGACTTCTTCACCTATATCAACCCTCAGATCTCAGCCCAGCACCAGGATGCAGAGAAGCAGGTACCAAGTGAGCTGTATGTCCTGCTGGTCTCTGAGGAGCCTGGACTGGGAGGTGGGGAAGGGAAGGAAGAACCATGTCTCACTTTATCCCACTCCTTTGCAGGCCAGATCCTCAGAGAAGGACTATAGTTTGGATTTTTTCAGAGGGCTAAGATCGGAGTACTGGTGCAGCCGGATGGCCACCCATGGCTGCAAGGACCCAAGTGTGATCCTCTGGCTGGAGGCAGAGTATGCTGCCTTCCAAGACGGAGGTACACCGAACAAGGTGGGTGACCGTCAGTGGATGTTCCCATCTCTCCTTCTCTTCTTCTTTATCTGACCTTCATTCCCATCTCCCCAGATCTGTGACTCCAGTGGAGTTCAGCACCCCAGCTACTGCATGTTCAAGAGCCACCAGTGCCTCCAGAAGAGCATCCAAAACCAGAGGGTGAGAAGCAGCTGCACTGCCTTTTGCACAGCGAGCTCCTCTGTGGCTGGGCCCTCCACAGACAGCCTTGAGTCCCTGTGGAATTCACTGGCCCCCTACCTGTCCTTCCAGGAGGACAGAATTGGATGTGTTTGAGGGGTGATAAATAGTGACCCAAAGGCAACTGGCATGTCATAGGTGGGTGGGATTTGCACAGATGCTGTAAGGGATGGAAGCAGAGGCAGATATAATGTGAAGAAAAAGGAGATGTGGAAAGCCTTCCACCCATCAGTGTATCCCTGTAGGGGAGGATCTCTCCCATCTACTGGGTGCTTCCAAGGTGGCAACAAAAACCAAAATCACCAGAGCAGGACAGAGGACTAGCCTATATCTTAGGAAACACACAGCTCAGCTATTAGCTGAACAACTTTTCAGCTGGTTCTCCCCCCTCCCCTCTGGTGCCCCCATCATCCTAGCCACCAAATGCTGTCCACCGTGGAGGTCCTCTTTCCTTGTGGAAAGGATGGGCAGTGGCATCCTTCCTATGAACTCAGGTTCTCCTTGCAGGTGACTCGTGTTGAATGCAAGAGTAACGAGACCTACCAGGTGCTGAGTGAGAAGGAGGGAGACGAGGAGGTGCAGCAGTGGCATGAGAGGTTCCTCAACCTTGCCAGGCAGCAGTCAGAAAACCATTAAAGTTTGAAAAGACCTTCAAGATAATCAAGTTCAACCTTTGATCAAATACCACCATGCCCACTAAACCATACCATGTAGTGCCATGTCTACTTGTTTTTTGAACTCTTCCAGGGATGGTGATTCCACCACTTCCCTGGGGAGCCTGACCACCCTTTCAGTGCATACATTTTTCCTAATACCCAATCTGAACCTTTCCTGGTGTGACCTGAGGCCATCACTTGTTGCCTGCGAGAAGAGACCAATCCCCACTTCACTACAACCGCTTTCAGGTAGCTGTAGAGAGTAATAAGGTTTCCTCAGCACCTCTTTTTCTCCAAGCTAAACAACCACAGCTCCCTCAGCCACTTCAGATCCTTCACAGGCTTCGTTGCCCTTCTCAGGACATGTTCCAGCACCTCAATGTCTTTCTTGAAGTGAGGGACCCAGAACTGGACACAGCACTCAAGGTATGGCCCCACCAGTGCCAAGTACAGAGGGACAATCACTTCCTTAGTTCTGCTGGCCATGCAATTTCTGATAAAAGCCAGGATGCCACTGGCCTCCTTGGCCACCTGGGCACACTGCTGGCTCATATTCAGATGCTGTTGACCAGCACCCCAAGGTCCTTTTCTGCTGCACAGCTTTCCAGCCACTCTTTCCCAAGCCTGCAGCACTGCATGGAGTTGTTGTGACCCGAGTGCAGGACCTGGCACTTGGCCTTGTTGAACCTCTTAGAACTGGCCTTGGTCCATCAGTCCAGCCTGTCCAGATCCCTCTGCAGAACCTTCCTACCCTCCAGCAGATCAACACTCCCACCTAACTCGGTGGAGTGAACTTACTGAGGGTGCCCTCGTCCAAATCATTAAGATACTAAACAGGACTGGCACCAACACTGATCCCTGGGGAACCCCACCAGTGACTGGCTGCTAGCTGGATGTAACTCCATTCACCAGCACTTTCTGGGCTCAGCCATCCAGCCAGTTTTTAACCCAGGGAAGAGTGCACCTGTCCAAGCCATGGACTGCCAGCTCCTCCAGGAGAATGTTGTGGGAAACTGTGTCAAAAGCTTTACTATAGTCCAGGTAGACAACATCCACAGACTTTTCCTCGTCCACTGCAAGGGTCACCTGGTTATAAAAGGACATCAGATTGGTCAAACAGGACCTGCCTTTTGTAAACCCATGTTGCCTGGGCCTGATCCCCTAGTTGTCCTGCACATGCCCTGTGATTGCACTCAAGGTAATCTCTTCCATAACCTTCTCCAGCACTGAGGTCAGACTGCATGAGGGGAGCCTCACTGTGGCAGCTGCTGGAACTCCTCTTGGAAATATTTTCTCCAGCCAAAGGAACAGCTGAGCACTGGGAAAGGCATTTCTTGCATCATTCCCCCATAGATAGTTCCCTGTACCAGTCCTCCAAAGGATGAGTCTTATTTTGTAAGGAGCCTGTTTGATTTTACAAACTTCATTTGTTCCTTTCTTTACAATGCCACTGCTCTATTACACCTGTCAGTGACCCCTCTTGTGCCCAAGATGGATCCTCATGCCATCCTGCTCCACATCCTGATGTTCCTTTCTTACACAGCCCATGTGTCCCCTGAGTACAAGGACTCAGCATGGCCTTGTCCCCTCCCAGGACACAGGAGGAAGCAAAGCCAGGGACCCTTAAGGTCCCAAATGCAGGATGTGAGGAAGAAGCTTTTGTGTGCACTTTGCTTTCCATTGCAGCTGGTTTATTTCTAAAGTTTAGGGGTTTATTTGACTTGTGTCCTCCAAACCTCCACACAGAAAATTAATTCAAACCACAGAAAGCCCACTGAGGCTGGAGAGAGGGTGCTGTGGGGGGAGCACACAGGAGCTGATGGCACCTCTGGACATCTCCCCAGGCTGGCCTCTCCCTGTGACCTTACAGTCCTTTGGCAGCCTCCTGCCGCCCTGGCACACTCCCTGCCAGCGGCAAGCGGCACTGCTTGCACTTGATGGAGCAGCACCAGCGGAACTTGCAGCTGCAGCGCTCCACCACCTCCACCTGGGCTGTGTGGAAACCCCTGCTGCAGCACAGGAGCTCGCAGCCATCCATGGCCAGGGATGTTTGGTTGTACTGGTAGACAGAGGTGCCGAAGACCCCGTGCTGGGGGTGCCGACCACAGAAGTCTGGACTGGCCAACAGGTACACCAGGTCATGAGCCATGAAGGGCTTGAAGCGAGAGCTCTTGGGCACCAGGAGCTTGTGGGAACCGACCCACTTCGGGTAAACCTCTGTTGCCCCCTCAAACTTTTCCTTGAGGATGTTGCCCACCTTGTGGAAGGAAGGCATGACCTTCCAGCACGTGTGCACCTCGCAGGAGCCTGACACACCATGGCACTTGCACTCTGCCTTCATGTGGGTCAGAAGAGCCTGGGGAGCAGGAGGCAGCTGCCAGTCAGACCAGGGACACTCTTCCCAACATCTCCCATTCCTGCAGGTTCCCCCAGCAGCTGCTGTTTCACCCACACACCTCCTATGGGGAGGGGAGGGGAGAGGAGGGGAGGGGAGGGGACGGGA
>JAWWLV010000001.1:27344857-27437348 GCA_035041135.1 Platyrinchus mystaceus | reverse complement strand
GAGGGGAGGGGAGGGGAGGGGAGGGGAGGGGAAGGCAAAAAAGTCTTTTTAAGCCAGGCCAATACAAAGAGAAGGAGGTCCACTCTGTGGGCAACAAGCTGGCTTGGGTCTGTAAGAGAAATCCCTGAGGCAGGGAAAGGGATGGGGACCTGCTCTGACCTGTAGGGCTCTGGGGAGGGGAACAGATCTGCCCAGAAACAGAGGATGTCCAAGGGACCAGATCTGACTGTGACCCCTGGAGAAGATGGTGCCTTTGTTGCGGAGGGGCTGGAGGGGCAGGGAAGCCCTTCACAGCAGAACAGAGTAACTAATTTCCTTTGCAGAAAAGGCCAAGGAAGGTTAATCACAGCTGGGCTCTGCAAGGAAAAGGAGACTGCACAGAAGCAGGTAGGGGAGGTTGGGGCCCCCCTCCACCAGTACTGGGCTAGGAAAGGCAACAGGATGCAGACTCCTCTGGGAGTTTGGCTGCTCCAAATTGCTTCTTGGGGTATGGGGGCTGGACTGAGCTCTGCCTAACCAGAGAGAAAGCCCTGAAGCCAGGATTGCTTCCCAGCCCTTGTTCCTGCCCTTACCTTCCTCCCAGCCTGCAGAATCTCCTGGGTTGGCCCCGAGAGATTGTCCACACCAGTGCTATTCTGTACTTACGGCTTGGGCAGCATGGTGGGAGAGCTGTGACCTGGGGCTTCAGGGTGGGCATCCATCACAGGGAGCTCACATTGATGGGAAGAGGATCAGTGTCAGACCCTCGGCCTCTGCCATCCTGTCAGCAGGTGGTGTGGTTGTCTTCCTCCACAGTCCAGTCACTTCATCAGCAGGAAGCAGCCCAAGATCCAGTAAGGAGCAGACAGAGCCTTCCACAGGAGATGAACCTGGCAGCACCATCAAGCAACTGTTGCTAGACCCATCAGCTCATCACTGCTTTTGGGAGACAGAGTTTCCCTGCAGCAACAGCTCTTGGGATCAGAGAGAGGAAGACCTACTGCCTTCCTCATCCTCAGCTGCTGTTCTTGAGGACACTCCCTCATCTGCCTCCTCCAGGCTGGGGATTCTTCTTTTCTACCCTGCAGCCCTCATAGCTATGGCAAACAGACACAGCCAAGCTGCTCCCTGGCTCTCAGCTCTTTCCCTGACAGGTCTCCCTTCCCCCCTGCTCATTTTCTTCCCCAAGGACAGTCCTTGCCCTTCTCCTAGGAGGCATAATGGGCTGGCCGCCCCTGTTCTCTGCAGGTAGCCCTTTCCTAAGATTCCCTGGGAGCCCAGGAAAATGTGAGTTGGGTGACCAGGGAGCTGAAATGTCCTGGAACAAAAGCCTGCAATTCCCCCAGCCAGCCTGGGAAGTGCCAGCTCTCTCCACCACCCTGGAAGGTAAAACTCCTCACACAGCCCACAGATTTCTGCTTTTCCTGTCTGAATCATACAGAAAGTGAAGCAGGGCTGCTCTGGTCCTGCTGCGGTTCTTCCATAGAGGGATTTACCTCTTTACTGTGCTTTTCCACATTTTCCTGTACAAAGAGGTCTGAAGAGTACTGGGGTTTACCACTCATCCTTTCAAACCTGAGCAGCCCCTCTCCTTTAGCATGTATTCCCCCTCTCTCCTTGCCTTCCCAGCTTCCTGCACCCCTCCTTCTGTTGGGTCCTTGCTCCTGGTTTCTGGAGTCAGCACTCCGGGGCGGTAGGCATGTTGGGATCTGCAGCATCAGGGTGTAGCCTCCGACACACACCCCAGTAATCTGGTCTTACCTGCTGCTCACTCAGCAGTGAGGAAATGCCGGGGGTTGCGCTGCTCTTGCCCACAAGCTGAGCCTCCAAGAGACAGCGAGGGGAAGAGGTGTGAGCCCACCTGGGCGAGGGGACTCAGAGTTCATGGGCCAATGCACCAAGACCCAGTGAGGTGAGTGAACCCGGCTTGGTGAGGGGTGCTGTGGGCCTCGAGGGCTCACTGGCTCACGGACTAGGCTAAGTGCCACTGTGTCCTCCTCTTCTGACACATGGAGAAGCCAAGACTACCAGGCACAGCCAGGTGTATGCATGGGGGGGGGTGGGGGGTGTGCAAGGGCTGCAGGGGAGGGTGAAGTTCCCATGGAGGATGTCAGAGACTCCTTCGGCAAAGGACACCCCCCCCCCCACCCAGTATATCTGCAAGCCTTTATTATTGGCAGTGCCTTGATGGGAACTAAAGAGACACAAAAAGCTGTGAGAACAAAGATCCCAGCAACTAGCAAGTGAGAATGGCAGTCTGGTTAAAAAAGAGAGGCACTGAAAAGAGGCAGGATGAGATCAGTGGTTAGGGTGCTATTGTACCCTCTGAGGATTTATGAGCAACAGGAACATATATCCCTTGGTGTGTCACTCCCTGAATGAGGAGTCAGCAACAGCAGGCACGGAGTGAGAAAGTCAAACACCAGCAGGTGGAGGAGTCGAGGCAAGGGCTGCAGAGAAAGAGGGATCCCACCAGCAGAGAACCTTCTTCTTGGGACAGCTGTCTCTGGGGAAGGATAACAATAAGATTAGGAGTATCGCTGCTCATGTCTTCTTCCAAGTGTTCTGGCAAAGCAGAAATAGGACTTGAAGCAACATTTTGCCAGACGGGCTATGCAGAAGGTCAGCTCCCTTTCCAGCTATATGTGGCAGTGCCAGGTCACAGATCTCCTGGTAAATCAGCCCTTTTACTTTCTTAGCACTGTGCCTTCTGTAGCCTCAAACATCAGGGACTGACGTTTTTGGCAATCGTGCCTTTGTTTGGCACAGGCACTGACATCTCTTCAGAGCTCAGTTCTTTCTGTGACCTTGTCACATGCCAGCGGTGCACAGCTGGGCACCCAGGCAGGACTTCAACCCCAAAGCACCCAAGCCCATGAGAGTGACAGGATTCCAAGTCTTTGTGGTGGCTAGTAAATAATCAACTTTGCTCTCACTTCCTATATTTCACTTCTACCTCCTGTTTAGCAATATTTTGGGGAAGGGGATATTTTAATTTTCCCTTGTCAATCCAGGGGCTGGCTGAGTTAGCAAGATAAACAAGAATTTGGCACTATGACCCAGGGCAGGTCTCCTCAGTTGCAATGACACCTGGGTGCTGCTTCTTTCCTGACTACATTTGCTGTTATAGGATGTGGTTTAGCTTATCAGCTACAGATAGCAAAGTTCATGCTTTGTGGCCAGGGAGAAGTGCATCAGGAAGTGGAAAAGGAGAAGAGACAAACTGCAGCATGATGTAGAATCAGCCACAGCACTGTAGGGGGTAGCTGTGATTTGGATGAATAAAAAGCCAAAGAGCCTGTCTCGTTCTGTTTTGATCCAAGCTGCTTGCAGGTTTGGTGCCTGGATCGAGACCTCAGCAGTGGGACCGACCACCAGCCAGCGAGCTCGTGTGCACCCTTGGCTCTTCAGCAGCAGAGAGGTAAGCCAGACGGAAACATCTGGGGATTTGGATGGTCTGGGCACCTTGGGTACTGGTCCCATGAGCTGCTTGCATGTGCTGCCAGACCTGACCATGGGGCACTGGGGAACATCTACCCCTCTTCGGTTGCCCTGTGGACCTAGAGGCAAATCTCAGTTCAGATGGAGGCTTTCCTTGGGATCCTCTAATGCCAAAAGCACAGGCAGACTGAAGAGCTTACTTACCAAGGTGCCCACAATGGAACCCACAGGGCCCTTGGGAGATGAAAGGTGGATGACAATTCCAAAGAGTAGGCAATAGTGTAACCAGACCTCAGGAGTTAAATTTGAAGGTCTCAGTTTTAATATGATGTATCTCTCATTAAAAACAAGTCATTCTAAGTCCTGAATGTCTTTGAGGTTCTAATCATTACAATAATCTTGGGTAGAAAAAAGGTGAAAAGTGAGGATTAGATGTCACTGACAACAGGCAAAAAGCATCCACATTTATGAAAAAAAAAATATACCTCCAATTTCTAGACCAAAGCTGAGTGGGTTTTTTTTAGGTTCGGCAAGCTCTTTGCTATTTCCTCTTTGTTTTCAGACTTACTAAGCGAGCTCACGCAGTTTGCATTTTCAGCTCTGCACCCCAATGCCACATTTTCTGTCTGTACCCCCACAGCAGCCACAAGGCTCCCCATGGGTTCAATGACAACTCACTGTCAGAAACACTGACCCTGCAGCATGCTCAGCAATATTTTTCTAGCTTTTTTTTTCCCCACCTCATTTCTCAGACCCATAGTCAGGTCCTTCATAATTTTTTTGGTGGTAGGAGGCAGTGACTCCTAGTGAGATAGTGTCAGGAGAGAGAATTCCCAGGACCAGGAAGCAAGACACCAGGCATACATCCCATCTTGGGACATGCCTGCCTGTTCTGGCCCCTGTATGCAAGCACATCTAGGGCTTATCACCCCGCAAAAGAAAAAAATCAAGATCCCTTTGGGTTTTGCAAGTCACGGTCTCAGCAGATGATGGTATTCAGGGACTCGTATTTAAGAGGCTAAAGGATTCTTCCTCCACCTCCTGGGACCCATAAGGTCAGTCACCAAACAGAAAGTTCCTCCAGGATTTAAAGACAGCGTCTTGTTGTGAGGAGGAGGTACCATTGCCTTCTTACACAGCTGATGGCTTGATGGCAGCTTTTGTGCAGGGCAATGCCCTTTGCCTCTCAGGCGTTAAACAAGGATATTCCAACCAATTTCAGCTATTCTGTTCCCCTGCTGCCAGCCTGCTTGAGCTACCTATACCTTTCTTTTTCAGTGAGGAACAGTCAAAACAGTACCTCCAGAGCTCATCGGAGAAATGCTCTGGTCCCACAGTTTCATTGTTACAATGACTCTGCCTGCATACATTTCATTTCAGGTGTCTGAGATCCTGATCATAGTATCTGTTATGGCAAGTTTAAAACTATCAGCTTAGTTTCAATAACATCACCATAGCATATTCTTTCTTCTGTGTTTCCATCTACCCACCAAAAAAAAAATCCCCTCAAAACCCCCAACCTATTTTCTGCCCTCAGTGATATTTGTTGCCAATTTAGAACTCTGATGTTTAGTGTCTTAAAGGCTGAAGGGTTAGAGTATGTAAGGAAAGACCACGTAGAAAAGAAAGAAAAGGTGATGGTGGGCAAAAAAAATGGACAGGTTTCTTTCACTGGTGTTCATGACATAAAAGCCTGGGCGATTTCTGCAGCAGAAACTCTCTTTACAGGAAAATTCATCAAAGGACTGTCTCTGATCAAAACAGCAGTAGGAACAGCTATGGAGAAAGATGTACTAAGTGTCTAAAACTACATGGCTTCTACCCTAGAGGTCTGAAAACAGCTGGAGGGTGGAAGACCTGACTAACTGTGGTGTAGAAACATTTGCTTAAAACTGTTTTTAAAGGCTCACTAGCAGACTTAATTTGAGAAAAGGCTCTTGGGGTTTTCTGACCAAGGAGCTTGATGTTTTTGCTGAACAAATTAGTAGAAGCTATAATAAAGGGGGAAAAAATCAATTGGCATGCAGACACATTTAATTACTGGGGAAGAATCATCATGGCTTTTCTAAAGGGATGCTGTGTCCCACAGTCCTTCATTAAAAGAGTCAAGAAGCATGTGAACAGCGGCCCATGTGGATTTCCAAAAGGTTTTCAAAAGGGTTTTCACCAATGGCACTTAAAGCAATTTAGAGAAAAGGTTCCTACCTAGATAAAAAATGCCTAAAGGATGGGAAGGAGAATGAAGGTAGATGGTTGATTTTCCCAGCGGAGTTACAAGACACCAGTGCTGGGGCTTGGACTGTTCAACTTATTCATGACAAATGAATAATAAAATAACAAATCTGTTGAAGGCATAAAATTATTCAAGTTAGAAAACATGAGGGTTGGCTGCAAAGAACTGCAGAGATTAAGAGAAGCATGAGTGACTGGATTTAAAATAAGAGCTGAAATTTCAGCTAGCTAAGTGATGGGAAAAACCAAACTGGATTGACCATTACCTCTTGCAAATGAGATTTGAGCCTACGCAGTTCAGTGCATGCACACCATCAGTGTTGTGTACATTTTCAGTACCCCACCACAGGGCTCACAAAAGCAGTAGCAGAAGTGGAAAGGTGCTCAGAAGGGCACAAAGGATGCTCAAAAGTGCAGAATGGCTCCTCTGTGAGGAACAACTATGAAGACAAGGACCCTTTAGCCTCAAAAAAAAAGTTTCCTGAGTGGGAATATGGCAGATGTTTATAATATTATCAGTGATAAAGTGAAGGTGCATAGAGATGTTGTTTCCCTTGTCGCTTCCAGCACTAAAACTAGGAACTGAATGAAAATGCATACATGGAAGTGGTTCTTCCCCTGACATGTGATTAAGCTGTGTAACTCCTGGCACTCCTGCCACTGGATGATGTAGATGGTAAATTTTACATCAACTCAAAAAGCAACAGAAAGAAAGAGAAAAATAAAAGTTCCCTGAGGACTACTGGGTCCTCTCTGCCTCAGGAAATCCCTGGGCTGCTGTATGCTGGAATCAGGAAGAGGACTGGAGGCAGTGTAGCTACACAATGGCATTGTTCTTAACATTATCCCTTCACCATCCACATTTGAGATGGAATACTGGTTGTAGACAGCCCACTGGTCTCGCACACATGGATTGTGCTTACATATTATACTCTCTGGAGTGTTTATCGAACACCTCTCAAAAGCTTGAAAAATAGGTTATCTGTGGAGATAAGTGCCTTTCATCTGACATCTGTCTGGTCTGGGTACACATGTTAAAGCAGGTTATGGTCTCTCACCGAGTCTCAGTCTCACTAACTTTGTCTCAGACAAGACAAAGGTCTCAAATCTGTTCAGTCTGCATTAATTGCAGAATTTTGGCTCTAGCAAAAACTGACATATTCACCTTGAGACTTTTTGAAGCATTTAATCATTTCACTTGAAACCAACGACTTCATACAAAGTTTTCATCCACCAAGAAGGGTGAAATCCACTCAGATATAGCTTGACAAACCAGTAGAAGCTTCCCTAAGAAACCTGTCTTCGTGGTGGATCTGCCCAATAACACTAAAAGACAGGCAAGTTGGCAGCTGTTTGCTCTCTCATGTTAGACTTACACTTTTGTTTAACATGTTGTTGCCAGAAAAATATCTGTGAGGTCAGCACATGCTTCTGCCTTCAGTAGATCTTCCCTCTAGATCTGTGCATTGTCCCACAATCCCATCCAGAAGATCTGACATGCTTGTCATACCTGTCAAGTTGTTGAGTAGCTTCCTCCTTCAGTAGCATCAAACTCACATAAAGGTTTTCTCCAGACAGAAAATAGTACTTTCCTTTTGAACTAAATCACAGTCGACATGGACTCTGTAAGGGAGCCCCTACTTAACCCCTGCAAACAGCTGTGGGGAACTGTGTCACACTTACCAACCCCTACTCCAGCATGGGTTCCTTCCAGCGGGTGCAGTCCTTCAGGAACAGACTGCTCCAGCATGGGTTCATCATGGTCCTCTCCAGGGGCAACCCTTGCTCTGGCACCTGGAGCACCACCTCCCCATCCTTCTTCACTGATGTTATGTCTACAGAGCTGCTTCTATCACATATTCTCACTTCTCTCCTCTGGCTGCAGTTGCTATTCTGCATAACTTTCTCCCTTTCTTAACTACATTATCCCAGAGGTGCAACCACTGTTGCTGATGTGCTTGGCCTTGGCCAGCAGCAGGTCCATCGTGGAGCCAGCCGCCACTGGCTCTACTGGACACAGGGAAAACTTCTGGCATGTTCTCACAGAACCAGCCCTGCAGCCCCTGCCACTACTAAAACTTTCCCACACAAACCCAATGCAGGGAGGCTGATACCACCTGGAGCCTTCTCTAGTCATAGCTACATTTGTCCACATGAATCCCATGGCACTTCCTTTTTCATTGTGTGCTCTCTTGCCTGGCTGTGTTGGCTGTATTTGTGGGACATGAGTTGCTTCATGTTTTATGATGTTATAAGCAGCAAAATGAACTGAAGACATGCAATTCATATAAGTACCACTGGTCCCATGCAAGTAAGAACACCAAAGGAATTGTAGGAATGTAAGCAACATAAGGAACTTGAAGTCACTGGGACTAAGGTTTGTGTGTGCTGTGTCATGTAGGAAAAGGAGCTAGGGTGGAGTCAGATCTAACTGTAGTGTAATTTTTTTATCTGAAATGGATGTACAAAGTCCTGTTCCTCTGATATAAAACAGTACCGTGCAGTTTTTATTTTACGTTCCTTCCAGTCAGCATTTTTCCTTCAAAATGCTGCTCTCCTCCTTTTCTTTCTCTTTCACTGGAGCCACCTCAACTACTTTCCCTGTGTGCTCATGCTGTCCCTTTGCTGTATGCATGTGCTCTCAATAGTGATCAAAGGAATGTGCATTTTCTGGGGCTGAGTGATAAATGATTCCATACAAACACCTTCTCCATGCTCTGTCTTCTTCTTCCATGCAATTACTCACTTTTCTAGTGTCCATTTTTTTAGTCTTTTGGTTTCTTTGTGAGTTCTTGCTGCAGAAACCATCAGGGTGGTATTTTAACATTTCAAGAGATTTCCTTCTCTAACTTAAACACTTCTGTCTTGGTCTTCCACTCTGACCAGGAATTGTGCTGACAACTGGCAGTGATCCTCCATCGCATCAGCACCCCCATAACCACTGGAAAGAATTGCTGAACTAGAGGCAGAAGCTGACATGATTATACAGCACCATCCCTGCCAGATGACCGCAGACCAGCAATCCAACACAGCATCAGCCAAGAGAGAGATGTATCCATCTACCTCCCATCTGCAGAGGAGAGGAATGACCTGTCTGTAGCTTCTTAGAGGGGAATGACTTCCCTCATTACTTTTCTTTGTGCCTCCTTAGCCAATCAGCAGGCTCAGCCATCTCAAGGATACCATCCCCTGATCCCCACTGGGCATGTCAGATTCCAATACAACTCAGACGTGCAAGGATTATACCTTCAACCACCACCTCCTCCTGCCTGGCTACGTCCTGATATTCATTACAGGCTTGATACTGAATGTGGTAGCCCTATGGATATTCGTCCGATACCTGCGCCTGAAGTCTGTAGTCATGATCTACATGTTCAATCTGGCCATAAGCGATCTCACCTTCACACTCCCTCTGCCACTGAGACTCTACTACTATTCCAACCACCACTGGCCCTTTGGCAGCACCCTGTGCCAAGTCTCTGGCTCTGTCTTCCAGATCAACATGTATGGTAGCTGCCTCTTCCTCATGTGCATCAACCTGGATCGCTATGTAGCCATTGTTCACCCCCTTCGCTGGCGGCACCTGCGGCGCCCTAAGGTGGCCAAGCTCCTTTGCCTGGTCGTCTGGGTTGTGATCTTCCTGGGCTCCATCCCCACAGCCATAGTCCACAAGCAAAACCATTGTAAGGTACAGAACCAGAACCAGACCATTTATCTCTGCTTTGAAAGCTTTAGCGACAACATATGGCAGAATAACCTCTTCCCTCTAGTAATCCTGGCTGAAATCTTGGGGTTTCTCCTGCCTCTCAGCTGTGTGACATACTGCTCGATTCGGATCTTTCAGGAGCTATGCCGGTCCAGCCAGCCAAAGACCCTGCGACAGCGGAAGACTGTCCGTCTCCTCCTGGTCAATCTGGTAATCTTCATCATCTGCTTTGTGCCTTACAACACTACCCTGGCAGTTTATGGGATGATAAAGGCCCACGTGATTGAGGTTGAGAAAGCAACTCAGGGCTCGGTGCGCCAAGTGTTAATTATAACGATGATGATGGCCAGCATGAACTGCACGCTGGACCCCTTGATCTACTACTTTAGTACTGAGGGTTTCCGTAACACCTTCAAGAAATTGCGGCGGGGACAAGCCTGGGACTCAGAGATGGGGACACTTAAGCATCAGGTTGTGGAGAATAAGTCAATCCGAGACCACACTGTCTCAAAAGTAAAACTGTTCCAATCTGAAAACTTTGTCCATCCAAATGAATCTTCATTGTCACCTCCTACAGCAGTATTTTTGAATGGCCCAATTGAGGACTCAGAAGTTTAACCACAGAAAAGCCATTGCAGAGTCAGCCATGCAATAACTACAGCAAGCCTGAGGGAAACTGCTCAGGGTAACCTAGCAAACTGTTTGAGGGAGCAGAGCAGACTGTAAGTGGGTGAACGTGATAATGCAAAGCTAAAGGATGAAGGGTTGTTTTGAATAAACAGAGATGTCTTGGTGACATGGCCACAACTGATTCTTTTGGTAAAGGAAATGGTAGTGTGGAACAAGGACTTGAAACAAACCTAGTGTGCCTGGGTGCAGCCAGCATAAATTCCTATAGCAAGTCCATCCTGTCTGAGTACCTCCTGCTGCACTGTAGCTTGAAGCAGTTCTGGGGATCGTCAGAACACTGATATGGTACTCACTGCTGACGAAGTGTATTTACTAGGAATAGCTGAGGGAAATTTTGAGTAGATGTTTCAATTTGAGTCATAGGTCCAGCTAAGGGCACCTAAATAAGTATCTTAATTTTCCCAAAGAATTGAAGCATTTAGCAACCCTTATTGGGGTCAAGGAGAATAACTGGGTTTTCAGTACTCTTGCAGAAAATATGTTCCTAATCGTATAGAAAGCCGCAGACCTTAGCAAAACAATCTTCAGGAGATATGTCAAACATG
The DNA here is from genome assembly GCA_035041135.1 of Platyrinchus mystaceus. Classification (NCBI taxonomy): domain Eukaryota; kingdom Metazoa; phylum Chordata; class Aves; order Passeriformes; family Tyrannidae; genus Platyrinchus; species Platyrinchus mystaceus. The sequence continues at coordinate 27,426,755 of JAWWLV010000001.1, read as the reverse complement.
CTTGTGCAGCTGTACACACATGCAGCCCAATGGCTATACATTTACCTAGAGCAAAATAGCTTGGGAAACACTAGCACACTTAAAAATAGAACCGACATTCCTAATGGCCCCAGAAAAAAAGAGAGGATACCAATATTGTTATCATGTCTGAAGCTCACGTTGTTGTCAGTGCTTTGCACTCTCCTGTTGCTGGGCCCCTATATAGGATGATTGATTTCGGGTCTGAGTAATTTTCACTGTTGAAAAGAAATGATGTCATAGAATAAGGCTGTGGTGAAATATAGTTGCTTGCACTGTTTGTACACACTTTTTCAGCCTGCACTGTATGTGAAAGCCCTATAAATCTCCCCAGAAGTGAAAGATCCAGCTTCACACAGGCAATGCCAGAGGCCCCAGTTATTCACTCCTGCTGGTGACCAAGGGTTGCCTTTCCAATTACACTGCAAAACAGCCCCTCTGTGGCTTCCAGCAGGTTTCAGAGTATCCCAGAGTGGATCCATTATAGTGGCTGGTTTGGGGTTTTTTTTTAACATTAAGGGAAAGGTCAGGAAAAGTGACAAGAAATGCAGTTCAAAGTCCTGGTTTTTAGACACCTAAACAAGCAATTAATCTGTTTTCAAGTCTCTACCTCATGACTGCTGTGGGAATAAATGTATTGTAAGGCATCATGGGTTTGTGTTAGGAGATACAGGGGTTTAAATCCATTTTTCAAGTCTCCCTCAGATGCAGGTCTTCAAGAAGACCTGTAGAAGATGATAAGCCTCTCCACAGAGACATCCTTGTGTTACAGCCTGCCTTGGGAGACATATGCCCTTGGTAGGCCAGCTCTGTCCCCTTGCTCAGCCCATGCATCACCAGCAGATCAACCCTGAAATCTATCTGCAGATGAAGGACATTTAATGGTGCCTGAGAGATGCAGGGAGATGGAGGAGGGTTTGCAGGGCAGTAGGTATTCCTATTTTGAAAATTCAGGACTGCCATGTGAATGTGAATCATTTGTGACATTGTGCAGCTGCAAAGGAAACAGAGCTGTGTGCATGTCTTCTGCTAGGGTCTGATGCTACCCTTTTGTCCTGGGAAGGGTAGTGGAGTGATATTATATCAGATGCACTCCTGTCCATTTCCACATCTTCCTCCACTTTCCTCCTTCCTAGACCCTTTTCCTTGTTCCTGCCCCTCTGAGCCTTTCTCCTTTCCCCAGCTCTAATGCTCCATGCACCTAAGCATCAACACAATGCGTTCACACTGTTTTCTTCCCTGCCTAGAGAAGTTGATTTTTTCTTTCTTTTTAACTTGGCTAGAGTGGTGTCATAAATTCACAGAAAGATTTGGGTGGGAAGGGACATCTTGAGATCTCTACCTCAACTCCATGCTCACAGCAGGTTGTTGGGGGCAGTGAGGGCTGGCTGCTCCCTAAAGGAACACACCACCTGAGAGCCAGGCAGAGGCAGAAGCTTACCCAAAAAGGGGTAAGAACCTGAGCAAGGCGAGCAAGGCAGGTATGGGCAGATAGCTGGGTTCAACTGAGAATCCAGATCATCAGACAAGCTCGTGGTGATGAAGCAGGTCCAAGGTCAAACTAAGAAGCCATGTCATCATCAAGTTCAGCTCTGGAGGCGGTAACCAGAGTGAGCCACAGTCCAGAGGTTGCCAGACAAGTCCATTGTGACATGGCAGGTCTTGGGTCAAGCCAGGAAGCCTATCCATGGGTCTAGATCTACACAGGGCATGGTCAGGCACAGGCAAGATTGCTCAGACAGGAGCCAAGGGCAAGAGCACCAGCATAAAAACAGCTCCTGGGGCAGGGGGTCAGCCCTGGCTGAGACTCCACCAGAGCTTTCCAGAAATTCTCCCTCCACCAGAGAGAAGAGGCAGCCCTCTACTACTACAGCTACACTCTCTCTGACCTCTCCCTAAGCTCATACCGCCAAAGCCCCAGGACCAGAGAGGATGCACTTGGGATCCCAAGCTAGTTCAGGTTGCTCAGAGCCTTGTCCAGCTGTCTTCTCAGCATCTCCAAGGATGGCATTTCCTCAGACCTCCTGAGGTACTCATGCCAGTGCTGAAACATGCCCTGGGGAGAGGCTTTTCCTAATGCTCACCAGGACTGTTGCAAGTCATGGCTGCTGCCTCCTGTGTTTTCTCAGGGCCACTACGAGCAGAGTCTGGCCCTGTCTTCTCTTGGCAAGCTTGCCAAGTATGAATGACATATCAGGTGGCAGATGCCACTCCTCTGGAAGAGGATGCTCCTCTGCTGAAGTTACAGTATCCTCCCTAACATACAATACACAACTTCTCAAAAAGCACATCAGAAAACATAATCTTAACTTAGAGTTTCATTCCTGAAAATAATGGAACTATTTTTACCTGGAACATTTCATAAATATTCCACCTCCATCAGAGGAAATTTTAGCTCAAATATTTTGACAAAATTATAAATAGCTGAAAAGCGGATCTCTTAATGAATCTCGTCAACCAGTTTAACAATAAAGAGGGCTGCTGGTCATGCTACGCGCAGCAGAAAAAGTTCCTGACTTCGGGTTTCTGAAGGTTTTTCTTAATTGTTATATATAGGCAATGGTGTGCCCAGTTTGGGCTGTTGTGTTTTGTCCTTTGGGTATTCAATCTTTTTCAGTTTGCTTTTTTTTTTTTTTTTTAATTTTGGGGATTCTAGTCAAATTCAATCACTTTGGATTCTGGAGGGGGTTTGAGATATTTTTCATGTCTGATAGAGAGAATTGCTGTTAGCTAGGTTTTCTGCTTCTGTGTTTTTGCCTTTGTAAGCCTGCTTTTTTTTTATTTCCATCACATGGTGATAAAGAAGAGCACGTGTACATGCTGTCTTTCAGTGAAATTAGTGACTCACCCTATCTAGCTTTATATGTTCTGTTTAATAAGTATGTATAAAAAAAAGCCAAACAAGCAAATCTGTAAGTCCTAGGGCATGATGGTGTTCAACAATACAAAACAGAACCACTTTAAAACTTGTGCTTAGAACAACAGGAACTACATGAAGTAGTGGTACTCAAGAAAAGAAAGTTAAATGATAATATAAGCTTAGCAAAGCCTTTTCAACCTAAGTGACCCTCTGTATCCCACTGTGATAATTCTTGAATTAGTATTCTTGCCAAGTATGTCAGGGGTAAAAGATTACATTCACTGCCTCCCTGCACTTTGTGTCATTTGCAGATGTGAACATTAAACAAATGACTTCTTATCGAGTAAGACTAAACAAGTGATGAAAGGTCAGAGAGATGGTAAAGGCACACAGAACCCTTATTCTGTATGGATCAGACAGGGTGTATGCAAAAATGCATGCATTCATTAGGATTTCAAGTCTTCTGACTTCCAGAATGGACATGTCAGATGCTTCTGGAAATTATTCCCTACTTGGATGATACATAAACGTACTGTTATGACTATTAATCATAATCTTAAATTTATTTTATATTTTCCAAGAACCCTCCGATGTTCTGAGTTTTCTGAGTCAGCTTGAAAAGATGTTTCAGAAGCCCCAGAAAAAGCCAGACTTTATCTTCAAATTGCTTTTATTACTGTTTGTATTCCTTCCAGCACACACTGGCTGTGTGCTTCCCACCGCTTGATGTACTCCTCCAACAAAACATGTATTTTGTATTACAAAATGCCCTGAGCAACTTAAGCTGTGCCTGCTCTGAGTCTGGGAGGTTATCCCCTGCCTTCTGCTCCCCAACACTCACCGGGAGTTGAAATGGATGTCCTCCAGAGGTCCTTCCAACCTAAATAATTGTATGTTACTATGACCTTATGTTTTAGATGTTGATCTGATATCCCAATCATTTTTTTCAGCTCCTTCATTATCTTTCCCTCCCCGGAGTTGTTCTCGCTCAGATTACACTTTACGTACCCTGACTGCCTTCCAGCTGCAGAGTCCTTGATCCTGTGGCTGAGTGCAGTAAAAGCTTCACATTTCATGAGTTTCTTTTGAAGCCTTTCTTGCAAACTCGTGTGTTCTGCAATGCTCACAGCATCTCGGCAGAGGCCAGGCTGCCACTGTGCTGATATACTATTGTACATTCCGCGGACTGAAACCGTCTCAGGGCTTCCTTGCAGTTTCCCACGTTTCCCTGTCATACGCTGTCTCTGCTCTTATGCCGGGAGATATCTTTGGGCGTGGATCATTTTTTTGTTTGGCTTGCGTAGCACCTTGCACAGCGAGACAGTGATCACTGAGGGCTCCCAAACAAAACAAGAAGAAATAGTGTTAATGTCACTGAAGAACCTGATATGCTGATTTTGTTAGTGGTTATTAAGCAGTTTGGATGTGCTAAAGCCAGACATCGCTACCACTGCTTTACCTGTTTGGCTCAGACAGTGACAAGGCTTCCATGCTAGCTGTAAAACCTCCCTGCCCTTCAAACACCGCCGTCTGAAGCACGGGCATCACTCTCCACTTCAGCCCCTAAAATAAGAGGGAACAGGGAAGTACTGTTCACCCAGGAGGGCAAGGGTTGGAGGGAAAAGATCAAACTCTTCACCTTAAAGCGATGATGAAAGAGCGTTTCTGACTCTGGGAAGTAAAAAATAAATAATAATAAAAAATAAATAAATAAATAAATAAATAAATAAATAAATAAATAAATAAATAAATAAATAAATAAATAAATAAGGTAGGGGCGGTGCTGAGCCGGGCAGAGGAGGCGCCTCTCCCGCCCCGCTGCCGCTCTCCGCGGCCAACAGCGGCCCCCGGCGGTGCTTCGGGGCCGGACCGGCGGAACCCGTGTCGGGGGGGCTCCGGGAACACGACCCTCGGCACCTCCGGAAAGGACCAAGGGCTCTGTTCCCCGCAGCACCGGCCCCCTCCGAGATGCACCAGGGCAAAGCAGCTCCTTTCAGCCTTTGGAAAAACAAAACAAAACAAAACAAAACAAAAAAACTCCACAAGCAATTTGGAAAGAAAAAAAGAGAATGGTAATAAAAGCAAGGAGCTGTAAGGTGAAGGTTCTTCCTTTGGAGTGGGATGAGAGAGGGAGTTAATTCTGTAGCCAGGATAGCAACAACCCGGCACGAGGTGAAGAACAGAGAAGCAACGACAATAAATGCATTTGGAAGTAATCTTGCCCATCTCATGTGTCAGTGTCTTACCTGTTCGGAGCCTGGTAAATGCTGAACTCACATATTCAGGGCACCGCTGCGATAAATGAAAACACACCCCCACCGACTGTGTCGCAGCCCTGCACTTAGAGTTCAAAAATGCCAGACTTATTTTTCTCCTTGTGGGCTCCTTGTGCATAGGTGCCACGGTTGTCCTTGGTTACGCAACAACAGATTGTTTTCCTCACGAAGTCCCTTCTTTGTTCCCCGTGTAGGAAGAACATCGCTCACAGAAAAAGAAAAAAAGTAGCTATCTGATATTTTTCCTCCTTTTTTTTTTCCCTGCATGCCTCATACAAATCCGTCAGCTATCTACTGCACGTATCTGACCTCCCTTCTGCAAACAGGGCTACTGATCTTCTGCTTTTCTGTAGTATTTATCATCTCTGCATCCAATGGCTTCATAAATTTGAATTAACTTCTTTCTCAAGAGGCCCATTAGCCAATACAGTGTTATTGCTACTTTATAGGCAGGAAACTTAGTAGCTCAGATGTATGTTTTGAACTACTTCAGATGTCATTTTTTTGGAGGGCTACATAACACATACCCATTGTGTCAGTCCTGCTGATCTCAGTCACAAATACAAGACCTAAGCAATTTGGTGAACCAAACACCAAAGACTCATGACAAGAGCCTCTATAGGAAGGAGCAAAGGAGTGGTGGCTTTTGGGGGCACTTTGGTGCATGTTCTGGTGCCCAGTATCACCTGGGACCGAGGCAGGGGTTGCAAAGGTGGTGGCAAGGGATTCACAAACGCTGTGTTGTGATCAGATTAATTTTTTTAGATGTTTCTATATCAGCATGTGACATCTAGATAATGAGCAAGGGGAATTAGACATTCTCATTGATGAGCATGCATGTGATATAATTAGCATTACAAAAAACCCGGTGGGACAATTTGCATAATTTCAGCATGCTTGAGTCCCCAGTTACAGCCTATTCAGAGGGGACAGGGAGGTTAAAAAAAAAAAAAAAGAACTGTTGAGGAAACCTTTCCCTATAGCTGAGGGACAGCAGACTCTGCAGCACAGCAGCTGAAAGCATTCACAGTGTGCCTAGCAGGATGCAGAGCCAGGGGGTGGCAGGGGGACACACATGCTATGGGAGACCTGCATCTGGGTGCTATGAGAGACCTTGAAACTGGGAGATGTGTGGGAGACATCCTGCAGTAAGGATGCCCCATTAACACTTGCCAAAATTGTTGGTGACAATTTTTAGGCAGGGAAAGGATCAGCACTGTCGCAAACCAGCTTGGTTTGGGGGCATTTTGCAAAGGGTGGCCTGCGAATTGGAGGTTGTCTTCTTGACCTGGTTGCCTTATTTGCACATCTGGAGCATAACATGAACCACCAACAAGCACACTTGGTGCTTTTGGTCTGAAAGGACCTGCCTCTAGAGGAGGGAAGTAATGTAGGGAATTAGTTGGGAAGAAACATAAGTGATAGAAAAATACCAGTGGATCTGGTGGTTGGTGGCATGAAGTTTATTTCCTAGACAAACAGCCCACGGCTGTAATCAACAGGAAAATGACATCTTAGTTAGAAGTAATATGAATGAGAAATTTGGAAAGTAAAAGGGTAAGACAGACAAAAAAGTGACATAGGTCATTCTGTCATTCTGCACTTTGTACTTCCTAGTGGTGAGGGAAAGGTATGGCCATGGGTGAGACAACGTGACTTACCGGACAAGGAAGAATTAAATATAGGAGAAGCAATAGGAAAATTGTCTGGCTACTTAATTTAGAAATGGTATTTATTGACTTTAGCTGTTTCAGAGTAACTGCCAGTAGCAATATATCGTAGGTCTGGTAAGTGGATCATTGCCACAGGCAGGGTGACATCAGTGTTTCAAAGGGAAATGGTCAGTCTCATCACTTGAGCTATTTTTGAAGCTTTTGAGGGCCCTTTCATAGATACAATTCCCTGTCTTGCTTTCTTCAAACCTGACCCTGTGCTACTCTGCTCCATCCATACTGTCCTTCCTCATGTCATTTTCTGGACATGCAATCTGAAAGTACTAAGAAAAACTACTCTCTTCCAAAAACCTGAAGCACTTTGCACCAAAAATGGAATTCATCTGGGACAGTCATTACCCAGAACACCAAAACATGAGATGAAGCTGATTGATTGTGCCTGCCTTTCTTCCCACTTCTATTTCTGTCCTTGGATTGACTTCCATATTCCTCTGTAGGGGGTAGTCTTCACCAATTCAAAAAAGTAAAAAGTAATTAAAAAAAAAAGTTTCCCATTGGTTTGTATTTTGCACAGAGATGGTGTTAGTGATCCTGAGAAATAACCTCCTCAGCGCTGATGGTTTGATCCGTCTGAGCTTTGTACTGCTTTTTCTGCCTGTTGGGGTGAGCGGGGTGGTGGGTGGGGATCTCAGAGCCTGACAAACAGCTCTTCCCCTGCACAGCTTCTGGAAGCAGCTGCTGTGGAGGGTAGTTGTCCTGCCTTATGTTTCAAATTGTCAGGGCTGCCTATGAGATGTCAGGCTGCAACAACACCTGAAGGAAACAGGAAAGTCTCTGAGACCTCTTGGAGAAGATGCCTGTTTCGAGTTGTCAGCAGCACAACCAATAACACAGGATCTTCATAGCACTGGCTCTGTGCTTGGATGCCAGGGAAAACGTCCAGAATGGCCTTTTGTCTCAGCTCTTTGGACTCATGCCACAGTGATGGATGCTTTTGGAAGCTGAGATGGGGCTTTGCTTGTGTCTGAACCTGCAGCCATTTGGAGCTTGCAGCTTGCTGATCTCACGTAACTCACGAGTGCCAGTTGATACTCCTTGTCCTGCACCGAGCCTGCATCAAATCCATCTCAGGTTCCTTCCACAAATAGATTAGGGAATTATTTCCAGGCCATAATTTTGAAGAGAAATCTGGTCAAGGAAAGTCAGCATCTCTTTCTTATATTTTGTTGCTCCCACACTTCTCCAGGAGGAGAGAGGGAAGGGGGGGGAGGGGAGAAGGAGGGGAAGCATCCATAAAAGGGGTCAGATTACAAAAAGATAGATTCCACTTGCCTGTGCATGCAACTACTGCAGGGTAAACTAGAAACTTTGTTGGTAAGGTGCAATATTCTTGTTTTGGGTATCTGGTGGAGTTTATTTGGCTACTGACTAGAGAATTGTTTTCATAAATATGTTAGGACTTGAAGACTAACTTTAGCACCTGATATTGTCCCTATGTTCTGCTCTGGGGAGTTTCTTAATGCCATCCTTGTTTCTGCTTCAAGTCCAGGTTGCATCTGTCAGCAAACATACCAGGTATTGTTGTGGAAAGAGACAAATGTCTGGGAATGGCACACCACGTATGGGCCCAGCCACTCTTAGCCTGTTCCACTTCACCCTCCATGGCTTCACAGATTTTGAAGAGGATGGGTAAAGGAGAAGAATCACAGCCTCCAACAGGTTTTGAATGGACCACATCCAGATCTGGCATCCCTGTTTCTTGCCCAATCAGCAGTTCTGGTGAAAGCCCCTTCAGCCTGGGCAGCAAGTATGAAGGGCAGGTATAGTAACTAAGGGGAAGTGGGCAGAGAACATAGGAATTAGGAAGAGGTACAGCACAGACTTTGGGAGCGCCTTACCCTTTTTATATATATATAGATAGATATAGATATATATAGAGAGAGATATATATATATGGTCTGCTAACTTCACACGCCCATCCAAAAAACAAAAAACCAATGAGCACACACATCTGAAAAACAAGATTTGTTAGCCACAGACTTCAAAATAGACAGCCTTCATTCACTTTTGTCCAGTCTCTGTCACATTATCAAGGAGTCTGGAAAGGGAACGAATGAGGATGCGAGGACCAGGAGGGATGGTTTTTTTGCCCATAAAATGGTCTCAGGGTGTCACGTATGAGCAGGTGAAGGAGACAGACCTTTTTTAAGAGCAACTCATTTGTGGTTTTTTTCATGTGGAGAATGGCAGCTCAGAAGCTGTTGTAGAATTCCCTCCATCTTAGTCTGGTTTTTTTCTTTCTCTTCCTCTCCTTTAGCACTTCAGGATACTGTGCTACCAGTCTCAGCACTCCTGAATCATGACCCAAGAATGATGAGATGCAGGAACCTGCAGGTCTGCGTGTGCCCCCAGAACAAATGTAAGGACCAGACCCAAACAAGGCAGACATTGGTGCTTGCTTGGCTGGCTCCTTGACCACCCTGCTGCCTCAAGACTTCTTGCTCAGTTATCTGAGTGCTCTTCCTGCTCTTTGGTTCCTCAATGAGACTAGCACAGCTTGTTCTTTCCTATCTCCGGGTCCAGTGTTGTTATATGTCTCCTACCACTTTTAGCTCCCCTTTTTCTCCTCATTGCACCGGCTCAAATACTCCTGCTTTCTTCACAGCTCCCAAGACTAACTGCTTGCTTGTTTAACTTGTCTAGTGTTCCCTCTCTCTAGGCCTCGTTTCCACTACACCTATCACTCTTCACTTTCATAACCCTGTGTACTCTGCTTTTCAATCTAGTTATGTTATGCAGACAGTCAAGGTTCTTTTCTCCCATTTCCATCCTTTTGTTTTCCAGTCAATCCTTCTGTCTTTTTTCCCACATCAGTTCAAGTATCATTATGCTCCTTGCCCTCATCTATCCTTTGGGCTTCCCTTCCCCAAGGTATTTGCTGTCCTCCTTTCACTCAGCTGCTCCTCCTTTCCCCTGCCTGGCCCAGAGCAGTCAGCAGTGGCTGGGTGCTTGCAGAAGATGGCTGGCTTTCCCACATCCCTACAGCATGCACACAACCTTACCCCACCTTTGTGAGACAGTGGTGACAGTGGATCTTGGAAGAACTACACAGTGAAAGCCTCCAGTGTCCCTGCAGAGCATGTGTGAAATGGATTTTTTTTTTTTTTTAAGGCTTATCATTTATCAAAATTTGGCATAGATTTTTCTGGGAATAGTGAGTAGTGAGTAGTGTAGCTCTGACGCATGGACAGCTCTCCTTCGTAGGCTTCAGCTTCCTCCTCCAAAGCAGTTGGGCAAAAGACTGTTCTTTTTAACATAAACTTTAACGTTCAAAACCAAAATGTTTTCCTCTGCCTTTTTTTCCCCTGAATAGATTCAATATTCAGGCTGAAGCCATATTTAAAGCAAAAAGAAAAATTAGAAAAAAAATCAGACATAGGCAGACAGCCAGAACGCAAAATTTCAGCTCCAATCATAAAAATTATGAGCAAATGAATGGTTTAGAGTGGGTATGCCCAGACAGTCTAATTCCTGCTCTGCTGGTAACTTTCTCCTTGCAAAAACCTCCAGTTTGAACCTGCCACTCTTGGATCAGTCACATCACTGTCCCTAATGGCTACAGAATAAGGCAGGAATACAGCACTTGCTTTGCTATAGATCATGCCTTTTCAGAAGCTTTGTCTGAATTACAAGGCAGATGGAGAAATGAGGCCTGATAGCTGGAAACAGCAATTCACACATAAAGCCTGCAATATTTCTTTGGAAAAAGAGAGTCAAAAGTGAAACCTGGAGTTTTGCAGGATATAGTTGGTCTGTTAGCAGTGTCACCAGTGGTAAATCCGTTTAAAACAGTCTTGTCACACCTCTATACACAGCTAATGTGGACATGTTCAAAGCCTCACCTAAGATGGAACATTTTGAAGTGGTATAATTAAATCTGGTGTGTTCTTAAAGTAGAGGATGAGGCACCTGTTCACTGAGTGCAATCAAACTGAGAGCCTGCAGGCTGGCGTGGCTCGCTGCCCAGGAGCTCCTGTGCCCGCTCACAGCACGCAGGCGCCAAGTGGCAGCTATTGCTCCTGCGGAAATACTGCTCCTGCAGAAATATGGCTCCTGCTCCCTGGGACAGCAGCCTGGCTGCAGCAGTCACCCTGTTTGCCTCTGAAAGGTGCAAGACAACAGAGGCTGCACGGCACAGGACCTGCCGTGGTGGCTGAGGAGAACAAGAGGAGAGGAGGAAATGGCTGCTGGCAGGGCAGGCAGGCCCTGAAATGTGGCATGTCCTAGCTGGGTTCACACAAAGCTGCTGAGGTCAGACCAACTCCCTTAGGTCAGCCCTCCTCCTGCAGCTGTTGTGGCACGAAGTGCTGGACTCCACACTGGAACAGGCAGCGAGCAGGCACATCTGCTCTGTCATAGAGCTGAGAGAGGATCAACATCCTCTGCAGGAGGTCAGTAGTGAATAGCCAGGGGACAGGAGTACCTGTGACAGATTTCCACTAAGCACGTGCCCAAATCACAGGTCTATCCAATTAAAGCCAGGCTTGGAGCAGTTTAAGTTCCTCCTCTGCATCAGGCATTCTTCATGTTTTACTAAACAGATGTAACATTGCTGTAAACACGTCACGTGCAGATGGTACAGTACGAATCACATGCTGCAAACTAGAGCTCTACACTAGCTCAGCCTGGCATAACCTCACTTGGCCCTTCAGCTACTCTCTACGTAAAAGAGAAGACAAACAGGTATTTTCCCGAGGACACGGGCTGGAGACGTACTTAGTGGGTGCCTAAGTGCACAGAAACCTGAAAAACAGCAAGTGGGAAGAACTGTCAAAAGTGCTTCCAGGCTCCGAGTCCAGAGCTCATTCTCCCAGCCAGCAGAGTGCTGTGTATGTTCACTCGGTTGTTTCTCGCCAGTGCCAGAAGATCATCCGCAAACAAAATGTTTGACAGGCGGAATAAAACGGCACTTTGCAGGCTCCATCCTCCGATGCCTTGCACTCCCCTGCAGACGCTTTCCCTGTTAAACAGATCTGCCACAGGGGGACTCCCTGTAAAACACGGAGTTTGCAAAGAGGGCTCCTCCATCCGCTGCCGGAAAGCCATCAGACAAAGGGACCACACCTTGCCAGTACTGACAGTGACGGTGACCACCGCTGGGGCTGCCGGTGGGCACACAGCCATGGGCATGCTCCTGGAAGGTCCCTTCTCTGGCTTCACCACCATGGGGTCCGATGGAGAGCCTTCCCCCTGGAAACAGCAGCAGCCATGGTTTTCTCGCAGGGAAAACAGAACGCTTCTCGCCCTTCCTTGCAGCAGTGTCCAAACTTGCTGCTGCTTCTCTAAAACCTCATTCTTTTGCATATTCTGCTGGGATCTGACTGAACAGATGCAAGTGTCTTTGCTGCATCCTGCCCTACAAGGAAACACCTCGTTCCCTTGTCACCATGTATTACTTACTATTTCCCAGCCCACCTTTTAATCCTCAAAGTCTGTCATCTTGTAGCTTCCATTCAGAGTGTGGGAAATTATGGAGTTTTTGGTTCTTTTTTGCATATCAGCCTTTTGCACATTATTTCAGCTTCTGGGGCTTACACTTCCTATTCTTCCCTTAGAAGTCGGGACACTTTTGCTAGCTTAAACAAGAAATAAACGTTGCAAGTGCTGAGCTGTAATTGTAAGGACGGGCAGTGAATACACCCAGTAAAATAGCTGAGCAGCTCAGAAAGGCTCCCATGAGTCCATAACAAGCACTAAACCCAATCGGGGCAAAAAAGCAGGGATGAGAATGAAAGCAAAACCCAAAGACAATGGTAAAAATTGCCTTCAGACGTAAAATAATTCCACTCATGTGAGCAGAGGGCAAGATGCAAAGTTATCTTCCATAGCAGACGGGCGATAATGCAGATGCAAGCGGACAGCAAAGCTTCCCGCGAGCTGATCGGAACACAGCACACGGTGGCCGCGGGCAAGGAGCAGGAGGCCTTCCTAATGGCAAACTGGGTCAGGGCTCAGTGGTCACGAAGGCCATGCCAGTGCGGCCGTGGGCCCCCTGGCAGCAGGGGCTCAGTCTGCACCAGGCACGTGACCACGGTTGGGCACCACAACGCGGTGCTTGCTCCGGCTTTGTGCTTCTCTGCTGACTCAATGGTGGCCGGGCCGGTGGGCAGCACCCGGGCTGGGGGATGGACACTGAGGGATGAGTGGGGAAGGCACCAGGGCTCTGGGGATGCGTGGCTGAGGCTGGCAGCTGGGGCGGCAGTGCTGCCAGTGCTGCCAGGTGAGGGTGAAGCCATCCCGGAGCTGGATGGGGAAGCCTGAGCAGGGGAGCTTGGTGGCAGCGGAAGGCAGGCAGGAAAGGGGAGATGGAGAGGTATGGGCGCTGGTGGGGAGCACAGACCAGCAAAAGCCATGCCTAGACAAGCAGAGCTTGCCACACTGAGCCAAGTTGAGCCCAAGCCCAGCCCAGCCCAGCCCAGCCGAACCTAGTCCAGCTGAAACCAGCAGAGACCAGCCGAGCTGTGCCAAACCGAGCCCATCTGAGCCGAGAGGGGCCAAACCCAGCCGAGCTGAGCCGAGCCGAGCCCAGCCGAGCCCCAGAAAGCGAGGCCATCTAGGTCCAGCCCACAGGGTTAGGCCTGAGCTGTGGCTATTATGGGATGGCAAGCGGCAGGTATTATGGGATGGCGAGGCCCTTCTGCGGCGGGGGAGGGGGGGTGGAGGGGGAGTGAGGGCGAGCCCTGACTATTATGGGATGGCGAGGCCTCCCGCGACCAGAGGGGGGCAGGTGGGTGGCAGGGCATATTATGGGATGGCGGGCGCTTGTGCCGCCGGGGGGAGTATTATGGGATGAGGAGGATGCCCCACAAGGAGAGGGGGGGCAGCAGGCGGATATTATGGGATGGCAGGGCCCGCAGCAGCCGGCATCAGGCGAGAGTATTATGGGATGGCACCATTCCCAGCGCGGTGTGACCGGGCGACTATTATGGGATGGCTCTACCTTACAGCTGGGCTGCCTCCCTGGGAAATATTATGGGATGCAGCGGGCGAAGGGAGGGAGTGTTGTGGGATGTTGGGTGGGGGGGGGGGGAGGCTGCAGCTCCAGCCAGGCTTCCAGCGGTGCCCGCCGGGACCTCCCCGCGGTGCCCCCGTCCGGCCCCAACCCCCCCTGCCCGCAGCAGTCGGGACCAATAAAGCCGGCAGGATATTATGGGATGGCGCGGGGGTGGGGTGGGGGGTGGTTGCCATGGAGCGTTTCCCGTGGGTGGCTATTATGGGATGGAGTCGTCTTTGTGAACTATTATGGGATGCGGGGTGGGGCCGCCCGGTCCCCGCCGCCCCCCGGGGCAGCGCGGGAGGATGGGAAGGGGACGATGCACTGAGCACCGGGGTACGAACTGGGGGGAGGGTTCGTGGCTGCCAACCGCACGTGGGTTCCACAGGACCCCCCGGCCAGATCCCCAGCACGGCGAGGCTGTGGGCTCCTGTTCGCTCTCACACCAAATCCTGTCCCCAAAGTAGTTGAAGAAGGGAAAAAAACAGTCCTTCAAACTGAGCCTGCGGAGCATCTCAGCGCCTCGCCTAAACATTGGTCCCAAGAGTATTTTTTTCGAAAGAAACTTGCTGTCTTAAGTCGAAGTGCCACAAAGCTCTGAGTTGGCGACTTCAGGTTCAAGAAACATGCACACAGACGGCACAAAGCAAGACCCATCCCTGCACAGTCCATCCCAGAGCAGGGCCCGATACGTGATCATTGGTTTCTGCTCCAGGAACACAGCCCCAAAGTACCCATCTGATGATTGTCTTAGGTGAGAGAAAACCTCCACACGGGTGACTGTGGCAGCTCTGCAAACCTCTGCCCGGTTTGGAGCCCAAGGTGACTTAGTAGGTTTCACCATCGAGATTTGAGTCTTCTCTGCTCCAGCCAACCTGAGTCCATCAACTCTGCTCAGTAGCAGTGGGGTTCACACCCAGCAGAATGGGGAATGCAACCTCCAGGCTAATTAGCACTGTTCCCTGAGGTTGTTGCTGGGTGCAGCGCTGGAAACGCCTCTCCCAGATCCAGCTGGAGGTAGGAGATGAAGGAGAGTTCTGTCCCAGCTTGTTTTTTCAGTATTTCTGCTAACTGGACCCAAGAGATGTGTTTCGGTGTTAGTGATTTTTGCCGGCATGCACCAGCTTTGATACAGGGCATAAAAATAGGTACATAAGTGTCACAGAATTGTAGTACAGGCAGCTCAACCCACTGGGTCGTTGTTGCAGCCCCTTTGAGACCACTGGGTCCTTCCCTGGTTGAATCCAACTGTTTGTTTCATGGAGAGAGGAGGGGAACAGGGTATCTCAAAAGCACTTACGGGAAATGGGAATGTAAAAATTATAACTAATAAGCATTCTTAGCTCTTGGGTATTGCTTCCAGTTTTTGTTATTTATTATATACATAATTCTAAGTTAAAAGACTGGTAATGTGTTAAAGTCAAAATTTTATAATTGCAAAATAACATTTGTTTTTTACATCTTACTAAGTGATTCCATCTTCAGGGGAGAAAAAAGTGAAAATAAACATGGAAAATTCGAATCTGAATATCTGATGACTGGCAAAGTTCTGAGTAACTGAAAACAGTCTTGTGATGGAAAATATCAAGTAACCTTAGCTATAGGTGTCAGTACCAAGTGTGTGATGTTTTTTAAAGCAAGCAAACTGGCGAAGCACACAGAGATAGAGATCAGCCGTTCTGATTTCCAGGGGGCTGAGCAACCCCCGATCTTCTCTATCTCACCCCCAGCCCCCACGCCTGCCTCAGTTCTCTGCTGCTAGCACTGCCTCCTGCACCGCGCACGTCTGGCTGACGCGGTGCTGCTCTGGCTGCACGGCCACGCCGCTCACCCTGCCCCCTCCTTCCCCAGGCAAAACAGGAGACGAGGCTCAGGAGGAGTGCCGAGCGAAGTCTGAACTGCTGTTTCTCTAACGGGAAGTAGATGCAGAGTCACGCTGGCATATGGGCAGCCCTCACCTAGGTGGCTGTTAGAGAGGGACTCGATCCTCCATTGACAGTAGAATGTTGTTCTCAAAAAGGAAGCACACGTGGTCTCTTCGGTGATTCTTGATCTTATTCTGGTTGTATGCTCCCAAATTCTCTTGTGCAAGTCTCTCTCTGCTTCTTGTTCCAGTGGTGTTTGTTTGCTGCAGGAGCAGTTCCTTGCACATGACAGGAGGGGCTCTTGTCTCTTCACAAGATGAGGAGACTTTCTTGTGTCATTTTCTTCCATGTCTGACACCAAAGTAATGATACTTCCATTGTGCTAAACAAATAGGCTCCTTCTCTGTGGAAAAAAGAAAAATACTAAATAATTTTTAAAAAAATAAAATAGAAGGGGAGACCATTAAAAAAGGAACAATGAAAATGGATCATTTAGATTTCCTTAACTTGCCATGGAGACTTTGTAGAAACCTGGGAGTGAAGAAGAGTATCCTGGGCAGAGGAAAGAGCTTTGTAGTGTTGGGGAAGACATGCAGAATTCAGGACAGTTGCTTTGGCTGGTGCTGGGGTTTCTCACACTAGCCAAATTCTCACAAGATAGTTTAAAATGGTGGAGAGCATCATGGATGTTGAAAAGACACAGACTGGGACAATCATCAAATATTGAGTGAAAGTTTGGACCAGTTGCTTACTAATTTAAAAGTAAAAGTTACTTATCTCGGAGTCTGATACCCCTTCTCTCTCAAAAATGATCTAGGACAACATTTTGTCTGTTACCAAATGAAAAAACCAGAAGGGCAAGACTTCTCAGAAATCCTGGGATCTTCAGGGTTCCTCAAAAGAAGCGGCAAAACCTGAGTTCAGAGTCATGGCAAGCATCAGTGCCATCCAGAGAGCCTACAGGGCTGCTAAATGGAAAACACAAGGGGTGAGTCCTTTCATATTAACTGCAAATGGTCAAAACCAGGTTAAAGAAAGAGGTGAAATGTACCTGGAGCCTTTGCAGAACAGCATCACATTCAGGGATACATCGGGTGATACCAGTTTTGCATAGGTGGTGAAAGATATTTTTCATGTAACTTGACAGTCAGGCTAGAGCAACCCTCAGCTGGAGAACAGCAAAACTGAGGACAACAGAAGTACATCTGTATCCCAACACCCAAAAGAAGCAATACAGTGTAGCATCACAGTGCCCAGTGTCTAAACCCGTTAGCACCTCTGCATCCTTATTGAACGCGAGAGTAGCAGTCAAAAAATAACCCGAGCGACCATAAACCAACCATTCAGATCACACTGTCTGCAGCACCAGCACGTCATGCTTATAGTCTGTTATCTGTGTCCCACATGTGAACGGTTCACACTAGTCTGGAAAGCCTCCTCTCTTTCCAAAACGCTCTAGAGTTCCTTCCCCCAGCCCAATGCCTCTCACCCCGGGCAACACTGAAACACACTGAACAGAGGCCGCTGGCCCCCATCCACCAGTTCTAGGGTGAAACAGTGTCACAAACTTTGTGCTTCTTCTTACCTTGGAGAAACATGTTTCTATCAAAAATGAAACTGAGAAAAGGGCTGTGAGCCTGATAAAAGCCTGGGCCGGGGTGGCTGCCAGCGATGAGGAGGGAGATGGGGCAGGACTCTCCTGGGTCCCTAGGCAGGGACCTGAGCCCTGGCTAACTCAGACCACGCACAAAACTACAGAAATAATTTAGAGGCCACCCCAGCATGCTGCTGTGGGAATACAGAGCCCACATCGCCTGCTTGTCATTGGAAGCAGAGCTGGGCAGGGGTGTGTGGAAGGCGCTCTGGTTTGTTTGGATTTTCTTAACACAGGTGCAGCATCAAAGCAAGGGATGTTGCAGGCATTTTCCCCAAGGGAGTTGTGCTGCAGGTTTGCTTGGACCACTGACACCCACCAGCACAGCTATGGAAGATCATATTTTGCAGATCTTGCTGCAATTGTTTCCAAAGTCAAGTGCTGTAAACTGGAAAGCTTCAGTTAAACCAGGTAAGTAATCAAAACACAGTAAGTTACAGCAACTTCCAAGTTTAAAGCAGCCAAATAAATCTACCTCACAGTGTTATTATCAAAGGAAAACATTTGGAAGTATCTTTTTTTTAAAAAAAAAATCTATTTAATCTACTCAGCCCCCACAAACAGTGAAAAACCCTAAATTATAATTATGTATTATTCGACATGGATTTTTTTTTTTTTTTGAGTAAAAATTAAGGCTTCTGCTGAGTAAGAAACTTGGTTGCAAACTAAAATGCAGTTGGAGGTGAGGTGGGGAACCTTGGGGACATTACTGATAAAAAGGTGTTCAGGTGCTGCACAGGGAAAGATTTCAGGGCAGAGGTGGTTCATTGGGAAGCTTGGTGCTTTAGTGACCGAGTCACTGGGGTACACATTGCCTAACGAATAGCAAACAGCTCTCTCCAGACTGCAACCTTGCCAGCAGGAGCATTGGGAATCACCTGCAGAGACATCTCCAGCAACTAACTCCCTCTGTGGGATCTTCGCCCACATTGTACCTCTCACCCTGTGGCCAAGTCACTGGAAAAAAGAGACACACATGGAGTCTGGGGGCCACCGATTGGTGCTGGACTGCTCAGCATGGGAATTTGCCGTGGCTATCCGCCTGGCTTCTATTAGAGAGGATTATGCACAAAAAGATCAGTGCACAAAAGATGGAATGAAAAGTCCTGCAGAGGTCCGTGTGAGTTTGGTGGTGGTGTTATCCACCCCACATTTCTGTAGCACTGGATAGCCTGCTTGATCAACGCAGAGGACGGATAGCATCTGTGGAAGAGTAGTGCAGCTCTTTTCCTACTGCTTTTCCTCCATGCAGCTAAGTGACAGCATTGTCATCATCCAGGCAAAAGTACGTATAGGGATAGCATGGTTTGCGTGCCGCTGATGGTTGGAAGAGTAGTTGGATTTCTGTATGTGCAAGAAGGTGGATAACACAGCAGCCTCTAGGGACGTATTGGTCTCGTCTTTGCTGGCGAGGCAGGAATGAGGGCAGGGAAGTGTTGTGGAGTGGCTGCACATGGATTTTGTGTTGCAGAACCACATTGGAGCACACAGCGGAGATGGGCACGCAGACGAGATGGTGGAGTCTGATGGTATCTCAGCAGAGAGGTGCTGCTGTGAGGAGATAGGTGGTCAGGGCCTGCGCATACAGGTGTGGGAGAATTTGCCAGTAATCAGAGATGCTTCGGCACACAGCCGAGGTGATGGGATGGTGTTATGGAATACCTGCATGCCCGGTGTACGTGTGGACACATTTTCAGTGTGATTTAGCAGACAAAGCACAGGTTGTGCTACAGGACCTGTAAATGACTTGTTGCAGTCTGTAACAGTAAATCCTCCACTCGTGTTCCAGGCTGTTTTGCTGTGGTGGGATAAAATGTGCACATGTACCACCAGGTGCAGGACAGCGCATTGTCTGAGGAGCAATGAGTGCAGTTGTGGACACCCATGTGTTTACCAGGAGAGATGGATGGTACTGTGCCTCTTTCTTGAGATTAATAGTTATAGAGATGCTCAACTGAGGATAGGTGGCATTATGGGATGTGATTTTGTTTAATGGGAAATTAATGATACAGTTGCGTGTGCATAATTGGGTTGTACTTATACCTACGGATGGTTCATGTCTGTGCAAAGCCCTGGTAGAGGGGCACCACAGGGAGCTGAGTGAGAGGGAGCAATGGAATATGTGGACATGCTGTGTATCACAGAATCAAAAGACCTCGGAGATCATCAAGTCCAACCCATGACTGAACACCACCATGTCATCTAGACCATGGCACTAAGTCCCATGCCTAGTCTTTCCTTGAACACCTCTGGGTTGGTGACTCCGCCACCTCCCTGGGCACTCCATTCCAATGTCTAATCACCCTTTCTGTGAAGAAATTCCTCCCGATGCCCAACCTAAACCTCCCCTGTCACTAGTTGCCTGGGAGAATGCGTATCCCTGGGGTACGGATAGTCCTGCAGGTACTAGCAATCAAGAGAGGAGGAGGCCGTGTGTTGCAGGGGGGGCACCGAAGTCACCATGGGCTCCCCACACACAGACTGGCGGTGGCAGTGCCCGCGCCGGGCACGGACAGCTCTGGAGGGGTCCTGCGGCCCCGCAGGCAGAGCGTGCAGGACGGGCACGGCGGGCCGGGGCAGGGGAGCGAGCGGGGCCGGAGCCCCGGGGCCGGAGCCCCGTGGCCGGGAGGGAGGGAGGGAGGGCGGTGCCCGAAGCCTGTGCCCGGGGCCGCTGCCAGTGCGCGGGGCCGCTGCCAGGGCCGGCCCCGCGCCCCGGGACGGCGGGCGGGGCCGGGGGGCGGCAGCACAGCCCCGCGGGTGCGGGGCGGGCGGCCGCGAGTATTATGGGATGTCGGGCTGGACGGTGGCTCCCGGCGACTATTATGGGATGCCTGCCTGGGCGCGGGGGGGTGTGGTGTGAGTGACTATTATGGGATGTGCGCGCCCGGGGTGTGACTATTATGGGATGTTCCGGGGGGGTCCTCACGGTGCGCCCTCCCCCCCCCACACCGCGCGCTCCCCACGGGAGGGCGACCCGCCTATTATGGGATGGCAGCCCCGGGGGTCGCGCGCGCGGGGCCGCGCCGCGGGGTGGCGCCCTGCCCCGGCGCGCGGGGTCCCGCGCGGGGCGGGGGGGAGGGGGCAGTATTATGGGATGTTGGGGGGGGCAAGTATTATGGGATGTCGGAGCGAAAGGGTGCGAGCAAGGGGGACTATTATGGGATGTTTCTCGGGGTGGGGGGGGGGGAAACAGTATTATGGGATGTTCCCGGCGGGAGGGGTGGGTATTATTATGGGATGCCGGGCCGGGCAGTGAGTGGGAAGTTCTGAGGGGAGGGTGAGTATTATGGGATGTCTCGGGGGGGGGTGTTTGCCGGGGAGACGGGGGCGGGGCCTGTTGCCGGGGTCCTGGGGCATATTATGGGATGTGGGCGGGAGGGGGCGGAGCCTAGCCGGTTTTTTTTTTTTTCCCCTTTAAGAGGCGGTGCCGCGGTCGGAGCCATTTTCCCTTCAGCGGCAGCGGCGGCGGCGAAAGAAGAGCTGTGGTCCGGAGCCGGGTGAGGAGCCGGAAGGGAATGAGGGCGGGCAAGGCCGTCTGCTGCCTCGCGGGGTGTCCCTGCCGGCAGGCGCCTCTCTCCGACGGGCGCCCCGTCGGCCCCGGTCGCATCTGCCCCGGGGACACGCCGTCCCCGTGCCCGGGCGTCCGCAGGACGGGTCCGGCCCCTCCTCCGCCGCCGCCGCCCCGGCGGTGCCGCAGCCCCGGCCCACGGCGGACCCCGGGGAGCGGCGGCCTCTCGGTGCTCGGCAGCCGGACTTTCCCGGCCCCGCCCCGCGCCCCCCCCGGGGAGACGGTGCCCCCCGCCCCCGCCCTGCGCCGCGCAGCCCCGCTCCGGGCGGGGGCGGCGGAGCGGGGCTGCAGAGCCCGCCCGGCCTTTTGTGTGCGGCCGGCGGCGGGGCAGGGCAGCGCCGGCGCTGCGGTGCCAGCTCGGGGCTGCCCGGCCGGGCACCGCGCTGACAGCCGGCCCCGGGGCTCCCGTGGGAGCCCGACTGCCTCGCCTGCCCCGCTGCCATCTCCCGGCCTAAGGCAGAAATAACCCAGGGCACCCGGCTGCAGCGAACGGGAGAGTTTTCCTTTAGGACAGCTGTTTTGGCTTCCTCGCCTGAGATGAGTTGCTGACTCAGTTTAATATCTGGTGTCCTCAAAGCCTGCTCCATCACAACTCTTAAGCTGATACTTGGTGCCAGTGTTTCTGTTTTGCATAGGCTCTAAATCCAGTAAAGTTGCTGTCTAAGCTTTCTCACGGATCCTCTTGGTAGCACTATTGCTTGGGAAGACGGAGTTCGGGTCTGCTGTAACTTTCTTTTTTTTTTTTCAACGAAGTATTGGCCGGACTGGCAAGAAGACGACAGCCTGTGTAAGCCCAGGCCTCCCCCAGCTCGGAGGACATGGCATCGGGCATTGGATCTCCGTCGCCTTGCTCAGGGGGCAGCGATGATGATGAGATGGAGATCCTGTTGAACAACGCTATCCCCCAGCATCCAGGTATGGCGAGCCTGCAGGGCATGCATGTGGAATGGGGAGAATGCTGGTCTCAAGCTGAATGTGTGAAATACGTGATGTGTTGGGGAATGTAATTTTTCTTTTTACTGCAAGCCATGTGTATGTTTTTGATATCCAAGTCCCAGGGTTGCTTCAAAGTGTGAGGCTCGTGGCTTTGTTTCAGGTGGAACTGACTTTGTTCCAAGCCACTGCAGGTTATCGGGGCCTGTGCTTTGAGGAGGTGTAGAGGGTGGAGGCAGAGTGTCCAATTCTGATGGGGTACCAAAATGCCTGCGAGTTTCACATTTCATGAATGGGGAGGGGAAAGAGGGGTAGTATGGGAAAGGGCAGGTTGCCTGGTTTGCTTTTCATCTGGGAACTCAGACCGGCTGACGTCCAGAGAAAACTGCCCTGGGCTGTTGCGTGACCCACTTTCCTTCATCACCACACCCAATTATTGAGGTTTCTTGTGGTTCTTGCTCTGTGCTGCTTGCTCACCTTTGCTTTTCTTGTAGTCCTTGTATCTTGTCTTCTCCCTCATGTTTGCATCCTCATCATCGACGTGAGGCTTGAGTTAGAGGCCTGGGAACTCATGTGGTATGGGGGTTTTTTTTATTGCCGCTGTTGTGGATGACTTGCTCTGTGGACATGCACCTGGATTCTTCATTTCCTTGTGGAAAGGAATAATATATATACTGATGTGTTGGATTGTAAGACAAGTTTAAGTTTTCCTACTAACTCATGCTATAGTGTTGTAGCATCATATAAGTGTTGTAATTGGAAAGGCAAAATGGTGGTGTGGGTTTTTGGATTTTTGTTTGTTTGGCATTTTTTCTTAAGCTTTGACTCTAGGGTTTTCTGGCATCTCTGAAATCTTGGGCAGAAGGGGACTGTCTGTAACAAAAGTCTTGATGAAAAAAAACTGTTAAATTCCCTACAAAGTAGAGAGTATATATGGTACGTTGGAAAGGGTGGGTCACCAGAGGCTCTAAGTCAGAACTTGGGATAGAAGAAGAGGTGTGATCCCTGAAGGACCTGGTGTTGCAGGACCATGGGAGTGAAGAGACATCCACTGATTGGTAATATGACAGGAGCCAGGTGTGGCACCGCAGGTTCTGAGAGCTTGACCTCTGCTCTTTCACCTCTGGCTGCGGTACCTCCTCTGACCTGTGGCTTCCTCCATCCTGCCCAGCTCCGGTGGTCAGGAGGCCATTTTCCCTTGGAGGGAGAAGGAGTGACTCTGGCTGTGGGCGGGGCGGCGGGGGAGGGCGGGTGGCCGCGCTGCTCCCGCAGCCTGCTGCCACAAAGGGAAGGGCTGCATGGCTGCCCGTGCCCCTCGGACTGGGGGCAGCCACGGAAGGGGGCACACAGATGGGAACGTGCAGTGGTGGTGGGGAACTGGCATGTGTTCTTCTGGCCAGGCAGTGAGCTTGCTAGCTGTTGGGGCTGGGGGAAGATTCTGTCAAATCTGGATCAGAATAGAGTTGCTGAGTAACAACTTTCCTGTGGAGGAGGAGAAGTAGTGGCTTACTGGCCTGTATTTTGCATGCAGCTGCAGCATGCTCTGTACCGCTGAAGGGGCTAGATGATTTCTTTAGTGGAGACCCATGAACTGAAACAGTATCCTAAGCAGGTTCTCAAATTCATTTACTGTTTTGTCCCCTTTAGATGTGGCTACCTGTTTTATGCTCTTTCCTCCTCTGGTGGGGTTGTGGCAAACTTCTTGTTCTCAAGTTCTGAGTGCGATTCTGTTTGCAGAAGGGATATTGTGTAAATTGGAGGTGTTGGGAGAGCGGGAAACTGTGTTCACTGGTACGTTAGGATACATTTTGGAGTATCTGTTGTGAACAGTAAGAGTTGTAACTAGTTCTGTTTGTATGTAGCAAGAAACAGACAAGTTTATCTCTGTGAAGAGGGCTATGCTGTAGTGCACAGATGCGGTTTGAATGAGACATGTTGCCTCTTCACATCCAGAACCTGAAGAAGAGCCAGAAGAAGAGCTTCTGTCAGAGGCTGATACCCCCAAAATCAAGAAGAAGAAGAAGCCCAAGAAACTAAAGGAACCCAAAGTGCCCAAGCTCAGCAAGCGTCAGAAGAAGGAGGTAAGGAAAAGGATGCCTAAGGTCACACTGAAATATTGATATGTAGGGTGAGGGTGCTTACTAATGTTGGTCTATGGCAGCAGTCTTCTGTATGAATCCTCTAGAACGTGGGGAGAGAGCAATGTTTAGTGCTTCTCCAGGGTGTTTTCTCACAGCTGCCTGATCTTCTCTCTCCCTCCCTCCCCAGCTGGGGGACAGCTCTGGTGAGGGGAATGAGTTTGTGGAGGAAGAAGAGGAGGTTCTGCGTTCTGACAGTGAGGGTAGTGATTATACCCCTGGGAAAAAGAAAAAGAAGAAATTAGGACCCAAGAAGGAAAAGAAAAACAAAGCCAAGCGCAAGGAGGAGGAGGAAGAAGAGGAAGAAGATGATGACTCAAAGGTGAGAAGCTACCCTGCTGACTTACTGCTCGCTCTTCATTCCCAGCTATCTGATTTGGGGGGCTGCTGTGCTCTCCATTTGTGATGGCAGAGGGAGTTGGGGCTATTCAGTTTGTTTTTCCTCCACTAGATGTGCTTGACTTGACCTTTTTCCCACCTTGCATTCTTTCCTGTCTTTTACTTGAAGCACACATGGAATTTACATTGAATCCAAAGATTTTTCGCACCTTCACTATCTTCTGTTGAGGCTGTGTCCTATGGTGATAAGTGGATGTTGGGGGGGAGGAAATTCCCTGGGTCATCTGTGGAATGTGGAAGTTCTACTCTTTCCTAGAGCAGAACCAGAACATTTTCTCTGTAATTCTCTCTTCATAGGAGCCAAAGTCATCTGCTCAGCTCCTGGAAGATTGGGGCATGGAGGATATCGATCACATTTTCACAGAGGAGGATTACCGCACACTCACCAACTACAAAGCTTTCAGCCAGTTTGTCAGGTGAGCTGCAAGCCTATGCCTGAAAGGACTCTGGAACAAAAAAAAAGAGATGGGACAAAAACTAGATTACTTGATTTTTGGAACCTCAAACCACATTAGAGACGATGGTGTCATACCTAGAGCAAAAGCTGAAGTAACAGTAAAAGAGTTGATCCAAAGCTTTTTTTTTTCCAGTCATCGAGATGATGCAAGTCCTCACTCCCAGTCCCCTTTCTTCCTTATTATGCTACATTTTCTTTCTTTTTCCAAGCCCCTGAGCATTTGCATCCTCCCCATAGAGCGGAGGATGGGAGGGGAAAGGTTCATTGACTGTTGAGATCGGAGATTAGAAAGGAAGGTAGTTTGAGATAGATGTGCTGACGGGGGTGGCAGCAGGGAGGAATAATCTAGATTTCAGGGTGGTTCAGTAACTCTTCCTTCCTTCCTGCCTTCCTTAACTGTACACAGGCCACTTATCGCAGCCAAGAACCCAAAAATAGCAGTGTCGAAGATGATGATGGTACTGGGAGCCAAATGGAGGGAGTTTAGCACAAACAACCCCTTCAAGGGAAGTTCAGGTGCATCTGTGGCAGCTGCTGCAGCTGCGGCTGTTGCAGTAGTGGAGAGTATGGTGACAAACGTGGATGCTGTCCTGCCGCAGCCCCCCGTAGATGTGCCACTCAGGAAAGCCAAGACAAAGGAGGGCAAAGGTGAGATGAAGAGTCTGGCAGGATGATGGAGCGTGAGTGATGTGAAGGCAGTAGCCCTTCTGACTCTGTCTCCTGTGTTCTCAGGACCCAATGCCCGGCGGAAGCCTAAGGCCAGTCCTCGTATTCCTGATATCAAGAAACCCAAAACAAAGAAGGTGGCACCTCTGAAAATCAAACTGGGAGGATTTGGTTCCAAGCGTAAAAGATCATCAGTAAGTGATGCTCCTTCCTTGACTTTCTGAGGAGGAGGTGATGATGTGCTAGGAATGCGGGGGGGGATGTCTGCTGCCCCCAGAACATGTGTCTGAGTAACACAGCTTTTCTCTTACCTCAGAGTGAAGATGATGATCTGGATGTAGAGTCAGACTTTGATGATGCCAGTATCAACAGCTACTCTGTTTCAGATGGATCTACAAGCCGTAGTAGCCGCAGTCGTAAAAAACTCAAAGCTGGGAAAAAGAAAAAGAAAGGTATTGATACTTGCTGAAAATGGGAGACAGAAGCACAGCTAAGTGTGGAAAGACTGGGAGACTGTCTGTGCAGAGTTTGGATATTTAACAGTATACAAGAGTTTTGGATTCTGGGTCTCTGCATTGCTGTGTAGGCTGTAGGAAGCCTACCTGTGGCTTGTACTACTATAACTCCTCACCACCCCTCTGCAGGTGAGGAGGATTCCACAGTGGCTGTGGATGGCTATGAGACTGATCACCAGGACTACTGTGAGGTGTGCCAGCAGGGAGGAGAAATTATACTGTGTGATACCTGCCCGCGTGCCTACCACATGGTTTGCCTGGACCCAGATATGGAGAAAGCTCCAGAGGGCAAATGGAGCTGCCCACACTGTGTGAGTGCTGAATTCCCCAAACAGTGCAAGAGACCGTGGAGGAGGGGGATGTCAAGTGACTTGGGGCTGTTCTTCTGTGGTAATAAAATATTCACAGATATGTGACTTAGTTTTTCTGATTTCCCTCTCCTATAGGAAAAAGAGGGCATTCAGTGGGAAGCAAAGGAGGATAACTCTGAAGGTGAGGAAATCCTGGAGGATGTAGTGGGGGATGCTGAGGAAGAGGATGACCACCATATGGAGTTCTGTAGAGTCTGCAAGGATGGAGGAGAGCTGCTGTGCTGTGATGCCTGTCCTTCATCCTATCACATCCACTGTCTGAACCCCCCGTTGCCTGAGATTCCCAATGGAGAGTGGCTGTGTCCTCGCTGCACTGTGAGTTTCTGATAGTAACATTCTCCTATTGCTACGAGAGTTGACTGATCTAATCCCTTTGGTTTATCGTGTTTTCCGGGAAACGATTGGTCCTTCAAAAACTCTTACCTCCTCTCACACTTTTGTCATAAAACACAAAGGCCTAGCTTTTTGTGGCTGTATTGTGCCTTGTTGATTGGCTGCCTTCTCCAGACAGTGGGAAGGACCAGGTTGACAGCCTTTGGGTCCCATGAAGTTTGCCCATGTGCAGGTTGTTGGGTGGTTTTTAGTTCAGGATGCCAAGGCTCACTTTATTTGGCTCCTGTATCTGTGTAGAAGCAGAAGAGCAAGTACAAGCAAATTCAGTGCTAAAAGTATTTTAAACTGATGCTGAGACAAACTTGGTTTTTATTTTGCAGTGTAAGCTCCGTAATGCCAAGCCCTTTCTTAGTAGATGGTTAGGAGAAATATCACACTTGGCCAGAAGGTTCTTGACATAATTAATATAAATGGCATTAGTTGCTTTCATTAGGTGATACGGACTTACAAGATGATGAACGAAAAAGCTGTTTCAGGACATAGCCCTATGCTGGGCCCTTAGTTCTACAGCAGAATACTTTCTGCACAAGCTTTCAATGAAGTTGTGGTTGGACAGACTACTGGGCTCATCAAGCCTAGCAAATTCTGTCTACATAGTCAAGCTGTGAAAGTGACTCTGTGTTTCTGCTCAGTACTGCTGTGTTGAAGTACATACACTCTGATGCATCAACCTCTGTTTAACTTTCCAGTGCCCAGCTCTGAAAGGAAAGGTGCAGAAGATCTTGATCTGGAAGTGGGGTCAGCCCCCAGTTGGCCCTGCACCACCACGTCCACCTGATGCGGACCCCAGCGCTCCACCCCCTAAACCTCTGGAGGGTCGGCCTGAAAGGCAGTTCTTTGTCAAATGGCAGGGCATGTCCTACTGGCACTGCTCTTGGGTGTCAGAGCTGCAGGTGAGTGGAGGACTTTAACCATGTCAGAAGGGTGGATAGCTGAGGGTAAAACACCTACTAACTGCTTGTGTCCTGACTCCAGCTGGAGCTGCACTGCCAGGTCATGTTTCGTAACTACCAACGCAAAAATGATATGGATGAGCCACCCTCAGGGGACTTTGGAGGGGAAGAAGAGAAGAGCCGAAAGAGAAAAAACAAGGACCCCAAATATGCTGAGATGGAGGAGCGATTCTATCGATATGGGATCAAGCCGGAGTGGATGATGATCCACAGGATCCTTAATCATAGGTAGGTGGGGATAACAAAGAGGATTTTCAACAAAGACTTTAAGCAGGGCTAAGGGAGAATGGAGGAGCTAAACTGCAATATGACTGGGAGAAACAGTGGGAGTTTTTTTGTTAGTATGACAAACATAGTTGTTCTGTTTCTGTTGCTTCACTAAGATCTCCTTCCCTTCTCTTGCATTTGAGTAGATTGGGTGAGTACTGCCATTTCACTGTGCTTAAGACTTACTGGTTTCTTCCACAGTGTGGATAAGAAGGGGAATGTCCACTATTTGATTAAATGGAGAGACCTACCCTATGACCAGGCTTCCTGGGAAAGTGAAGATGTGGATATTCAAGATTATGACCTCTACAAGCAAGGCTACTGGAATCACAGGTAGGAGGAGTACCTAGAGGTTATGTTCTTCTCCCTTCTCTCAAGAGAAAATACTGGAGTATGTCAGCCCCCCTTGTTGCTGACTCCTTACGCCTTTGGGCAGGGGCCTTGTGCCTCTCCACCAGTTCATGAAGGTTCCAGCCTTGTTCTCTTGAGCCTCTTGAGTTGGGTGATTGCCCTCCTATTCTTTGCAATAGTTTTCTCTTGATCTGTTAACAAAAAGCCATTAAACTTACATGTTCTTGGGACTGTCTCTGCATAGGGAGCTGATGCGAGGTGAAGAGGGCAGGCCTGGTAAGAAGTTGAAGAAAGTGAAGATGCGGAAACTGGAAAGGCCCCCCGAGACTCCTACAGTAGATGTAAGTTAATGTTTATTGCTTAGAAGCCATTTGATTGAGCTGCTTATTTTGGGGTGCCAGCAAGTAAATAGGAAACTGAAGAGTGAACAGCATATGGTTTAGAGTTCCTTCATGGCCCAAAGCAAAAATGGCTTAGGGAGCCTTCAGACAAAGGTCTACCTTATCCATTGGCTGAGATTCTAACTCTAGGTGAAAGGGTTTTAAAAAAATAAAAGGCTTCTTGGTGGGTACCTTTGGCCATTTGGGAATTACGCTTGGTGCTGGTCCAGTTGTCATCTGTGAAGCCTTGTCTATAGTAGTGAATATATGGGTGACTGAGAAAGGACTCTTGGTACCTATCTAGCTGAGGTAAAGGATCTCAACGCTGCCTTCTTTCCACTGTAGCCAACAGTGAAATATGACCGGCAACCGGAGTACCTCGATGTAACAGGCGGGACCTTGCACCCCTACCAACTGGAAGGACTGAACTGGCTGCGCTTCTCTTGGGCCCAGGGTACAGATACAATCTTGGCTGATGAAATGGG
This sequence comes from Platyrinchus mystaceus, assembly GCA_035041135.1. Lineage (NCBI taxonomy): Eukaryota > Metazoa > Chordata > Aves > Passeriformes > Tyrannidae > Platyrinchus > Platyrinchus mystaceus. Next base: position 27,397,479 of record JAWWLV010000001.1, on the reverse strand, counting down.
TCTGGGAAAGACTGTACAGACAGCAGTGTTCCTGTATTCCTTATACAAAGAGGTGAGAGCTGGGAAGTCACTACCCAGTGTATTAGTGCCTGTATTAGTGATTGCAGTCATCTAATGCTCTTACTGACTCTATTTGTAGGGCCACTCCAAGGGTCCCTTCTTGGTGAGTGCCCCCCTGTCCACAATCATCAACTGGGAACGAGAATTCGAGATGTGGGCTCCAGATATGTATGTAGTGACCTATGTCGGGGACAAAGACAGCCGGGCCATCATCCGTGAGAATGAGTTCACTTTTGAGGATAATGCCATACGTGGAGGCAAAAAAGCATCCAGAATGAAGGTACGGAACTCTGCTGTGAAGGTACGGAACTCTGCTGTGACACAAGCCTGAATTAAGAGATGTACTTAGGCTGGCTTCCAGCAGCTGAGGTTCAGATACTCTGATGTCCCTGGGAACTGATTATGCTTTTAGTTTCCAAGGGGAAATAACTGCAAATTGATGACAAGTGGACATTTAGACTCCTGATGTAGACTGTTTAAACACTCCTACCAGAGTGAACTAATTCAGTACTGAAAAAAGAGAGCTGACTAAGATAATACTGACCATAGGCAAGTCCCTCTGTCTTTCCTACTTAACCTGTGAAGTTGTGCATCATTTCTACAGATCTAAGTCCATGTCAGAATTGCTATTGTATGTAAAAGAAAAATATACAAAAAGAAGTATGAACTTTTTAATCTCTCTGAGGAACTGGCTGACAGTGAGGCCATGCCCAGACAAGAATGAAGAGTCTGATATAGGTGGCTAGTTTTTGTGGAATTTTAGTCTTCCTAGTAAAACCAGTATGGAAGCTAAAGCATTTTCACTGGCAGAGGTAGATGGGACTCCTTTCCTTCCCTTGAAATTGAATTACATTAGTACTAACAGTAACTTAAAGTTCCATGGTAAGCTGTTTATCTTTTTAAGTCTTAGCTTTTTGATGAGCCACTCTTCTCCGAATCTCATTTCCTTAACATACCTCTTCTCCCTACTTATTTGTTAAACATCTGTGTTAGAGTATTTGGCAACTGTCCAAAAGTAGCAGGTATTGAGGGGGTTGAGGAGACTTACATGTGTTGAGAGTAGTGGGGGATTAAAAAGCTAAAATGGTTTGGGCAGCATTTTGAATCTTGAGACAGGAAATTGTCAGTGTGAAAAGTTTTTGTAGTGCTGTTTGACCAGGGATCATGAGGATAACTTCATGGAGAAACACTGCATCTGCTTTGCACCGGGCCATTCCTCTGTCCTGTTACATGTTCATCCTTTTCCTTTGCAGAAGGAGGCTGCTGTGAAGTTCCATGTGCTTCTCACTTCCTATGAACTGATCACAATTGATATGGCCATACTGGGCTCTATTGACTGGGCCTGTCTCATTGTTGATGAAGCTCACAGGCTGAAGAACAATCAGTCTAAGGTACAGAGAAGCACAGGTGATTTATGGGCATGGCATATGTTGTGGGGGGGGGAATGGGCAGTGTGTTCACAAGATTCAGTAGCTGCTTCTAAGCTCATAAGCTTGTCTGACAACTCTTAGTCATTTGTTCAGTAGTAAATTTCATGTGTTATAAAAAGGAATTTATCAGCCTTCGTCTGGATATCGATCATTATTGGCAACAACTTCTATGCAAATCACTGGTTAAAACACTGATTTAAATACAGATCACTGGTCAAAACACTGTTTCTTTGTAGGTGAATGGGCAATTGGTGTAGACTGGAAAACAGAAAAACCTGGATGTGGTTGTTGCTCTGAAATACAAACTGGCTTTTCTGAAAGCAGATCATATATCTGCAACACTTTTATTCTGAAAAGGTTTACCATGCTGAGCATAAAACAAGCTCCATGAGCACAATTACCCTGCTTCCAGAGTAGGCTTGCTCTCTGCATTCATCCTGCTTTGATGCAGAACTGATTAGATGCTACACCAACGGAAGAGGTGGGCAGAGGTGTTCAAAAATGTCTGGGTATGTGCTGAAAGCCATATAGCTTCTTTTATATGAAGCTGCACCTTAACGAAGCTTGTTTGAATTTAGTAGACTTGACCGTACTTGCTTAATCCAGCCCCTCCATAGGCCCTTGTGCCTTAATCAGCTGTGTTCTAGTGCTCAGGATGCTAAAAACAAGTGTTATTGGAAATCTGGTTTTAGAGGTTCTTGGAGACTGTGTAAGAAAATTGCTGCTTGATTTCTGTTTTTTTCATTTTAAATGGCTTTAGCTTTTTGGATCTTGGCATGAGGCATCTTCATGAGGCATCACAGCTGTGCTTGCAATTCAGTTTCTAGATCTTTGTAGGCACTGAGACTGTGCTTAGCATTGAAACTATTGGGAGTACAAATGCATCCTTACTATTAATATTCATTAATTGAAAGAGGATGTAGAGGCTCAGGGTTACACTATGACACTGTTGGTTGTCCACCCAGGACCATTAAATCCACCTTTTTCTAGAGCAGTTTCCTGTCCTGCAAGGACAGCTTACAGATATTTGGCTGCAAGACAGATCAGATGCTTCTTCACAGATTGATCTTATCTACTAAAGTTTTGCAGATATGATTAGTAACTTCCACATTTTATTCCAAAATGAGAATGTTTTTAACTGTAACTATGTAGAAAGATAAGTCCCCATGGAGGCCACTAGAAGGATTCTTCTGGTGTGATAACCAAAACATAAGTGATAGTGGGTTTTTCTTTGTTTATTTGCCATCCTAGTACAAGCTACTTTCATTAAGTTTGACCTTGTATCATGTAAAGTGTAAGATAACAAAGAAATGGCCAAGCCTGTAAGTAAAATAGTGCTCTATTGTAAATTTATGCTGCTGAACATGGTACACTTGTGCTTTTCGGTGCAGTACTTTAGCTGCTCACTACATCTGTCTGGAATTACTTCATTGTTGTGAAAACCAGCACAAATTGCCTTTAAGACACATTGGCAAACTCTTAGGTCTCTTTCTCGTCTGCGTGTTCAGAGCTCTGGAATATTGCCAGGATTGATATGAATAGGAAGAGTGACTTAGCTATTTCTAGAATTCTCAAGGCAGAGTAGTTGTAGGAATGTGGAACACTAATTTAGGAAGAAAAAGAACATAGTATAGCAGTCTAGAAATGATTTGTGGTCTGAAAGAGTTTGTAACTTGTAAGAGCAAAGGAAACCTTATCATCAACCTGATAACTTGTAGGAGTTGCTGCAGTCATGTTTTAGCTATGTACAACAATGATCCAAATGAGATCAGTCTAGTGGCCCTGATTGGAATGTGAACTACTTGGAGCTCTTGTCCAAACAGCTGATGTGATCTAAATTGAACCCTAGCTTGGTGACAACTTTTTTTCCTAGGAGAATTATTTTTGTAGGCCTATGACTTGGTAAGCCTTTAATATATTTGTGTTTGGTTTGTTTAATTTTCTCACCATTTATTCCCTGCTCTCTACTTTCCAGTTCTTCCGTGTGCTGAACGGTTACTCCCTCCAGCACAAGCTGCTGCTTACAGGAACTCCCCTGCAGAACAACCTGGAAGAGCTGTTCCACCTGCTGAACTTCCTGACACCTGAGAGATTCCAGTATGTCTTGCAGTGCAAGTCAGCCTGCCTGCCTTGTCACTGCTATCCCCTTCCTTGCTCTTTTTCTCTTTTTTCTTTGTGGCATTTGCTGAGTGTCTGTTTCTCTGCAGTAACTTGGAGGGCTTCCTAGAAGAGTTTGCAGATATTGCCAAGGAAGATCAGATCAAGAAGCTGCATGACATGCTGGGCCCGCATATGCTGAGGCGTCTCAAAGCTGATGTTTTCAAGAATATGCCATCTAAGACTGAGCTCATTGTCAGAGTGGAGCTGAGCCCTATGCAGAAGTGAGTGTGAGAATGAAGCACCTGCTGTTGAGCTGCTGTTTCTTTGTTCTGCAGTTTCAAAGAGGATGCTGAAACAGCCTTATTCTCATAGGGCTTTCTGCACAGTGGATGAGAGGAAAATTTCCTGTTTCCACTATAGCAGAGGAAGAACTAGTCCTGTGCACTGATGTAAGGGATAAAGAAATAGTGAATGTCACTGGCAGAGTCTGGGTAGCTGGCAGTTAGTGCCACAAGCTGTGCAGAATTTAGCAAGAGAAGAGCATGTTAGTCATTCTCACGAGGCGTGTCTGAGTTGTATCTTCTTTTTTGTTTCAGGAAATATTATAAATACATTTTGACAAGAAACTTTGAGGCACTGAATGCACGAGGTGGTGGTAACCAAGTCTCGTTGCTCAATGTTGTTATGGACCTGAAGAAGTGCTGTAACCACCCCTACCTCTTTCCTGTGGCTGCTATGGTATGTCCAGTCACTTATTCTGTATAAGCAAATTCCCTGCTGGGTGTTATTAGGGAGCCAGTTAACTCACTAGCTGAAGCATGGAGAGGTTCCCATTCCTCTCTTTTTGCCTGTTTTTTTCATCTTGTCTGTATTTAGACCTAACATGCTGGAAGGCCTTTTATTTCCAGCATATTTTTATGACAGGTAGGACCTATCTCATGACTCCTGCAAGATGGTGAAGAGTAGGGACTAAGTAAGAAAGAGGGGGTTATCTAGAAGTCAAATTGCAAGAGAAGAGGCACAGAGTAGCACTGATGTTTTATACAAGCAGTGTATTACCTTGTGGTTGTGCCAAGGTAAATGACCAGGTGTGACCCAGCATCTGAGGAACACAGCTGGAGACGAAGGCCAAGTACATCCCTTCAAGATGTTTTTGTCCCTTGCCCCTTACTCCCTCTTTCCCTTTTCTTCTCAGGAAGCTCCAAAAATGCCAAATGGCATGTATGATGGTAGTGCGCTTATTCGAGCCTCTGGAAAGCTGTTGCTGCTCCAGAAGATGTTAAAGAACCTGAAGGAAGGAGGTCACAGGGTGCTCATATTCTCTCAGGTATATGGGGAGAAACCTTAAGGCTGGGCATTCTTTTTCTGAGAAGGAAGTCTGTTGATCTGGCATCCCCTTGTCCCTCACTCTTTTGTGGTGCTGTTTTTTTGGAGTGCAGATGACTAAAATGTTGGACCTTCTAGAAGATTTTCTGGAACATGAAGGGTACAAATATGAACGGATTGATGGAGGAATCACTGGGAACATGCGTCAGGAGGCTATTGATCGCTTCAATGGTATGGAGTCTCCTATTTTTTTCTGTAAAATGAAAACTGTTGCCTTGTACGTGCATAATGGTCAACATGGGATTGTTGTGGCCCAAGCTTTCCATTGCTTTTCTGGAATCTTAATTTAGTAGTAATTCCTCGTCAAATGATGTGAGTCAGATGAAAATCCTTGTTTGAGTGTTGCACTCTCCCTTGATTAGTTCTATTGTCTTTTATCTAAGCTCCTGGAGCTCAGCAGTTCTGCTTTCTGCTTTCAACTCGAGCTGGGGGTCTTGGTATTAACTTGGCCACAGCAGACACTGTGATTATCTACGATTCAGACTGGAACCCCCACAATGATATTCAGGTGAGTCTGAATGAGACCACTCACTATGGAGTAATCCTGAGGAAGAGGGAGAATTAAATTGTCAGGAGGAGTGAAGGAATGTGAGACTTCTCGTCTAGAAATATGCAAAATTAGAGCAGTGAGGATGGGTAGAGATGGGCAGTGAAATAGTGGAGGGTTCTTCCAGGGTACAGCCTTCACTAACGTTAAGAGCCAAAATGAAGGCAACTGGGAAGCTTGTGGAGGTAGGCGGGGTGTATCAGACAACTACCTGTGTAGCTCTAGAATGTTCTGAGCACATCTCTTTTCTAGGCCTTCAGTCGTGCACACAGAATTGGACAGAACAAGAAAGTGATGATATACCGCTTTGTGACAAGGGCCTCAGTGGAGGAGCGTATCACTCAGGTGGCCAAGAAGAAAATGATGCTAACTCATCTGGTAGTGAGACCAGGGTTGGGCTCCAAGACAGGCTCCATGTCCAAACAGGAACTTGATGACATTCTCAAGTTTGGCACTGAAGAGCTCTTCAAGGATGAGGCTACTGAGGGGGGTGAGTGCCTGGGAGTAGAACTGAAAGGGGGTGGGCAGATCTGTCTCCTTATGTAGTGAGAGGCTGTAGACACGGTGCTGATATTAGCTCAACAGAGAGGTCTAGGGTGGCATTACCTCTTTCCTACTCCCTCGAGATCCACACAGCAACTGTGTCTATGCTCTTCCTTCAGGGGATAACAAAGAAGGTGAGGACAGCAGTGTCATCCACTATGATGACAAAGCAATTGAGCGTCTGTTGGATCGGAACCAGGATGAAACAGAAGATACAGAACTTCAGGGCATGAATGAGTATCTCAGCTCCTTCAAGGTGGCCCAGTATGTGGTTCGTGAGGAGGAGATGGGGGTGAGTAGGAGGTGGATGTCAGCTAGTATGTTCTGTGGAATGATGGAGGATCAATTAAGTAAATTGAGCTCTGATGCTTTTAAGGACAAGCAGGCGTATATCTGCTATGACAGACTTGGAGCATAGAGCCCTAAATTTGTTACCTCTCTGGCAGGAGGAAGAGGAGGTTGAACGGGAGATCATTAAGCAGGAGGAGTCAGTGGATCCTGATTACTGGGAGAAACTGCTGCGTCACCACTATGAACAACAACAGGAGGATCTGGCCAGGAATCTGGGCAAGGGCAAACGTATCCGCAAGCAAGTTAACTACAATGATGGCTCTCAGGAGGATAGAGGTACAAATCCACAGGACCCTGAGGGAAAAATGGGTGTAAGTATATCTTGCTGGGAAGTAACGGAGTAGCGTCTCAGGCTCACGTGCTGTTTTTCTTACAGACTGGCAGGATGACCAGTCAGATAATCAGTCAGACTATTCAGTTGCTTCTGAGGAAGGAGATGAGGACTTCGATGAGCGGTCTGAAGGTAAGTTCTGGTGAAGCCAGACTTCCTGCATCACTTTCTCTGAGTGTGGAAACAGCTGTGACTTGGTTTGGGAGATTTTTACATTTTGTGTACATGTACATTCACACAACAGTGAGCTGCGCGTTGTCGCTCCTTCTTAGCTGCGTTTCTCTCTTCAGCAGCTCGTCGGCCTAGCCGCAAGGGCCTGAGAAATGATAAGGATAAACCTCTGCCTCCCTTACTTGCCCGTGTGGGAGGGAACATCGAGGTAAGTAGTACCAGAGGTGGTGGGCATTTGCATCCTAGCTGCTTCTGTATGGCCCTTGCCGTGTCTGCCTGTCTCCTCCTCCATTCTAGGTTTTGGGTTTCAATGCTCGCCAGCGGAAAGCCTTCCTCAATGCCATCATGCGCTATGGAATGCCACCTCAGGATGCCTTCACCACTCAGTGGCTTGTTCGGGACCTCCGTGGCAAGTCAGAGAAAGAGTTCAAGTAAGTCTGCATTAGGCAGGGATGGAAGACAGGCAGCATCTAATCCCTTCGGGAAAGAATGAGTGTGGGGTCTTAGAGACTACACTTCCTTAATGTAATAGTTGATTCTTTGTGGGAGGATGAAGTATAAGCTAGGAGAGATGAGGGGGTTGTTCCCAGCTCTCTTACTTGAACTTGACTCATCAGTCACCAAAAGCAAATGCTTTTAGAGGAGTAGCGTGGCCATGCAAGCATGTAATGAATACTCTCCCTGAGTCTTTCTGAGGCTTATGGTTGCTTCTGGCTCAAGACTCCTAAGTCAGCTTTGTGTCCTTCCGGTATATAGTAATTCTGTCAGAAAATTCTCCCTTGAAGGAGCCTGGAGTCCCAGAACTTGTGTTACTATGGGTTAAGAGTCCAGGGTAATTTCCCTTATGCGCTGGAAGGTGTCTGATGATGCATGTCTCCAGCTAACTTGATTTATGGACTAATTTCTTGTCTTAATGGCTTCAGGGCCTATGTTTCACTGTTCATGCGCCATTTATGTGAACCTGGAGCTGATGGTGCAGAGACCTTTGCAGATGGGGTCCCACGGGAAGGTCTTTCTCGACAGCACGTCCTTACTCGCATTGGGGTCATGTCACTTATACGCAAAAAGGTAGGTGCCTGGCAGAACTGTGTGGCCTTTGCCATCCATACAGCTGTAGTAACACTGTAGTCACTGAGCTAGGGAGTTACCTCTCCTTTCACACCTACTGTTGTTGTGTGCTGAGTGATCTGCTTCTGCTGGTTTGAGGATGAGCTTTGTACGACTCTCCAATGATATGTCTTTCCCTCTCATACAGGTGCAGGAGTTTGAGCATGTGAATGGCCGCTGGAGTATGCCAGAACTGGCAGAGATAGAGGAGAACAAGAAGCTTTCACAGCCAAGCTCGCCCTCTCCGAAAACTCCGACTCCTTCAACACCAGGGGATACACAGCCGAATACACCTGCCCCTGTTCCTCCACCCGGTGAGGGCTCCCCCCTTGTCCTTGTCCAGCCCTGCGTCCTGACCTCATCCTGGCTGTTCCCCTCACCGGAACTGTGGTGGTGGGGTCTGGGGGTGGACGCAGATCAACTTACTCTCGTGTTAGGAGGGCTGCCAAAGACATGTGCAAACCCTTAAAGGCAAGAGAGGACACTGGCTTTCCTTAGATAAACTGATATCAGTGAGAAGTCCAGCATTTGTAGTGGGCAGGAAAGGGGTGCAGGGAGGTCATGTTAAGTGATGTTGGTTCCATTTTGATGGGCCTGATATCTGGGAGCAAAGGTGATGTGTGCTTGGTAACTGGGAGGGGAAGATCTTACTGATGGCTTCTCTTCTTTTGTCTGCTGTGCTGCCCTGGGGTGGGGAATACACAGAAGAAGGAGTAAAAGTAGAAGAAGGAGCCAGTGCTAAGGAGCAAGGAGAGCCATCTGAACCAGAGAAAGAGCTCAATGCCTCTGCTACTGAAACAGAGGTCCCAATGGAGGTGAGTCTTGGGTGGCTTGTTTGCCTCACAATATCTCTTGCAAATTTCTCTACTTCTGACCTCTCTATGTTGTTCAGCTGATAAGACAGAGATGAGTTCTTGGAGTGATATTTAAAGGTAACTCTCAGATCCTAAGAATTGGCCTGACAGTTTTGTGCATCTTTGCTTTCTAAACTGCTGTGGCTGTCTTCTGTTTCCATGGAGTGCTTTACCTCGCTTCTCACCGATTTCTGTCCTCAGCAGGGTGCTCAGCCTGTGGAGACACCACCACAGGAAGCAAAGTCCCCAGCAAACCCCACAGAAGCAGATGAAAAAAAAGTAGAAGAGCCAGAAGTGAAGGAAAGACCAGATGAACCAATGGAAGTAGAAAGCAAAGGTACAAAGCACTTCATCCTAAAAAAACAGGCCTGAATGTAGAAAAACAGTGGGGAGTTACAGAACAGTATTGGGTTTCTCTGGCTGAAGAATAAAACTGTGGACTTGCTGTGTTCCTCTTCATCTCATGTTCCCTTTCTCTCCTGCAGCTGATGTGGAGAAAGTGGAAGACAGAGCACCTATTGAGAATCCTCCTGAACCTCCTATAATCACTCTGGATGAGAAAGGTGTGAGGCATGATAACTCCTTTGTCTCCCTTAACCTCTCTCCTGCAAGGAATCCTTGTGGTCCAGCTTGTGTGGTATCTTGTTTTTCTAATAATTTCCTGTGTGTATAGATGAGAAAAAGGATGATGATAAGAGAGATGTGGTGATGCTGCAGAATGGAGAGATGCTGAAAGAGTCAGTAGATGAAAGGCACAAGAAGGCAGTAAAGCAGCGTTTCATGTTCAACATAGCAGATGGTGGTTTCACTGGTATGAGATCTTTATCTGCTTGAACTGGTTTATATGCCTCTGTTTGTGTTTGTGAAATAACTTCTGACCATTCTGGTGTCTCTTGCCTTTCCAGAACTACACTCCCTCTGGCAGAATGAAGAGCGGGCTGCAACTGTCACAAAGAAGACCTATGAGATCTGGCATCGGCGTCATGACTACTGGCTCCTTGCTGGGATTATCAAGTATCCTTGCCATGATTGACCCATTTTTTGTGCCTTGTACATATAATTTGTACATTTGAAGGTGACAGTCCTGGGTCTGGCTGGAGTAGGTTGGGTGATAGTGCTTTATCCTCTTTCAGAAGAGTGAGAGTGATGGTGGGAGGAGGAGCTTCCTGCCAGCATAGCTGTGACTTAGCAGGACATAGTTTTCATTCCTTTTTCTTGTCTCCTGTTCCTCCCCTCTCTGTGCCCCCTTTCCCCACCCCCTCTGGAGAACAGTACTGCCTGGGCTGTGTATTCCCTTGTTCTCACTGCCTTTGTTTGCCTGAGCTCATCCCATCTCAGTCATGGCTATGCCCGTTGGCAGGATATTCAGAATGATCCACGTTACGCCATCCTCAATGAGCCCTTCAAGGGTGAGATGAACAGGGGTAACTTCCTGGAAATAAAGAATAAGTTCTTGGCAAGGAGATTTAAGGTAAGAATTTGTCTTCAGTGTGGTAACTGGCTGAACCTCTAAACTACAAAAGCTTCAGTTCTGAGTTTCCATTAACAAAGTAAAAGGTTTCTGCAATTGAAAAATGAATCAATATATCCATGATAATAGCTCCCTTTTCTCTGGAAATGGTACTGGGGAGCTTGGTTTAGTGCTCTCTGTCCAAATGTTTATTCAACAACTGATATGCAGGAGGCGTAAGATTCAAGTGGCTGTTTCTGTCACAGCTTCTGCTTGGTTTGCTACAGCCCCCACTCCATGTGCCAAAACAGAACTGTATGGATTGGCGAAAGGGTTGCCTTCAGTCTCTACTTCACCCTCTTCAGGAGTGAACTTGGCTTAGTTGTGGGAGTGATTTAAGACCAATCCAAATAAAGGCCATGTAGGTCTCAGTCTTCGGGTAAAACATTAATTCAGTATAGTCTGGATGGTCAGTTCTGCAGTGACAGGATTCCAGTTGATTTCTCCAGATGTTAACAAGATTTCAGATTCTTCCTGGAAGTAGCATGGGACACTTCTCACTTGGGTTCAATGAGAAATCTCCATCCCCTTTGCCTCAAAGAAAGAGTAAAATGGCAAACAACTTGGTCTGTAAAAAGAATCTGAGAAGGAATGAGAATCCTAGAGGATTTGTAGTAGCCTTTTATTAAACCTGATGTGGCCTGATTTTCTTGTGTACCTGGCTTAGCTTCATGAAGCCTTTATTGTTTTGGGCTACTCAGTAAAACAGGCTGGTGAAAGGAGGTTCAGGTGCAGAATCCCATCTTAAGAGAGGGTGAAGAACTGGAGTAGGAGAGACTGGGAGTGCAACCAGGCCACCGCTTTCAGGCAGCTGCTGAAAGACTCATTCCTCTCCCCCTTGCAGCTCCTGGAGCAGGCACTGGTGATCGAGGAGCAGCTGCGGCGAGCTGCCTATCTGAACATGTCCGAAGACCCGTCTCACCCCTCTATGGCTCTGAACACACGTTTTGCAGAGGTGGAATGCCTGGCTGAGAGCCACCAGCATCTATCCAAGGAGTCTATGGCCGGGAATAAACCGGCCAATGCTGTGCTGCACAAAGGTAATGCGGTGTGATAAACAAGGCTAGGGTAGGTGCTTACCATTGCTGTCCTCTCTCATCTTTTCCCTCTGGGGTGTCCCTTTCCTCTCGGAACAGATGTCCCTTTCTCTTCTAGTTCTGAAGCAGCTGGAGGAGCTTTTGAGTGACATGAAGGCAGATGTGACTCGTCTGCCTGCCACCATTGCCCGTATCCCACCCGTGGCAGTGCGCCTCCAGATGTCCGAGCGCAACATCCTCAGCCGCCTGGCCAACCGCAGCAGTGAGCCCCCACCACCTCCCCCGCCCCAACAAGTACGTACGTCAGTAAGCAGAGCTACTGGGGCAGGGGGGGCTTCGTGGGCAAAGCTGGGCTCTGGTGACCAGCTCTCGAGTCTCAGATCCTCTTCTCTCGCCCTGCAGGTGGCCCAGCAGCAGTGAGTCCCTGGCCCAGTGCTGTTGACCTTTCGGCCAAGCTGAAGTGACCCTCCCCCTACCCCCCCCTTCACACTCTACCCCTCTGCCTGACATTCCTGACTGGGTGCTGTTTCCCTCCATGGAAGCTGCTGCTCAGGTCTCTGGGAGGAGAAGAAACTCCTTCCTCTGCAGCCAGCCCGTTGGAGCAAGGAGTGTGTTTAGGAGAGAGAGGGGGATGGATGTACGATGGACTCTGTATATAGTGACTGGAGGCCCCAGCGCCATGTCTGTTACACGGAGAACCTGGCTGCGTTGCTCGTTGCCTCCGCCTGGAATTCCAGTTTTTGTTTTTAATTTTATTTTGAGTTTGTTTACTGAGAAGATTGTGCAGGCAAGACCAAGCAAAAGCCAGGACAGAGACAAAGCTACCTCCATCAAAATCGTTTTTAATACAAAAACTGACCGGACTTGTCCACTAATAAGCAGCTTGAAGACAAAAGCAAACAACAGTGAAAAAACAACAAAAAACAGAGCAAAACGTTGATAAAACTGAAAAATAAAGTTTCCTTGTATTTTATTTTGTTGTCTCTATTTAGCATTAGAGGGGTGGCGTAAGTATTTACACAAGGGCCAGGCTCTGTCATGTCCCACAGAATGATTTGGGTTGGAAAAGACCTCCAAAGCTGAGTCCAACCTCTGACTGATCTCCACCTCCTCAGGTTTTGTGATATCCCTCACCTCTGAATTCTTGTTTTCGCTTTGCCTATGCACCGCCCCCCTTCTCTACCCCTTGCGTTTTCCATGTTTACGCACCCAAAGGCATAGAGCAGCCTGGTGCCCCCCGAGTGCCCCGGGAAGGGTGACGCTGCGCGGTGCCCGTGCCCGCCGGCGGCGGGATCGCCGCTCCCGGCGGCGCCGAGCCGGAGCCTCCCCGTGTCCCGGAGCCGGGCGGGCGGGGCCGCCGACGTTACCGTGCGGACCAATCAGCGCGCAGGAGCGGCGGCGCCGGCCAATGGGCGGCGCGGGGGCAGGCGCGTGCGCGGTGCGGCGGGGAGCCCCGCACGTGCGGCGGCGGCGGGCGCGGGGCGGCGCGGGGCGCGGGCGCGGCCATGGGTCGGAAGCTCGATCCCAGCAGGAAGGAGAAGCGCGGCCCCGGGCGCAAGGCCCGCAAGCAGCGCGGGGCCGAGGTGGAGCTGGCCCGCTTCCTGCCGCCAGGTAAGTCCGGCCCGAGCAGGCCCGCGGCCGCCCCGCGGCGGCCGGCACCGCCTGACCGCCGCGTGTCTTCCCGCAGAGCCGGAGACCGGCAGGAAGAAGCTCTCCAGTCACGGGAGAAAGAGGTGAGGGGGCGGCCCGGCGGGGCGGGGGGAGCTGGGCCGAGCCGGGGCTGATCGCCGCTTCCCCTCTCGATCCAGGGCTGCGAAGAGGCGGCTGGGAGCAGGCGGTGGCCCGGCGGGGAAGGGGCCGCTCGGAGCAGGAGGAGGAGGAGAGCGGGAGCCGGCAGGTGAGTGGGAGTGGGGTCCGAACCGGAGTGACAGCTTGGCAGCCCCTCCGTCCTGCTGCTCCGCAGGGTATCCCTACCACCACAGTCAGGCTCCGGCCTCTTTCTTACGGCACGGGACAGATGGAATTTCATTATTTTAAGTCATGGAGTCATAGAATATCCTGAGTTGGAAGGGATCCACAAGGATCATCGAGTACAACTCCTGGCCCTGCACAGGGCCGTCCCCAAGAATCACATCGTGTGACTGAGAGCATTGTCCAAATGCTTCTTGAACTCTGTCAGGCTTGGTGCTGTGACCACTGCCCTGGGGAGCCTGTTCCAGTGCCCAACCACCCTCTGGTTTAAGAACATTTTCCTAATATCCAACTTAAACCTCCTCTGACACAACTTCAGGCCATTCCCTTGGGTCCTTTCACTGGTCACCACAGAGTAGAGATCAGTGCCTGTCCCTCCTCTTCCTCTCACAAGGAAGTTGTAACTGCAAAAATGACTCCCCTCAGTCTTCTCTTTTCCAGGCTGAACAGACCAAGTGACCTCAGCCACTCCTCATATGGCTTCCCCTCAGTGCCTTTCGCCGTCTTCATGGCCCTCCCTTGGATGCTCTCTAATAGATAATAACAATGAATTCTACCTGATTTCTGGTGGTTGCCATGCCAGGCAGCAGTGCTGTCTGAAGAACTAGTAAAAGGTTTCTCTTCTATGGGTTAAATCCATTTCTGACTTATCCTCCATTCACAGCAAGGTTGTTGCAGGCCGGTTGTGTAGCTTAGGTTTTTGAATTGCTGTGTTATGCCCTGTGTAGCCCAGGAAGCTGTTGCAGTAGGAAGAAGGATAGATAAAGATTTGGGAAGGAGGGCACTGTAATATGTCAGAATAAATACCATAAGAATTTCGTAGCAGTGTTTTAGATTGGTAGGTAATTCCAGTTAGATCTCAATAAGGTTTCACTGGGGGAGAGGTGAGAATATGCCCTTCTTTATGATTGAGATTTGGAGAGCAAGCAGTCCCTTATCTTGGACAGGCAGCTCAGGACTCAGATGAAGGCCTTTTTGTATAACAACTGAAAAAACAGAGCAGCTGCTTTTGGGAATAATCCCTAATTTTCACCTGCTTTTTCTGCCCATAGTTAAAGAGCAGGTGTCCACACAGGAGAAACGTGCTGTAAAGGCAGCAGGACAAACAACTCGTGGCCGGTCTGGCTTCAGTGATGACAATTCAAAATGGCTGGCTCCAGCCAAAGCCAAGAAAATCCAATCTAAAGGAAACCATGTGGAGTTATCCAGCGATGGTGAGGTGGAAGAGGGCAACTGGGAGATGGAGGAGGATGAGGATGGGAGCAGCGAGGAGATGGTTGATGATTACGGTGCCTCATCAGAAGAAGAAGAGGAGGTGAGAACTTTTTGCCCATAGTTCCACAAGAAATACATGATGTTGTTGGCTGAAAGGACCCATCAAGCCTGGGGAAGAAGGGTGATTTTACTGGTGGGAGGGTGGAGAGGTGGTGGAAAGTTTTCATCTTCTTCCCTTCAAATGAACAATTTCAAGTTTAGCAGCATAACATTAAGTGCTTTTGTTTGTTGTCCTTTTTAAACAGAGCAGGTAAATTTCACAGGTAGTGGGAAGTAAGGGGTTGACTGTGGATGCTTAATTAATCTTTTGTCTCTGTTTAGTTGCTGCCTATTGAAAAAGCTGCCCTGAAGCAGAAGCCTGACAGGTGAGGATATGAGAACGTAACCAGGCTGCCTTTCCCGGCTGGATGAGGACCCTGTGTTATTTATTTTTCCACCCTTTCTGCCATCTAAGAAGTGGTAGTTGTGAAGTGCCTGTGTGATCCTGTTCTTGTGTAGAGCATCTGTCCTGTTCTTTGTCCTTAGGGAAGGCCTCAGTGAAGATGACAGTGAAGAGGAAGAGGAGGAGGAGGAAGAGGAGGAAGAGGCAGCAGAGACAGCAGGCAGACAGAAAATGGGACAGAAGGAGGAAGAGAACCCAGATCTGCAGCTCAACCTAGATATAGATGAACAATTTAAACTGCCAACTAATGAAGAGATTGAAAAAGAGGATATCCTTTTTATCTGTGACATCCATAAGCCATAGGCGTGCAGCAGCACAGGGCCTGGATACAATCAAAGAGCTTCACTTGGACTTTTATCATGCATATTGCTTAGCAAGAGGGTTTGTGCACGACAGTGTATTTTTAGATGAGCTGTCCTAATAGATAGTATATAATGCTGTGCTTCTGTACAGCACAGTTAGGAAATCTGTTACGTCCTGTATGAAGCTTGGAGCCTGCCCCAATTTCTTTTCTAGTCCTAAATACATATGGATATCTTATCACATAGTTTGTTCCTCTCTACCCTGATTTGCCTGGCAGGTGTTTGTGTAACCTATTCCTAGAGCCTCTGATGACAGCAATTCCAGCATCCAAAGTGCTTGCTCCTGGACTGTGGTGATTTTATTTTCCTGTCTCCCAGTACAATTTAATCCTGTCTCTTCTCGTTCCCCTCTCTACCCCTTGGTTGCTCTTGGGGAACTTCTAGTCTCCTTTCTGATACAGATAATGTTTTCATTATTAAAAGACTTCTTTTGTTGGATCTTTTTATTTTTCCTATTCTTTTTCTGTTTATGTAAAAGTAACCAACCCAAGTCTTTTAAACACCTTGTAGTCCCGCCTTGGGAACTTTTTTGTCCAGTTTCTATCCTTTGAATCCCTGCTCTACTGAGTTCTGCTGAGAGGGTGTATTCCCACAGAGCCTTTCTGGCACATGTGCTGTTGTGGTGCACGAGTCCTTTGCCACTGTACTTTTAAAGAGCCTCTGTGCGAGTTTCTTGTCTGTTCATGATTCCTTAATGGTTTTCCTACCTGCTGAGCCACCCGACCTGCATGTCATTCACCAGCGCATCAAGGGCAACATGGAGGTGCTGCAGGACTTTGTGGTGAAGCGGGAGGAGGGACGCACACGGCAGGAGTACCTGGCGTTGCTGCGCCGGGACATGGCTGCCTACTATTCCTACAGTGACTTCCTGCTCATGAAGCTCATGGACATCTTCCCGCTCCCTGAGGTGGAATCCTGCCCTGCCCATAGCTTTGCTGACCGGTGAGGATTTGGCTGCCTCCCTGGGTCTTCATTTTTTTATCTGTATTCTCTGCTTCTTTCTTTCATCCAGCTGATAAACTTCCTGGAAGCCAATGAGGTTCCCCGCCCTGTGACTATTCGCACCAACACACTGAAGACACGGCGACGGGACCTGGCACAGGTGAGCAGGAACCAGGGGTTGTCTCCTGTAGCTCCTGTCACAGGGAGTGGTGTCTCAGGCCCTTCTCCTTGTCTTGCAGGCTCTGATCAACCGTGGCGTGAATCTTGACCCCTTGGGGAAGTGGTCAAAAACGGGACTTGTTATTTATGACTCCTCTGTGCCCATCGGTGAGATCACCCTTCCAGCTGTAGGGCTGAGCTGACCCGCTCTTGCTTCCTTTTCTGTCACGTGTCATCTTTTGTTCTGCCTTCCCTGCTCAGGTGCCACCCCTGAATATCTGGCTGGACACTACATGCTACAAGGAGCCTCCAGTCTTCTCCCTGTCATGGCTCTGGCTCCACAGGAGAACGAGCGCATCCTGGATATGTGCTGTGCCCCAGGAGGGAAGACCAGCTACATAGGTACCGCCCTGGAGCCTTGGGAGGGATCCTCTCTGAACTTATGAGTTTCCACTGGTCTATATAGAAAGGGGTAATAGAGAGGGACTGGACTCAAGGAAAGGAGGGGGTGGCTATCCCTACAGACCAAAACGTGGGAGGTTTGCATTCCCTTGCTGATGTGTTTTGCCCCCCGTCAGCTCAGCTTATGAAGAACACAGGTATGATCTTGGCCAACGACAGCAATGCCGAGCGGCTGCGCAGTGTGGTGGGGAATCTGCATCGGCTGGGAGTCACCAACGCTGTCGTGAGTAACTGCGATGGACGCCAGTTCCCCAAGGTACGTTCCTGCCTGCTGTGGGGTGTCTTTACTGTGCTTACCTAGAGCTGTTGTGATGTCCCTTTAGTAAAGCTGTGTTCTCCAAAGCCACTTGTCACAGGAGGATGAGCAGAGCTGCTGGGGAGTGTGTTTGTTATTTGAAACAGAGGCAGGAAGATGGACAGGGAGGAGGGAGGAATCTTTCCTGCCTTCCCAGTCTTCTGGTTTCCCTTCTAGTCATGGTCTTGTTCTGAGTTCCCGCTGTGAGTGTAATTCCAAATGTACATCTGCCTGTAGGTGCTTGGAGGGTTCGACCGTGTCTTGCTCGATGCTCCTTGTAGCGGAACAGGTGTCATTTCCAAGGATCCTGCTGTCAAAACCAACAAGGTGAGTGACCAGTGGGGACTCAAGAACAAGTCATGAGAGGAAGGACTTTGGGACAGCTTCTTTTCTTGAGAGATGCCTGTAATAGAGACACTGATTTTTCCATCTCTTTCGAATTCTGTGTGTTGAGCTAGTTTTTTGAGATTAGTTCTGCAGAAGACTCCAGAATCTTCTATATCATGTGTGCTTTGTTCTCCTATCATGTCTTCCATCCGCAGTGCCTCTGGCATCCTAACCTATCTTTCTCTTACAGGATGAGAAAGACATCCTGCGCTGTGCTCACCTGCAGAAGGAGCTGATTCTTAGTGCTATAGATTCAGTCAATGCTGCCTCAGAGACAGGGGGCTACATTGTCTACTGCACTTGCTCCATCATGGTAAGTCCCTTCCACGCTCTTCTGCGGTCACCTCCCCCTCAGGGGACTGGTGAGTTTTGGATCCTAATGCTTAGCTCCTGGCAGGTGGAGGAGAATGAGTGGGTTGTGGATTATGCCCTGAAGAAACGCAATGTCCGTTTGGTGGCCACAGGCCTGGACTTTGGCAAGGAAGGCTTCACCAGGTGTGTGCCAGGTCACGGGCTGCACAGGTGACTGTTCCCTGGTGGCCAGGTTTGAGCAGAGGTATTCTATCACTTCTCATCCCACTTCCTCCCCCAGGTTCAAGGACCGTCGCTTCCACCCCTCCCTCAAGTCTACACGACGTTTCTATCCCCACACGCACAATATGGATGGGTTCTTCATTGCCAAGTTCAAGAAATTCTCTAATGCCATCCCCCAGGCACAGAAAGGTAACCCAGTGCTGGAACTTGGCTGAATTGCCCAGGGCTGCTGTCACATGCTGCTTCCCCTACAAAAGTCATGAGGATGCTTCTTACAGTGCCTTTCTCTCCTTTCAGATGAAGAACCTGCTGCAGAAGCAGCAACTCTGTCTGCTGTCCCTGAGACCATCGTGGAACCTCCACCAAAAAAGAAGAAACTTGAGGGATCAAAAGCTGACAAAGAGCAGAAGCTGCCACAACCGACTTTGAAGAAGAAACATTCATTGCAAGCACAGAGGAGACCCTTGAAGGCTGTCCGGCCTTCTCCCAAAATGATGCGTCCTAAAGTTCCTACCAGGAAGAAGAAACATAGAGTGAAACCAAATGGACAGTGAGAGGAACCACTTTTCCAGGTGTTGGTCCTTTCCTCGGAGAGCAAAGGCTGCTGCAGCTGTGTGTGTACCGCCACTGTGCTGCTCTGTGCAGATCATCTCTGCGCTCTGGGCACCTGGGACAGCAAGAGCCCCCTTTGCTGCTTTCCCTCTGCATCAAGGACTGATGCACTGACCCATTAAAAGTTTTGTATTCTTGCTCAAGTCTTGTCCTTTTCCCTTAAACATGGAATACATTCTGAAACATTCTCTTGAACAGGGGAATTCGACCACGTCCCCCCTTACTCCCCTTCCACTCCATGCTGATGCCCTGGCATTTCTGGTGTCTGTCCTTATCCCCTGCCATGTGGATTTTTGTGAAGAAGCAGTGGGAGCTGAAATCTGAGCTCCCTTCACGAAGGCTGTATTGTGTGATGTCTGTGAGCTGAGTGTGTTGTCAGGCTGGAGCCCCTAGGCACTGGTCCTGTGCTGTTCCCTAGTTCCCTGTTGTCACTAAGTACTACCAGTTCACTGTTGTGACTGTCCCCATTTCACCATTTTGCTGGTCTCCAGCAGTCTCTTGGTGCTTGACCTCCCAGACTGGAGCAGGGATTGCTGTTGGTTCTGGAGCTGTACAGTCATGTTTCTTTTTGCTTGTTTGTTCATCCAAATGTGGCTTCTCGAGATGTACCAAACAGTGGTCTGGGCTGTTTCTATTTAAACATCACCCTAGGTCCTTTTCTGTTGTCAGTGTGAGGGATATTCTTTTCTTTGGTTCTGCTCTCCAGTGAATAAATCTTTTTCTAAAGGCAATTCCTTAATAGTAAGTTTTTAAGTGTGCTCTCCATCTTTTGTTCTACCACAGTGTGCATGGAGTTGGTTATGTAACAGACCTGAGGTCTATCTCTTGTTTCTGTAATTGTCTCAGTAGCTCAGCCCACAGAAGGCTTTGCCTTGATTTGTTTTCCTTGCCAAGCTTTGGGTTCATGGGAGAACTTGTGCAGTTCCAGTGTTTGGTGTTAAGGACAGCTGAATGCAGTGGGCTGTGGGACTTATTGAATTCTTTCTGTCCTGGTCTGCTACATATGAGACTGCAGCTTTCCCACGTTACCAGGTTCAGCAAGTGGTTCAGAACCTCCCTCAGACACACACACATGCACTACTGATGCAACGAGGCACAGACTGATGAGCAGAAGCCAAGGAAAACTACTGTGTTGAGTACCCAGGGAAACAGACAGACCTCATAAAGCATGAACAACAAAAGAGGCCTAACCCTGTTCTTAATCCCTGGCCCATGAAACTTAGACCGTGCCTAGTGGATTGTCTGCCCACACTTCCATGGGTTGCTGGTAACTGGTAGCTGGTTCTCAGACCTCCTTTCCTACTTCCAGGCTAGTGCAGGTTGCAGTGAGCTAACACATCATCAACATGCATACGTGCAGAGGAAACAGCTGGGATTAGTTTAATGCCAGGCCAGGACAGATGGTGGTAATCGGAAGCAGGGCTCAGCCAGAGGGGCACACTGACCAGCAGTCATTCTCTGTGTGACTGGCTCCTTCTGTTTATTCGTCTCCATTTCCCATGTTCACTTCTCCCTGATTTAGCTTGATGCCTCCCTTTCCCCTCCCTCGATCCTTCCCTGAAACATCCCATAGTAAGTTTTACTCCCATAATCTTCCTTAAAACATTGCATGATAAAATTTACACAGTCACACAGTTAACCTCAAACATCCCATCGTAAATTTCCTCCTTCCCACGAAGCCCATGATAATACTGCTTTTTTATCAGTTCCAAGGTTTCTGGCTGAAGCTCTTCAAGGTTGCATTTGAGTGGTTCCTGTAATGATTCAATCTCTGTGTCTCAGGAGTCCTGGTCTTTGTTGCAGCCCTTGTTATCTTCCATTTTTTAGGGCTTGTCTATCTGTGTATTTCATTTACTATAACTCTGGTTGGACAGGTGGGGCTGACTATCGTTTTGTGGTGAATAGCCATTAACCAAATATCTTCGTAGTTGAAAATTACTTTTTCCCCATGCTTCCTGGTGAATTAGGGCAGAGAGGAGCCTCTGAATGCAACTGTCTCAGTCCAGGCTTGTGTGGTGAGGTCTGGGTTGGCAGATATACAGGACCCAAGGGAAGTTTTCTGGTGTCTTTCAGAATAATTAAATAAATGCTGGGTGCAATAGCACCCAAGGGAAGAAATTATTGCTTCAATACTGCATTTCTAGTGCCCCCCATCTGAATAAAGATTGTAAAACTGGGAAATGTTCAGAGAGGACAAATACATCCTAAGTTATGGAATGGTTTCAGTGAAAGAAATAGCTAGAGCCTCTTAGAGCCTGGAAAAGAGACCACGGAGAAATAAGTGATATTACAGTGTGTAAAGTTGTTAGTGGCATGGAGAAGATGCATAGGGAACAATTGCTTGCTCTTTTCCAATGAACACAAAAAATGAAAACCCTAGGGTCCATCAAATGCACTGGAAGTATAGGTAGCCATGAAGCTCCTTTCTGCAGATCACAGTGGATGTTAGCAACTTACACAGGTTGAAAATCCAGCTGTATGCACAAGGAAAAACGGTTTTTGTAATGGTTGGTAAACACAACTGGCTCAGTACATGCACAAGCTGTGAACTGCTAAAGCCTGGAGAGCGTTGTGAAGAAGGATCACTGCTCACTTGTCCTGGTCACAAACTCCTCTGTCCTCATCCTGCACTGGAAACTGGTATCTGGGCCTAGGTGGACCATGGGTCTGACCCAGCTTTGTGGCTCTTGCATCCCTGGGAGGTGGTCCCACTGCTGTGCCTGTTCCTTGGTGCACTCAAGGTTGAGTCCTGAGTGCCGCCTGGCACCTCATTTCCCTCAGCTGGGCCCTTGCCACAAAAGGCTTTGCACTGCATGTGGGAACAGGAGCTTCCAGGTAGGCTGAGTCCTGCCTCTTCTCCTCCAGCCTTCTTTTCCAGTTCTAGAAGGCTTCCCCTTTTAAGGAGCGAGGAAATACAGGATTTTAGCTTACAACTCAAAACTCAAACCATATGGCAATCTTCCAGCTACAGGGCAACTTGTACCTGGAAGGGCTTTTATCTGTGCCCAGCCATGGGCCTGTCCTTTCAGGAGCGATGCTAACCTGTCCCACTTTGCTGCTGCTTCCTGTTGAGATCCCTATGCTAATCTGCAGTCTTGGCTTGAGAACCAGTTTATCTTGATAGCAGCAAGGATAGGATGTTGGTGGTTGGGATACCAATGTAACTGTCTGGTTTCTAGTGGATCTCCAAATTATGTCAGTCACCTCTGAAAGGTGGGAATAGCTGCTGTCTTAACTGTGTCAATAAAACTTCCTTCTTGCTGAGCATTGTTCCACTCTCTTGGCATGCCTGCAAACCTTCTGTTATAACTGGGAAGAGACGGGAGATTTTCGGCTCTCTTTGGTGTTTTGCTCTGCTTCTGCTCTTTATTTCAGCCATTACAGTTATCACTGCTCAGAGAGGTAATGTTGAGTGTGGTGTTGAAACGCTGCCATCGAGCTTCAGAGGCGGTACTGGGGATGCAGCAGCTGGGGACGAAGCTTGGTGGCTTCCCTCTGCTTTCTGGTATGAGGCTGCTCATCACATTAGACCTGTGTTTGCAGCTGCCTTGTTACTGTAGGAATCTTTTGTTGCCTGAAAGCTGAGATTTCTGGAAAACGTGACTGCTGGATCACCTTTCAGTACCTTTCTTTAATGTATTTTAGTGTCTGAAAGCTGCTGATAACGTGGCTTGTGAGAGCTGAGGCAGAGCAAAGCAAGAACTGAGGCAAAGCAAGGACTGAAAGAAGATCTGAGTGGTAGAAATGCTGTCATAAATTAAAAGCTGGTTGGGAGAAGTCAGCATAATGTGTCATGATATCTGTTCCACTGTGCTGTGCACAATCCTTCTCCCCAAACAGAGAGTCTATTGGAGAAGCCTTATCAGGGTACAATGAAGACAGCCAGCTGGCAGCTCCTGCCTGCCAGGCTCCAGAGTGCTGCCAGCTCACCTCTGCATGACGGGAGGGAGAGGTAGGGCACTGTGCTGCTGCACCCTTGGCATGTGAGAAGGCAAACAAAAACTTCTGGGGACAATGGTGCATAATGGAAAGAAGAGACTCCAGCAGCGATGTGTGTCGGTCACTAATTCCAGTGATGTCATATGCTGTAATGTCTGGGCCGTGCTGGGCAGGCAGCCTGCAGTTGTGTTGTCTCATGTCTGGCTGTATCCACAGGAAGGGACTGAAATCCCACACTGCACGTTTCAGAGACTTGGGTGCAAATTTTATATCTTTGAGCACACACTGTATTATACATAACACCCATAGATACATACACTTTTGTAGGGGCTGAATCCACAAATGACCACAGTCCCATTAATAGGCTTTGCTCCCCCAGGCTGTCCATCCTTGCTAGGGAGGATATGGAGAGCTCACAAAGAGGTTGTCTCTAAGTCCCACCTGCCTGATGGAATCAGTGGGGAACTGCTGAGAAGGTAAAGTCAGTTAGGCTCTGGGCTCTTGGTTGTAGCGCCTAGAACTGCTTTCACATGAAGACCTGCTTCCGAAAGTCCCTCCTGGATTGGTGGTTGTGTATTTTTAGAAGAAAATCCCTTCCCTCCTTTGCCATTAGACATGTATTTTTCTGTGTGTTGGTAACTGTGGTGATCACCCAGCTGCTGTTGGCAGCTGTTCCTCTGTGCCAATTTCTCCACATTTGCACCCAAATCCAGGTAGCTGACAGGGCTGATGGCTTTGCTAGACAGCAAGGCACCCAAAAGTCATGTGTTCATTGTAGCATCTGCCTCTAGTTGTGGATAGAAGCAATTTTTGAGGTCAGTTTTAGTGAAGAATCTTGGAAGACTTGGAGAGTTTACACTGAAACGTTCCAGCAGTGCGGTGCAAAGGAGAAGGTACCACTGAGGTACTCGGAGGGAAGGAGAGCAGGGAGATGAGGTATAGACACACTGATGAGACCTAGCCTTAAAAGAAAGAGCCCCCATGAAAGCTAGCAAGGAGGATGCATTAGCTAGCAAGAAGTTCTGAGATCTGGGAGAGCAGGAGCATCTCAACGTGGCAATGGATGTTATAGCTAGGCAAATCCAAATGAGGCATGTGATTTTAATAGGGCATTAGCCACCTGGGGAATCTACCTTCACTTGCTCACAGAGGCTAATGGTAGATGCTCAATCTCTTTTTACTCTGCTGTCAGCAATTAGAGACACAGCCCCACACAAGTATTTGACCTGAGCTACACAAATTTGCACTGTCTGTTTTGCACAGGGTCAGCAAATGCGATGCTTCTTTCTTGGCCTTAAAATCCATGGAAGTAAGATAAATATCAGCATGTTTGTGAATAAATGTATATTTTTACATTGGCTACAGGGATGATTTTAAGAACTGTAGTGAGCAGCTCTGCATGTCAGCAGGTATGGTCCAGCAGTGCCACTGTTGATCCTGAGCTGATAAACTGGGGGCAGAAACAGGAGAGGTGCCAGGGGTTTTTGTGAACGAAGAAGGGAAGATGAGGAGAAGGAGTTCTTGTGCTGCAGTGAGATTGAGGCCCAGTGGAGGAGTGCTGTGGTCCCCTGGGTAGCAGGATTGTCTCTAGGTTCTGGGCTTCCTCAGGAGTAACTAGAAGTTGGCCTTTTGCCCCAGCCATCTTCTCTGTCAGTAGGAATCCTTTACTCAGCAAGTATCCCAAGCAAGGGAAGTTAGAAAAAAAAGGAGGCTCCACACTGCCCTGTCCTTTCCAAGAGACAGCAGGAGTGTTGGTGGGAAGAGGTGCTGGAGGTCTGTAGCTCCATCCCTGCTTGCAGGACTGTCCCAGCATTAGGTCACATTGCTGTGGATTTGCATAGCTGAGCCCTGAGAACCACCACGGATGGAGATCCCACCACCTGCTCCAGCACTGTGCTGATCTCATGGTGAAAAAGCTTATCCTGATGGATGACAATGCCTTCCTCCGCTGGCATTTCATTAATCAACTCTGCATGCCAGGTTTCCCTGTCAGGACAGGAGCAGGCCAAGCAGAGCTTGGGAAAGCACTTGCTCCATGCTTTGTGGCATTGCTCTTGCCTGTGCTCTCTGCTGGCTGCATGCAGCAGCAGATCACCCCTGCCTGACCCTGCTCACCTGGGTGCAACAGGTATGGAGGGGTAAAATCAGGAGTGTGTGCAGGAGGAGGATGCTGGCAGAAAACAAGGTCTGCCAGGTGTGCAGGCAGGCTGTGGCTGCGTGGGGCATGAGTGAAGGGACGTCAGCAATGATTAAATGGGCACATGCTGGGAGGTCTCCAAGCTGGAGCTGCCACTGCTGCTTCAAAACAAGCTTCTTGACTGGGATCCCTCTTGTCCACCTGTCCTTCTCTTTTCCCTGGCTGTTCATTTGGTAGTATTGCTGCTGGGCATATGGCTCCCTACTGGCTGCTGTTTCAGTGCTGGTTTTTGGAAGATGGGGATCTCTTGTGCCTGTCTGTGAGGAAAGCCTTCCTGCCTTCCTCTCCCTTGACAAAGGCACTGTGTGCCACAGCTCAGCCTCTCCGATCAGAGGAAGAGCAAGGGAACAGCTACTTAAGAAGAGGAAAAATGTTAAAAAGGAGGGGACAGAGAAGGAAAGCTCACTTCATTTCCCAACCAAACCCCATCTGGGAGGGACCAGGCATGGGCAGGACAGGGGAGACAGGCAGGTCAGAAGACACAAATGATACTGGACACAGCAAGGCAGGAGAAGGAAACAAATTTGGTTTAGCCTGCTCCCAGGTCAGGAAGGCACAAGAGTAATGGAGGAATGGAGGAGACCTGTAACCCTGGAGAGGCAGCAGGGAACATGCAATAGGCAGACTCGGTCAAGACTCACAAAGCCAGCCATCTTCAGTGAGACTGGGAAGTCTCTGGAAGTGTCATACCTGGATCCCAAGGGAGGGGAGCTGTACTACACCACCCTACTGGAGCATGCCCACTCCTTCCACAGAGCTCAATGTAGCGTGGTGCTGGTCATCTCCCCTAATTCAAACCTACTGTTCGCTCACCCCTTGCTGATGGCTCAGCTGAGACCTCAGAGGCCGCTTAGCACAAGTGCCACACTGGGCTCAAGTCTGCAGTGGAAGTCCTAAGGCAACTGGCCAGGACCACATGGACAGCAAGGGAACATAGGTGTCCACATCCATAAATGGATAACAGGGTGAGGGGCGATGCCAGTGCTTTTTGCAGTATTGACCTGGGGTTGTGGTCAGGGAGGAAGAGACTGTAGGGAAAGACCTAAAGAAGGCTAAAATATGTGGCACAAAACAAGACCCGAGGCTGCTCTGTGAGCAAGGAAGAAGGAAGCCAGTTGCAAGCCAGGCATGATATCTGAGAGGCTGGCTGCCTCCACACAGCCTCCTCTGCCCTCTTGCTCGCCATTGTCCAGTGGCAGCTCTCCGTAGGCGGGCTGCTGGCAGAGCAGGGGCAAGGCGCTGCCTTGTGGGGCTCCAGTGAGCATAAGGAGAGGCCTTCGGGAGTGCAGAGGGGAAGTTATGCCCTCCTTAAGGGAGGCAGCCCTGGGGAAAGCACTAAATTCTATGCAAAAAGAATTAAAAAAAAAAAAAAAAGAAAAAAAAAAGAAAGAGGCAGAGGCATGCTGTGCTGTTGCTGGGCTGATGACGGGAATTAGTATCCGGCGGGACTTCAGCTAGCGGTGCTGGAGCGGGGCTTTTCCCCGGGACGGTGCCCGCCGGATCCTGCCGGACCCAGCCGCATCCCTTCGCGCCGGGGCGCCCCGAAATCTTCCGGGGAAGCCGAGCCGCTCCCTCCTTCCGCAGGGCTCGGGGGCTGGGTGAGGAAAGGGAGGTTCTGCCGTGTCCCCTCCTCTGCTCGCTCCGCCCGGGGCCGGCGGCGGGGAGCGGGGGGCGGCTCTCCGCGCCCGCCGGCGCCGCCGCCGCATCCCCGCCGCAGCGGAAGCCGCACCCCCGCCGCCGGGGCCGGCCGGGCGCATCCCCCCCCACACCCGGAGCTCCCCGCCCCGTCCCGCCGCCGCCATGAACCCGCTCTTCGGCCCCAACCTCTTCCTCCTGCCGCAGGAGCAGCAGGGGCTGCCGGGCGCGGAGCTGCCGCCGCCGCCCGCCGCCGAGCCCCTGCCGGGGGAGCCGCCCGCCGGCCCCTTTCCCGCGCCGCCCGCCGCCATGGCCCTCCGCAACGACCTGGGCTCCAACATCAGCGTCCTGAAGACGCTGAACCTGCGGTTCCGCTGCTTCCTGGCCAAGGTCCACGAGCTGGAGCGGCGCAACCGGCAGCTGGAGAAGCAGCTGCAGCAGGCGCTGGAGGAGGGGGCGGGCGGCCGCGGCCGCGGACCCCCGCGCCGGGACCAGGCGGTGCAGACCGGCTTCGTGGGTCCCATCCGCACCCTAGGGCTGGGGCTGGGGCCGGGGCTGGGGCTGGGGCCCGCCCGGGCGCTGGGATCCCCCGGCTGCCGCCCCGGCGCCCCAACCCAGCCCTCTGCTTTCTCGGCCGGCTCCCGCTTCATGCCCGGCACCATCTGGTCCTTCTCGCAAGCCCGGCGGCTCGGCCCGGGGCCCGAGACCACCCTGGTGCAGGGACCGGGGGTCTCCTGGGTCCATCCCGACGGGGTGGGCGTGCAGATCGACACCATCACCCCGGAGATCCGAGCCCTCTACAATGTGCTGGCCAAGGTGAAGAGGGAGCGCGACGAGTACAAACGCAGGTGAGAAGGGGTGCCGGGAGAGAGGGGTCCCAGCAGCATCCCCCGAGGGACCGAAACCATCGCCGGGGAGGCTGAAGGGCTCTGCCCGGTGGGCGCTGTGCGGGAGAAGCAGGGAGGGAAGGAGACAGCCCTCGCAAGACTTTCCATGAGCGCGGGCTCGAGGCAGCGAGAGATGGGGTTGCAAGGCAAAAATGGGAACTCCTGAAGGCATTTGACTGTGCCTGGGTCTCCTCACTTTCCTCCTCGTGTGTGAACCCTCTCGGGATGCTCGTTGAGCCTTTTCCCATCTTATCAACCCGGCATGAGGGACTAGAAATACCTTTCCAAGCAGGGAAGGAATAACATGACTCCAGGAGATGTGTTTTAAAGGGGAGGGGATCTGGAAACAATGGGGAAGGAGGAGCAGCCAGAAAGTAGGTGAGGAAGGTGGGCATGCAGCAGTGAGCGGGTTTGGGTTGAAAAAGGCTGCTGGGAAGAGGAGCGTTCTCTGGATATGTCGGAAGGTGTCGGGAAGCCTCTCAGCAGGGTAGCCGGCTCCCCCAGGCCCTTTCCCTCCCCAGTGATCTCAAACTGGCCTTCGCGGCAGAGAGCTGTGCTGAAGCACCACACTCCTCGGGGGCTTTCCTCTGGACCCAAAATAGCTGTGGCTTTGGCATGTGCCTTGGAGAAGGATGAAGCAGAATGCAAAGCTAATCTCTTGGCCGGTTCTTCTTTCCCGTGCAGGGTGGCTGCTGCTCTCCCGTAGCGCCGGCTGTGCTTTTGTTTCAGGCCAGTTTCCGAGGCTGCTCCCAGAGCTGCACGTAGGATGAGATCAGGCAGGGGCTGGCGTTGCGGGGTCAGGGCACGGCGCCGGGTGAGAGCGTCGCTGGCGACTGACACCACCAGACAGACTGATTTTTTTTCAGAAGTTATGGTGCTTTAGAACCAGTTAAAAGTAACTGGTTGTGCGCCCAACTACCCACGGAAGCTGTTCTGACCAGTTCTGCACAGCTATGGGCTCCGGTGCCAAGATCAAGGCTGGGGATCCAAGATGACACCTTATGCTTTTGGCTTTATAAGGCTTTGGCTGAGCAAACTTGACTGTCGATGCTCTGAAGGCACCAAGCAAGGCACATGGAAAGGAGGAGTTGGCATCTCTTCTTTCCCACTGATTATTGTGTGTACCTTAGGCTTTTTATTATTAAACCAGGGGTCTGGCTCCTTCTCCAGGGGTGAGCAGCGCTCCTTGCCTTGCATTTTCAGATCAGATAGCAGGGATCTGGAGCCACCTTTTTGGCCTGGAGAGCTTGAGCCACAAACGGGGTCAGCCAGAGAGGACCAAGTTGGGTTTGTTGATGCTGCTGAAACTTTGGGAGAATGGAGAGCTTTTAGGGGTTGTCCTGCTCTAGAAAGTGGGCTTTAGGGAAGGCTGCAGAGAGGGTGACAGAGGGACTGCTGAGGGTGAGCAGAGGGAGAACCACAAGCTGCTATGAGCCAATGTTATTGGTGGGATCTATTTTTGGAGTGTGTTACCAGGAGCTGGGGGAAAGCAGACCCCACCCCCAGACCCTATCCAGCACTGGGAACTTTCTGATGGGTACAGCCAGGTCCCAAACAGGGGAATGGGACAGGAGGATCCCGTTTCCACACCCTTTTCCATGCTGAGGGCTGACAGCAACATCCCCAGGGAGCTGAGACTTCCCTGTCATGGTGGGCTGTGATCTGCCACGGGGACAGTGCAGCTGGTGTCGTGCCTTTGCCACCTGCCTGGGAGCAGATGGAAGAGAGCATATTAACACAGGACTTCCCGGTTTATGACCTGTGGCTTGGGTGCTTGAGCTTGTGCTTTCTTCAGGGCGGTGTTGCTGCTGTGCACCCCACAGCACTTGGAGCAGTGCAGCAGGAGCTTCTCTGTGGATACACAAGGGCATGAAATTCAAGTCAGGGATCTAGGAAGGGCAATGGGGGCTATAGGGAGGGATGAGAATAGGTGCAGCAGCAGGACAGAGGCTTGCAGAAGCTGTGCTTGGGAGGAGTAAACTGAGGCTGGGTGGCCTGGAGAGGGGCAAAGGGTGCCTGTGAATATCATACAGACCTGCTAAGCGCTGGAGATCTGGGAGTCTCATCAGGTTTATGTTGTCTGCTACATCTGTATTTGCAAGTCGTTTTTATCTTGCATGTTAAAAGGACTTGCGTGTTAAAAGGACACGCTGGAGGTGTGGGGTGAGTAGTGTTACAACATGGTGTGTTAGAGTCACTGAATAGTTTGGGTTGGAAAGGACCTTTAAGGATTACCTAGTCCAACCCCCTGGCCATGGGGTTTCACTAGATCAGGTTGCTCAAAGCCCTGACCTTGAACATTTCCAATGATGGGGCATCCACAGCTTCTCTGGGCAACCTGCTCCAGTGTCTCACCGCCATCGTAAGAAAACTAATCCTTATGTCCAATCTAAACCTACCTTCTTTCAGTTTAAAACCATTGCGCCTTGTCCTGTCATTGCAGGCCCTGCTAAAAAGTCTTTCTCCGTCATTTTTATAAGCCCCCTTGTTTATTAAAAGGCCTCAAGAATGTCTTTTGCTGTTGATGAAATAATTGCCCTCCAAGGAGCTGTGCCAGGCTACAGGGCCTTCACCACTAAGGTGAAGCTCGGACCTACTTCAGACATGGCAAGTGCAGCCCAAAGCACGAGTGTGCACTAACCATGGATAGGGTGAGGCACCCCAGTGCCTCTTGCAGTGAACAGGATTTTTGAAGACGGGAAAGTTGTTTATATTGCTAAGTGAACTTGTTGAGGGGACTCGCCTGGTGGGGAGGGGGGATGCTGTAGGGACAGCACTGCATCTTTTCATGTCCCTGGCTTTAGGGGAGCGCTGTTCCATAGCTGGCGAGGAGATGGTTGGGTCTGCCTACTGCTGGGACCCTCCTGCCCTTGCTCTCTGCCTTCTGCAGTGTTTCAGCCTTTGGGCAGGTTGTTGCTTTGCAGCGGTGCAGGAAGGCCCCACATCTCCCCTTGGCGTGTGCTGGTGGCCATGGGGTTGTGTGGGGCAGCCTTGCTTCCAGCTGGCAGTGACCTGGCACGGCCGCTGGCCACGCTGGGCTGCGGGTGCAGTGCTGCAGGCAGGTTATTATTAGGAGTGGTGCATTGCAGGAGGGAGCAGGGAAGGAGCTAGGCAGAAGATGAGAAGGAGAGAGGTTCATAATGGATGGGTGCACAGATTTGTCTCTTGTGGGATGAATCGCTGTCTCCTTCTGCCTTTAAATTGGTGTTTATCTGTTCTGAACTCATCTTCCATAGGATTGGTATGAAATGAACTCTTACCAGGATTTGCAGTTGAGCTTTACTTCCCCAGTGAGTCTGGGATATATAGAGGTTTGGAGGGAGGCGGGGACCAAAAAAGAGGAGGTGCCTCACAGAGAAAGATGCTGCAAATTTTTTCTTGTGGTGGAAGGCGTTTTTGTCCCTGGGGAGGGAGGCCTTGTTTGAGCAGCTCCCATATAAGGGCAATTCTACCTTTTAACTTTCTTCTTTCTTTTCCCTTCATCTCTCTCTTTCCCCAAAGGGATGGGAACCCCCTTTGATTCCCCTTCTGGAGCTGTGGTATGGATCCAACATCAACATGAGGAGTGCACGCTTTGTCCTTGTTTGAGTAAGGAGCAGCATTGGTAGCTTTAAGAGCTGAGAAATTCATAAGTCAGGGCTCTCCCACATTGTCAGATTGTCCAGATACCCTGAGATAACAAGTGTGAGGGCTTCTCGTATACTTTCTGATTTCCTAGACCTTAGGATTTATTGTTCAAACTTGGTGTGAGTAAGTAAGAAGAGAGATTTTTCATGTCCTTGTGCAGAGACACAGTGTCTGTGTTGGTGCTTGCAAGCATTAAATAGAAACCAGAGAACACAGCACCAGGAAGGGTCCAGCTTTGGTTGCTTTCCCAGAGTAGTCTTGCTTTCTCGGAAAAATCTGGCGCTCCCAGAGGAGCGAGGAGCTGGGTAAGAATGCAGCAGCCCTGCCCCATGCCGTACCGCAGCACATGCCAGCCCACCTGCTCTATGGGATAGTCATTTAGCAAAGAGCAGTACAGCTTGATGGCCTCCCAATAGACTGTGGACTGGGCCAACACTGCAGCATGACCTGAGAGGACGATCTCATGCAGTGAAATATAATAATTGCTAGGGGATGTGTCTTTGTATAGCAATGCCGGGTACCTTGCAGCTCAGCCGCTTGCAAAGCTGCAGAGCCTAATACAGTACCCACCAGCCAGTCTGGCATAAACTGGGACACCCTATCCTGCTTCCTTCTAGGATGAAACAATGTTCTTTGATCCAACCTGTTATGCGGCAGTAGAGCCAAGGGCGCTTGTGTCCCTGCCCAGGCAGCGTGGCCCGGCACAGGGCAGCCCTCTGCATTGGTACAGGCAGAGAGCAGCTCTTCGTGTTGATGCATATCATGGTCACTCACACCGTGAGGTGGTTTGGTGTCAAGATTGGATTTCGTGCTTCTGGACAGCCTGAGCTGCGACACTGCAGACACACAAATGTGGTCACAAAAATGTGGCACATGGGGGCAACTCTGCAACATCTGCAAACCCCTTGTTGAGTGTTGGAGCTGAACCTCATGTGACCCAGGGCTGAGGGGCTCAGGGGTGGATGGAGAGGCCATGTATCAGGCCATGGGCCAGCCCCAGTGTGGCAGAGTGTGCAGTGCAGCTGCCTTGCAGAGCCTGGGTCGGTGTCCCCAGCTCCCCCCGTCGCAGAGCGGGCAGCCGTGGTGGGGCAGGGTTTGTGGCCAGGGGGCTGATGGGCTTGGCAGCTGCCATCGCCTGAAAACGAGAGGCTGTGCATTCCTGGGCACGTTCTCCTTCCCACCCCAGTGCCGTCATCCCCCCCTCTCGGATAGCTTTGGGGTGAGCAGCTGCCACTCCGTCCTCTCTCTTTGGCAGCCAGTGAGGCGAGGCCGATGGGATCTGACCAGCACGTTTGTCTCCCTAGATGGGAAGAGGAGTACACGGTGCGTGTCCAGCTTCAGGACCGGGTGACTGAGCTGCAGGAGGTGAGCATCGCTGTTCCCCCTTCCCCTGCAGTGCAGCTGCCCCCCACTGAGGCTGATTTGCTTGTCTCCCTCTGCTTGGGGCAGGAAGCCCAGGAGGCTGAAGCTTGCCAGGAGGAGCTGGCCATGAAGGTGGAGCAGCTCAAGGCAGAGCTTGTTGTCTTCAAGGGACTGATGAGCAATGTGAGTCCCTAACCCCTCTCTGACCCCACAGCTGGTCCTACCCAAGCAGTGGGCCTGTGTAGAAAAGCAGTTCCTTGGTGGGGCACAACTAGCACAGAGGTGGCCTGGCAGGGTGCAGTGAGCAAAGTGGGGATGCGGATGCACGAGCAGGGAAGTGGGGGCAGTGATTGCTGTTTGCCTTGCCTAATATTCCTCCTTTTTCCCCTTCCTGTGATGCTGTGGGTTCAGAACATCACAGAGCTGGACACAAAGATCCAAGAGAAGGCCATGAAGGTGGACATGGACATCTGCCGGCGCATCGACATCACTGCCAAGCTGTGCGATGTGGCACAGCAGCGGAACTGCGAGGACATGATCAAGATGTTTCAGGTGAGAAGCACACGATGCTGCTCCAGGCTCAGCTGCTGGCTCTGGGGAGGAGAGATCCCAAAGGAGGTAGAAGAGACAACACCAGCCCCCTGCCAGGGGAGACGCTTGGTCACCCTCACCCTCACTCCTTGCAGTCCCTTGCTTTCTGTCTCTCTCGGGAGGACCAGGCTAAAGGGCAGAGAGGAGGTGAAAAGCTCCAGATGTTGCTTTGGGCATCAAGAGTCCCTTCAGCCTCTTGCTGACCTGTTGTGTTGGGCCCGGGGACCCCACAGTGGTAGGGAAACAGCTGCAGGAGGGAGACAAGTTGCTCGAGCGTCTGTCTCTAATTCCATCTCTCTCCTTCCCCTTCCCCTCTCCGTCATCTTCTCTCTGTCTCTCTTCTCTGTCTCTGTCTCTTTTCTCTTTCTGGATGTTGCTGCCTTTCTGTCTCGCTCTTTGTCCCTACAGAAGCAACTGGTTAGTTTCATTCAGTTGGGAAATTTTACAAATTTTAAACTTACTATAAATAAGGTCGGACTGTATATATTGACATATTTCACCTTTTTCAGACTCTCTTTTTTCCTGTTTCTGTCACTGTGTTTCTCTGTCTCTGGACTGGGGTGGTGGGTGATTTGAGTTTTTCTGCAGTAAAACCACATTGTTTTTTTCTCATCAGATTCATAGATTCCATCTTTAGTTGCTTAGTTTTAATTTAAAAAAATGCTAAAACCATGTTTTATCCATTACATCCATTTTTAACCTGATCATAATGAGCCCATCTCTCTCTCTCTCTCTTCTCTTCCTTCCTTTCTGTCTTTCTCTCTTTCCTTGCCTTTCTGTCCCTCCACCATTCCTTTCCCCTCCATCTCCTCCCAACTACCTGCTCCTGACCTCGGACCCGGCTTCGTTTCTGTAGTCTCTGCACTTGTCTCCCGTTAAGGTCCCAGCCTCGGTGGGGCGGAAGCGGGAGCGCAAGCAGGTCAGCGATGAAGACACCTCACTGTCAGAGAGTGATGCCTCCCGAAAACCTGAAGAGGAAGAGGAGGATGAGACCACGGCCATGAGTATCAATGAGGAAATGCAGAGGATGCTGAACCAGCTGTGAGTGCGGCTGCTGCGCTCCTCTGCCGACAGTGTCGCGCCAGGCTCCAGCACCAGACTCCCTGCTGGTGCCCGGGATGGGGAGGGCAGGGGTGGTCTGCAGCTCCCCTTCCCAGCTGAGGGCAAGATGGGAGGTGCTACTGTGGAGTAGGTACACCCTGTGCTCTGTGGCACAGTGGGACTGACCCCCTCGGGAGTCCTGAGCCCACCCGTGCTGTGGGTGGGAGCTGCTCCAGCTCCCCCCCTCTTGCCCCCTTGCTACGTTTTGGGAGTCCCTGCCTGAATTTTCTGGGGCTTCTGACCATATAGCCAGCCCCTTCCCCATCAAGTGTTGTGTTTGGGCACATTTGAGTTCATTCTGGCCAGACCTCCCAGGAGCTGCAATCCTGCAAGCTCATGAGCAGGAGCAAGGCTTTCGGCACCGACACAGCCCCTGCCTGCCATGGTGTTCCTGCTGGGTTCTGATGTGCTGTTCCCTTATCCCCAGGAGGGAGTATGACTTTGAAGATGACTGTGACAGCCTCACGTGGGAGGAGACAGAAGAAACACTGCTTCTCTGGGAGGACTTCTCTGGATACGCCATTGCAGCCGCCGAGGCGCAGGGGGAGGTAATGGTGGTGTCAGGTTCCCTTGGGGATCCAACCTTGAGTTGGGACACCTGGTCCTGCCTGAGCCTGGGAAGATGCTCCCTCAGAAAACAGACTTCAGCTTGTCTATGCCTTTGCAGGCTTGTACAGATGCTTTCCTACCCTTTCTACTTGAATACATGAATACATTGCCGCATCCTTGTTGTCTCCTTGTTAGAGGCACACCAGGGACCTGTAGCCTGAAGGATGTGCTGAAAGCATGGTCCACACACCTAAGGGAGCCACAGTCCTCCCAGAAGAGAAGATCTCCTCTCTCTGGGCTGGTCTGTGGTGATCCCTTGCTCATGTTCTCCAGCCTGTCTGCCCAGTGTGCAGCAAAACTGCCCAAACAGAGGCCTCAGTGTCTGGCTAAAGCCCTTGTCATCCCACATCTTTGGCCCCCACCAGTCCCTGGGGATGTGTAATGCTTGGGAATGGTCTGTGGTCCCCAAAGCTTCCATGCATTGCTGGGCTTGTTCTGGCTTGATGTGCTCACTGCCCAGTGTGGCGAGTTCTAGGTCTCCTAACTCCATGTTGGCAGAACTGACTCATGCCTTATATGTGCTACACTGGATATGTTTCTTCCTCTTTTTGCAGTGTTGCCAGTTCTTTCTCTGATTTCTCTCTCTCTTGCCTTTGATTCCTCATGTTGGACACCTCCCTGCCTCTAAACATGCCATCTGCTCTCCTCAGCAGCAAGATGACAGCCTGGAGAAGGTGATCAAGGACACGGAGTCACTGTTCAAGAGCCGTGAGAAGGAGTATCAGGAAACCATCGACCAAATAGAGGTGGGAGAAGGAGGAAGTGGGAAGGGCATGGCACAGAAGGGTGTGAAATGGGGGAGGGAGACACCATGCTGGAGCAGTCCATTGGTAATGGGGACAGCAGCCCCTCGTCTGGCTGTGCTCACTGCCCTGCACTGCACTGTGCCCTGGGCTCATCTCTGCACCATTTCCCTTGGGCAGCTGGAGCTGGCCACAGCCAAGAACGACATGAACCGGCACCTTCACGAGTACATGGAAATGTGCAGCATGAAGCGAGGCTTGGACGTGCAGATGGAGACTTGCCGGCGGCTCATCACCCAGTCTGGGGACAGGTGAGCTTAGCAGGAGGGATGGGATACCCATGCTCTGGAGCCAGGGTGGTGGTGAGTGGGAGCTGAAGGACTCCTGCCCTGCCCTCATGTGGCATGGAGTGAGGGCAGTTTCCAGAGGCTGTTGGACTTCTGGTTACCAGCCTCCACTCAGGTCATGGTGCCACCTCTGCAGAAGTTGGGCTGCACACAGGAGTCTGTTTTGACAGGTGAAGCCAGACACCCCTGATGGAGAGTGGTGCTGCCATTGTTGCAGGGACATTGTATAAGTCCCCAAAGGCCTGTGGAGCCAGGGTGGCTCGAGGCTGGGGACCTCTGTCATGGGCTTTCACAGACCCCTAGCCTGACATGCCATGTCAGGGGCCTGCTCTGGAAAGGCCCCTCCAGCATCTCCCCCAGCTCTGCTTCATGCTCTTGACCTCTTGGTTGGTGTGCTTTGGAATACCCTCCCCAGCCCCTAGGGATTCCCACAGACTCACACATGCCCCAAGGGAGCAAGAGGGGCACTTCAGCTTCTCTCCTCCCTGCTCTTGTGCCCCCTGCCCACACTAAACAGGGTCCTTTCCCTCCTCCTGGGTGATGCTGTGACCGCTGCCCTTTGCTCTACTCTGCAGAAAGTCTCCTGCCTTCACCCCAAGCTCCAACAGCGAGTCAGCCCCGAATGAGGAGAGCGAGGAATCGGACCGCGATCCACCCAGCGATGCTTCTATCAGATAATGAGGGGAGGCCCTGCTCCCTTGGACCCCCTTCCTGGCATGGGGGTGCCTGAGTCACGCCTGGGAGAGACTGTCAGGGACGTGGAACCACTGGTAAACGTCTGTCACCCAGGCTCACTCCCATTTTGGGGTGCTTGGCAGATCCCACACACCCCCCTCACCGGATACCTTGCAAATGGGAATAGCTAGATAGACCTGAGGGCCCTTGCCCGGGCTGCTCTGCCTTCAGCCCCTTCTCTATTCCCTTTCCCTGCTTTGGTTAAACTGTGGTTTGGGCAGGGAGGCTCCAAACCTGCCACGGTGGCGTTCTCCAGGACCTGTTCCCAGGCGCCCCCAGACCCACCTCCTCTGGCCTCCGTCCTGGTACACTTGACTTGCCCCCTGCCCTCCCTGCGCTACACGGAGCTGAATGAGAGCCGTACCTCCCTGCAAACTGGACCTGACACTGGTGCCAACTGGACCGAGCCCAGGGCTCTCTCTGTCCTTGCTGCTGGCCGGGCGCCTGGCTGGTCCTCCTGCCGTGCTGGGCACCCTGAGCCCTCCCACCCCTCCTGCGGGTTGAGGGCCGAGTCCCGCTCACTGTGCACTTTGCTTTGCCGCCCGTCGGCGATGCGCTCACGTCTGTGTTACGGGGGCGAGCTCATTAAATGGGACAATTTCCTTTTCTACAGCTTCGCCGGGTGTGGGGTCTCCCTGTGCTGTCGCGGGCGATGCGTGGCTTGAGGCAGGGGGTGTCCTCCACCAGACCCCCAAGCCCACATCATTGGGTCCCCCCCTGGGGCAGTCCTGTCCCTTGGGCTTGCCAGGTGGGACTGGCAGGTGGGACAGTGGTGAGATCCCTTTTCTGAGAGCTGCTGGCCCTCAATAGACTGTAGCATCAGTGTTGTGGGGGCTGCCTTGTTCTTAACGTGGAGCATCATGGATGCTGAGGCTGAGGGATTGAAAATGAAGCTGATTCTGGCTTGTGACTTGTGGACCTTCCTCTCCCAGTGCCTGGTCTCCTCTGCCATGCCGGGGCATCCCAGAGCACCTTCTCACCTGTCCTCAGTCCCACATCCAACCTTGGTGTAACTGCAGTGGGGGTTCCCCTGTCTCACCATCTCTTACAGCATTTGCCTGGCTGGCCTGTGGCATGTGCTCCTCTGGTGATGGGAGGCTCGGGCCTGTCAGGGTGTCAGGAGGGGATGAGCAGCCTGCTGAGAGGCAATGTGATCCAGAGAGGCAGTGTCTTCTGGAGAAGCAGTGTGATCCACTGAGCAGTGGATTCAGGCTGCAGTTAAGGCGGGTGAAACTCTGGAGAAAAAAAGCTTCTCTCTAAACATTCTGAAGGGAAAAGAAAGTACATAGCAGTAGAGTTTTTTGGATCATCTCTGATATTAGGTGAGGTAGATAAAATGGGGGCTGAGCAATGCAAGAGTTTCTCTCTGTAGGTTCATCTTGGGTGGCCAATGTTGCCCTGTGCTTTAGCTGGGAACGCTGTGGCATCCGTGCACCCCAGCACAGAGTGTCAGCATTTGGGCAGGGTGAGGTCCTCTGCCTGTGCCTGTAAGATGTGTTAAGGCATGTGTTGGTGTTTCAGTGTGGGCTGACCTGGCTGGTTAGAGCTGGCAGGGAGGTGAGTCCCTGCAAATGGCAGAAGTCAGCAGCTGAAGAAACCTCCAGGCCAGAGTGGAGCTGGGGCACTGCTGCTGCTGGTGCTGGGAGATGGCAGTTCTGCAGCAGGTCTGCTGTGGCTGGGCTCCAACTCACCAGTGCCACCTTCACTTCTTGAAGGCAAGTCGTGAGAGTGTTTCACAGGAGCAGCAGGGTGCTGGGAAGCAACAGAGGTGTGTTCCCTTGTCCTGGCTGCCTGTGGCTGTGTGGGTAGATGGGAGGTGTGTGCCTCAGTACCTGCCGTGGTCCTCACCTCCGTGCTGCCTTGTCCAAATTTCTTTCCCTCTTCGCTTTTTACTTTTCTTCCTAAAAGAGCTAAAGCCAGAGGAAATATTTTAATAGTCTTTTACTTTCAAGTGATGATGCTTCACACACTGTAGATCAGGGATCACTCTCTGTCTTGCCTGAAGGCTCTTC
This sequence comes from Platyrinchus mystaceus, assembly GCA_035041135.1. NCBI lineage: Eukaryota > Metazoa > Chordata > Aves > Passeriformes > Tyrannidae > Platyrinchus > Platyrinchus mystaceus. Next base: position 27,358,826 of record JAWWLV010000001.1, on the reverse strand, counting down.
TGGTTTATGCAAATCTCCTTTCCTGTACATGTCTTTGCAGCATTTTCTGCTCTTTCTCTGCTGTGGAGAGCTCTGTGAGTGGCTGGCAGCATCTGTTTTCCCCCGTGCATAATGCAAGACATGCATACCTTTGCCTCAGTACTGCTTAAGGAACCCACAAGACTGAAGAGAGATTTCAAGCTTGAAGCACAGAAGGACTGACATCTCTGCCACGAGCAGTCATTGCCCAGAGGAGCAGCAGGTGCTGCTAGACACCCGTGTACCAGGACATGGGGACCCCAGCCCCACACTGCTTGACAGAACTCCATTTGCAGTGAAACAGAGATCTCTGCCACCCATGTGTGCAAGATGCTGTTCTCTGGTGAATTGTATCACCAGCAAGAGGCTCTGTTCCCCCACCAGTGACATCTGTGAACTACTCAATGCTGTGTTGCTTAATGCCATCCCTTTTCCAGGACACCTCTTGGCAGTGCCTGCTCAGGAAGCAATATCAGTTCCTGTCTTACTTGGTGTCCATGCATTAATGTGGATATTTAATGTTGAAGTATTGTCCAAGCATGGACTGAATGGGATTCCATGGCAGGATGCATCCAGGCAGTCCCTCTGTCAACATCCAGCTTGGGGCTGTTTGCTGCTGGCCGGTGACCTCCATGGACATTTGTCCAAGACCATCCTTTTAGGATTGAGTCTCTGGATTGGCAATGAGGTCCTCCCACTGAATATTTACACAGACTGGTTCATCAGCTTCCCCACCCCTCGGAAGTCATGTTGGCAGAGGCTTACTTGTGCAGTCTGGAAATATGCTAGTGGTTACTCTGGCTTCTTCCTCCCCAGCATTTGGACTGCTTGCCTAGGTGAGGACAGGCACAACTTTTATATCAGCTGCAGGAGTGGCACAAAACCCCTCCCTTGAGGCAAATGCTGTCCCTGGGCTGGGACATCCATTTCTGAGCATCCTGCCTCCATGAGGCACTGAGGGACACAATCAGCCTTTGAGCTGGAGTGAGAGATGCAGTTCTCTGCCGTGGCTGCTGTACTCCATGCTCCTCATACTGACATCAGCCTCTTGGCAAGGGCCTTCAGCAGGCAGTGCCAGGCATGCTCCAGAAGTGAGCCATGGCTCCCTGCTGAATGCCTTTCTGATCCTCTGGCACCTAGGGAAGGGGTAGGGAAGGTGACTTCAATGCCACAGGATCAGAAAGGTGAGCCATGGTCTTGGGACACCCAGTCTTCAAGGCGGCTCTGAGCTAACTTCAGCCTCTTCAGGAACTTCCTTGGAAGAATCCTATGGGAATGAGTCCTTCACAGGAAAGGTTTCCAAGTAAGCTGGTCAGTATTCAAGCACTGCCTCCAGGCTCAAGAACAGCGCATCTCCATGAGCAAGAAATTGAGTGAAAGTGGCAAGAGAACTGCTGATGAACAAGGAACTCCCATCAATACTCAAGCACAAGCAGGAGATACGAAGGAGGTGGAACAGATGAGCAGAAGAGTCAGCATGAATTCACTAAAAGTAAATCACATGACCAACCCCATTGCCTTCTACAACAAGACAACAACCTGGATGGATGAGGGGAGAGCAGTGGATATCGTCTGCCTGGACTTCAGCAAGGTTTTCAACATTGTCTCTCACAACATCCTCATAGGCAAATTCAGGAAGTATGGACTGGATGAGTGGACAGTGAGGTGGATTGAGAACTGGCTGAATGGCAGATCCCAGAAGGTCACAATTAGTGACACATGGTCTAGTTAGAGGCCTGTCACTGATAGTATCCCCCAAGATTCAATACTGGACCCATTATTGTTTACCCTATTCATCAGTGACTTGGATGAAGGGGCAGAGGCCTCCTCAGCAAATTCACTGATGACACAGCTGGGAGGAGGACCTCAGCAGGCTGGAGGGTTGGACAGAGAGGAACTATCTGAAATTCAACAAAGGCAAAAGCAGAGTCCTGTGCTAGAAGAATAACTCCACATTACTACCCAGTGCAGGCTGGGGGACAACCTCCTGGAAAACAGCTCTGTGGAGAAGGCCCTGGAAGTCTGATGGACAACAAACTGTCCATGAGGCAGCAGTGTGCCCTTGTGGCCAAGCAGGCTAATGGTATCCTGGGGTGCATTAGACAGAGCATTGCCAGCAGGTTAAGGAGGTGATCTTGCCCCTCTCCTCAGCCCTAGTGAGGTGAATCTGGAGGGCTGTGTCCAGTTCTGGGCTTATTAGTGCAAGGGAGACATGGAGCTCCTGGACAGGTCCAGTGGAGGGCAACAAAGATCGTGAGGTGAGGAAGCAGCTCATGAGGAAAGGCTGAGGGAGCTGGGCCTGTTCAGCTTGAAGAAGAGATGACTGAGAGGGGACCTCATCAGTGTGTACCAGTATCTGAAGGGAGGGTGTCAAAAGGAAGAAGCCAGGCTCTGTTTGGTGATGCCAAGCAATAGGACAAGAGGCAAGGGGCAGAAACTAGAACATAGTAAGTTCCACTTGAACAAAGGAAGAACTTTACTGTGCAGGTGACCAAGCTCTGGAACAGGTTGCCCAGAGAGGTTGTAGAGTCTTCCTCACTGGAGATATTCAGGAACTATCTGGGTGCAATCCTGTGCCACGTGCTCTAGGATGACCCTGCTTGAGCAGGGAGGTTGGACCACATGACCCGCTGTGGTCCCTTCCAGCCTTCTGCATTCTGGGATTCTGACCAGGCCCACTGAGTTTCTTGATGAATACTAGCAGAATTTCCCACAGAGAGGGTGGGGAGCATCGCTTTCCTTGCACCTCACTGCATGAGTGTGGGATGGTTCTTACTGGCTTTAGAGAGACTTCAGTCAACCTAACCGCTTAGTAGCCCAGATCTTCTTCCCTGTGTTAAGTGAGCCTGTGCCATGCCTTCACTCATTCCTGGATCTGATCTATTTTAGATCACATCACTGAAAGAGTCTGATTTGTCTGTTGAGTCAGTTAAGGTCCTGTATTTTCCACCCAGCACCCTTCTGCTGAAGGCGCTTTGTCACTTGTCCTGCACGACTTGCCTTTGTGTGAGTTAGCTTTTCCTCATATCGGGATTCCTTAGATGGACCTAAATGTGATGCTGACTGCCTTCCCTGGGACAACATTTGATTCCCTGGTAACCTGTTCATCTTTTTTCTTAGCCAAGAGTTAAGGGAGGTCAAAGCTTCATAGAAAGTTGTTCTTGTTTCTAGATTTGAGCTGGGAGATGGACTTTCCTAAGCCTTGTACTTTTGGTCATACTCTTTATATGTTTATGGTTGTTGCTGTCTCGGGTGCCTGTGGCACAGGGTATCCCAGAACTTGCATGTGATGATCAAGTATGTGGAATACTCTGGCTATAGGTAAGAAAACTCCTTTCAAGAGAAGAAGTCAGAAATAATGCAGAATACGGTGGGAGTGCTGCCTCACTGGAGATCCATCTGGATGATGCATGGACAGGCTCCTGAAAATGTCTGGCAAGCCCTTACACATGGTGATTAATGCTGGGAGTGATAGTAAGATAGCATGAACTGGAAGGGCTGCAGGCAGCTTTAGGGAAGCCTAATCATTGCTTAATCTTCCAATGGATGTATGAGAATGTGAGAAAAGTTTTAGATGTGAATTTTCTAGATTTTTTCACTTTCCCTTGAGACAGAGCAAGGAGAGGACGCAGTAGGTCCTCTGGTGGGGGGGGATATAGATGTCATAGCTTGGAGAGCAGCTGTAAGAGCTGGATACTAAGGTAACACTATGGAAAAGGAGCTCAATTGGCCATCAAAAGGCATCATGATCAAGCTGGACCAATATCACCAGAGATGGGAAGAGGCAACATTTTCAGCTCCCAACAGCAGACTGCATCTGGGCAAAGTGCAAGAGGAAATTGGAATTCTCAGGGTAGGAGGAAATGTAGTTAATTGATATTTTTAATGTTCACAATCACACGGTAGAACTGCTAGCTCAGTCTAACCTGTTGGGTAAAGGGGGAAAATAGGCAAGAGCGATTGTGAACTGAGTTTACGAGCTGTGTTAAAAAATAACATTCACTCTAGGGATGATATCCAAGTCACATGCTCTGACACAATTTCATCAAGGCATTGAAGGGTCTTTTATATACTCCTGAATCCCTCCAAAAAACATCTGATGTCTCTGCTTTGTGTGAAAAGGAAAATTACGTTGTCGTGGGAGATTTTGGCTGGGGATACCAAAGAATATGCTGTGCCAGGGAGAGTTTCTCATCAATTTACAAATGATGTCATGTCCAAGTAAGGCAATGATTTTAGATGTACTTATGACAGATGAAAATTGGGTTAAGATTGATGGTTGCCTAAGGACAAGGGATCAACCAAGAAACAAACTGAGACTTCAGGCAGGACAAAAATGTCAGCAGAGAACTGCATGGTGTTGTGTAGCTTTTTCATTGAGTGAAATAAGTGAGAGATCTTTGAAAAGGGCAGAGTTTTTTCAGCTCTTCAAAAAGCTGTGATTTAGTACACATGAGAAGCTAGCTTTCAGTGAACTACTTCCTAGAATAAGTGGCCTTGTGACAAAAGTACTTAGAAATAAGAATAACTAATAAAAATAATTATAAAACCTGACCTAAATTAACAAAAATAAACCTCATAACAGCAACTGTGGGTAGGAGAATAATTCAGCTGTATAAAAAGGTCTTCAGCTACTCACATCACCTCACAAAAAAATATCTGGATGTCTAAGGACACTAACAAGTTGTTTCAGTTATATTTAAAGAAAAATCAATCCTAATAGTAATATTTTTTTCTTGGCTGAAATTGGGGCGAAAAAAAATCAAAACAAGGCAAAAAAAAGAAAAGTACTCACCAGATAAGTCTGTTCTGTCTATGAAAAGAGAATGTGGTCAGAAGGGAATGATGAAGCACTTTTCAGGCCATTAGCAAATAAGGAGGATCCTTGAGAGGATCTTCTCCAGGTGAACACTGCTACATTTCCAGGCACAGATGACACAGAGCACGCTAATGTGGAGAGGTGCATCAGGGTGCTGTAGTGATGAACAAGCCACTGCTCAAAGCCTGAGGCTGCTCGGGGAGATGGAGTGAGCGATGCAGAAAATAAAGCGTGGAGCCATCAGTGTGTTCCTGCAAACGGTGTTTTGCACAGCACAGTCACCCCCCTGGTGAGAAAAAAGCAGTGGCTGCTGAAATCCATGGTTTGCTGAGGTCAGTTTTTAAATGCATCGGGGAAGACATTTAAAGAAAAGCCTGGGTGGACGGGCGAGCAACTGACGTCAGTGATTAGTCTGACAGGCCATGTCCGAAAGCCAATGAGAAACCAGTGGAGGGGGGAGGAGGGGAGACATCGAGAAGGAATGGAAAAAATCTACACACATTTATAGAAGGACAAGGAATTGACAGACAAAACTGAGACCATTCTTGGTATCTAGAAATGGTAGGCTCTTAAAGAGAATAAATATCTCACTCAAAAATGCCAAGAGACATTACGGAGTATATTTGAATAGAGTCAAAATACGTTCTGTTGCCATACATATACAGCCATGCAAAGACACATCTACGAGCAAGAAATATTAGTGACTAACCTTCCTTGTGACAATGGGAAAGTTGGAAAGACTTAGGGAGCAGGATTCCCAACCTTGTGCAAGTTCTCAGCCAGGCGCAGAAGCAGATGGCATTTTTAAGTATCTTTTATCCACATGTGACATTGGTGTGATTTGTCCTGCTTTGCATCAGAAACTGGGAGAGATAGAGCAAAGACTCCTAACTGTGATTCCAGGCTGGAAAAAAAAAAATGTTTCAAGACTGAAAAGTTTTGCTATTTTGCTCCTTAAAAAAAAGACCAGTGAGCATTTTTGCACAGTGCCTAAAGTCAGTTCACAGTAACATTTTATATGGAAGTTTAGTCAGGCTGGTAAAGGCATACTAGGAGTCGAAGGAGATGGGAAGCTGGAGGCCATCTGCCATTTGGTGCTGAGGGTCCAGCACCTAAACCAGTATCCGCCTTGGCAACTAAAAGGTTGGAGTTTACAGAGATTACAAACCACTTTTTTTTCTTTCTGTCCCAGGACTCAGGGCAAGGTCAACAAAGGTTGCTTGCTTGTTTGGTGGAGGTTTGGGCAATGTTAAAGAAAGGCTTTGAGACCCACAATGTTCGAGTCGCGTCCCCTCCCCCCACTACATGTATTGTTTCTCATTTAGCAACCTTGAATTTCACCTACCATTTTAATAACCCAGTCACTCGCTCCCAAGATCCTTCTGCACCTTTCCACAGGCTGATTCAGTGTTCAGTGTTTTGGATCATTTTGCATAATCAACAGACCTTGGCACCCCATGCTCCAAATTGTTCTGAGGGTGTTGAATGGTGGGGCAGATGTCCTCAGATGCTTGACACTCATACCTTCTCTCTGTCGTCACCAGCCTTGCTGCTAGTTTAAAACCTGCAGAAGGTGATTTTCCCTTTGCTAGGGCTGTTGTTTGAAAGGTTCTGCCAGCCTGTTTTTTCCTAAATCCTCTGGCTTTTCATCATGTGGGGGGTTGAGGTGAGTGGTGAATTACTTACAGCACAGTTACCTGTTCATCCATTTCATGCTGGAGACCATCCAAGTCTGGCACTTGATACTGTGCTGCCCTTTAATGTCACGGACACATTCTCAAGTCCTGATGCTTCGGTTTGCAATTGCGGCTTCATCTCATTGCTGTCAAGGAAAATCTCTTGTCTGGCAATACTCCAAAGCTCCTCTGATGGCAAAACATCAACTTTACTTTTCTGTCATGGCCCTAAGCTTCCCTAATCACTCCCACACCATCTTATGGCTTTTTGGCAGCTTTCTTGTCTCTAAGATGTGTTGAACAAGGTTTTCATATTTTCTATTTGTCACAGAGTCTCCTGAAAATATGCCTTTTTTTTTTCTTTAGTCTCTTAAGATTCATTCTCTAGTATTTATGAGTTTTTCTTTTATTTTCATTTGATTACAGCTTCGCTTTTTGATGGCTGCCTTTTCAAATTTTATGCAGTAAAGTATAACCCAGCACTACTGTTCCTTGTAGGAACATTTAATTGAGAATAACTCCCTCGAGAAGATGACACTTCTGTAGTAAGGTAATATATGGAGGTAAGTCAGCTGTCCTAGAGTAAGAGATTGCATTCAGCTCAGAAGACTACGTAACAAATTATTTGTTTTTGCAGTGTGCACACAGTACAATTGCTCAAAGGTAGGCAGCGTGTTTTTGATGAAATGCCTGCATTCTGTGAGTACTGCTGGAGCCCACAGGGGTATTTGCTTACCCTGCATTTATGTCATGAACATGCATTTTGTGAATGGCATTTGTTATGAAGGAGTTTGGAACATTATTGTTTAAGGTGTCTTTTATCACTCTTCAATACTTGCCTTCTGTCATAGTCTTTCCATTAGAGATCTGTATCTCCTCTTCCTTGCATTGATCTTGTCAACTGCTTTGCTCTAAGATTGATTTACTTCAGTAGTGGACAGAGTATGTTTAAAATGTCCAGGATCTATTTTTACTATGCTTACGCATTCACCATTTTGTTACATTTTGTTGTGATTTTTCAAGTGACCTTAATTACTTTACACATCTGCTCAAGCTGATTTTCACTATATGGCATCTTCCTTAAAGCTGAGGTTTCATGCTGACATCTCAAGAAGAAGGTGGTCTGAGGACAACTAGCCCTTTCTTGGGGAAGTAATCCATGTGTGATAGCCTGTGCAAATGCCAATGAGGTATAAAATAATTTCTCTAAATGTTCAAAGTTGCCAGAAAACTAAATTTTCCCATAACACCACTGCTAATTACCACTAGCTGTCCTAAAGCTGAAAATAAAAAGGTACAGTTTACCACCCCTAGAAATGGTTGGCTGCCCATCAGAGAGCTTTCTGTCAGCACAGCCCTGCAAAGGAGTGAACCCAGATCCCAGGTCCATCCCTCTCCCATGATGGCGCAGTGCAGTGAGCCCTGGTGCCTGGCCAGTCGAGGGAGGCAGTCAAGCCTTCAGCCAGGATCGGTATCCTTCTGTGCCTTCCCCTTGCAAGGTGTTCACAAACCAGGATACATCTGGCTAATCACAGCTGCTCTTGGAGTTGGTTTGTCCCAGCAAAGTGGTGTGATCGCTTTTCACTCCTTCGCTGAACAAGAGGCTCCTTACGTTTGCCTGGGCACCTGCCTTGCCAGACCAAGCATTTCTGTCAGCTTTCCTTAGAGATGCTGTAAGAACAAACCTAGAGCTCCCCTCCTTTGGAGAAAACTCTTCTCCATAGATAGAAGCAGCTGCCATAGCAGATCTCCCATCTTTTTCCCAATGCCATCCACAGTAACACGTCAGTTTTTCAAATTGACCAAAAAAAAACCCTTTGTTTTTTTAGGTCAGGGTTGCAGTTCTCAGACAGGCTGGCCACTGAGCCAGCTTTTCCATCTGCCCGGAGGGGCCTTGCTGTGGTGCCAGCTGTAGGCACAGTGTCTGGATGCAAAATGAGGATTCTGGAGAAGAGCTGTGCTTTTCAGGGAGGTTATATGAGAGAGGAAACCAAGCCCTCTAGGCAGTCCAAAAGTTGCATGACTTGTTTGCCACACTCGTTCTCCCTGTTTCCATACAAGACCAACCGTGTTTTAAAGACTGTGATTCCTGGCTTGCGCCTTGCCTGAATACTTTTATCGTTTTTCTAGGAATTTCAAGCAAGATTGTAAACTAGTTGAAACAATATTTTAAAACACAGTGAACATTTATTCAAGCCGTTCCCAGCAATCGTTGGTCTGAGAGCACATACTCTTCCCTGCACCCCACCCCCCCAGGTTGTATGATCTTGCTCATTCCCACAGCAGTTTGATCTCAGGTTGGATAGGGCTTGCTCTTGTTAAATAACAAGAATTCTTTGCTCTATATGAATTTTCAGGCACCCTTATCTCGCTTAGGAAACATAAGGCTTTTTAGACAAAGATTCCAGATTTTAACCCTCTTCAAAATATATTTGTTTTACATGGGAAAACAGGCATATCCATCCCTCCCCCCCCTCCCCACCCCATGAGGTGTTTCAGTAGCCTCTCTGCACTTCCAGATTATCAAGCAAGGCGCTGACTGGCACGCACACAAATATGCACACAGCACAGCCATTTAAAGCACCCAAGCACAGCAATCAAGGACAGGATGGGACCAACCCAAGACTCATTTGTAAGCCTGACAGGTCTGCAGGCTACACCTCTCCTCAGCAGAAACCCAGCTCCATGGGAGGGCTGCCTCCAGTGAGCCCCAGCATCAGGCAGCTCCCATTTAACTCCAGAGTTACCTAAAGCTCCCATGGGGCCATCTGTGGGATAAACCAGGTATTCCTGCTGTCCCAGGGCTAATGAGCTGCTCAGAGTCCCAGCTCCTATCCAGAAGCAGGTTATTTAACCTTTTTCTTTTTGCAACACAACTTTGAGTCATCGCCCTCTAGTCCAGCAAACATTTAATTTTTACGCAGCTCAACCACTGGAGATAAGCAGCTCCAGGAAGCTATGTCCAGCATACCTTGATCCTGGGAGTTTTAAGTCCTCCAGCTAAGTCCTTGCTGCATCCAGATCAGGATCTAAAGCAGGGTCCACACAACAGCTCCAACCCTGCCTGCCAAAGAGAGAATAACACATCAGCCCTGAGATGTTAAATTAAGCTGCTAAAAATGGAGGGCCACGTGATTTTGTGCAGTGCATCGCTTATCTGTCCTAGCACTCACAGGTCATGGAAGGCTCCGTCCCTGCCCAGCAGTGTTCCTGCTTCCAGAGGTAGCACAGGGAGTCAGAGGGCTGACACTCACCTTGCAGAGATTTGCTGCTCAGCAGCTTAACTGCAACTGCCCCTCCTTACGCAGAGAATTAAGCCAGAATTAAGACTAGCCACCACCATGCTGACACTGGCCTCCGACACGTCCCTAGGCAGCCATTTCCTCTCGGGCAAAGCCAGTTCATTTTAAAAGGTAATAGCAGATGAAATATCTTCCTTGTCCCCTACTAAGGCAAGGGAAGAATTATTGATTTCTTTCTTGTGCCCTTTATCAAACCAAGTGCAAAGTCACCTTGCTCAGTACTTTATCCTGCATACGCCCATCAGACATGCAAATCCAGAGGCAGAAGATGGCTGGAGTCACAGAGCTGCTTTCCTTTCTACCACACAGCAGTCTTGTGAGCACAGCCCTGCACCACACCTTATTTTGGCTCACAGGCAGGAGCCTTGCCTCTCCCATGTGGAACAAGCAGCTCCCCAGGCTGCACGCATCAGCCACATGCAGCAGAGACTGTGCCATGCAGGCACCTGCATCTGTTCATTACACACACCCCCCTCTATTTCCACTGACAGACAGACAAGGCATTTCAGATGGTGATAACTTTTATTGATGTAAGGTGGTACACAAACAGATCAGTTTCTATCAGCCTCTCCACCTCCCCCAGGCTCGGGGAGAAGTTGGAGGAGTGGGGGAGACAAGGGAACAGAACTGGCCTCTCACTGCAGAATGCAGAGCTAAGCGGTGGTGAAGAAGGGCAGGGGCTCCAACAAGGGAGAATCCTGCTTCCCTAGGCAGCAGGGGGGCTTGTGTGCTCGGCTCACTCCTTGGATGCCATGTGGACCATCAAGTCCACAACACGGTTGCTGTATCCGTACTCGTTATCATACCTGGGGACAGAAAGTAAGTGCTGTCAGGGCCGACCGAGCAGTCCTTGCATCCCTTCTTCCATTCTTCTAGCTTCCTTGCCCCATTCTACACAACTGATCCAGGCAGCTTCCCATCCACTTCCAGTAAAGAAAGCGATAAGCATCCCACCCACCCCTCCAAGAGGGGAAGGAGAAAGCAATCTCACTCCATCGAGACTTGTTACAAGCTGGAGCCAACCCTACTCCACAGGTCTGTGTATCCGCCTGGACTGCCAGCAGTGACCAACAGAACCCAACTCTGTAACCTGCCTGTGCCAGCCCCAACCAAGGCTGCACCTACCAGGAAACCAGCTTGACAAAATGGTCGTTCAGTGCAATGCCAGCACCCGCATCAAAGGTGGAGGAATGGCTGTCACCATTGAAGTCACAGGAGACAACCTGAAACAGAGGGGAAATTGTAACTCACAGCTACCCAAGATCCCAGCAAAGCTGCTGCCAGGCACAGAAACGAGTCAAGCGACGGTAACCACAGGCCAGGAGACTAGGAGTTCCTTACCTGGTCCTCTGTGTATGCCAGGATGCCCTTCAGGGGCCCATCGGCAGCAGCCTTCACTACCCTCTTAATGTCATCGTACTTGGCCTGAGAAGAGGCAGATGGGAGATGGTCAGATCCCAACTCACACAAAATGTCTGCCGGGGGCAGGGGAGGGAGGAGAAACACATGGGAGCACCCCAGCAGGTGCTATTTTCACAAAGATCAACTCTTCAGGAACAAAGTCAGGTGCACAGAGGGCAATTCCAGGAGCAAGACAGAGTTTAGAGGAAGCAGGGGCACCATCTGAAGGTTGTTAGGACCTTGTCCACAACACTTACTGGTTTTTCCAGACGGCAGGTCAGGTCCACAACAGAGACATTAGGGGTTGGCACACGGAAAGCCATTCCAGTAAGTTTCCTGTGAGAGAAGTGAATCAGCAAGAAATAGCATCTGGGACCCCTCTGCCAGCCCTCCATTCCCCCAGGAATATTCTGCCTCCTCCTCACAACCAAGAAGGGTCACTCACCCATTAAGTTCAGGAATGACTTTTCCCACAGCCTTAGCAGCTCCAGTAGATGCTGGGATAATGTTCTGAGCAGCACCTCTGCCATCCCTCCACAGCTTCCCAGAGGGTCCATCCACTGTCTTCTGTGTGGCTGTGATGGCATGGACAGTGGTCTGAGAAAAGAGAACATGAGTAAGAACACAGCCAGTACTCTCCAGAAACAGCATCCCAGGGGACGCAAGGAGTTACTGATGCCTTCCCTCTCATATGAGGGGACTTGTGGATAGGGCACCCTTCTCAGCACCAAGCTGCAGACCTACCATGAGACCCTCCACGATGCCGAAGTTGTCATGGATGACCTTGGCCAAGGGCGCCAAGCAGTTAGTAGTGCATGAAGCATTGCTGAGGTAGAGAGAAAAAGACACATCAGCCAGAGGTGAGAGGAGACCCCACGCAACCGGTGAGAGCTCCAGGCCAGAAAACATCTTCCTCTCTCCTTACCTGACAATTTTCAGAGACTTGTCATACTTCTCATGGTTGACACCCATCACAAACATGGGAGCATCCGCTGAGGGGGCAGAGATGATAACACGCTTGGCGCCACCCTTCAGGTGAGCCTGGAGAGGGAGAGGTAAGAGATAACTCAGGATCCCTCCAAGCTTGCTTCTTCACCACCTCTTCTCCCTTACAACCCCATCTTGAGCAACTCCGCACATGGTAATGTGCCCCACAGGCAAGAGTGGTTGTATCCCTTCTCTTGTGTGCCACTGTGGCATACTTACCCCGGCCTTATCCATGGTGGTGAAGACACCAGTGGACTCCACAACATATTCAGCACCAGCATCTCCCCACTTGATGTTGCTGGGGTCACGCCTGAGGAGGGATAGAACTGTAAGAGCTGCTCCACGAGACACACGCTTTCATGCTCCAGAGCGGTGAGAGGGAAAGAGGTTACTTACTCCTGGAAGATGGTGATAGCATTCCCATTAATTACAAGTTTTCCATTCTCAGCCTTGACAGTGCCCTTGAAGTGACCATGAGTAGAGTCATATTTGAACATATAAACCTAGCAAAGAGAGAGAGATAGGAAGGTCAGGTGTCTGGGCTTCAATCCTATAAAATTCATTTTTCCTGGGAAGCTACTAGAACAGATCCAGAGAAGCCCTACTCAGAAAGGCCCAGAGGGGGCACTGCAAGGCAACTCACCATGTAGTTCAGATCAATGAAAGGATCATTGATGGCCACCACTTGGACTTTGCCAGAAAGGACGGCAGCCCGGGTGACCAGGCGGCCGATGCGGCCAAATCTGGAGAGAGAAAGACAGGGGTGTGAAGGCACAACAGGGAACCTGCTGGGCTGGGCACTGCAGGCAGTCCTTGGCAGCCTTCCCTCGGGATCATCTGCTGCTCCCTGCCCAACAGGGCAGGAGGGAGCCCTGCAGCCCGTCCAAAGGCCAAGGCACCCCGGTTAAAGATTAAGAGCGACCCCCGCCCCGGAAAGGTCAAGCGCTAAATTTACTGAGGCCCCGGGGATCCGGTTACTTCTCGGTCCCGCAAGAGAAGGTCACATCCCCGGGGCCGTCACCGACACACGATCCACCGGGCGACCTTTCGGTGGGGGGCTGCGGGGACCCCCGGGGATGTGTATGGGGAAATTGGGGCAGCCAAGCAGCGGCAGCGCCTTCCGGGGTGAGTCACCCCGATTCTGCAGGGAAGTGACTCAGCAGGCACCGCTTTGCCCCGGGGGGCGACGGCGGAGCGGGGACCGGTAGGGCGGAGCGGGGATCGGCGGGGCTCAAACCGCCCCCCCCCCTCCCCTCCAAATCCTCCCCCGCGCCCTTGAGGCGACCTTGCCCCCCCCCATCCCCAATCCCTCTCCACCCCACCGACCCCGGCACTCACCCGTTGACTCCGACTTTCACCATCTTTGCTTCTTCGGGATGTTCCTGCGGGCAGAAACCGCCATTGAGGGGCTGAGGGGAACCAGCCACAACCGCCCCCCGCGGCCGCGCGCGCCCCGGGCACCGTTAACGTCTCGCCCCTCGCTGAGGGGGCGCGAGGGGGGCGGGTGAGGGGCTGCCCGCGCTCCGAGCCCGCCCCCACCCGGGCGATCATCCCCCCGCCCCGGGCCATCATCCCTCCCCTCCTCCCCCCTCCCCCCCGGAGCCCGAGTCAACTGCCCGCCCCCTCCTCCTCCTCCTCAGGTAATCATCCCGCAGCCCCATGTCCCCATCCCCCCCTCCCCGCCCCCCTTATGCCGCCCCCGCCATTTTGCGCCGCGCCGCCTTTGTGACCGCGGGCCCCGCGGCCACGCGGCCCCGCTCCGCCCG
>JAWWLV010000001.1:27287073-27344757 GCA_035041135.1 Platyrinchus mystaceus | reverse complement strand
GTGACCGCGGGCCCCGCCGCCACGCGGCCCCGCTCCGCCCGGGGGCTGCCGCCCGCTGCCGCCTCCCCGCTGGTGAGCGGTGTGTGCATATATAGGGAAGGGGAAATCTCACACGCCCGCCCCCGGCCGCCACTCTCTCCCCCCGCGCATCTCCCGCCGCCCCCGCCCGTTACCTGCTGCCTCCGAGCCGCCCGGCGCGCAGTGAGAAGGTGGCGCAGCGCTGCTCCGCCACCCTTTATAGGCACGGAAGGGCAGGGCTGGGGCCCGCCCCGCCGCGCCGCAGCCCAATGGGAGCGCGGGGGCCGGGCCGGGCTACGTGCGCCCGCGCTGCGGGTGCGGCTGCCGGACCCCCCCGCCGTCCTCGCCCCGCCGCCCCCCGGCAACAAAGGCCCAGCGCCGGGAACGGCGGGCCCGCCGTCCTCACCCTCGACCCGCCGAGCCGGCCCAGGGCTGGCGGTGGGAATGGCGGTAGTGCCCCCAGGGCAGGAATGGGCGGCTGCGCCCCTGCCCGAGGAGGCGAGGAGGGACCCCCCCCGCCGCCCCCGCCGGGCTCTCTGCTGCCCCGGCGGATGGCGTGCGCTGCTTTAACCTGGTAACAAAGGGCAGGCACCCCACCAGCCCCCGGCTGCAGCCTGCGCCTCCTTGCATGGAATAGTATCCAGTATCTGAAGGGGGCCTACAGAGAAGCCGGGAAGGGACTTTCTGATAGGAACTGTAGTGATAGGACAAGGAGTAACGGGTACAAATTGAAAGACGGGAAATTTAGGTTGGATATTAGCATTAACTTTTTTACTGTGAGGGTGGTGAGACACTGGAACGGGTTGTCCAGGGAGGTCGTGGGTGCCCCAACCCTGGAAGTGGATAAGGCCTTGAGCAACTTGGTCTAGTGGGAGGTGTCCCTGCCCGTAGCAGGGCGACTGTGACTAGATGATCTTTAAGGTCTGTTCTAGTCTAACATTTTATAATTCTGTGGTAGCAAGAGGGAAAGGGCTGCAGGGATGCTGGGGACACCCCGAGGGAGCAGACTCTTTGCATCTCGCAATTCCCCCGGCGCTGGGAAGCTGCAGGTGTCGGGTGGGAGTTCTCTCGCCCCCAGCCTGGGACCCTGCCACGGTGGGTTTATCCAGGCGTGTCCTGGACAGGCCCCGACCGGGTTGCAGCGTGACCACCATCTTAATGAGGCACTGCGGCACTGGTGCCGCTGCCCGCGGGACGTGACGGCGGAAATCCTGCTCGTCTGCCGCCTCGGCCCGCCTTCCCCGGCTGCCTGCGAGGAGGAAGCGCTCCTGGCATGGCCGCTACCCAGCTCCCCGCCCCCCATCCCGGGCTCCCTCTCCGAGCCCTGCCGGCTTGCATCCCGCGGCTCCATCCGGGGCAGGTGCGGTGGGACAAACCCGCGTTAGGTACAATGCAAATAGCACGCCCAAATCACCCCCATCCAGGAGGAAGGTGTGGGAACCTCCAACTCGGAGTAGTCTGTGATTCTAATGGATTCCTGTGATTCTAATGGATGGAAATCTGGACTGGCGGGGGGGGAGGGGGAGGTGGTGGCAGGAGGAATGTCCCTCTGGCTGCTCGGCTGAGCAGGTCTGTGATGATGAAGGGGGGGAGCGGGCTGGGGGAACCACGCAGGTACTGGGGTGGGGGGCGGAGAGGGGTCACACAGCTCAAACGTAACCCAACTCTCCTTATACCACTGCTATTCCCGGTGCTGCCGAGGTGCTGGCGGCTAAGTTTAGACACCTAGCTGAGGTTACAACCTTTTCTAAAAGGCCAGCGGATGATGATGGCTCGCGTGGTACAGCAGCGGGGCTGCGAACGCGTGCCGGAGTCCGTGGTGCCCCAGCCGCAGCCCACCGAGGGAGGCTCTCCGGGGCAAGCTTCAGCGCAAACAGGAGGCCCCTGTGTTTGCTCTAGCGGGGGCAGAGTGCGGCCGGGATCAGCCAACGCGGCCCTTGTACCCCGGTGCCCGGTCGATCCCTCATCCGTGTCCCGCCCCCCCCCAACCACGGGCAGCACCGCGCCGCAGCCGCGCGTGCCGCCCGCCCCACGCGGAATGGCGGCGGCACAGCCCGGTGCGGCCACGCGCGTGGGGCCGGGGGCGCGGGGTTCGCTCTGCCGCCGCTTCTCGCCCGCCCCACGGCCGGGGGCTGCCACCGCCGAGCTCGGACGCGGCAATTAGTACAGCGTGTTTAATCAGCGAGTCCTCAGGCGCGGGGAGGAGGGGAGAGGGCTGCTGGTGTAGCCGGGGGTCCAGCGGCCGAGGGAGCTAGCTGCGGAGATGGGCAGCTCCTCCCGGTACCGTCACGCCGCTTCCCCGCAGCCGCCGCCGCGCTCCTTCGGGGCGGGAGCTCCGGGGCTTTGTCCAGCGGTGCGCCGTGCCGGTTCCCGAGCCGCGCTGGTTCCCCACGCCGTGCTGGTCCCCGAGCCTGGGTGCCCCCGGCTGTGGAGAAGCGGGGCTGGTGAGACGCCTGCTCCCACCCCGGCCGGGCCCCAGCACAGCCCCGGCAGCGCGCGGGGGTCCCTGGCCCCGGCTGCCGGCAGGTGGTGGCCTCATAGCCTGCCCCGCTGCCCCCATCCGCTCGCTGTCTGTGCGTTCAACTCTCCCCTTAACTTCGTCCCTGCCCGTTTGTTCGAGCCCCCTCACTGCTGGCCCTCTCACCTCAGAGCCCCTCCAAATCTAACACCCCAAACCACTGAAGGTCCCGATGCGGTCCAGTTTCAGCCCAAAGCACCCCCTGGGCATGGCCTTCCAGGCCCAATCTCCAGGCAATGCCCACTTGCGACTGGCGAGGGTCTTGCGCCAGAGGGAAGAACGGGCAGCTCTAGCCCCAGATGGGAGGAAGGGGAGGGTGGGAGAGAGCAGCTGAGGACCAAAGCTGGACCCCTCCTTTGTGTCCTCTTCGGCCAGCATGGACTCGGGCTCCAGGGGCAGCAACCGTGAAAGAAGCATCTGGGATAAACAGAAGGAAGAGGGGGGTGAGAGCAGAGATGCCTTTGCTCCTGGCTATAAGCTTTGTACCCCCTTGTACTCCACTGCCCACACCTTTCTTAGGGCTTAGGCAGGACCTAAAGTGATGCTTGCGCACAGCACTGTGCCTGTGACATTGCATCCAGACAGAGGGAAGGGCTAGATCACCAGCTCCTGCTGTCTGAAATGGCTTTGCTGTCCAAAACAGCAGGCAGGCACCTGCTGTGAGCCTCTGCCTGCGTGCAGATTGCCCTGCTCTTGTCAAGCCATGCACCTCCCTCCCATTCCTGGATTTGGAAGGTGACAGGCTTCAGTCCTTGCTCCTCTTGTGGATGCTGAGCTCCTCTGTGTGTTCGGGCTGCTGTGTGGCATTTCATTTTTTCCAGAAGGCTGGTGGGAAGGATGGACCTGCCTCAAATACCTGCTGGTAAGAGGGAGAGGCAGGAGCAGAGGAGGTGTGAGGAAGGGGGACTCTCCTTCTGCCAGGAATCCTCTAGATCATCTCTGCTGACTGTACACCCCCAGCACTGCTGGAAGCCTGCAGACAAGGGTTGAGGGGTGCATTGGGCACAGTAGAGGCACAGCTTGGCTGCCCTGGGAAGCAGCCTGTGGTAACCGTTCCACATCTGTCTCTCACATGGGTGCTGAGCTAAGGCTGAAGATGCCTTTGTGCAGCTCTTTGTGATAGCGAGTTAACTGAAGCGGACACGGGCATCTTCAGCGAAGAGTGAAAGTGGTGAGTCATACCAGGATCAGTCTTGTGATTTTAGTTCATGTCCTGACTACTTCCCTGGAGCTTTCCCAGGGTCATATGAAGGCAAGGTGTTGGGGCTCAGGTTAGGGTTTAGGTAAGAGGGAGCTGGGTAGATTTGAAAGCCAAAAATATTATTGCTGCAACTACTGAGGATAAAAGATTTACTCAGGTGAAGAGGCCTTTAGCTGGCATCCTGACAAGGGCTCTTGGCCTTAAAGAGAGTCTGCTGAGGGGCAGTACTGAGCTTAGGAGCAAAAATCCTGGCCAAACAGCATATATCTTCTGTCTGAAACGTCAGAAACGGGCATTGAACACGATGAGAGATACAACTGTGATTCTGGTCGCTGCTGACAGAGAGCAGGGTTAGACAGGGGCAGGCTCTTTACCGTTAAAACCCTCTGCAGAGCACTAAAAAGCTTCTGTGTGTTTTCTGTCTTAAAATGCTGGTGCTCTTTAGGAGCTGGGTTATAAAGTCATCCTAGAGCTTAGGCTGCTGGACTGAAGGGGAGGTAGCAGCCTCCAGTAGTTGAAATTTGGGACCACCACTTATTCGAGATTCAAACACAACTTCCCCAAATTGTCTCTCCACCTCTGAAACCTCCCTTAGCTCTCTCCCACTCCCTCCTACCTGTAGCCTTTGTCCTGGTAAGGACACACTCTGAACGCTGGCAGAGAGCAGAACCAAAACGAGGAGGAAAAACGAGCAAGGCCATGACTGGAGCCCCAGCATCATCTTCTTATCCCAGGGCTTGTGGGAGGTGAGGCAGGACATGCAGCATCCGTGTCGAATGCGGCCCCTCGCCCCTCTCTGCCTTTATAGCTTTGGTTCTGGCCGGCGCCTGGCCCCCAGCTCCCTGCTGATCCACCCCCTGGAGCTCCTTAACCTTTCAGCCCTTTTGTCCAGGGTGATATATTTCAGGGTGAGCTCAGCAAGACCCCTTCCTCTAAAGAAAAAGGACACAAAGGTGTTTACTGAGTGTCTGGGAAGACTAATGTCTTCAACTCAACTCACTCAATGTGAGTTGAGCTGCTGCTGCCCAGGACCTGGAGGTATCTGTCAGGGTCAGGAACGGGGTGACACTTTGAAACACGTACCAAAGGAGGATATTGAAGGCTGCATTGTGTAATGGTATTGAACATACTCCTTGTAGGCAGAGTGCTGTTACTGCCGTTTCTCTAATCAGCATGATCGTGAACTACAGCTCAGCTAGTGGTGGGCATACTGCTGACTGCACAGAGCAGACACAGATTCAGCTCTGTGACAATACAGGCATTTGGTTTTAGTATTTATATTTTGGTGAGACAGTTGGCCTGGGAATGGAGAGCTACTCCTGCAGAAGGCGGCTGAATTCCGGTACTATATGGAATTCGTAGCAGTGACAGGACCCTGGATCTAGTACTAGTGGGCATATAATTTGCAGGCCGGTTGTCCCAAATCACAATCTAGAAGACTGGGGTGAGTTTCCAGAGGAACCATCACAGAAAAGACCTTGTCGAGGCTCAGCTTGCACTTTCTCAAGCTCAGGCACACAATGGAAGCAGGACGGCAAGGAGCAGATTCCTACCTCCTAAATCTTCTGGCCATTAGTTCCCCCCCTTTGTTTACCTCTCCCATTTTACTGTAGTTTCTCACCAGTTGAACAAGGCAATGAGGTCACTGTTTGGAGATCAGGGTGCAGAAGTCAGCCTGGGTGTGAAGACAGAAACTAATCAGGAAAGTTTGTCAGGGGAGAGGAATGGGGGGACTGTACCCCAGTACAGGATTAGTAATGGGTGTACTGGGTGAGTTTAACACCACCTTAAACTTCCCTTTCTACAGTACTGTTGCACAAAGCAGTTGGGTCAAAACTTGACAGGAAGTGTTCTGCTGCCTGCTTTTGTTTATTTTTCACAAGAAAAGAAAATTAGAAAAGAAAAGGTCTTTAATTTTTTTTTCAAGGAAAGAAGAAAACTAGAAAAAAAAAGTCTTTTGCAGAGATAACAAAAGTCACAGTTCAGATATTTGCTCTTCCTCCCTCCGTTCCTTCCTTCCACACTTGCAGATGCTGATTTGTGGGTCCCTTTCTTCGCTGCCCAAGAAGCCAGAAAGTTTTAGGAACCGTTTTGCAACCAGTCCGTGAGAAGTGAGTAGGGGGCATCACTCTGGAGCACTGATGCTGGAAGCAGGTGACACTTTGCACAGGTGGGGACATCCAATTTTGTGAGCTCCACCTGATATTGGTGACCCGTGTCTGGTGTCGGTTCCAGAGCAATGCAATGCTCTGGTGATCCTGTCCCCTGTCACCCCCTCGCCTGGCCCAGCACATGGAGGGGCTCCCTAGGTCCCTGCTAATGTCCTTCACTGAGACCTTTCGTGGGGAACAGGGTTACTTTCATACCAGCCTTGTAATCTACAAAGCACAGGTGACTGCTGGAGAGTCATGGGACATGCTGTCCACGTGGGCATTCAGACAGGGTGCCTGGGCACAAACGGATGTGTGCACAGCCATGTGCCATGTGCTGGCTGCAGTAGGGTATGGAGTATTGTGGTGTGAAAAATTCAGAGGGGTGGAGAAGAAAGGGAGGAGGACAGGAAGCGAGCACGTGTTCATTCCACATGCAAGATGTCCCAAAGGATGCTGTTCTGTACTTCCCAGTCACATCTGACCATCCAGAAAGAGCTGAGTCAGCCTGCCACAGCACTCACGCTGCCAGAAAGAGAGCCACAGGCAGGTGCATTTCGGGTTGAACGCACCGGTTGCAGGAGTCAGGTCTTTCCTGAGTGAAAGGTAAGTACCAAAGCAACAACACTGCTTTTGATACAAAATGTAGCAGCAGCATGACCTGGCATCCTCTGAATGTGGTGGCCCCCGTACTGCAAGAATGCCAGAAATGTGTTTGCAACTGCTCCAGAATTCCAGGCCACTTGCACAAAGACTGAGCTCTGCAGGGGTGGAGAGGCTCTGAGATCTCAAGTGACAAGTTCCCCTCCTCAGGTCCAGCAAAAGCTGAGGCTAGCAAGGGGGAAGGAGCCATCACTGTCCCCTACCAAACAAGAAACTTCAGAAACTGCAGAAAATTTGCAAATTTTCTTGCAGATTCTTGTAAATTCTTGCAAATCCAGCAAAGCCTGGATAAAATGGTGCTCAATTACTCAGGTGCCATGATGTTGCAGCTGCTCTGCGTCCCAGATCCTTGCTGGGACTGCAGTAGCACTGAATAGTTGCTCTGACATGTCCTGGCAGTGACTGTGAAGTGAAAAGGCTTTGGCAGACGAGTCCCCAGTTGCCCCAGTTTTCTCATACTCAAATAGGTTATTGTCCTTCTTTCCTCTCTGATGCTAACAAGTTTCCTCTATAAAGACCCTTCCCCCTCTGATGCTAGGGCACTGATTTGAGAGCTTGCAAGACCACCAGAAAAGTGGTCTCCTGCTGAATCACAATCAGTGCTGTACAAACAGTTGCTTATATAGGAAGTGAGCAGGGCAACTGGAGAGTGGGAGGAATGAGAACTGAGTGAAGTACCCTGAGCGAATGCCCCTTGGCCAATGGTGATGGAAAGGGATAATGGTTGCTGCAGGCCCTAGAAGCAAGAGCGATATTCACATTATTCCACTTGTATCATTTGTAGGAAGGAGTTCAGAGCAGCCCTCTGAGTCCAGAGCAGAGCAGAGTTCAGGAGTCCCTCAAAGAATGGAAACACCGATTTTGGCACTGAGTAATCCCACTGCCTCAGAACCAAGGGATTGACATTAGTACTTCAGTAGCAATTCCTGGTCATTGTGGCAGCCACCAAAATATCTGCTTGTGAGGAACAGAAGGGCATTGACCATCTACTTTATGCAGTAGCCACTGTGTAGCTGTCCAAACCCCTCTTGGGTTTTGCCTCACTGCAGGACTTCTTTATCCATGACAGGACTGCCAATTTTTCCAATGTCAGGAGATGACAGTGGGGAGAGGGGGATGCTCCACCTGAAGAAGTTGCAGAAAGGGACCAAGTGGAGCTCCCACTCACTGACTTTCCACTCTCACTAGTCCAGGCAGTGCAGTGTCCAGGACAAAATAAAAAACAGACTGCAGTGAAGGAGCCACCATGTCACTCATTCAGTGACTGCCAAACCCTCCTTCCATCTGAGAAAGATGGCTTCACGGCTCTCCTGAAGGAAGAAGTTTAACCCCTTGTACTGGAGAAGCATGGCCTGAAGGTGAGCCAGTGCGTAAGAGTTTTATGGCCACCTTGCTTCCTCTATCCACCCATTCATATTTCCCCTACTGCAGTACTGTCAACATATTATCTCACATATACGCAAGATTGATTGCACAGGCTTGTAAAACCTTGAGTCTGAGCAGACACCCATAAATGCTGCCCTTTTTTCATTCCCATATGTGAGTGACAAACCCCGTGGGTGGTGCGGGAATCACGTACTGTGTGCATGACTGTGTCATATTTACTGCTGCCGCCTCTGTCTCCCGTAGCCTTCACCGAATATTTTATCAGGGAGGAAGGGAGAGAGGGGCAATATTGCTGTAGCTTTCTGATCTTTGTATTTCACGTGATTGTCCTATTGCTACTGGCGTGCTCTGGAGTTGGAGTATATCTGTATTGGTATCTGGCTCTTATGCCAATGGTGGCAAGTGGGCAGATATTCTCCCTGTGCCATAGGACTCAGGTGTGGTGTTTGGTCCACATGGCCCACTCCAGTAAATACACCTGTCACCCCGTCATTCCCCCCATTCCACCTGTTTCTACACACGTTGAACATGTTAACATGTTTAACATTTAATATGTCCATTCAGGTATTGGCATGAAAAACCATAGGCCCAGGTCAGTGCAAAGCTATGAAATTACTGATGACTTTTTTTTTTTTTTAATAGGGATCAAATTAAGCTACAGCAATCTTTTATTGCTAGTTATGCAGCCAGGCCAGAGGGGAACTGAGCAGTGTGCTCTACTCCCTGGGTGAACCAAGGGTAACCCCAACAACTGTGGGAACTTGGTAGATCCTCAGAGACAGAGACTGCAGAAGATCTGCAGGAACCTGCAGAGAGGAGAAGGACCCTTCCTGTCCCTGCCCAGCTAGTGACTAGTCTGCTTTCTAGGCAGCTGACAGGTAAGAGGAAATAATTCTGTAGCAATAGCTCTGGGATAAATGCCAACTTGCCTCCGAGACAGGAGGTTAAAGGTTATTTATGTGATTAACAGAAAGTTTAATTTAGGGCACTTCATGTTCACAGGGCAGTTCAAGGAGTGCCAGGACTGACTTAAGCACTGATGTGGCATTCCTGGAAGGAAAGAGTGTAAGTGCTAGTCTTATTTGAAACATAATTGGATTTGCAGCAAATACATTCCAAAAAACACAGTGAAACAACCAATGCTATCAGTATACTTAATGACTTGATCAAATCAGAGTCATTAAAAGTTAAAATTTTTTGTGTTGGGCTGTTTTTGTTTTTTAAAACTCTAGCCTAAGCTAACCTTTCTCTCTCTCCCTTTCTCCACACCCCCCCAATCCCTCAACTGTTCTTTGATGAGATCTGTACAAGAAAAAGATGCAGGTAACTTCCCCTCAGAGCCCTGCTCAGCTTCACAGGGCAAGAGCTTCTGAAAGGATCAAACATAAAAAGGCCTAAACCCAGCAAAACCATATTGGTCCTGTGTTGAAAGAAGCCGAATAGCGTATTATAAGCACATATAAAATGAGAAAGGAATGAGCAGTAGTTTGGCTCTTCTTAGAAAGAGTTTCTTTCAAAGAGTTTTTTTTTTATTTTTTTTTAATAAAAGCAGCTTACTCTCATCTGCAAAGCCAGGGCAAAAATCGGTCAAAGTGGCAGCTATGTTCAGCACTGCCTTTCTTCGTGGAGATACCAAAAGACAGGATTGGAATTGCTCTAGCCTGGTGTTAACTTCCATTTTGTCCTCATTTAAAGCACTGTCATATTATGGGGTAGTTCAGACAAGAGAAGGCGACTGCTGCAAAGGACGAGTTTTATTTTTAGTTAAAGACAGTGGCAGATGGTTCCCTCAGCGCAGCCGGCGGGCTGAAGATCTGGTGATGGGAGTTGTTTTGGTGGGGGTTTCTTCTTCTCTTAATTCTGCCAATAGCTCTAAAGAGAGTAAAATGTGTCAATAACCAGCACTCCACTGCCTTGAACAGAGAAATCTCCAGGCAACCTCCACAGTGCTCTGAAGCCCATTACCAAAGGAACATCCCTGTTGGGCCAAATCTCTAGTCCTCCCCTTTCAGCTTTCAAGGGCACACGCAGGATGCCTTACCGTCCCCAGAGCTGTTCTCCTCGTCACTGGAGAAGGTGATCACAGCTTTCTTGCGTGGACGGTGCTTTTGGGCACGCTTCTGGTTTCGGAGGGTGCGAGACTGGGGTGTGACAAAATCTTCATCATTCCTGTTGGCTGGGCTCAGGGGCTGTTGGCACGAACCTGTCAAGAAAAAGGGGAAAAAAAAAAAGAGAAAGGTAGCAGCCATTCTCTCTGGAAGGGTAAGGAAAAATCCCTAGGTGTCTCTGCTGGTTTGCAGGATCACAGGGAAGGCTGCAGCCTCACAAAAGGAACATACTTCTTATTGGTTTCTGCTTGGCTGGCACTGACACTGGAATTTGACTGCCTTCCTGGCATGTCTCTGTTGAATCCAGCCCTCGGTTACGGGAGGCAGACAGCTTCTGCTCCAGCTCTTCAGCCAGAGCCTGATGGAGATGTAAAACAGCGGGGGGGGGGGGGAAGAGAAGGTGAGGGGAGAGAAATATTACATCCATACCATCAAGTTAAATAAATAAATTGATAAATTGTTAGGAGTGAGTAGTAGTCTATTAAAATGGAAAGCTGCAGGGTTTTCCAATCAATATATGTAAAAAGCAATCGCTTTTCTGGCCTAGACACTTGTCCCCCATCCTTACTTTAGCCTCAGGTTTGACACCTGCTCTGTGGAATTTCGCCAGCACAGTTTGGAAACAACTGTAGACAGCTGGATCCTGGAGCTTATCTGCAAAGCAGTCAAAGTTGTCCTGCAGTTTGTGAAGGCCCCGTTCCGAGACTGGAAGCAGAGTAAGGCAGTGGGACAGATCCCGGTATTGACGCTCCGTTCTGAGAAAGACAAAGATCGCCATTAGCTCTTACAAAAAGGGGTGTGTGAGGGTGAGCACATCTCACCTAGAGCGACAGTGTTTCCTGCAGGTGCTTCTGCCTTGCAGAACACGAGATTCAGGTTGTTCTGTTACAGGTCAGTAACAGGGTGCTGTGCCATACCACACACAACCACCACGGTACTCCAAAGACACTGCATTAGTGTCTGTCAGAAATACACAAAGGCTCCACTGCTGAAGAACGCAGTCACTTGTTTAAAAAGTATCTGAAGCTATTGCTGACTAGGAAGAAAAGATGACTCAGTGAGGTCAGGCCTCCTCTTGAAGGGCCTTATTTCAACTGAATAATAAAAAAACCCTGGCTGCTCATTTTTGCATGTTTGAGATGATCTCAAGCAGAAGCTGTATTTGATGTTCTCTCTCTCTTTCCTGGCCAGAAAGGGACATAAAGAAGGTCATATTCATTAAGTTATAAAGTCAACAAATAACAACTGCTGTATCAAAGAACGACTACATTCAAATTCCAGCAAAAGTTATAGGAAAAAAAACAAAGGGAAAAAAACCCCAAAAGCACAAACTACTTATGTAGCTCACTGTGATGGAATGGGAGGGCAAAAAAAAAAAAAGAGGCCAAAGCCCCCATTATTAATATATACAAAGCAGAGGGCCTGAAGTCTGTCCTGCATCTGCTCTCTGAGAATGCTCTGCTCAAACCCAAACAGATGGAGAACAAAGCTGAAGCAACCAGGTATTTCCATCTTTAAAGTCTGAATGATACTTGGCAAGTTGCTACGTTTGGAACGCCAGAAATGCTGAGGAGGGTGATAGTAGCTGCAAAATCTTCTCTGATAAGCTCCTGTTTTAACCTGGAGCAAGAGTCTTGCTTTGGCATCACCACTAGTGTTCATCAAGCTGATCATCTTTGCAGTACAGAAATATCAGGACATTTTACTAAAGGCTAGACACAACTTACACAAAGATAGTTATTTACAAATGTTGTGTGAAGAGCTCACCAGTGTTCCTGGGAGGCAACTTGGGAGAGAGGGACCACTTTCCACTCCAGCTCAGGAAACAAAATCCAAATATTTTGGGAAATATGCAACTCCCTGAGGCAGCTGAGTGGGTCATGTGCCCAGGCACTGTGTACAAATGGCCAAGATAAGCAGACACAGCTTAAATCTCAAGGGCAAAGCCACAACAACGGGGAAGGAAAACCACAGGAATGGAGGAAGGCAGGGTGCACCAAAGCCAGTGGAAGTTAAAATGAAGATATCATTGGAAGTACATGACAGGGAGGCAAATAAATTTCTGTTACCTTTCTTCTTGGGGGAAAAAAAAAAAGAAGAATGTACATCTGGGTTACAGCTCGGGGAACAGGCAAAAATAAGCAAAAAACTCTAAAACCTAAAAAGCAAAATGATATCCCAGATTCATGGGGTGGGTGCTGCACTATATACTCTGTAATCAGCACAAGAAGCTGAGCAAAAGCCTAAGTGAAGGCCTTGATTAACATAATTAAAAAAAAGAACCCAAAACAGAGTCCCAGGCATAGAGTTAGCACTGAGCAGCCCATGCACATAGAAGAAGGACAGGCCTTTATCAACTTCATAGTTGAGATCACCCCAGACAGGACTGCTGGGGAGATCTCAACTTCTCAGTTGAACATACTGATTTCCTAGCTGAGCTACGAGGGAATAGCCTGTGGAGAAGGACCAAAAAGATACATAAAACCCACGTGTGGGATGTCCCCTTGCTCAGCTGTAATGTAGATCTAAACTGTCACAAAACTTTGTCCTTAAGAAAGGATGGAAGAGGGGCCAATCACTGCCTTAATTTATACATATTTATTCATGTATTTTTAGGAGGAAGGTAGTTAAAAAAAAAACAGGACCTAATCCAGGTTATGTCAGCATTTGTCACTTTGCCACATAAAGATTATGACAGGAACCTGTTACAACTATCACATACAAGCTTGTTTCCTCTAACAATTCCTAAGAAGCAAAAGTACTTGTCAGGAAAATTAAGATTACAAGCCAACCTGGCAGTCCGGAATCGCTGACAAAGTTTCTCCACCAAGCTCTCTGTCTGTTTGTCTTTTGTAATATATGAGAAGAGATGTCTGCAAGGGAAAAAAAAAAAAGGCAAAGTTGAGAGCCCAGAGAGGAAACCCCATTTCAGGTAGGAGTGCTGAAAAGGCGGCAGTGCTGACTTCCTTCCATCCAGTTTTAAGAGCAGGCAACACTTTCAGATGATCTCCTCACTTCACAAGTTTCACTAACAGACTAGTATGTCTGTGAAGCAGACCTCGAGGGGAGCAGTGTGGCATGCAGTGTTTTTTTCCCCCTTCAAAACCATTCTTGTGACTTTTTCATTACTAATTTGCTGAAAGCGTGTTATATTTTGGATCAATGCAAAAGTGAGCATTACTTGGCACTAAAATGGGAACAAAGCCTAACAGAAATTAAATGCTAACGTAATCCCATTTTTTCTTAGCTTCTTGGGGAATAGAGAGACCTGGACTTTCACACAGCTAAGTACTTATGCATTTTGCACTATGTCCTCACAGAAATCACTGAATAACTTCTATTTATTAAGAAGGTCCTGCTGTCCTCCACTTTTCTTGTATCAACATTTCTGTTAACTTAAGCTCAGTCAGGTTGCCACTGGCCTTGATATAATTGCTCTAAAGCACCTTCTTGTTATGTCTACAGCATTCACACCAAGCTGTTTTTCCAAGATACAGAACAGAGACAGCATTCTCAAGAGTCCTCCCTTTGCAGCTGTTCCAGCATCAATTCATCGTTAACTTAAGTGACCAGAACCGTGGCAGCACTCCAGGCAAGGTCTCACCAGCACTACCAATGCTTCCCTATACCAGAAAAAAACTTGACTGCTAAAGCAGGAACTGTAATGTATCTCTAACTTGAGCCATAACTTTACATAAGAGGTTAAACAACTTTTAAACATTCAACCTTATGCTTGTTATGCTAGTTTTCATCTCAGTTATTACCACTGTAACTCTCTCACTCTTCAAGTTAGTCCTTTAACACTGGTGGTCCCCCCACCCCCCCATTTTTTTAACACCTCCCTATTCTCCAGTTTGGCAAGTATCCCTGGAGCATAAGGCACTGCTTCATTCCTAGCCTGTGCTTTTGTCCACCATGGTTTCCAAGTTAAACCAGATCCTCTTCACTTTGAAAGGATTTCATATAGTGCTACATGGGGAAATAGTTCAGTTTCAACTACTATTCCCTTATTTCCCCATTTAAAGAATATCATGTGGTGTGATAACTGATGATCAGGTCTTCTTGAAAATTATTTAGACTAATTTGATACCTGTCTACTTTTTAAAATCAATATTGCCTTTTCTCTCATTTGCCAGATCCACCCAGTTCTCTCCTTGAATGTTGTTGGAAGTCAGAAAAGTCCATCTATAGCATTCTTAACCCCACTAATCACACTTTAATGTGAGTGCTACACTTATTATTCTCTAAGTCTGTGGTAACACCTCCAGTTTGACATTTATTAAAAATGGTACTGAAAATTCCAAAATTATTTGGGATTTTTCTGCATGCTGCCTCTTGTCTATGATGGTTTGCTTCAACTTCAGACATTAACTTCCACTTCTACACGTGCTGTCAGGAGCCACATGCTGTATTTCCCAGTATTTCACATTACCCTCCTTAATGAAAGCTGAAGCAAAATATCCATCTACTTTTGCTGCCATAAATTATTTTCAGTCTCAATTTCAGCCTCAGTAATAGGCTTTTCTGTGTTTTGCAGTTCCCACCTGTCCAAAATCCCATCCCTCTTCCTAAATGCACTGGATTCTCACAGATAGAAAGGCTAGTTGAAAAATCACAGGAGATTTTATTGTTCTTCTCTTCAGCAATAGCAATACTTTTGTCCAATACTCCCCTCTGTAATCCATAGGGATTCAAGCAATTCAGAAAATCCGCCACGTGGTTAAGTTTCAGACATGAGAGGTAAATTTCTTTACTTTACTAATAAAGACATTATTTGTGTTGTCTATGAGCAACCAAAACCCTCAGATTGAAACATTCCAATGTCTCTATACTATAGAGTAAGGCTTTCTTGAAAACAAACAAACAAACAAACAACAAAACACAAACCACCAAAAAAACAACCCCAGACCCAAACCTGTAGTTATAGTTACTACTAACTATAGCTTTACTAAAACTGCTTACAAAAATCCATTAGGCCACCAACATAATGCAGCAGAGTCATTAAAACCTGTTGTGTTCTCCCATTGTTGCATATCCATATTCCCACAAATAAACCCAACTATTTTCCTTTTCTAGAGGGAAAGTAATTTTGAGTTAGTGGTAACTCTTTGTAGAGTCTCCCCTCACCCCCAACTATGTGGCTTTAGAATCAATTCCCCTCAGCATGAATCCATTTCAAATACAGACTGAAAAAGCCAGATCAAGGAGAACAACTGAAAAAGCACTTTGTATATGTCACTGTAGTTTTTCTTCCCTGGATCTGGCACCCCCTTTGCATAAACATAGTCCTGGTCCTAAGAGATTTACTTAGCCTCAGAATACCTCATAATAGTGTGGAAGGATTCCTCCTCTATGCCACAGTTAGGATTGGAGAGATGACTGATTATGTCTGGAAGCAGGTTATAGAT
Organism: Platyrinchus mystaceus; assembly: GCA_035041135.1. Taxonomy (NCBI): domain Eukaryota; kingdom Metazoa; phylum Chordata; class Aves; order Passeriformes; family Tyrannidae; genus Platyrinchus; species Platyrinchus mystaceus. The sequence goes on along the minus strand of JAWWLV010000001.1, from coordinate 27,329,305 downwards.
GGCATTATCCTGTGCAGAACACAAGTTTCTACATGAGATACAGAATTATAAAGGATACCTTGAGTCAAGCCAGTTAAGCTGCCCACTTAAAATTACTTCCTTTTTCCGCATCCCAAATCTACTGACAGAAAACACCAGCTTTTTGAAACGAGGTGTACACAGCCAGCCAAATCTATCCAGGACTACTTGGCTGAAGCTAAGGGGGGAAAAAAACAGCCAATCAACAAGCTGTAACTGCAACCCAGCTCTGCTCTTTGGCAGACTTGGATGCGGTTTCTTTGCTTTCCAACCTTGTCAGAACCCAATGAAAAAAGACTCCTGATAAAAGAAACAGCATTTCAGCTCAAGGAACTGCTTCCCATCTTGCCTGAAAAGGTCCAGCCCACATTCACGTTCCCACTGCTTTTACATAGTTTTGTCATACAGAGATAGCAAGTCAGCACAGTCAGGTGGCTGGCTCTTCTTTAACAGAGCAAACAAAGACAGAAAAGCCCTAGTGTCACTGCAGCCTCTCAGGCAGTAAATGGCAAACTCTGAAGGGCCCATGTGAGGCTACACTTTGAATGAACAGGGGGTAACCTGTACTGTTCTTACCTGCAGTAAGAAAATTTTTACTTGGGCTAAAACCGCTTCAGTGTAAGTATCTCAATGTCACACAGCCAAGAACAACTTGGAAAGGTTTCAGAGAAGGTCCCTGAGTCATAAGGTCAGGGAACTCTGCTGTAAGGCCTAAAGGTAAGCTGCAGAAAACAGTTCCAAACCCTGTTCTAGGTGTACACAAGAAAGCAAAGGGACACGGCACTGTTTTAGAGCCTGCCTTCCAGTGTGAATGGATGAGATCAAATTCAGCAACATCAGGAAAAACCTGTATTGCAGTTTCTTTTAGCTACTCTTATTTGGGGAACACAGAGGAAAAGACAGCTGCCCTACACCACTAACGCACTCCAGGACTCATGTCATTCATTGATCCAGCCTCCGACAGCCCTTCCCCTGCTCTCGTGAAATAAGGTCTCTGATCATCCACTTGCCTTGTTGGAGAGTTCGCCGAAAAAGTTCTGAGCCACTTCCACGATTGCCTCATCTGGGTCTACCAGCAGAGCTGCCATTTCGCTCACTTGGCCCTTTACCTTCACCATGTCTTTGAGGATGAGCTGAGTCATCACAAGTCCAGCTGTCTGCCTCACACTTGGGCAGGGGTCCTGCAACCTGACAGAAACAAAGAGTTACTGCAGGAAGCAGCAGAGTGAGCATCTCTAAGTTACTGATACTCCTGACAGCCTATTCCATAGCCAGGCCTGTTGTCTTCCTGCACCATCTTCAAATTTGATTTCCAGGGTCATTCTTACCTTCTGGAGGTCCAGTGTCACCCTTCCACAGAGTTTTCATCACCTGTTCTCTCCCAACAATGAGTGTAGCATTACCTGGCATAGAGATGTGATGTCCATGGCTCCACCACGTTGGGGAAGCGAATGGCCAGATCTCCTGCTGCAATAATGAGGTTGGATCTCACAACAGGCAGAGTGGACTTCTCCATCATCGTGAACAGCAGACGCAAGTGGGTGTCACAGAACTCGGAGCTGACAAGATAAGGTACAGGAAAGAAGGGATAGATACCCAAATTCCATCTCTCAGACAGCAGAGAAGAAAAAACAGTTAAAGGAAAAAGTAATTTATGAACACTCTTCCGTGTTTGTTCTTTCTTTGGAAAAGGAGTTGCAACATTTGCTTGTGCTTAATACTAGGAAAGCTGGGAAAGGAACTCTGGCGTGGCTCGGTGGTACCTGATCATGCAGAGTTTGCCAAGAGTTAGGGCTGCAGCAGCTGACAGTGCTGAATCGCTGTAGCGTCCAGGGTTGCTGCAGATCTTGAGCACCAGTGGAACAAAGGCAGAGAATAGGTGCTTCCCTAGAGAGTGGGGTTAAAGACAGTGAGTATGAGAGCACTCTTCGTGTATCCTGCTTTAAAAACAATTAGTCAATTTATCCCAGAACTGCTGCAAACTACAGTAACTGGTTGACTCACTTTCACCACAAACAACCACCTCCAGAGAGGCAGAGCAAAGAAACAGCCTACATGGAAACTGACACCAGGCCAAAAATGACTGTTTCCTTCAGAAGAAAACAGCCTTCCTCCTTCAGGAAACCCACCATACCTGTTCTTTCACACAGGCAGACAGAGCCAGTGTTCCTTGATGGCAGTCACACTTACCATCTAGAAGTTCTGTCTCACAAATATTGCAGATAAGCTCGGTCTCAGTGTCATCAGCCGTGGCTGCCACGAGGCCCAGCTCCTCCTCCATAGTGGTCTCGTTTCCTGTGGTCTGTGCAGAAAGGAAAATTGTAAAAAAGATGTCAGGCAACAATAACCCCTTTCTTCACAGAGTTCTCTTCTCTCAAGTGTGAGGTATATGCATATTACCAGCCACACAACTAGAATGGAGAACAACGGACTGATGGAGGTTTTATAACCCACTTTTCCCCCAAGAACTCAACGAAGTTGTGAAGGGTAGTCCAGGATTTGCCAGTCCACATGCTACAGAACACTATCCACAGAATCACATAGTAAGGTTGGAAGGGACCACAGTGGGTCATCTGGTCCAACCTCCCTGCTCAAGCAGGATCGTCCTAGAGCACATGGAACAGGATTGCAGCCAGACGGTTCTGGAATATCTCCAGTGAGGGAGACTCCACAACCTCTCTGGGCAATCTGTACCCATGTTCAGTCACCCGGTAAAGTTCTTCCATACGTTTAGATGGAACTTCCTGTGTATCGGTTTCTGCCGGCTGCCTCTCTTCCTAGTGGTTGGTACCACCAAGAAGAGCCTGGCTCCACTCTCTCGATACCCTCCCCTCAGACACTTATAGACATGGATAAGGTCTCCTCTCAGTCTTGAGGCTGAAGAGGCCCAGCTCTTTCAGCCTTTCCTCATAAGAGAAATGCTCCAGGTCCTTAATCATCTTTGTTGCTCACTGCTGGACCTGCTCCAGGAGCTCCATGTCTTTCTTTTACTGAGGAGTCCAGAATGTAAAGAAAGCTTAAGCTACCAATGCTACTAAGATGAGACAGACTTAGGAAACATCTGGCATCAATGTGGGAGTCCTGTACAACTTGAGGGACATTCAAATCCTAAACACAAGATGTTCAAAGCAGCCTTTGCACTGCTGGTCTCATGAGCAAGATTATGGGAAACCTTATCATAGCAAGGCAAAAGTAACACAAGGGAAGAAAAGGGTGTTGCAGCGGGGACCAAATCTGTATCCAACTGCTGGTTCTTGGAATATCTCATAGTAACCTCCTCCTGTGTGGAAAAGGGTAGTGACATGGATAAGCAAGATGAGGAAATGAACTAGAGAGTTCTCTGGGCATAGCAGTAAGCATCTAATAGAGACTGGATACCTAGGGACATACAACATTTTTCTCTATTCTTACCCAAGAAAGCCAGCCTCATTACACTCCAGGAAATGTTCCAAGGTAGACCTAACCAAACAGGGCATTTCTATCACACAGATCCTGTTAAGAAGGCTCCTATTAAGCCTTCATCATTACACCTAAGAGAAGACTAGACTTGATTCTCAAGTTTCTGGATCAGGGTTCCAGAACTCAGGGCACAAATGGGTGTTCTTCTAGCAGCAAGTGCAAAAGATTGCACTGGTAAGAAAAGAGGTGATGAGTAAAAAGGAAATGTTTACCTAAAGCAGGAAGATAAGCATGGCCAGGACTTCACTCTTCATTCCCTCCCCTCTGCCTCTCCAAAACCCAAGACCAATGTGAGAATTTTACTGAATAGGGTCACTCAAGGACCTCAGCTCTCCCTGTCAATCCTGACCAACACGTATCTGTTTCTACTCCCAAAGCACACATTACCTTGGACCTTGTGCAACCTTAGTAGTGCATTCTCCAGAAGTCAGGGGTAGCTGGGACACTACAAGAGCTGCTCATAGGAAAAAACCCCTTGGTTCTCACCTGGGATCTCTGCTTCTTTTTGCTGCTGTCAGAACGCTTCTTGGTCTTCTCCTCTTTAAGGACACGGCGTCTGCCTAGCTCTGCACTCACTGACACTTCCAAATGTGCTACCTGCTGCATTGCCACTTGTCCCACAAGGGACACCAGGTGCACCAACATGAATGTGGGGAGACTGGCAGCACCACCAGAGTTTCTGCTGGGAGAATCCCCTGGATCTAAAGGAGAAAAATTACTACAGTTCAGTGTTTATCTAGACCTCTTCCCCATTAGTTACTGCCAAGTCTCACTGTATAGCCCATCTCCACGCTCCACAGACTCCTTCACAGCACTTGCACCCTTCTGTGCCAGCACCTCCAACTAGCCCCTCAGCTCTATTCTCCAGCAGTTACTCTAGGCCACCCAATTTCAGCACTGGAAACCATAGTTACAGATTTCCTTTATCAGCCTTTTTCTCACCAGAGTTCTGCCCATCGGCCTCCTGCAGCTTCTCCAGAGCTTGCTGACTGCACACTTGCAGGATGTGGGCACATATCTCATCTGCTCCTTCTGCCAGCTGGTAGATGAGTGTTACTGCTGTATCCATGAAGGGGATCCAGTGAGTACTTGGCTGGGCAAAGCCTGAGGAGAAGAGGGAGCAATGTACCACATATACCAGTGACAACAGAGGCAGCCCAACCTTATCTCCTCCAAACCTACTGCTGACTTGAGCTCACCTTTACTCACAGTCTCACTCAGGCAACTAAAGAGCATGTGATTCTGTGGGAGTCGAAAAGGTGCACTGTTCTTCTTCATTGCTGGCTGCAGAGAGAACAGATGAGTTACTCACATAAGAACAGCATGTGAGATTCTCCCCATGCCCTTCCCAGTTATTAATCTTGCTGTGTGCATAATGCTAATCAAACCCATGCTAGGCCCGTGGCAGGGACACCCAGTACTGCTCTGCAACTAAACATACAGCAGGGACATTACTGTTATTTTTGAAGACATGGTGACAGCAGTGTGTGGATTTAAAGCTTGGCCAAATGATGATCCCAGGCCAGCCCAGACAGTTCCACTATTTCACCTTAAATCAAAATAGCTCTTTTGAAATCTCAAAAGGATTCTTTTAAAATCTGATATTATTGTCTCTTTCTCCACAATGAATGAAGAGGGAAACCTTTAGATCATCTTCAGAGTCATCAACAGTAAGCCAACTAGAAAACCCTTGCCTGGGGGTACTCCAGAACCATAAGGTTTTGTTTAAAAGCAAAATACCATCAGAAGAAATAACAGAGGATAAGTCTGGATCCAAGACCATCTCACATTTAGGCTGTTGCATATACTCTGTATCAGTCCCACCACATTTTAGGTTGGGCATAAGATAACCTAGAGAACTACTAAACTGACTATGACAGTATCCAAGATGTCCCAGCACATCTGCATCCACCTGATGAAGATATACTTGACCAAAACAGAGGGTTTACCAGCTTTCAGTAGCTGGAAACAAAAATTCTCAATTCACCACAATCTGTCCTCTGTACTGAATTTCTGGTCAGGAGGGTGGGTGGGGGGAGAGAGGAAGAGCTACTACAGTCAGTCAAGTATTTTTAGTTCTGTCCCTTCTCACACACAAACTTAGCTGCAGACTTCAGTCAACCTAAAACTGAATTACATCCAATTACAGAACATTTAAGAATGTTGTGATACACATTAATTCATGAAGTTCCCACAGCAACATCCCCAGCAGAAGGGGTAAACACAGAATGACGGTGCTGTGTGAAAGAGGGCTGCTTTTATGACAGAACTCCTGAACCAAAATGCCCCAAATGCTTGAGTCAAAAAAAAGAGGTTTTTTTCCTCAAGTGCATTAAAAAAAAAAAAAGTTTCCCAGGCAAAGAAGCCATCAACCATCATGTTGTTCTAAGTACAACATGGACAGGTTTGAAAACCTTTCATATTTTATATTCTGCTGTACAGCTGACAACTCCTGAATATCAATTAATAGGGAGGGCAAAAGAATCACACCACCAGAAAACATCAGCAGAGGAAAGGGCTTCATGGTTGAGAAAACACAAATCAGTTTAGAATTGGGAGTCTGAAGAAGAGAATTGAAAGGAAAACATATTTTCTTGTGCACTGAACTCTTTACTAATTGAATTCAGCCTGTTGCCTAATGAAAATTCTTTTATTACATGTTCACTGATGTGTGCTAAGCTTTCCAGACAGTGCTGCTGAATAGTCTCAACCTACTTAATTTCAAAATCTGTAAAAATTTAATTACTTCTCTCTCCTCTCAATACAAACCATCTCCCCCCCTTCTTTATTTCTGGACGACCTCAAGAACAAACCAAGAGTCTCACCTTAGGGTCACCGGCAAGTTTGGAGATAACATTGCATACTTCTTGAGCCAGGCGATAGTCTTCACACGCCTTTTCAGACAACCCTACTGTTATCAAGATGTCCAGGTTGCTACCTATGATCTCTGGATTCCCTCTGTGGAATGGAAGGGATGGGGGTATTACATGAGGTGCTGCTGAAAGTTTACAGAGGTATGGATAACCAAGATAAATACTTCTTGTGCCTTCTGGAAGGCAGTGGTTTGAGTAACAGGGAAAAGAAAATAAAACCCAACCAATGGCTCAAGATATAGCTATAGGAAGAGAAAACAATATTCCACAAAAGCCAGTGTAATCTATACTCTGCTAAGAGATGTGGTTCTCCAAAGTGATCAACATTGGGCAAAGCCTCTCTGTAAAGGAAGAGGATTCTTGATTCTTCTTTCTTATCAGAAAAGAGCAAAACGTATAAGGGTAAGACAAAGAAAAATGTTGCAAAATAGAAAAGAGCCCAAGAGCTCAGGACTGGTGACACATGCCATTTTCTCCCCTACTGTGGGAAACAAAGAAAACAGTAACATCATCCAAAAAAACCCCCCAAACCCCACACCCACCCATTCCGCTTTCTGCTTGTGAAAGAACTTTAGGATCATCATTATGCAGGCCTATTTTTGACTGATGAAGAACTGAGGTAGGGACAGCAAGAAGCAGTCAGCAGGTAAGTTGAATGCCAAAGGGTTACTGGGCTGGGAAACTGAGGAAATGAAAACCTTATAGTGCAGATACATTCTTTTTGCTCCCAGAAAGCGAAACAGATTCATTTCCCTTCGTGCTGAAAGCTCCAGACATCTCTACTCAGCAGCTTCTCACTGTTCTTATTCAAACACAGACAAAGCTGCAGAGCTGTGACACAGTAAACTTTGAGAAGGGATGGACATTCAGAACACAAGGAACATACTGTCATACTCATTCAGAAGCTGTGCTGGTGAGACCCAGCACAACTGTGTTTAGTTTCAGGCTTCGTTACCCCATGATAGGGTTGCTATTTTTGATGTTACAAAACAAAAGGGTCAGCTGATGCAGCATCCACAGTTCTTCAATAAAAATCGACTGCCTGTACATCCTCCCACTCACAGGACTCAACCTGGCCCCAGGCTCACCGTGCCATCATCCCCAGCAGCATCACAGCAGCACGTCGTTCCAGTGACGAGCACTGAGATTTTTCCGTGAATTGCTCCCAAAGCAGCTGGATCACAGCAGGCTTTATTTCATCTTTCTGCACAAACTCTGAGATCTGTAAAAGAAATGCAATTAAAAAACTAGGGAGAGGCAGAGGAGGATGGACTTCAAAGCAAAGACATTAACTACAGTGACTACCATTTTAAAAGACATAAAAGACGTCTAGAATCACAAATACAGTCCAGATCCAGGCAAGGCGGATACTCACTATTTCTTCTAAACACTGTATCGTTCCTAGCGATGCATCCACCATGATGAGAGAGAGAGAACGCACCAGGCTATGGGCCATGGCCCTTTGGAAGGGGAAAAATAATAATAAATTAAAAGGCAAAGAAAAAGCTACTGTCACAATTACTATCCTGTTAGAGAGCTGAGAACATCTATTAGATAACAGAGCTAATCCCTGGGAAAAGGAAAACTTTCCCCAACACAAGCTTGAGTATTCCTAGCCACCCAGCTCGAGTGCCAATGAGCATGACATGGGCTCAAAAGTCCATTGCTTTGTGCACTGATGCTCCTCCTGGTACTCAAAGACCCAGCCAGAGGCACTCAGCAGCCACTTCCCAGTTTACTCTCAACCACAAGTCAAAGTATGATTCCCTAGACCATAAGAAACTGAAGTCAATCTCTCTATGAACAATTAAGACCAGAGTTCAAACTGCAGGAAAGTTGTCTCCAGGCAATACTGTCAAGAAGAAATAAGAAGCAGTGAGTGCTTTATATTGCCCTGAAGTACAAATGAGGGTGAGGTACGGTGCATCTCACCAGGGATCACATTTAACTTATTGCACATATATCCAACAGGATTTACAAGTGGGCAAGTGCTAAAAAAATGGGCAAGTGCCAGAGTAGAGAAAAGTGGTACCCAGCTCCCACCCCCAAAGCCTCAAAAAGGATAAACAACAAAGACCCCTTAAAATCCTTTCATCTAACAAACATAAAGATTTGTTATAAAAATATTTAAGATCATTTTGACTGAAATACAAATAGAAGTCTGTGTGAAAGCACCCAAATGATAATAACAACTAACCTTCAATAGTGGGAAGAATAAAAAAAGTGGTGTATTATTGAAAAACCAAGGACACAACAAGGACAGCAAGACCCCCAGCAAACCCTGAGGAATGTGTTGTGTACATCAGAAGCAGAATGCCTACGCTCAGATAAGGCCACAGGATGCGTGACATGCCAGCAAAAGAACTTGAGCTCTGGTAACAGAAATATAGCTCCAACTTCAGACCACACTACATACCATTCCTCTTATTATCCCAATAGGATGAGCAAACTACAGTTATAAGAAGTTCAAAATAGGAAAACAGACACTGGCCAACAACTTTGCCCACAGAGGATGAAGTATACAAGACTCTTGGACATGGGATGACTCCATAATAGCAGTTGACTCCCAAAGGGTTGAAACAGCCATTCAAAAAAATTAGTTAATTGTTGCCAATCAAGAACCCTTCTGGCAAAAGAAACATTCACAACTGACACCCCTTGTTCCCTATCATATAGGGACCCTTCCCAGATAATTTGGGCATATGTATCTTGGGGCAGTGCTTTGCATGAAAGTGAAATTTATGAGACCAAGTGTGAGTGCCCGATAACAGTTTAATTTAAAATAATTCTCCTTCCATAAGCTCTCACATGGAGTTTTGCTGCTTGAATTTCCTGTACACGAACACTATGACAATCCAAGAGCAGAAGCTCAGCAGTATGTCCTGCAGGAAGGCTGGGATACCCAAACATATAACTTTTTAGTTCTCTTCCTGTCCATACCCCATTCCTAACAGCAGAAAAGAAGTGGGGGGGGGAGGGGGAAGAAGAAGAAATAAAAGCCCGAAACAAACCCAAAACATCTTCTGCTGAGGAAGGCCCATACCTCTCAGAGTCCTCGCTGGGGCTCAGATAGAGTTGCCTGTAGGCATTCAGCACGGCCTCCTTAATGCCAGGCTCCTTTGACCATATGAGGGGGAGCATCCTGCGGACTCCAAGCACTGCCTGGGGCACACCAAACTTCGAGACCGTCACAAAGAACTCAATGGCTTCCTGCACCACTGCAGAGGGAACAGTTGCATTAGTGCAGTTCTTTCCCAATTCACATTAGAGAGGCCATTCAAACAAATTCATAGGCTTTCGGTTCTCACAGCAAACCCTACAAGTATCTAAAGATCCCTGCTAATGTCTGCAGAGGGCTCAAGTCAGAATGGGATCACTAGAACCCAGATGTAGATGTCCCAGAGAAAACAGGCACAGGTTAACAAAATTACAGCTAAATCTAATGTGATATGTTTAGGAAAATGTCTGAAAAAGAAAAAAATTCTCTTCTGGGAAACGGTAGTTTTGGAGAGAAAAAAAAAGTCTCATGGTCGCAGCAGACAACAGCTGAATATAAGTCCCAGTGCAATACTATAACCAGAATAACTAAGCTATCTGATGTACAAATGGGCTCTGGAATGATGCACTTGATTCCAGCTTGACTACTCCTGAAACATACTGCCCAGTCTCCTCTTGTAAGACAAGAAAAAACATTAAGTAAGCCAGCAATCCCGAGAGAGCCAAGGTAGTGATCAAAGAAGCTGTACAACAAACAGTTCATAGTCTGACCTCTGGTTACGTAGGAGCTTTTACCAGTAGAAGCCCCAATTTCCAAATCTGAATTAAAAACATCTATCAGAAAAGCTGGTATGCTTTCCCTGCCTCCACACCAGAAGGTATAGATTTGCAACAGAAAAAAAAATAAATCTTCAAATATTAAATCTTTAATTACAAAAAGCTAAATCTGAGCACACACATCCCTTAGTATCAGCCTCTCATCCAGCAATGTAGTCTCTCCACATGGAGAACAACACTGTCCAGACACTGGATTTGCCTTCCTTACACTGCATTATAGGACAACGGGGAGATGGAAAGTTAGTATACTAAGTCTGCACAGCCAGAAAAAAACCCCCCACAACCAAAACCCAGGTGTTTAAGTATCAGGTAGGGGCACTCTCTTGGCCTTGAACTTTAAATGACCTGTAAAGACACTTAACTCAGGAGTTCATTTTTGTGTGTGCAAATAGCTGATGACATCAAACCTTGCTGGGAAAGCCCACACGCTTATCACAAGTAGCATATGAGTTCTGAACACAGATGAAGCCTCAGAAGTGTTTCCATGAAGCCAGGGCACTGTTGCACCAGACCCATCTTATTCCAGATCTGTGCAAGTGGATGTGCTGGAGAGGATGGGAGAGGGAGTTGTGCCCCTCTGTACCCCAGCTCCCTTGGAAATAGTAATTCATGATAAACACTTCAAAAAAAGTCTAAATGGTTACAGTTCTAATTTTAATATGAACAGTTCTAATTTTAATATGAACAGCTGAATTAACTCAAAGGCTGACTCATCACCCCTTTCACTACAGCACTGAAGAGGACCAGGCTGCAGCTCATGTTTAGCTATAGAATAAAGTTTGAGGAAAGGTGAGATGGATGAGACCAGCTGCTTAGTTCCCCTCTTGTGGCCAGCAAAACACCTGAAGTTCAGGACACTGAGCACGTAACAAAGTCCAGCTTCACTGGCCATGCTTACTTTGGGAGAACCTCAGCAGGGATGATGAACATACATCCCTCCCCACAGGAGGCAGGATAGCTTCCACTAGTGAAGGTATTTTGGTGACCTGGCTGGTGACCAATAAAACGGCTCAAAACCATTTTATTTCAAATGTTTTCAAAAACATTTTTTAAAACATTTTAAAAACATTTCCAACTTTGATATTTAAAAAACAGATTCCTAAAAAGCCCATTCATGCCCTATTCAGCCCCTTCCAGACACTCATTTAGATAGTGACTGCTTTTCTCAATATCCTGGAAGTGCCTGTGACACCTGCTCAGCAAAGAGCAACTTCTCCAATCTTTTCCCCTTCTCCTGGAGCTCCACCACTACAACATCTCCTCTCCAGCAAGGGGAGAGATTTGGAAATGCTGAATGGGAAAAAAGCGCCCCATGGTTATTGCACATACCTGAGACAGAGCTTTCATACATCAGCTGGCTGATCAGATCCAGAGCTTCTGTGATTTTCACCAAGAAGTTGTAAGCATCTTGCAGGTATTGCACCAACTTCTCCTGTTTGACCAGCTCTGTTTGAGACTGCTTTTCCTTTACAACTTCTTTGGTCTTATCACTACTGCCGTCATTTGGAGGATCCTCACTGTTCTCTCCTGGGCATGAACCTGCAGAGCACACTTGTTTGTGAACAATATTGAAGACACAAGAGAAACAGGCATGGTTCAGGACATTTTAACCCTTCTCTCCCCACCACATAGTGACACCTTCCACAAGCCAGGATATAAAAGTCCAAATTCTGCCATCAGATCTGACTACAAAATCTCAGCAAGAGATTTTCTAGATGCTCTAGGGCAAGTTCCAGTACTACAATGAGTTGCTCCACAGACATGCCAGCTTAGTACAGGGATGTAGAAAGGCCTGGTCCAGTTGGAGTAAACTCCATTAAAATGCTGAAGGGGTTAATCTGAACTTGACAGCTCCCCAAAGATAGATGAGGCACTAAAAGGGAAACAGGGCAGAGTAGGGAGAAAGCAAACACTACTACTCCCTAGCAAAGTTTGTGCAAGTGTGGAAAGTTGAAAAAGTTAAGAAGATTTTTAGACAGTAGACTTCTGATAGAAATGTAGTCAAGGGGATTTTCTAAGTAACCTTATACTGAAACAAATACCAAACAAAGCACATGAAGTCTTCAAAATACACCCAGAGGCTCAAGCCACAGATAAACAAGACTTTGCTTGAACTTGGTCAAGGCTAAGGGTAAGCATTATGTGCCACCACCTGTTCAGGAAGCAGAACTCCTGACTAATTCACACAGGACAGAAGGGTGTGAGAGGGTAACACTGGTTTCACTCCCCTCAGGAGATACTACATGAGGTAAAGCATCAGAAATGCACTTCTACTGGGAACATGGAACTGTTCTGACCAGAAATAAAGACCAATGTGATCCACCCAAAACTAGATGAGTAAATGATCCAGAGATGGTGCAGCTCTATAAGCTGTCAAATACACATAGAATGAGCCCCAGAGGTCAGGAGCGACAAGGCATTCCAGAGGGTTTTGGTCTAGTTCTGGCATCATCTTGGACTTAAGGAACAGACAGAACGATCTGAAATAGTTACCTGTGTAAAGTCTCCTCAGAACATCCAGGATTGTTGCCTCCTCATTTTCCTCCATGGGGCCGATGAAGGGTTCCTGCCCCTGGAAGCGACACAGGGCCTTCTGTGTAAGGCGGGCTGCACTCCTGGACAATGACATTGCCCAAGAGAAGAATATCAGCAACCCATCAGGGCAGAACACAAGGGAAACCTTCCAACTTTGCCCTGAACACTGGGGAAAGCAGCTCCTACCAGCATCTTCTGCTGGGTAGCCATGTCAGTCTCTTCCTACAGATCAATGTTACTGGAAATCACCCCTCCACCCTGGAGCTCAAACCTTTCTTGAACAGAGAACATCCCTTGCGATAAACACTCTCAAACTGCAAAGCCTTCTTACCTGTAATTCAGCTTCCTCAGCAGCCCAGTAATTTGCTCCACTGCACTCTCCACTGTTTCCTCAACTTCCAGCACCTCCTCTTCATTTTCCGGCAGTGGTTGAAAGAGCTGCTGTGTGGCAGCCCTCACTTCTGGCAGCATCGCTTCCCACTCTTCCTCTGGGGTGATCACTGGAGCTACTTAAAAAACAGACGGAATGAAGAACTCAAAGACTCGAGTGACACCTTAAATGGGGAGAAAAACTCATCTGGAACTTAGGAATTCTACTTCCCCTACTCCCTCCCCCTGCAGGCACTATTTTCATAGCTGATCCCACCCCGACTACAGTAAGAATAAGACAAGAACTCTGGCATAAAAAAGAAATCACTGAAGGCAAAGAAAAAAAAAAAGGCAGGTAAGAGAGAATCATCATTTGTTTAGCCCTGGACTTGCTGCTGCCTATAAATCAGGTTTAAATTAATATCTAACCAAAATTATGGCTCCAGCAGTCCTTGAGTGGTTAAAAATGGAAACTTGGGAAGGTGTTCATAGGTATTTTCACTCCTTACCTTGAAAATAGTATTTTTAGCTACATGGACTGTTGATTTAGACATGGATATTTTATATCCATGGATCCTTTTATAACACCACTACACAAAAACCTGTTCTGAGTTTAATCCCAGTTATCTGGTCTCACCATCTCACAGAGCTAAGATCTGAGACAAAAGCCATCACAACCTAGGAGCAAATTTAAAATGAGGGAAAGTAAATTCTGGACTGCCCTGGAAAGGGGGAAAATGAAGAAAGGAAATTACCTGCTGTGGATCTGACACAGTCCCTCATTTCTTGCAGTTTCTGCACTTCTTTCTTCAGTGGCTTTTCCCAGTCAGCACATCTTAGCTGAAGATGCCAGGAAGAGAAGAAGAAATATGTTACTTATCCTTTTTTTCTGAAATGCCAGAATTCTCCTTTCTCTTCCACTCCCTGCTTTAGTGGTCGATCCCCATAGATAACCCTGTTTTGGGAAACTGGAATAGTAGACACTGGCCCCAATCCTAGAACAGGAACTGCTGCAAATTGCCAGTCTAAGGCTCAGAAACTCAGAAGGAGGTGCAGCTAAACAGAGAGCTGCAGCTCCATGCAGAATATTCTAAAAAAATAATTCTGATCCTAAGGAAAGAAACCCCACAGTGGATTCAAATAAAACTGCTGCAGGATTTTACCTCGATCAAATACATCCCTCCCGGCCTTCAGTAAAGCTACCAGTTACACTAAAAGAGAGTAACTGGGACTACAAGCCTGAGACTATAAGATCTGAACGTGGGAAAACCAGAAAGCTTCCACCTTCATAGTCAAAAGCTATGCTGTCCCTCCCAGAAGACACAGAAAGGCTGCTCCCCAGGCTATAGCACACTACAGATACTTGGCCTGCAAACAGACATATGGCATATCCATCACACTCATCAGAATTACCTTGCAGGAGAAGGGGTTGTTGGACAAAAACGCAGCCAGGAGCTGGACTGCATTTTTAACTACTATGACAGATTTGTCATTGAGACGCCCAACAGCCAGTGTTACCACAGACTGGAACTGAGTCAAAGGCAGGGCCTAGCACACAATGAGACAGAAAAAGTTATCAAGGAGGCTTAAAGACTTGGGAAAAGTTATTTTACTGAAGATGTATTCATGTACTAAAAGGCACAGATTACAGATTTACAGAAAAGTCTAGGTCTGAAGGGATCTCTGGTATCGTCTGTTTCAGCCTCCACTGAAAGCTGAAACAGCTTAGGTTATACAGGGTCCTGTTAAGTCTAGTCTTAGCATATCTAGCAAGGGTGATGTTCTCCCATACCAGTGTTCAAAAAGAAGCTGCATACTGTGCTCTTTCTTCTAGTTTGTTCCAGTAATGAAGAGCACCATTTAATTTCTGCCCCCAGTTCCCTCCCCCCTAGATGTTTGGTCTCTTGGAAAAAAGGAACTGCAGACACCAGAGTACACAGGGACAATACCTTTCTCTGTTAAAACTTTAGTCTCTGCAAACAAAAGAAAAGGCGGGGTGGCAGAAATTCCCTCAGAAAACACAACAGGGGAAGGGATAACTGAGGCAACACCTTTTCCCCAGCACGGACTTACCTTGCACTGAACGATTCGAGTGAAAAGCTGCAGCACGCGGCTGCGCACAAAGCTATGGACATCACACACGTGGGCCTGCAGCATAGTCAGGAACTTGTCCCGAGTACCACGGGCAGCTTCCTCCAGCTCGTTACCATTCAGCACCTGCATCAGCGCTTCTGCCATAGCTGTCAGAATGGCATTTCGCATCATGTAACTCTGCAAAGAGTAGAGTTGTTGAACCAGGAACAGACAAAAAGACATGACTTGATATGCCAAGGGATGGCCCAGAGTTTGGGCCTTTCAAGTCCCAAGCTCCAGCCTTAGGTGAGTTTTTTCATTATGGACATTATATTAAACTTGGAACATAGCTGTGCCTGCAAGACAGAGTATCCTCTCCTATGCGGACAGGCCAAGGGAGTTGGTGTTGTTCAGACCGGAGAAGAGAAGGCTCCAGGGAGACCTTATAGCATCTTCAACTTCCTACAGGGAGTACAAGAAAGCTGGAGAGGGACTTTTTACAAGGGCAAGTAGTGATAAGACAAGGGTGAACGACTTCAAACTGAAAGACAGTAGGTTTAGATTGGATATTGGGAAGAAGTTCTTTACTGTGAGGGTGGTGAAATACTGGAACAGGTTGCCCAGAGAAGCTGTGGATGCCCAGTCCCCAGAAGTGTTTGAGGTCAGGTTGGATGGAGCTTTGAGCAACCTGGTCTAGTGGAAGGTGTCCCTGCCCATGGGAGGGGGGTTGGAACTAGATGACTTTTATGGTCCCTCTCAATGCAAACCAGTCTATGATTCTAATCCAACCCCACTATCCAACTCGGTCCACAGAGGCCAAGAACTGACACGAGAAACACTTAAGGCTTTTAAGGACAGTTAAGAGAAGGTAACACAATGACAAACTTTTCAAGTACTGAAGACCAAGAGACAACAGCTGGGAGCTCAGACCAGTAAGCAATCTCCCGTGCTCTGACACCCAACTGTGACAACCAGGCAGTAGATGTCATGGTTTCTGTTTCCTTTGCATCATTTAGGTAAGAGAAGAACCTATTCCAAAGGACAGGTTTTGGCTACTTCAGCTCTGTGAAAGAGGTTCTGTTTTCAGACAGAAAAACTGGATAGCAGCACCTCCACCACTTGACTTCTCCGGACAGGTAACAATGCAGAAACGTACCTCCCCATCCAAGTGGTGCAGGAGAACACTTATGTTGGATAGTACCAGAGCTGGAATCTGTCCGGCCAGTTCAGTTATAAAGGTAGAATAACCCTTGACTCCAGAAGCCTCACGAGCCAAATCCTGTGGACATTTCTGTCCAATTTCCCTGCAAAGAAAGATGAAACAAGGAGTGGGGTGCCTAAAGTTGCTAGGGGTAGAAGGGCAAGCGTCAAGGTATTTCTCTCACCTTAGCAATTCACCCACCAGGCTTTTCAGACCATACTCTTCAGCCCAGAGGCTCACGGCCTGTGCAAACACTGGGGCTACATGTTCAAAGTGCTGCAGCATCTGTGTGATCTTCAGAGTGGCACCTTTCACACGAGACAAGGAAGAAAGAGGTCAGGGAAGGTAGCTGGAAACGGCTTCAGGAAGAAGGCAGAAGAGCAGGAACTCACTGAACATTTGACCACAGTGAATCAGAGCTCCAGCAAGCAGATGTGTCACAGCCTCCCGTGTGGCACGATACCTCTGAAGACCAATACTTGGATTCTCCAGGATACGGTAGCAGCTTCCCATCATTAAGCTAAAGCCACAGAAGACAGACAGCAAACTTATCACAGCTAGAACCAACATCATTCTACCACACCACACTAGCCAAACATTTCTATTAAACCAAAGAGATTTTCCAATATCCTCTAAAAATTAGCAAACAAGATCTGAATTTTTGAGGAAAGGAAGTGGTTTCTATACACACTGATTTTGCCTCAAGCCGGTTTCCTCAGTTTACCAACGATTTGCACCCTCCAGATGACTGTAATACCACCTCATTGGCAGATTTAACATTTAACCCTCCCTTCCAGAGAACTAGTCACTCATCCCACCTCTACAGCTGCTCCATCCCATACCTGACAAACTCTTCTTCCACCAATAAACCACCCCAAAGCTGACGGAGATCCAGCTGCAGCACTTGCGTAAGTAGCTGTAAGATTCGCTCCCTCTCCTCTTCCCACAAGGATCCAGAAGACTTGGCATGGTTCTTCTTGTTCTAGAAAGGAGGTTACACAATGTGATACACCAGCAGCTTGACAACAGAAAAAAATAAATCACCAACCTTCTTCCCTCAAAAATAAATGTCTGCTAATTCTACAGCATTAAGAGACACACAGAGATAATCACAGAATCACACTGGACTTTCCCAAATTCTTCTCCTTCATCTCAAGCTGCCCCACTGTCCAGTGCAGCTCATGGCCGGCACCCACAGGCACCTGGACCGAGGCCAGCAGTGGCATCTCCCGTAGTCTAAGGATAGACCTGCATCCGCTGCCTTCGCCTCTTCCCACAGAAAGGAACTCGTGAGAAAATACTGGCCCACTAAGTACCAGCCAGACACTGAAGAGCAAAACAAAAAGGCCTGGGCATCTGAGTCCCTGCTGATGTTTAGACCCTATTGTCCATTTGTTTTCCACGTGCAGTTTCACAGAAACACCAGCCCTCCACCTTATGCACTGCTCTCGCTGGCATCAGGCTTAAACAAACCCAGCTATAACATCCCATAGATGTTCAGCAAGCTTAAAAATTTTTCTGACTTTTATCATCTTGTTTTTCTCCCAGTCCCCTCACCTACCTTCCCACCAGGATCTGCCTCCAGCAAACTGTTCTTGCGGGTTTCCATTTCAAAGGCATCCACCAGGGAAGTCAGCAAGTAGCAGTTCATCTTAAGAGCATTGAGGTGAGCAGCACGGTCTGCATGGCTCAGCCCAGAGTCACTCAGGATGCCAGGAAGTTCATTGGAATGATGGGACACCACTGAAGAGAGGCAGAAAGTCATGAGCACTCCTTGCTGGGCCCCTCAGCCATCCTCTCTTTTAGAAGCTTAGAGCAGTCATCAGATTACCAAAGATGTGTGCTCACATCTCACCAGCTGTAACACGGGCTGCCCCCTGCAACCCAAACCTTGGACACGCTGTCTTATCCTATCCCCACAGCCCTTTGTCAGCTCAGAGAAACACTCACTCTGAGCTGATGCATCCCAAAGATGTATTTTCCAGGGATGTGGGCTGGAGGATTTTCTGTCGGTCTGCCCTTACAGCGAACATGCACAGCTCAGCATCGTCCACCAAGATTACAGACCCGTATGACAGGAGAGGGCTGAGGGTGCAGCCCAGCTGGCCGAGTCACATTAGCCTTTATATCATCATTGAACTGCCAGGGGAGAGCAACCTCTCCCTTAGTCCTGCTTCCGCCACAAACAGCAGATACCCACCGTTCACCATCAGCTCCAGGGCGTTCTCCTTGACAGCGGTGTCCACGGTTCGGAAGTGGCTAAGGAGCAAGCACAGTGCGTGAGGTCAGCGGGCAAACAGCGCCCGGCGGAGGGGCGAGCGCCCGCCTCTCCGCCTCCCCGCTCCGCCCGCTCCCCGCTGTACTCACTGGAGCGCGCTGTACACGGAGTCGAAGTGCTGCAGCACGGCCAGCGCGCCCCGCGCACGGAAGGCGGCCCGGAAGGCTGCGGGAAAACACGGGGAGGGGCGGGGGGGACACGGCCGTGAGCCGGCGGCAGGACCGGGCCAGGCCGGGACGGGGAGTGCGGGGACAACTTACCTGCGAGGGAGGGCGGCAGCTCGCGGACGGGCAGCACCTCCTCCACCACGTAGTGCCCGCGGCCATCGTCCCGCAGCAGATCGGCGGGGCCGAGGGGCAGCTGGAACTGCGGCACCGCCGCCGCGTCCGCCATGGCCGCCACAGCTCAAACCAGCGCGCGCGGGCCGCGATCGCTCCGCCCCCTCCGCGGGCCTATCAGCGCCCGGCGGCTTCGCCGCGCGCCGGCGTCGCGCCCAATCGCCGAGCCGCCTGCGCTCGCGGCCGTTGGGCAGACGTCACCGGCGCGGCCCGGAGCTGCCCGGCGGAAGGGGAAGGGGCTGCACCGCCGCCCGGCCCTTCCGGACCCTGCCCGTCCCCCCCGTCCCGTCCCGTCCCTTCCCCCGGGCACCGGGGGTCACCCCGATGGCGGCGCTGCTGCTGCGGACGGCGGGCCGGGCCCTGCTGGGCCGGGCCGCGCCGCTGCTCCGCGCCGAGCGGGACATTAGCGAGGGCGGCGGGGCGCGCTGGGCGCCCGTGCGGCCCGGCCTCCCCTTGCCCCTCTCCTCGCCCCTGGCGGGGCTCACCCGGCCCATCCCCATCAAAGAGCCACCGAAGCGCAAGCAGGTGGACCGCTGGACGAAGAAACGGGCCTTGTTCGGTGTCTACGACTACGTGGGGATCCTGGGTAAGACACACAGCCCGCCTGCAGGAGGGGAGGGAGGCTGGATCCGCCTGCGGGCTGGCGCCTCCTCCAGCAGCCAGAGGGAGGGGAGGATTTGGGCCGGCCGCCCTAGGAACAGCCTCCTCCAGAGCCTGGCTTCACCTCTCTCTTCCCTCCTGTTCTCAGGCGGCTTCCAGATCCACCCGAAGAATCTCATCAAGGGGCCCACGTGGCTGCGAGGCTGGCGGGGGAACGAGCTGCAGAGGTGCATCCGCAAGAAGCAGATGGTGGGCGATCGGATGTTTGCAGAGGACCTTCACAAACTGAACAAGAGGATCCGGTACTTGTACAGGCGCTTCAATCGCACCGGGAAGCACCGCTAGAGTTTGGCATGTGGAGCATGGGTTTGTGGCATCGCGGTCAGAATAAAGACAGCTTTCACTCAGTTGGGTTTCCAGTGCTTCCTACAACCTTTGCTGTGTATTTCTAGCCTGCTCCAAGGTCCTGCTGCTGCTCCGGCCTTGAGCTCCTCTGTGGAAGTTCTTCTGTGCCCCCTCAAGCATTTCTGACACACTTCTTGCAGGCATCTGTTCCAGCCTGCATCCCTGAACTTGACCCTCGGGTCTCTATTTTTTGGCCAGGTTTCTAGCATCCTTTTAGTCTCTGTTAGCCCCAGGTTCTCACATTCTACTTGACAATTCCAGTATGCTCCAGCTTAGATTTTCCTCATAACCAAATTTTCAAGTTAGTGCCAAGAGTGCCTGTTAATATGTCTTCCTGCTCACTGCTTTTTCCCTTGCCCTCTGCTTATTTGTGATTAAGTGTGAATGACCCAAATGTTAGTTGAAATGCATTGAAACTTGTCTTCAGAATGGGATTTGTCTCCTGTTTCACACTTAAACTCCTACTAATGGCATTTAATGGCCAAATGACCTTTCATTTATAATTTAGTCAGGATTTGCAAAAGTAATTCAGGTATTTAACTGTTTTAAAAAACTCTAGCTTCTGGTTTTCTATAACTGTTACTGGTTCCTTTAGAGGAGAAGTTACAGTGAGTCACAGCTGGCATCCCTCTAGTCCAGCATCACGAAGACCATTGTACACTTGGGAAAAAAATGTAGCATGAGCAGGCACTTGCCTACCTCTTCTCCCTTAGTTGTTAATTTGTCTGCTAAGTAATTTGGGAGTTACATCTGCTGACTTGATGTATCTTGCTACCAAGCAACCACTGCTGTCTCCAACAGCACTTGGTTGGAAGTGGCAGGGAATGAATGGAAAGAGCTTTCTTTATGTCTAAGCCTGAGAAAAGTGAAGGCAAACTCTGTTCAGACAGCTGAAGTTCACATTCTCAGAAGCAAGGTGGCAGACCTGTGGGAATTGCCAGAAGGTGGTGTGGATTCAGGAAACATGCACAGATCCAACTGGGAACTGAGTAAACACCTGAAAGAGAGCAGCTGGGGGTTATTACATATGTAAACCGTAGGTGTAGCAAATCCTTGGCTGAAAATATGTCAGAAACAGGAAGAGTGTCAGAGCAAGTACCTTGTACCCTTTGTCATCTCTTAATCCCTAAGCACCAAGCTGGCAAGGGCTCTGTGGCCACTAGTTCCATAAGCTCTGTCTTTGGTTATTTGCAATGGTTATTGGAACAGTCCTTGGACTGCGGTGGGAAGGTCACCAGGCTACAGAAGCTTCCTCCATAACTTGTCCCTTTGCAGCTTGACTGAAGGCTCAGCTTAAAAACCTTCAGTTCTGCTGAGCCCAGTGCTTGTCTGCTCCTGTCTGCGAATCACCTGGCTCAAGTCACAACCCTTATTATGTGTTCACCTTGTAGCTGTGGTATTTTGGTTCCCATGCTGTCATCTGTAACATATCTGTCTTGTGTATCTACTAATCTATCAGATCTGATACTAAAAACTTCTATGAATGTCCTGTATCACCTTATAAAAGGAAAAGGTTTGTGAACCCACACTTGTCACCCTACTCACCACACCAAATGCTCTATGAAGAGACTTGTTCCAATATGCTCCTGCCTCCTTTTTTGTCCTGAATTGAAGAATCTTCCCTTCTGATCCATCAGGCTTCTCCAATCTTTAGAGAAAAAAAATGCACATACGTTGTTGTTCTCAGGGCTGCTGCAGGAACCTCATTTCCCCCCGCAGGCTGCAGAAGAAGCTCAAACGGGACTTGTTCAGGTTCCCTTTCATGCCGTGCTGTATGGTGGAAGTGGGCCAGCGACACCATCTCTTAATTGCAAGGGCAGCGGCTTCACTAGAGCCAACAGACACACTGCGGAGGTGGGATTACGGAAGCGCTCCCCAGTTCCCACCACTACGGCACCCGCCGGGATGAGCTCCAAGGGGAAAACTGGACGGGGCGGGTAACCACGCTCAGGCTCTGCGTGACCGACACGGAGCGCGGCGGACCCGCTCAGGGCTGGCGGGGCCGGAAGGTGCAGCGCCTGGCCACGAGAGAGCCTTGGATCGGGATGGGGAACGGGATAGGGGACGAGTCACCGCCGGTTCCGCAGGGGCGGGGCGGGGCCAGCGCGGGGGGCGGGGCGCCGGGCCCCGCTCCCATTGGTCTGCCCACAGGGGAGTCACCGGGGGGCGGGGCTTGTCCGTGCGGCAGTCTGGGGGCGGGGCCGAGTGGAATCGCAATCGGAGCGCTGATTGGCTGAGGAGGAACCCTGGGGCGGGGCCGATCTGCCTCTCCCGGCGGGACAACTATTGGTTGGCTGCTGGCTCTGTGGGCGGGGCCCGGCCGGCTATAAGTGCGGGTGGCGGGGATCCCCGGTTGTCGGTGCGGAGTTGCAGTGGCGTGTCCGTCCCGCAGAGTGTCGGTCCGGCCCGGCCATGTGAGTGTCCGACCGACAGACCGGCCGCGGGCTGCGGCGGGTGCAGCGGGGCGGTGGTGGCGGTGGCGGCGGTGGCTGGAGCGCGAGGGAGCGGGGTCAGCGCAGAGCTCGCGTCCCAGCCGGCGGCGGTGGGGTCGAGTGGCGCATTGCAGCAGCCGCAGGCAGGGCTGCCCGCACCGCCCCCGGGCGGTCCTGCGCTCCCGCTGGCTGCGGGTGGGTGGGTGGGTGCGTGGGCCGTGCTGCTCTAGTGATGCACGGGGCTGTCGCGTCCCCCTCCCGGCCGGTGCGAAGCTGGCCGGCGGCCACCGCTGCGCCCAGCCCGGAGCTGCTGCGTCCCCATGGGGTGCCCCCGCGCTGTCTCCCCGTCCCCGTTCCTCCCCCTTCCTTCCCTGTGTCGCGGTCACCTCCGTGCGGCCTCCCTGCACTGCCGCACCCGCACGCCCCCGCGACCGATCCCCGCAGCCCCCCTGGGCTTCTCGCTGCTTCGGGCTCTCCCACGAGCCCGCCTGCTCCTGGTCCGGGGGGATCCAGGGAAGATGCGGGCCCGCGGGGCTGCTGCCAAGCGCTGCCTCAGCCTGGGCACACGGGGTTTCCTGTAGATTTAGGAGGTTGTCTCTCGAGCGGCCTCTTTGCTCATGTGTGTCTCTCCCTAGGTCTGACCCAGCTCCGCAGCCTGCTCCCGGGGCCCCCGAAGGGGGAGCCCCCGAAGGAGGAGCTCCTGAAGGGGGAGTCCCCGGTGCGGGCCCCCCCGGGGCTCCCCCCAATCTGAGCAGTAATCGCCGCCTGCAGCAGACCCAGGCTCAGGTGCAGGAGGTCAGTAGCTCTGCCAGCCCCGCTGGTTTCCCACTGGATGCCTGGACTCTTCTCCCATTGCTCTGCAGCAGCGATATTCTTGACAGGTGTCTGTCGCTGTGGGGGTGGCTCTTCGTGTCATGCCAATGCCAGAAATGTATTAATACTTCAATACGCAGAAATAGGATGGCAAACCTATAAAGAGGCTGGAGGGGAGACTGGTTTTTGTTTAAAAGCTGCCTAATTCTAGACATGACTTCCAAAGAGCAGGCCAGTTGGATTTTTTTTTATTTTTAGTACTTCATATCGTGCATCTCTTATGGAAATAAAGCTATACGGCATCCAGGACAGCGCTTAACCCCTGCCTGCTGCTTCAAGGGAACAGTGTGTGTGCGGTGGGATGTGGGGGGACCGTTGCCTGGTTTCCCGCGATCAGTTCCTGCAGCTTGGCTGCTGCCGTGCAGTAGCGCCTTTGTGCCTCACTGAGGCAGCAACATGAAGCTTGTAAGTTAATTTTGCAGTTACCGGGGAGTGAGCATCATTCCTCTCATGAGGGTGGCAGCTTTGGCTTGCTGCTGGATTTGAGAGCTTTTAAAAGCAGGTGAGAGTGGGGGGGAGTGAAGACCTGGTTTAAACGTTAGTTATTGGCCGAGTTACCTTCTTACTTCGTCAGCTGTCTTTACCAATACAACTGCTGCTACTATTCTTCCTTCTGCAGGTGGTTGATATAATGTGTGTAAATGTAGACAAGGTGCTGGAACGAGACCAGAAACTGTCAGAGCTAGATGACCGGGCAGATGCACTTCAGGCCGGTGCCTCAATATTTGAAAGTAGCGCAGCAAAACTCAAGAGGAAGTACTGGTGGAAGAACTGTAAGGTGAGTTTCTTGGTGCCATGATCTCTTTAAACAGAAGGAAAATGGGCTACTCCTCTCCTGCAGGGCTTTGCAAGTATAGGGGGCTTAATGACAATTTCAAATGCTTAAGATTCTTTCACTGTGGAAAGACTTTGAGGTCTTGGCTGTCATGCCTTTAGGGCCTCGCTTATATTCCCTGGCCATCAGGGAGGATGTGAACTTGTCCATCTGTTCTGAGTATTACTCTTTGACAATCTTTTTCTCCAGATGATGATCATGATGGGAGTGATTGGTGCCATTATTGTGGTGGTGATTGGAAGTAAGTACCAAAAAGCTCAGGCTCAAGGGTGAAGAAACAACTCTAGACTACTTTAATTTTTTCTTTTTAATTTGAGATCTCAAGGGTCTTAGTTGCACAAGTGTTAACTTCAGCCCTTGGGGAAGGGAGGTGGAAGTGCTGGAATTCCCTCACTTATTGCAGAAATTGCATGCTTTACATAGTAATAGAAGGAACTGGGGATGCCATCACTGTAGAAATGGGAAATTCTGCCTGCAAGATCAGGTAAACCTGTAAGTATGAGGGGCCTTTTCCTTGGAGTGGGTGGGTTGGCAAGTCCCTTCCCTGGTGGGTAATTTGGAGGTCTCTGAGGGACCTTTGGTGTAACTTGCCCTTTTGTTCTTTCCTTTTTTTTTCCTATTGCTTTGTCTCCAGTCTACTTTTTTACTTAAATGTAGCTCCTTCAGTCTGCAGCCTACTGTCCCCTGTCACCTTGCCTGTCTGTTCTTGCCTCCAAATCTTTCCTTTCCTTTCCTTCCCTTTCTTTCCCTTCCACCCAGCTTCTTCATTGATTTCTTTATTGGTTTTAATCTCTCTTCTGTATTGGACTCCGAGCAGCTTACCAAACATTGCTAGACTTTTCAGCAGTTGCTGTAGCTTTAGGGAGTGTCCTCTATGTTTAGAGGAAAGGGAAATAAAGAGGAGTGGGTAGCTATTTTGCTTCTGCTCTTCTGCAGGGAATTTTGGGGGTTTATTTTCAGCTGTGAGCTTGTCAAATAGTGCCTGTGTGAACTCCTGCAAAATAAGAATGCCTTAACGCAGTGCCTTTGGGAATGAAGGACTTCAGCATGTGAGATTCTTTAGTGTTCTGCCTAAAAAGAGTGGCAGCATGACTTGAGCTTTTCATTGAGCTTCTGAAATAAAGGCTAGTTAGTGATGGCCAATGACTGTGAGCCATCTGACTAAGCTAGATGTAGTGATGTAGATTTCTTCAGCCATGGAGAGACAAGCACTTAAATGATTTATTCTGCCTGCCCTTATTTTCAGATGACTTGGTGTCTGAACGTGGCCATTTCAGGTTTTATAAAGGAGAGCCTACATGATTACCTCATTTAAGTGCAACAGGCTAAACACAGTTAAGTGAAAGGAGCATTGTTATTATCTAAAAGGCATGTATAAGAGTAAAGTCTCTCTCCAGAAAGAACAAAAGAACAATAATTAGTCTGGTGGGAGTTGTCAAATATTCCTTTCATCTATGCACACACAAGCCGGGATCCTGTAGCTTTCTACTATCTTGTAGCTTTCTAGAAGGAAGACTTCGGGGTAATGGCAGAAGGGGAATGGGTGTTTTGCTTTTGTGTTACTGGGTTGAATGTCAAAGGAAGCTCACTGCCGTAGCAAATGGAGGTGAAGGGGACTGGAGGTATTCCAGA
The DNA here is from genome assembly GCA_035041135.1 of Platyrinchus mystaceus. Taxonomy (NCBI): domain Eukaryota; kingdom Metazoa; phylum Chordata; class Aves; order Passeriformes; family Tyrannidae; genus Platyrinchus; species Platyrinchus mystaceus. The sequence goes on along the minus strand of JAWWLV010000001.1, from coordinate 27,303,550 downwards.
TAAAACTGAATGAGCTGCACAGCTTTCTGATTAAGAGTATCTGTTCCATTTCTGCTGCCACAGAACACTGACTTTCAGCAGGAGTAGGAAAATACTTGAAATGGTTACCTAGGGATTCCAAGGGAAATGCTGCTTTGGGCATGGATATTGCAAAGTGACATCAGATGTCCCAGTTTGGCAGCTTAGGTCTCTAGAGATCTATCAAACTGAAATCCTCCTACTTGCTATGGGTTCTCCTGAATTTAGATCCAGGGTGGTCTCTGCTGTAAGTGAACTTGCAGTTTGGAATACTCTGTCATTCTGTAAGGAATCCCCTTGTTCTTCTCCATCAAAAGTAACAAGAGCTGTGAATTGCTTAAATGTGTTGTCAGACATGGCATTAAATGAGCTGCCCTGTTTCTGTAGAGTCTTCCAAGGAATGTGTATTTTGTAGGTTGTTGTTTTTTTTTTACAAGCTGAGCTGTAGCCTGTAATCTAGACTGGAAAGAGGGTGCTCCTTTAACTTAGAAAGCTCTGCCACTGTTCTAGAATACTCTGGAGTCTGTTTAGACTTAGGAGGCGGGGAGAACATCACCAGTGTTCCCAGATGGGAGCAAAGTACAAAAGATGGGAGGAGCAGATGCTTTTTGTTTCATTCGGTGTGCTGGGGAAGCCCTTTTCCTCCTCACGGGGCATCTGACAAGGGGTTAGGTTTTGCATGCTCACTTCCATGCCCCAGCATTTCATTTGCTCAAGTTCATCTCCCTGCAATTCCATTCCTCTCCACCTCGGGGGAGGGCAGAGATGAAGATCTGGAGTGAAGCAGCCCACATCCCCTGAGCACTTCCCTAATTCCCTGTGGAACTGAGATGTGATGGATGGTCGGAAGTGCATCTACTGAAGAGGAGCCAGGGCCTGCTTGTGCTACTTACTGCTGTCATTTTAGGGGGTAGGCATACAGCTCGAGGCCCCCAGACCAGCAATTTTCTCGAACTCTTCTAAACAAGCCTTTGTGCCCCATTCCTCCTGTGTGTCTGGGGGCTGAGGTTCCCCCTAGGCTGTCTCTTTTATTTCTTTCTCTTGGATGTTGTATGTTGCCTCCTCCTGTGCTCCCTTTCCCCTCCTTTGTCTCTGTGCATGGGCAAAACAAATCACCAAAGCCCTCTGAGTAAAAGCGAGGGACTCTGCTGCCCGCTGCATTACAGCCACTTACGCACGTGCAGTTTATTTACTTTATTTATAAACACAATTGTAATCTCCTCTGGCATGTTCTAGGAATCAGCTCATGTACTTTTAATGGTCTCTAAGAACTCTAAGAAACACAATTCACCACCTTACTGAGTCTGTCTGGTCTGTCAGTGAGTTGGGGAGGGGTTGGGATACCAAACTGTTTTTGGAATATCTTTTTTTTTTTTTTTTTTGTCACTTCCATAGCATACACATACCTGAAGTTCTGGCCCTCAAAGCAGTGGCTGGTTTTCTGTTGAAAAATGATGGTTGTTCCAGTTGTGCTGGACTGACTGGTAAGTCTGTAACAAAATGTATGAACCAGCAGCTCCGGGGGAATAGGCTGCCCAAGCCAACTCTACTTTCAGCCACCAAACACCCAGCTGCTGTGTCCTATTCAGGGGACTACCTTCGTGTGCATTTGAGTGTGTTAGTGGCAGCTCTAGCTCTCAGGCTGTGTTGTCTTTGGGTTTCAATAACTTCAGGTCCTTAAGCCCAGAAAACAGTTCTCCACTGGTGTTGGAATATAAGTTCAGGATCCAAATGAGCTCCAAGAGTAGGATCCGGTTCAGAGCATCTTAGAGCATGACTGCAATAAAGGTGAGTGTCCCATTGTTTTGCTTCACTGTACACTTGAAACTCATTAAAAAGAAATGACAGATCTTTGTCCCGTGCGGACTTATTTTAAAATGAGGTACTTGTGCCCTTATCTGCCCCTACTGCTACAAAGATTAGGCTGTAAACCAGTATTCTCTGTAGCTTGGAGTTCCCTTATGATCAATCTTTGTCCAGTCTTAAACATCACCAAAATCATACCAGAACAATGAACACACCATAACAATTCAAAATGGTGAATTTGGAGCAAGGCAGCCAGACTAATTCTGCAAAGGTAAAAGCTTTCCTGGGAAGGGAAGGTGTCTGGACTGGCTGGTGGATTAAAGCAGCATTTACAGTCTAAAATTTCACACAGTCCAGGCCTGCACAACCTGAACAAACTAGTCATGCTACAATTCCTGCCAATTTGTGTGTTGTCTTCCTGTCAGTTCTCAGCCTCATTCATGTAGCAGGATAGGGAAAATGTTTCTTAGGACAGATGCATTTTTAGACTGTTCACTCTGCAGTCTCAAAGTCTCTAGCCAAACCTGGGGACTTGAATGCTCATTTTCCAAAGCTGGCCAGCAGCTCTGGAGTACAGAGCTGGAGCTGAACATACTGCTGAAAGTTGCCCCAGGGTTGAGCCCAGTTCATGAGTCATGTTGTGGATGCTTGCAAAGAGTTGCATGTCTAACCATAAATCCTCTGGTAGGTGTTGGAAATACCATGCTCTTCTGGGACCTCACCCTCTGAGGTGCCATCCTTTAACATATCAGCATTTCTGCTACTCCTGCAGAGTCTGTTAACCTGGACAAAACATGGTTTTAAATGTGCTCTAAAAGCAAGGCCAAGGCTTTGGGAGAATGGTTCTTCATAGGTCTAATTAAAAATTCAAGCTCTACCTTTAAACATGGAACATGTTTAACATGCCTTTGAATAGGAACAGATTGTCCAGAGAAGCTGTGGATGCCCCATCCCTGGAAGTGTTCAAGCCAGGTTGGCTGGAGCTTTGAGCACCCTGGTCTAGTGGAAGGTGTCCCTGCCCATGGCAGAATGTTGGAACTAAGGTGATCTCTAAGGTCCCTTCCAACCCGAACTGTCCTCTGCAACATGCTGCTCCCATATCAACTCTTTCATCCTGATATCTTTAGATTTGGTGGAAGAAGTGTCTCAACTATACTGCTCTTAAATGGATATGCCTTAAACCTTCATATTTCTAGATGCCTGAAGCATTGCTCTGGCCTCTCCTGAGATCTCTGGGCACTGATCAAATCAGGCTGCAAGTTCTCATCAGTGGTGGGGTTTGTAGTCTCAGCTGAAGAGTAACCAAATGATGGTGGGGAAGACAGATCTTTCCTCAGAGTGGAAATGTAGCATCAACATTTGTTTAATGGACCTAGCTTTCCTGTGAAGGGACAGAGGTCCCTGCTCTGGTGTATCCACTGGGGTTGGAAGCCTTAACTTGGTGAAGAGAAGCAATAATGGGGAGGTATAGAGGTTTTATCTTTGTTCTGACCTCTTAGCAAATAATTACTCTCTGAGATGTAACAGATAAAGATATAGGTTTCACAAATAGGCAACACAGCTGTGACTCTTGGATACTTCAGCCTCCATGCTTCTGATAATCTTTAACCTGTTTTTTTTGCCAGAGATAGAGTGCAACACCTATTCAGAACATCCTTACTTGCTCAAATATGATCAGCCCCTTAACATCCTTTCCTTCAGTGCACAGACCCACTAAATGATTTCTGCAGAGGCCAAAATGGCATTTTCTTTTCATGTTCTTTCCTGCCAGATTTCTTTTCCAAAAGACTTTGTACTTTTTTTTTTTTAATAAATTTGTTGTAATCTCCAAAAAAGCTTTTTTTTTTTTTTTTAGTTCATTGCTTTTAAGCATGTACTTGAAAGCTGAAGATGCTTTCCTCTCTTGTGCTCACAAGCCTCCTTTAAATATTGCACATTGGTAAGTATAAAGAACTGCAAGACTGAACACAGCCATCCCTCTAGTGTGTTCCTGATCTCCCTGGTTTCCCCTCTGTCCTTTCACCAACAGCACTGCTGCCCCTTTCATTCCTTGATGTAGCCCATCTCCACCTCTTAGCCTTTAATGAACCTGTCCAAAGAGCCTGGTAACCCTTTCCTCAAATTCATTTGTTTTGACCTCAATCTATGAAGACAAACCTTGCACCTATTTGTCCAGCTTCCTTAAACCCTCCAGCAAGCAGAGTTTAGTTCTTCTAAATGTACTCACTATTTTTCCAAGTGATGGCTTTTTCATTTTTTTTTCCTAGCTTTCCTAGACACTTATGTTGTACTTCCCTGCATTTCTTTTATTACCTTAATTCTTATAGAAAAACAGTAGTTTTGATGTGTGTTAAATTGTGACTATTGCACTATGGAGGGACAAGTTTTCAGCTGATAGCTGGGTATGCCTGGCTATGCCTCTCTGTCCTTGTGTTTCCTGCCTTCTCAGCCATGCTGTGCTTAGTTTTCCTTCTTCATGGAGGGTCTGACCCATTCTGTCCTTTCTCCCAGTACTTCTTTCCATTCCCCCAGTCTCACTACACTCCAGATTTCCTTAGAGGTTCTCAGATTCTCTGAAGTCATCTGATCTCACAGTTGGAGTCCTCAGAAACTTCAGTATCGCTACATTTTCCAGACACTGTATCTCTTTTTTTTTTGCTAGCACAAGATTTCCAAATGCTCTTAACACTCAATCAACTTGCAAATGTCTGCCAATCCCACAGCCCCACAGATGCTGGGGCCCTTTATACCCCATCTCTACAGGTTGTTCCATATCCAAAAGAGCCCACCTCTCTTTCCTTGTATTTCAGCAGTATCAAACACTTAAAGAAATCTTCTATCGTTTTTAAGTCCTAAACTCTCATCCCTCTTCCTCCTATGTAACTTCTCCATTGTATAAACATTTCTTTTTCTCACCCTTAAATACAGGGGGTTTTTTTACATGTTTTACATTTTTTACAGGTTTTACATTTCTGTGCTGCTTACTCCTACAAAACAAACCACTCTAATACTCCAACTTACCCACAAAACATTTTCTCTTCTCCTGTACTTTCCTTTTCCCTCCAGGCACTTGTATTTCTACTTCTCTGCCTTCCTCCTGCACAAGAGATGCTCCCAGTCCAAAAAGACACAACTCGCTCTTCTTCAGTGTCCTGTGACCTTCAGGTGCTCTTTGCATGTTTTCCATGTCCTCCTAATAACTGTGCTATGCCTCTAACATATCTAAGACTACTGTGCATTTACATCGCCTCAACTTTCTCCTCTGGTACAAATCCACCCCAGCTCAGACCTTTAATTTGTCTTTTGCTGACCTGCAGGTCTCTCTAAACGTGCACTTTCTTCCCTTTTTCTCTGTTTTTTCACATTCTCGATGAAACACTCCCATTTTCTGCACTCTCACTCCAGCACTGCTGGACTTGCCTCTTGTTTTCAGCCAGACCAAGCTCACTAAACATCTGTTGAGCTGATAATTTGTGGTCTTGTCATCCTACAAGAAACGCAGGGGTATTTCTGGGAGGATCACCTGATTTCTCTCAAGATAGCAATTTTTGCACTGATTCTCAGGACAGGGAGGGCTACCCTATTTACCAACTTCTATAACAGCTTCTTCATGTTTGTACAGGCTTTTAAATCTAGATTTACAGCTATCCGGAATGGTTCCATTACTTTGAGTTCATCAGTCAAAGCTCTTGTTTTCTTTTTTTTTCCCTCCCCCCCTTATTTTAACACTTCTACGAAAGAGAGAGAATATGATGCAAGCTTTCCCCAGGGAATACATCACCGCCTTCTACAGCTATATTTCTTTATGATGAAGAGAACTTAGTGTTTCAAGTAGTTTATGCCTCTGATTAATCTTTCTCTAATCACCCACTTATCTGTGTGTGCTGCAGCAGGTCTCATCAATTTTATGGTTATTAGAAAGTACCACGTGATGTGAAGAATCGTGTCTTACTCTTCGGATATTCACGAAAGATCATGCTCACAATATGAATCATCATACATTTATGATATACAGAGGCTGTTTTAGGTGTTGCACCTGCTCTTTCTCCCTTACTTCTCTGTCTGCCTTTCTTGCTTTAATTGTGACCAAAGTTACTTTTAGCAACTAAATCTAGATTTTAGCTCTGCCTCTTGGGTAGTGTTTTTACAGAATATGAAAATCCCTTCATTAAGGCAACTTAGAGATTTCATTCTTTAATTACTCTTTTTTCTTCATTTAAAATCAGCCACAGACACAGAAAGTGGACTTTTTTCATGTTTGCAGATGCCCCGATATTTTCCAGTGGCGGCCTCCCAAGAGGAATACATGTTCCCACACCTCTAAGTGCCTGTTGCAGGACTCTCCCTCCTGCTGGGCTGCCACCCTTGCTGAAGGACACCCCCTGAATTGCTTGCTTCTATTCCCAGCAGAAAGACATCATCTTCACTTTCAAACAAGGGTCATCAGCTGAGCACTGGGATAAAATTTGAAAAACCATGAATGTTTGTGCAATAAAGAATATAGAGTTTGTTTATGTGAAGGAGAATAAAATCACTCTCTGCTGGGAACTGAAAAAGTGCATTTATGTAACTGAGGCAAGAGCAATACAATCAGCATATGTTTAGCATCTCAAAGGGAAAAATTAGGCAACAGTTTATAGAGTGCAGTAAACCCCTCCACCTTCCCAAGGGCAGTGTATCTACCTTAATTTTCAAAATACCTTAAGTTTTTCTTTTGTTATGATTAACTAGTTTTTAAATTCAAAAGCTGCTGTTCGCAGTGTGATTGGGTACATGGTACCACAGGTCTTTGCCTAAACTATATTCTTAAATTCTGGTATCTGTGTTTGTGTCCTGTGAAGTGGATAATGCTGTTTGTTAAGGACATCACCCTTGCTCTCTTGATACCCCATAAAGTGCTGTGTAAACACCATTGCATCAGAAGTCTGAATATTTGTAAGAAAAGAGTATGGCAAGCTTACTGCAAGAAATGTGTTCTCTTATGCAGTGTTCCCAAATTAGTTCCCAAAAAGAGGACCATCTTTGCCTATGTGGTCCAGTCAAATAGGATAAGGCTTTAACTGGAAGGATTTTTGACTAAAGCCTGGAATACTTCTCCTGTGCTTCACTTAGAAAGAAGAGCCTCAGCAGAGTCTCTGTGGGTGGACCAGATAAGGGTTGGGTCGAGCAGAACAGGCACTGCAGGACCTGTGCTCTTCTGATCTTTTGTGGGATCCCATGGTAGCAGAGGTACTGTTTGGGATTTTTGGAGGGTGTGCATAATCCTGCCAAACTCTCTTTGTTTCCCTCATGAAAGCAGGGAGGGCCAAGCAGACGTAGAGATCAATTTGTCCTAGACCTGTCGGCAAACATTTAAATCGCTGGATGTACATGTGTATGGTGTCAATCACAAGGAAGGGAGGCTATACACCCAAGATCTACCAGTGCAATACAGGCAGCTTGAAAAGGGAAACCTGGCTCTGCCAGAGGTGTTTTGTCCCGGACCTGGGAGTGGCAGCAAGCGTCAACTACCTCTCCAGAGAATTGTGCATAGTAATGGCTGAGATTATGCCAGTGGCTGTTGTCTCAAGTAGCCTCTTCTCTGAAGGAGAAGGGAGTGCGTGACACAGTGTTGGGATCAGAGCCAGATATTAGCAACAAGAGCAACCAGTTTCCAACCTTAGGGAGAGCTTAACAAAGCTCAGCATGTTGAGAGATCAGTACCCCAGCTGAGGCTGCATTCCTGTCCCTTGTCATACCACAGAGGAGGCCAGTCACTCCTGCCAAACCTCTTTAATTAACAACAGACCAGAACGGTGGCAGCATCCTTGTTGCAGGGAAAAGCAAGCATGCACGCATGTGTAGGTGTGCACATGCACAGAGAGTAGGGAAATCAAGAGGACATCTCCTCCATACGTAGACTAGATCAACTCTCATCCCTGGTGATCCCCAGAGCAGTAGTATTTTATGAGACCAAAGAATTCACCTAGAGTAGTGAAAGCAATGAACCCAGGCCAACCACAGAGCAGTCTTTTGCTATGGTCCAGGTGCAGCACCCAAGAAAGAAGGAAACACAGGTCCCACAGACAAAGTGTGCAGCCTTTGCTCCAATTGCCACCTATCTGAACGGTGGAACAAGCTGCTGCCTCAGTCATGTCCCACCTCACCATCCCTGCTTGGCCCACGTGGTTCCAGGCTGTTATAGGATGGCAGCATGGTCACTACAGCCTCAACAGTGAAGCGATGTGGAGCACCGAGACCTGGTGTCTCATCCTGGAAAGCAGTGTTATCATGACTGTTTGGAGAGGGTCCCGGTGGAGAGAGCTTCTGCCGGGAACGGAACCAGCGGAAGGCCAAGATAAAGGTGATGGCAATGAAATCCAGAATCAGCTCTGCAAGCTCCATCACAGACAGGACAGAGGATCCAAACCAGAGACTCCACTGGTTCCCAAGCTGAGACAGCAGAGTCACTACCTGCAAGAGGTGAAGAAAGAGCAGTGAGGACAGCCCTCATTCAAGACTTTTGCCTCCCTGCCTTTTCCTGCTAGCAAAGCCCCTGTGGTGCTGGGGGATTCCTCTCACCCTGCCACAGGAAAAGAGACTGGATAGGCAGCAATGCTGCTGGAACAAACGAGTGCCACGGTGGAGGGCCATCGTGGGGGAATGGGTGGATAGAGAAGCCCTGGTAATAAATTGTGTACCGTGAAGGCTGGAGATTCCCCATTGGTCTTGTAGTTCCACTCCTCAAAAAAGATATTCACTTTGGCAACTCCGTTCCTGTAAATGAAAGATGAGGCTCAGTAACCTCAACTCCTCAATCCCTGCATTTCTTCACCAAGTGTAATTTTCTTCTCTGTCTCCTTTTGCTCCTACCCTTCTCTCACACGTACCACCCAGAGCCTTTTCCCATCTCTGCAGTTCCCTCATTCTGCACTGAATGTAATCTTTGGTACTTACAGTGCACTTCTTAGACTGCACTGTGAAACCCAATGTTTGTGGCAAAAGCTTCTGCCCGGCTCTCCTTCTCACTGTTCCATGAGGATGCACTGTGATTCCACACCACATGGCAGGTGCCTGGGGCTTATTGCTTTCATACCAGCATCTGACCCCTTTCAAATTTTTCACTTGGATCTTGGTCCTTGTTGAAGTCTCAGAATATATCTACTCTGACTCAAATCCACTGGCCTGCTCCACAGGTTCCATGCCTGATCTTTTCCCATCATTGATTTATTCTTAACTTTGACATTCCCAAAACTCATACACTCCACTGGGATGGTTTCAGGTTTGGACACAATCTCTGCTTAGGAGCTCTCACCTCTTGGATGTGATGTTGTATTTGTTTTGTTGTGAAAGCATGTAAAAAACCCAGTCCTGAAATGAAAGTGCAATAAATTGTGTTACATGATCACAGTCACATCCTGTAGGTTTAGTTCCAGTTGAGGAAGGACTAAATAGGAGGTGGGAGCAGTGCTGAGGAGCCAGGACACCCTCTCCTTACCTCTGAGACAGCAGAAGGCCAGCGAGAGTATCCAGCTGACAGCTGGTATTCTGTCATTCTGGAAGACGAGAGGTTGTGTTAGCTGTTGAAGCTGTAGGATTCACAGAGCCAGGTCTTGCCATTTCCAGGCACACCTGGAGATTCCCTCCCATGCTGAAGTTCTGCCCGCTTCCCACTGTGCAGAATGCACGGTCCCTGGGAGCTCACCCCTAAGCTCCCGATGTTCCTTGGTCATTTTGGCATCCTGATGGGAGATTTACCATTTTGGGTGGCAGCTTAGCTATTGACTCGAGCTTTTGCCCTGGCCAGTGAATGCTTTCCAATGCTTCTAGGAATAAAGAGCTTTCAGTCTTCCTGACTGACTGATGATCAAACTTACTTGCAAGGTTTCCGACATTTGTGGAAACAGCCCAGCACATCAGCTTTGAATTCAGCCAGGAGTTTGTAATAGCAGTAGCCTGAACAGCAGAGAAAGTAAATCTAGGTAAGCTCACAGTATCTTTTATAAAAGGCCATGTGTGACAGTAAAGGGAATCCAGAGGTTTCCTTCCACAAGCTCCAAGGGACTGACCATCCAAGACAAGAGTGTCTTTTGGATGTTACCCCCAGGAAGCTCACTGAAGACAGTAAGATGTACTGGGACATGGGGTGCACCTAACAGGTTCAGATGGGCACGAGCTTTATTGTTCCTCCTGTCCACTTACCCCAAGATATGTGCTTTGTATAGTCACAGTACTCTGCTCCTTCGGGTAAGGGGTAGAAGTAGTAGGCGCAGCCACAGCGCTCGACCATGTTCAGCTGAAAGCAGGAGCGAATGCAGACCTGGGAGGCACATGAGGTGGAAAAGGCTGAGCAAGGAAACCAAACCTACTGCAGCCTACATCACATCATATTATTAACAGAGCCCACAGACAAGCATGGCCTTCAGGGAACTAAAATATTTCAGGAAAGTGGGGAAACAAGCCAGCACAGGACCGGTGACAGTGAGTTACCTGTTCGGTGTAGCGGGATGAGTACAGATTTTGCACTGGCACATCACTGCCATCCTCTGTGCAATCACTGTAACTGCCCCCAAGACGCACAGTCATCTCCTGGAATAGCAAACTGTCATTGCACAGAACAACTGGCACTTTGCTGTCCTCTTCCTAAGCTTCCATGCCACACACTGCTCGACCATCAGTATCTACTCTTTATGCTTTCCTCAGGATGCCTCCATTTCATTGTTCACTGATAAAGTGCAGCCAAATGCTTCTCGTCTAGTCCAGTAAGCTGCTCTTCCTCCTCTCCCTCCACTCCATGTGATTAATCCCCTCCCTTAAACACACACTGGGTCTTTGACAACCCATCTGTACGTATGCACCAAGTTAAACCTCCCCATAACCTCACATCCACAGCTCTTACCCCTGCTGCTTCCTTACCTTTCTCATGCTGATGGAGGTCTCGATACCAGGACGCACATTGAAACCCCCATCATCCATGAAGGCTGGCTCGTTCTGATCATGGACCATGACCCTGGCTCCTGTCACTGTGGACAGCAGAGGGATGAAATCATTCTGTTCGGTGCGCACCACCAGAGAGAGACCTGAGGGAATGTCAGAGAGCAAGGGAGGTCATGGCTGGCTGTGGTGCGGGAGAGTAGGGAGAGCACAATGGTTAGAAGCGAATCTGTAAGAGGTACAGGAAGAGATAGACATCTAACAGGGCTGCACCGAAGCTTGGCAGCAATAGAGGCTGGCTGGAGGGAGTCCAGAGACAAAGCTGGAGGCTCCAGAAGAGGCCAGAGAAAGCTGAATTTCATGTCTGTGGCTTAGGAAAAGCAGAACTGGGAATTGAGAGAGATTTCATGGAGAGACTTGGAGTCAGGTGGCAGAAAAGCCTGAAGATTTGGCCTCAAGAGGTTTCATGGGGTTTAGGAACACAAGCAGGTCAGTTGCTGGAAAGAGGGAAATGGAGAAGGAGGAGGTGAAGATGAGGCTCTCAGGAGCACAGCACTGTGGCTCAACATTCCAGGGAGGGTCAGCACAAGTCCAGAGGGAGCAACATAAGGATCAGGCACGGATGGGGGAAAGAGGGTTTAGTGGGCAGCAGTGAGAGACAGCCGTGTCCTCAAGACAGCTGTCCCCACATGGGTGAAAACAGCTTGGGCGAGACAGAGCAGGGTTGCAATCTGCCACCACCACTATTAAGCACAGCAGGATGCCCATAACTCCTAAGGAAAACAGAGCTAAGCTGATAGTCCTTACTCACCAAAGAGTGTCTCTCACCCACCATTATTGATCCCAGGCAGTGAGGATGTCCACAGGCTGCTGCTGTTGTCATTAAAGGTATAGCAGTTCCCATACAAGGGATGGTGGAAGTGGGTATAATTCCTGAGAGGGGAACAGAAACATTCACACAGTGTGAGAAGGACTGCAAGACCAAGAGGAAGGGCTTTATGAAAGGAACAACTCTGTTTTCTATCAGCAGGGAGAGGGGCTTAGAGCAGATGGGCAGTATTTGTTGTGTAAACTCACCTGAACAGGGAAAAGCAATTAAAATGTACCGTAAAAAATGTCCTGGAGCCGGGCAGGTTTTTACAGCACGTTTTCCATACTGCTCTTGAGGGCCCAAATGGGTTTTAGCAGTACTAGCAAATACTGTATTATCTTCCTAATACTAAAGAATAGCTCTTTCAGCCCCTTTTCCTCCCTTGCTGATGGGTGTCATTCCACTACCTCTACTACCTCTTTTTTGACCAATAATGGCAGGAGAAAAGTAGAATTTTTTTAATTGTATTTTTGTACCAACTCTCTCCTCTCCTCTTCCTGTATGTGTGCTGATATGTACCACTTTTCTACTGTAGAGAGTAAAATAAAAATACTTTCACACTGTACTTTGATACCCACTCTGGCATTTGTACCAGTGGGTAACTGGTTCATTTGTGCGAAACCCAGGAAAAAGCAAACCCATCCTTTGAGGTTCATAGTTTCAGGTCATGGAAACTGTGGCCCTGATACGCACAACCCACAGGAAAGACTCAAGAAAGGTCATTTGAGACAATGGGAAGTGAACAAGGAATGAACCCACCTTGGAAAAGAGGTTCTTTAATTTGGGCTCCTTGATTGCCCTCAAACCCAGGCACAAAAGGAGAGTTTTAAGGAAGACTCGGGGGGATGTTTCCACTACTTACGCCTTGTCACATGTTGCTTCATTGAAGCGACAAGCATAGATGAAATTCTCGAAGTCAGACTCATCCAGGGCTTTTGCATCAGGCACCTGTGCCAGGATATTGATATAGTGAAAGCTGTACCATTCCCGCACGGCATCCACTCCTGAGGAGTACGCCTGATGGAAACAGTCCTTGTTGTTTTCACTGCACTGTTGAGGAGAAAACCAGCCGTGTCAGAGAAGTCTTGTCCAGGAGGTGGGACTGTGCCTGTGGAAGAGCTGTTCTCCCTCAGCACAGGCAGGAGATGACCGAGGGAGTGCTCCACAGGGCTCCTGCACTTCACCAAGGTCATCAGCAGGATGTGAAAGAGCAAACCCAGGGCAGTTCCTTGGTGGAAGGGAAACACCTGGTGAATAAGCAAAGCTGAGTAAAACCCAGGAAGCAGAAAGTCGCAGTGAGGTGTGCTAGATGATCTGCACATAAATTCTACCTGGTATAAAACTAGGAGCTTTAAATTCTTGAGTGGGGAGCCCTTCCCTCAGGGTGTGTCCAGAAAAACTTCTGTGATCCTGTGGGAACTCCACTTAACTGGCAAGTGATTAGCTACAGTCCTTCAGTGCCTTTTTAAATGCAAACACAGATACCCTAGGGCGAGAAAGCTGCTACCTAGGAGCAAATGCGACCATGACCACATTTCAGGTGACCCAGGACCATCAAATAGTTTACCCCTTTGAATTATTGGGCAATGCAGCAGCTGATGCTGATAAACTGCTCTCCAAAGGCAACTGCAAGGCTGATGTAGCCTTCAGGAAGGACAAAGTTTCCCTGCTGTACCTGGGAAAAGATGGACAGTAAAGTGGACAAGTCCCCTCAGGGCCTGCATGGACAGGGACAGGTCTTGTGGAGCAGGATTGCATTGGGCAAAGGATTCAGCTCTACTTTTACCTGTCATTAGCAAAAGCCAGTGCAGATTAATTGGACTTGTACCTAGGGAAATGCATGGGCAAGGGTCTAACAAGACAGAAGTAGCTAGGCAGAGACTGGAGTGGGTAGGGCACAGGATATCTGGGGATCTCACCAGAACAAAGCCAATTTTCCAGTCATTCTTGTCTACTGAGGGACTGTTCTCCGGCAAGTTAACTAAGCTATCCCTCTTCTGCCTCCGCAAAGGATGGCGCTGGACATGATGGAGCAGGCTCCTTGAGCTACGCTTTTGTGTGGACAGGGTGGACCAGTCGCTTCGTGGCAGAGACATGTTGTAGTCATAAAGGTCTAGCAGTGTCTGATGGGTGATTTGGTCCAGCTCATCCAGCTTCTTTCGGATGGCGCTGTATCTATACAGGGGAGAGAGAGAACTTGCAGGTTTAGGGCTGGATGCACATAAACAGCTCTGAATAAGACATGCAGCAAACTTTGCTGAGGTGATTCTGGACAATCCTGCCACCAGCTGTAAATCTCACCCCTTGCTGCAGGCTATCGTCCTTGTAGGAGTGAAGTAAATCTGCTTTAGCCCCGTGGCAGTTTATATTACAGGCTGCTAACATACACCACCAAGTAGAGCTGCCTAAACTAACATGCCTTACTGTGAATGCCCTGCAGCAGCAAAGGCCTGTGAAAGGTATTCTTTCCACCGGCACCGCTACAGAAATGGCCCCTCAAGGACCATGAGGAGAATGCTTTTACCCTACACCCGTTTAAGTCAAGGCAGTCAATAGCTCTCGAAATCTATTTCTTACCTGTATGGATTGAGGGTGCACAGTGTCACGGCTGGGAAAGTCAGCCTGTCAGAGTTCAGGTTGAGGTTGAGGTTGACAGGGTAGCTGAAGTACTCCCTGTAGAGGATCCCAAACTGCCAGTACATTAAGCCGAAGGTGAGAAAGAAGAGAACAGACCAGAAAGCTGTCTTCATCTTATTCTTTTTGGAGCACACCAGGCGAATAGCCCCATGGATGGTTGTGTTGCTGCAGAAGAACTGGAATAGCTCCTGGTAGGAACTGTAGAATTCGATGAGACCCTCCTGCTCCTCTTCTTTCTGCAGCTGCTCCTCTTCTTGCTTACATTGTCTCGTTTTCTCCCCTTCTGGCATCTTCCCTGCCTTCACAGACCCACCCTAGAGCACAAATTCAGAATTAGGGGGTCGCCCTGTAAGACCGTGGCTCCAGGTGGTTCTGCATCACCATCTTCCCCAAAATCTCGGTGCTTTCACCCCTTCCTCCCTGACCCCCATCCCAGGCTGTAAATCCCCCTCCCATATGTGCCACTGGGTTGATCCTCCCCCACCGAACAGCCCCCGCGTCCCTCCTGCGGCTGAGCCCCCCGCCCGCCCCGCCGAGGCCGCGGCACTGACGCGGGGCGAGGTGCCCATGGCGAGCGGCGGCTGCTCGGGCCAGGGCCGGGGCTGGAGCTGGAGCTGGAGCTGGGGCCGGGGCCAGTGTGCTCTCCCCGAGCGCCGTCGGCTCTCCCGCAGCCTCCCCGGCTGGGCTGAGACCGGTTCCTTTCCAGTTGGAGCCAGCACCCCGCCCGGCTCCTGCCCTGCCAGCCTCTCCCCGCCCTCCTGCCTGTCCCTCCTGTCTGTCCCTCCTGCCTGCCCCCTCCTGCCCCTTCCCCTTCCCCCGGGCGCCGCTCTCGGGGAAGAAAAACCTCTTGAAACTCTCAAGTGTCGGCGGCCGGGAGACCGGGGACACGTCGGGGCAGTGACCTTGGCGATGCCGGTGGGGGTCAAGGCGCGGCCGCCTCGCTGCGGGCGGGCAGCGGTGCCCCCCCCTCGGTGTCCCCCGAGGGGAGCCCAGCCCCGGCCAGGTACGGCTGCCGAGCAGCCCGAACCTCCTCCTCCTCCCACCCCCTCCGGCGGGGACGCGGCGTCCCAGCGAGCCGAGGCGATGCAGAAAGAAAGTTGGCAGCGCCGGTCCCCGGGGCAGCCGCAGGCAGCGCCGGCCGGCCGGGAACCCCCCCCCGCGGGGGCGGCGGGACTCGACTGGCGGTGAGAGCTCCTGCGTGGCTTTCATGGCCAAACTGTGCTTTCCAAGGGCAAAGCCGAGAGTTTTGGGTGAGATCTGCGAAGGGGATGGGACCGGGTCAGAGAAGGATGGGGGCGACTCGGTGATACACGAGTTACCGCATCGCCTTTGCTGGTTCCTTAACTAAAGCAGTCTTTCATATCCAGAACTTCTTGGCCCAGCCATGACCGGGAACTTGTTTTGCTGATTTGTGCCTGGGAAATCAAGGCCTCCCGGCATTACCCAAAGCCTTTCAGTGTTTCCTCAGTCTGTGGAAATGAACACCCGTAGCCAAATGTGACCAGAAGTCTCTAACAACCCCCTATCATTATAACCATGAAAGTTCTTTATCGATCTTTTCTCCCAATAATTTTCTTTCAAACTATCTCTCTCTGAAGTTTTCACTTATTTCTTTCCTTTCTGGATACCTCCTTCAGAAAAGTCCGTGTTCAGAGTGTTCTCTCACTGAATTTTGATCCTTGTTGGAGTTTGCTGTGGTTTGGTTAGTGACTCAAAATACGCAGCCACTTTCACCATGCTTGAAAAGGGCTAGCTTTACACTTTTGAGGACAGCGTGCCAGGAACAGCCTTGTGACAGGTGCTTGTTACAAGCCTACAGCCACAACTTGGAGCTTTCCGCTAGCTCCATTCTCTGACAAAAAAACAATGCAAAGCAAAAGCATTGTTTCTCCTGCAGTTCTAATCTTAGTTATAACTCCAGTAACTCACTTTTGAACTTTCATCAAAGCTGAAAGTTGAAAAAGTGGGAGGGATGAGGGGAATGAACTGATACTGTATCAAGTGTCTCTTACAACGCAGCTTCCTCAGAGCATTACTACATCCAGCTCTGAGGCCCCCTACATAGGAAGGACGTGGTCCTATTGGAATGAGTCCAGAGGAGGCCACGAAGATGATCAGAGGGCTGGAGTACCGCTCCTATGAAGGCAGGCTGAGAGAAGAGAGGTGGGGTTGTTCAGCTTGGAGAAGCAAAGGTTGCAGGGAGATCTTATTGCAGCCTTATAGTACCTAAAG
>JAWWLV010000001.1:27273268-27286973 GCA_035041135.1 Platyrinchus mystaceus | reverse complement strand
CCTCTCTTACTGGAATTGTGACTCTATCTTATTGGAATGACAAAAATTATTTTGCCCTGAAAATGCCCCTTTTTATACTCATTTAAATTAACAGCAGCAATAAAGCAACTACAGCAAAATTTGGTAGCACTTAGGCATTCTCTGATTTCTTCCATATTTAAAAGGATTTTAAACTGTCTTTTTTGAAGGAAATAAATTCAGAAACACAGTTCTTTTTGCTGGTGGGAGAAAAAAGTAACTTACATGTTTTGGTTTCTTTTGCCTTGAAGGATAATAACAATTCAAACACCTGGACTGATTTGCTGTATCTGAATGACAGTCTAAAGCAATTTTTTCAGAATTTTGTCATGGCTGACAATTTCCATCACCATGTTGTTTTGGAGAACTTTTGGCCTTTGCTGGTTTGGACGTGAATAGCAGATAAGTAGGGCGTGAGTGCATGTATTGTATGTTTCATTTTTACATGTAGACATGATATACATCATATATCTATGTACCTCTACATACACATGCACATTTAAATGCATATTTACTTTTCAGAACACTTGACCCATATTTTGCATTTTTTTAGAAAAGAATTAATAAGACATTTACTGGCTCCTTCACGATTTCCAGTGGCCATGACAGACATGATCCAAGCAATTCCTCTTTCCCTCTTTCTCATGCCACTGAGCTGCTCAGGCTGTCGTGCACTATCTGCTGGTGTGGGGCACCTCAGAGAACGGATCAGCCCTGAGGTGACTTCCAGTAGCTTCAGTCATGCGAATATCATGCTTTGGCTGTGGCTCTGTAAAAGTCCCTGTGTTCCCATGGTCACAACAGATGTGCTGCAAATTGATTGCCAATGCACAAAGGAACCAAAAATTAATTTTTAACATTGCTACATACACAATTACCACTTGGTTCCCCAAATACTTTAGAAACAACGCAAACAACAAATCTCCTGTTGCCAGCTCAGCCAAGTCTCAATCTCCATTAGAGGGTCAGGGATCAGAATTTGCTAACTCTTAAGTTTGTTTTTTGTTTGTTTGTTGTTTGTTTTGTTTTGTTTGTGTTCGTTTGTTTTTTTTATTACTTACCTCTTCCCAGCTTCTGTGCTATCTTTTTTTCCCAGTATGTACATGAACTGGATCACTAAAGTGACCATCTTGACTCAGATTGTCAGTCATAAACGGTATCTTTTTCCTCAGGCATGCTTCAGTGTAACAGAAGATATCGGCATGGAATTATTAGTGCAGTTTGCAAAAGCGACTCCTGTTGATAATTTGGATGATTATGTACACTCCTGTCTCAAGCTTCTATCATGCAGGAGTCTTCTGAGCATTTTGCCCATCCACAACTTTCTGGATATTTCCATGTATTGACCTATCAAGGTGAGTCACACATGATGGAACTGGTTTTGACACTGATGGTTATTGCCCTCACTCCCATTCAGGCTCAGCAATTATGGGATAATTTGTCTTCTGAAATCCCAAGTCTTGCATTAGGATGAAAGATCTTCCATCAGGCACTACTAATCCTTTCTGGAAGTTTTGATTCATGATATTTACTTCACCTATAACAACATTTTAAATCCAAGGAGCTCTATACTGAAAAGATGCCTGTCACTAGGTTCCTTCTCTTATGAAATGGGAAGCGCCCTGTTGTTCTGGGCAGTGCTTCTGTATATTACATCTTCACAAGCTGAATGCATGATTGCTTTTTATTGCTACTGAACAACCTTTGAGTAAACATGAATCATTTTTTATGGCACCAAATTTGAAATGCTTCCTTACCAGCTACATCTATTATCTGCCCAGGTAGGAATGTGATAATGATCAGTAGTACACACACAGTTTTAAAACAGAACAAACTTCTTTTCAACACACTGCTACTGTGGTGGGGAAAAAAAAGTCTCTCCCTATCTGGTATGAATTCCAAGTGTAACAAATTATAGATGTTTTTGAACTACTTGATAGACCTTTGATCAGTTTAATTCTTTTGTGTACCTGTATTAGCAATTGTATTTTCCTTCTGCAGCAAGAGAGAAGCCAGAGATTATTTCTGGATTATTTCTGGATTGTTTCTGGGTTATCTACCTCTGCTTGTATTTTTCTGCATTAAAACTAGCAGCACAAACAGTCAAGGAACAGCATCATGGATGTTGCTATGTGTTTAAGTGTTTGGCCAAAGAAGCACCAGCGCAGTAGGTGGTAAAATTGGGTAAGTGTGAGGTTACACATTGCACCACTGTTGTCTTCAACAGGGAGATATTTATGCAGGTTGCATGGACTCCCTTGAGGCAGAGGTGGTGATCTCTAAAGAGTGTCATTATTAAAAAGCTAACAGGGATTTGCAAATTAATCTAATGGGCCACTGAATGCCTTCTGCCTTGCTGCTGATGTAACTTATCAGGAAACAGTGATGTCTGTCCCAAATAACCAGTGATACCACAGCAGCAAGAACATGTCCATGTACATACTTCCATTCCTTCAAGTCCCAAGGAGGCTGATTTTCAATACATTTATTCATTTTTACCTTGTAGGAGCAGAGTGGCTGCAGGGAGCCATTCTAGTGAGGCAAAAGGGAACCATGGTGGAAAATCAAAGCAATATGTGTTATCTCTATCTTTCAGCATGAAAGATGGGAGACTACTGGGTATAGTCATGAATATCATATTGTAGGACTGAGAAAATCCTGATGGAAACTGTGTGGAGGGAACCCAGTCTCTCTTCCTAGGAGAATGAAGTTTCTCTCATGAAGAACATGACTGGACCCCAGGAGACTCAGGTGGATTCTCTTCCGTTGCTACTTTCATGCTGTAATGCAGTACAAAGCCTGGAGGACAGCCTGGATAGTGGCTACTCATGCTCTGCTTCAGCTGGAAAATCTGAATTAGCTTCTGAAAAATGTCGCTGACTCCCATCTGTTGTCCATATTGCAGGACAAGATCCATATTGCTTCCTGGAAATGGTGTATCAGTCAGGGTACTGAAGAAGCCCGGTGACCCAGACCCTTTAGCCATTCTGCTTTGTGTCCAGGTCAGCTGCCATCCTTGCTACTCATGACCTGTCATGTTCGATGAGGGAATCACTGACCGTTGAGAACAGGCCTTCAAACTCTACCTTTGCTGCATATTTCCCCATGTCGGATCACTCAGCCAGGACTACAGCTCCTCAGATACTGATCTCAGTCTGGTCCTGCTTCAGTGGGGACAAGTGTGGAAATGGCAGATGAAAATTCCTGCCCACTGGCACAGCTAAGCTAACAACATCCTTTTGGAAGCTGGGTGGGCAGTCCAGGCTGGAACAGCAGCAAGCAAAACTATAGGACTCATTTCTCTGTTTGCTTTGTCTTGAGGGGCAATTAATAAGTGGGCAATCAAGATGGAGCCTCCTTGAGGTCCCCCCACCCTCCCCTGCTCTCCCCAGCTGAAGTCTTTAATTTCCTCATTCCAGCCCTAACAATATAACCATTATCACAGCCACCTGATTCCCGCGGCCTCTGTCCCCACCCCTTTCATGATCTCTCCTACCTGTTCCTGGAAATTGGAGGCAGAAGCAGCCACCTCAGACCAGTTTTTCTTCTGGCAGCTGCTGCTCCCCAGCCAACAGAGATCACAGGGCTGGGGCTGATCGCCCTGTGAGCCCAGTGCAGTGCCCAGCACGGCACAGCTTGAGGGACACAGGTGCTCGCTGCTGCCTGCCTGCAGCTTTGTAAGAGCTGCCAGTAGGACAAACTTGCTTATGTTTAGAATTATTTTTCACACTGCCACTCCAAATGCCCCCCTCCTCAGTCACTCCCATCCCAGTGAGTTTCATGTTGCTTCTGCTTCTTGGATCTGCTCTGGTGATGGTGATTTCTCCTCCTCTGTAATATAAGACAAAAGTTATTCCCTTTAAAGGGGATTCAAATGGAATTAAGCCTTTAGAAGAGAAGTTAATCTATAAATGCCATTTCTTTTATGAGTAAGGCCAGATTTCATAGTCAAATGCCTTACAGGAGCACTTCTCACCACACCCTTCTCAAAAGGAAGAGAAGGCAGGATCACCTCCCTTTCCCATCTCCCTTTTAATTGTTCAATTCAATTCATTCATCTGCTGGAGAGGCTTTATGTCTTCCCTCACAAGATCTCAGGCTAGCAGTGATAGAATTGTCTGGAAATGGTCTGAAAGTCCCAAAATGGTCCATGAGGCAAAGAACCTAATTTTTTTTCAGGATGTAGCTTGATAAATTCAAATTAAGGACTAGGTGACAGGATACCTTTTGGTGTTATCTTGGTTTTTATAATGAAGTAATCTGAGATTTATCCTCTGTAGGAGCTGGAATGTCTGGATTATTATCTTAATTTTTTAATTTTTTTTTTCTCCTTTTAATTCTTTCTTTTAAGGAGAAAAGGTTGGCCAATAAAACATGAATCTTAGTCAAGCCATGTGACCACTGCTAGTGATATTGAGAAGAGTGAGATTTCATCATTATATTCACTGTCCCATTCTGTCACCTTTTATTTTAATCCTATATCAAGACTGCAGCTGCTTCAGGTAAATCTCACATATCGAAAAGCTTATACTCCTGGGCAAATGTTGGGGTCTGTCAGGAAGGAGTTTTCATCAAGTAAAAAAATAGATTGTCTTTTTAGAGAAACAATCTTCCCCTGTAGCTTGAAAAACAGTCCACTTCAAGGACTCCAGAGCCTTTTGCCTTCCAAATTCTCTGCCAGTAAAGAATCTCAAAGTATTTGCCTTCTGGTATGAGGCTGTGCATATTTATCAGCTGAGGCAATTTGTCTTTTGTGCTAAGGACTTAATAAGGTCTTGATGGTATTTCATGGGAGGGCAGGTCTGTGAGGATGATTTAGGTATGTACAAAAGTAAAGAAGGGAAAAAAAGCAGTTCATAAAAAAATCAATCCTAAGCAAACCTGGGACTTCAGAAGTGTTTGAAAAAGGGGGAAAAGAAAATGGTCAAAAATAGATTTGAAAACAGGGGAAGTAGAGGGAGACGAATGGAAAGAACAGTAGTAAATGAGCTGAAAAAAGGAGAAGGAAACTGTGCTCTCCTTCTCAGTGAACTGCACCCGCCTGTGGTGGGAAGGCCTGCATTGCCCAATGACACTGAAATACCTCCTGGCAAGTTATATATCTCCCAGAAGATGACACAAGCAAGACAGTTTGCAGCATAGGAGGCTGAGGTTAATCCACAAACTCTTAAAACAGCGATATATTGCCTTTCCTGCCTTTGCGATCATTTTTCCTTCCTTTGCTGTGCTTTTTTGTATTTTCTTCTTCATCACCTGAATTCACTCTCTGTCACTCTTTGCTACCCTTGCTAATTAGGCATGCTCATGAAAAATGGGGTGAACACCTTTCTTGTGGGACACATAAACCATTGTTCAGTGAGGTAAGGGAAGTTACAAACAAAATCATCTATCAAAAAAAGCTGGAGCTGTCTACAGTTGGAAAATTAGAGGAGGATGTAAACTTTGGTATGTTGCACATAGAAAGGCAGCAAGTCAGGTCAAACAAAGCTTCAAGGAACAACTAGCGAAAGGGATCAAAGCTAACATTAGATCTCCCTTGAGACACATCAGGCACCTGCCAGATGTTCTGAAGGGCAAAACAGTGATCAGGCTGTGCGAGGAGCACACAGCAGAGATAAGGCCATTGCAGACACCTCTGGAGCTGTGTTGAGTGACGGTCAGATCAGCCTGGCAGAACCCATTCTTCGGCAGGGTGGGGCTCGTCAATGGACATGTCTGAAATTGAAGCGGCTGTGGAAAAGGCTGTTAACACACTGCCAAAGTGAACAGTAACAACTCGCTGGGAGCAATGGCATTTGTCCAAGAGTCTTAAAGGATCTCAGGAGTAAAATAGCTGAACTGCTCCAAGCAGTGTGTAACCCAATGTTTACAGCCAGCGGCAGTACCTGAGGAGGGGAAAGGGGTGAATGTGATGCCACTGCAGGTGGCCAGTTTGTCCAGGGCCAGGTGGTGGAAGGGTTTCTGGGACTTGTTTGGGCTTCAGATGAAGATAATATGAATTAAAAGATGAGAGGTAAGTACAGCTAGAGTCTGAGAGAGTCTGGAGCAGCCTAGCACACCACTCCAGGTTCCACAGCAGGCTGTGAAATCCACACTGTCATCTGTCAGATACCTGAGGGAGGTGTGTGCTCTGGTCCATCTCCTGAGGATTTGGATGCATGTTTGGATGAATGTTGCCTGGTAGCACTGGAGCCAGCTGGGACCTGTGGAGTGGTTGGCTCTTGCTGCAGGACCTAAGGGATGTTGTGGTCCAGGCATTTTAACGCAGCTAGTGGTGAAGGGGACAGCAGCAGTGACAGAGGGGTGTGTTTGCGTCAGCACCAGAAATAAAGCTGCTGCTGGTGACCCTCTCCTTTCTCCTTTCCTAATTCAGGAGAAGGAGCTCCCAGTGCTGCAACCATTGCATCTATGTGGGGACATGGGTGGGAGTGGTCCTCATTTCTCTTCTGTCTCTTCTCACTGGGGACTGCTGGCAGCTGCTGCTGGTCCTGGAGGCTGAAATCAACCCTCTCCATTCCAGATGGGCTTTTTGAACTCATCCAGAGGGGGCATCTGCCATATTTCAGCATCTGATCGTCACTCATTGAAGGAGATGCATGGGAACCCACCATTCTGTGTGCTGGGAGAAGCTGGATTTTCAACTGACCTGGGAGGAGGAGCATGTTTTGGCAGTGTGTAGGAGCTCACTTGGTGTGACACATCATGTTCTGGAGGGAAGCAGGAGTCCATGCTTTTGTCTGGGACACAAGTTAGGGGTTGTTGTAATAGAGCTAGAGGCTTTGGGAAAAGGAAAGCCCAATTCTTTTCCCTTTTCCCATTTCCCTTTTCTTCATTCTCCTTTCTTGAGGTTGGTTGTTCTTTTTGGGGCGAGGGGTTTGTTTGGTTGTTGGTTTGTTTGGCTTTTTTTTTAGAGGCAGAGAATGTGTAAGGTTACAGGCACTTCATTGTCCATTGTAGCTTATGTCACCAAAGTACAGATGAAGGACACATCAGAGAAAGTGGTCAATGCAGAAGATTGCTGTTACTAAGAAAAGCAGACGTGCAGCATTAGTGAGGACGTGTCTTTGGTCAGCATTTCATACTCTTCACAGAGAGATGCCTCGGGGCAGTGTTCCTGCAGGTCATGCTAGGGAGGAGAAGCAGCTGTTGTAAAGCTGAGATTACCTTCTCTATGAAAAGAGGTATCCAGCTCTTGGGAAGAACTGCCTGATATCTGTAGGCTTTCAAGAAGCTGCAGGCCTGTGGGAGTCCTTTTACTGCTTGTATGTGTGATCCACCTGCTGCTCACTGGGCTGACACAACTGAGGACCCTGATGCTGAGCTCTCACAAGGAGATTGCTGCTTCAAGCTTCTGATCTGGAAGAAATGTACAGTTGCAGAGCATGAATGCTGGCCCTGATGCTTTGTCCCAACCCACCCCTACCAAATGGGTTGCCGTGATTCCTTGACCAAGATAGGGGAGATGTGGGAAAGGTTAGTATTGCGTCTATGGTCCATGTGGAAATTTGCACCTAGGCTTGAATGAGATAGTCTGTCATTGCCTGGTGGATGTTGGGAGAGCGGTTTTGGCTTTGAATGATTCCTGTGCATTAGGCACTTCACTGTGAGTCTGCAAGAGGCTGAGTGTCACAGGTGAAATTTGAAGTGTCTCAGCCTGAACAGAGGGCACCAAGGGAACCAGCTTTCTAAAGGACAGCTTTCCCCACTGTAGAGAGTTGTATCATTGTAACACTTCAAACCCCATAAAAGGGCTCTTCCCAGTCTGATCTGTGATGAACTTGGCAATTATATGTGAGGGTGAGCACAGCCCTCAGGGCTTCTGACATTTTCAGAGATGTCATAGAATCACAGAATGGTTTGCATTGGAAAGAACCTTAAAGATCATCTTGTTCCAACCCCCTGAAATGGGCAGGGACAACGTTCACTAGACCAGTTTGCTCAGAGCTGCATCCAGCCTGTCAGGCTGAGTGGAATCATTCTCACAAGTTTCGAGAGTAACATCTCTCTACGATTTAAAAAGCAATCCTTGGTAAGCCTTGTCTTTCCTGTGGTGCCTTGCAATGGGGCCACTTACACTGAATTCCAATGGCACATAGGTAGCAGGTGCACGACTGGGAGGGCTGACACACTGACCTAAGAGGTTGAGAGGAGCCTCTTGTATCCTGTGTCTGTCACGTTCCAGGAAAGGGCTTTGACTGAACAAGGTGCCTGTGCTGTGATACCTGCACTAGAGAAGCGGTGTCCATGGTTGCTTTGGAAGTGCTGCAGAATGTGTGATTATGATATAGTGTGAGGCTGAAGCAAATACAGTTCATTTAACAGCTTTACCTCTAGTTAATGCATATTCTCTTGGAGCCACATAGCAGTTGAACTTCAGCTGTGTTCATAAAATGCTTCCAAAATGTTGTAGTTAGACTTCTGGATCTGTTTTGCTAGCTTAAACTGAATGAGCAGAGGCATAACCAAACCAGGGGAACCTATGGGGTAAAAATAATCTTGAGCTTGGCTTTATTCTTTACGAAATATCTGCTCTTTCAATACCAGCTTAGAAGTTTTGGCTTTGTCCAAATCCACAGTACAATGCATCCACACCTCTAAGTAATCTTGGTTGGCTGAAGTGCAAAGAACTTAATCTTATGTTTTGCAGGTTGTCAAAATGTGTATAAAATTTCTATTTTGTCTATCAAACAATTGTCCTGAAGAGTTAGTTTAAAACGCCTGCATTTAATATTTATTTGTGTTGGCACATTATGCCTTATAACGGGTTGGTCTGCCCAGCAGCTAATCAGATGGTGACCAGGCTCCTGCTTCTCAATTCATGTGGCCAGGGAGGGATGCCATGTGGCACTTGGCCACAGCACATTTGACCTTGGGAGGCAGAATGGCTGTCTCTCAGGGAAGCAGAACATCTAATATTACTTATCCTTGTCTTTCTAATGCAATCAAGTTTATATTTGATGCACTTTTAGTCTTGGTGGCATTTTCTCTAATGAATGTTTTATATTTAAAATGTAAGGAGGAGAATTGTTGTTGAACACCAGGTCACCTTGTTTATTGGTAAGTATTACTTTTTCTGCTTTAGGGTAGCTGCTTTACTTGTTTTTGTGGTTTAAATTCAGTTTGAGACCTTCAAAGACACACCAGTTGTGGGCTCCAGTGTCGAGCATCAGAGAACAGAGTCAAGTAAAATCAAGTGCCATGATGTATTTCTCCTTGTGAGCAATACAGCCACTCCTAATACATTTGTTCCATCTGTCCATTATTTTTCCTTCCTTCCATTTTGGTTTATGGGACAAAAAGGCAGACAAACCACCAGCTCTCATTTCATGTGTAACACAGGCCTTGGAATTTGACCCAGTGTCTCTTTTAACTGATGCCATTAACTTTTTTTAAAAAAATATTAATAAAAGATAGCTTGAAAAAACTATTGTGACCTTTATTTGAAAACCTTGAAAGGTAGTCGACCCCTTTTATTGACTGATGGCTAGGACAGTCATCCTGACTGTTGAGTGTATTATGTCTTATTCTACTCTGAATGTGCCTAAGCATAACTTGCAGCTGTTGATTCTCACTGTGCCTTTCTCTGCAGGTCACGGTGCCGCCAGTACTCTGTATTTCTGTGGTGTGATTGAGAGATACTGAGTAATGCCTCGGAGTGCCCCCTGTGAGGCGTTTTTGTCCTGTCATTTTGCTCTGGACCATCTTCAGACTTGAAACATAATAAAAAACCCCGTGGGCGTCTGATCAGTCAGTGGGTGTTGCAGCTCCAGGCTTTGCTGGGCTTCCAATTCCGCACTGTCAGTCACTGTGACTCCTCCAGTGGTTGCCAATGAGGTTCCTGCTCTTGTCAGCTTGTCCTTCCTTGCTGGCTGCATGGGAGCCAGCTGTCACATAACCCATCTGTTATCTGGGAGTGTCTGAGTCCAGCAGGCAGTCCAAAAAGCTTCCGTGAGTCCTGACCCAGAATAGCAGCCTGTGGGAGCAAGGGGACTGATGTTGACACCAAGCATCCCTTGGAACTCCCCTTCCTAAATCCTGGGTGGTTTCCCCCTCTCTGTGGGCTCAGCCCACCTCTTCACTGGCCCTGGAGCCATGTACTAAGCTTGACTCCACAGGGTGGTGTGGGAGGTGCACAGACAGAAGACAACCACTGGAATTAAAAATTTATTGGCAATGCATCAAAAATGAAGAGGAAAAGATACAAGCAACTGCTTCCACCAGCAGTTACACTCTGCCCGTAGTCACTCTTAGGTGTTCCCACAGGTCAGACAACTCAGATGTATTCATGAATCAACAGCTTTGAGGCAGCATGGTGGTCCAGGACCTGAGGAGACTTCACTGACATTACTGAGCATCTTTGCTTGTTTGAGTACCCTAAGCTGACCAGGTGACTTGTGCTTGTCTGAAGGACTCCCTCTTCTTTAGCTACTGACCTCGCCACTTGCAAATTTTATCAGCAGTTGTATCTCCTGCTGCAAATACTAAACAGCACAGTTGTTGCAGAGAGGCACACACTGTCAGCAGAGATTGATGCTTTTTTTGGACCATGTATTTTTGTCTGTTATCTAGTAATTAATCCATATAATGCAAATTATGGTCTATTCGTACACTATTCATTTCTTCTTCAGAATTTAAAAATTTCTTGGTTTGTTTAATCTGCACCAGTGCTTTCATCAACCAAATATGTTATTTTGTCAAAGAATGAAGTCAGGTTTGTTTCCCACAATGCTTTTTTTTTTTTAATCCTAAGTTATTCATACTATTTTAATTGTTTAAGCATCTGTTAGGTGACTTGTAATAACTTCATGCTCTCTTACCTATGATTATTACTACAGAACCATCTAACAGCCAGGTGTCATATCACTTTCTCTCTGAGCAGTGGCACCACATACTCTTCCAAGGCTAGAAATTTCTCCAGTGTGGGAGAAGTTGGGAATCTTGGGATTCCTCTAGTATGCCAGGATTTTTAAATACCTAAATCCATTGGGCCAAATGCCTCCTCTGCCAAATTATGACTCTGAGATGCAAATTTTCCTGGCTAGTGATCTGAAAATACTTATGCTTAACAGATGCTGTTAAAACTTTCCTTACTTTGCAAACAGATGAGGAAGTTATTTACTATCTTTATGCAGTGTAAATACACAAATCCATTTCTTTCTGTATACAAACAGCATCAAAAAGCCTCCACCAAAAATCTTCACTGTCAACAGTTTTACCCATATCCACCCAGTAAGAATCTAGGCTGTTACTAGTATTTCTTAGTTTTCAACGTGTTTTGAAAAAAACTGCTTCCAAGTGCCGTTAGGACTTGCAGCAATCCAGTTTTTCCAGATTATTTTGAACATTCCTTATCACCTTGTATGCTTCATAAATTCTCACTTTTATTGTGTGCCATGTACCTCCTTTCCATCCACGCCTCCCTTCTGCTTTTTTCCCCCCCTGTTGATTTTATACAGGGGATTTTGAAGTGTTAACCTTCAAATTCCCTGTTAGGCAGCAAAGGCACATTTAATCATGCCTGTCTTTTTTCACAACTACAGAACCACAGATCTCCATTTTGTAAACTTCTAGCAGTGAAATATCTATTAAAATTTTTATTGCAGCTTTCTCCTGGAGAGTCATGTGTCTATGATTGCTTGATTTGCCCATAACTTCCCCCACTTGAGGATTTACCGTTTTGAAATACCAATTTTGCCTACTTATATGCCCAACTTCACACATAAAATGCTTATATACATAAATATCTTACTTAAACACCTGCCTTATAGGCATTAACCAAGTGTACTTATATACAGCTACAGATATACACCTACATACATGTTGTATATCTACTTACAACATGTACACATACAAACATGTACCTGTATATGCACATGCATATATGCAGTCATACAAACACTCACCTATATGCAATCTAATTTTCTCTGAAACCAGAGAGGAGGCATTTCTAAAAATGTCCAAGTTGAGGCTGTCCATGTTGCCCACCCTGGATGAAGTTGTGTTTCCCTGTGAGTCCAACCCTGAACGATCACTCAGATCCTCCACCAGGGGCAGCCCTACCCCTCCCATAGCAACCAAGGACTCTACTAGTATTTGGACAGGGCTGGCTTTCCTGAGCAGGATGTGTCAAGGGACAGGAGACAAGAGACTGCAGGTGAGTGACACAAAGGTTTCCTCTGTTCTGAAGCCCTTAGAATTTGCTAAGATTTTGGTTTAGCTGAAAAGGAGAAAGGAAAAAACCACAACGAAGTAGGATGCAGGAAGACCAAAGCAATGCAAAACATCACCTTGTGTTGCCTTTCACCAGAAATGAGTCTCCAGCTCATACATTCACTCCCTCTCCCTGCAGGATCCTGGGATATCCTGCCCTCTGTCTCTCCTAAGTGGAGGTGCAGAGGAGAGGAAGATGCTCCTTTCTGCATCTCACGCACTAGGGATGTGGCTCGGGATTTCAAACTCTCACCTGCTCTTTTCCTGAGCACAATGAAGAGGACAATGATGAAGGTGATGGCAGCAATTAAACCCCCCAACTGTCCTTGCAATCTCATTTGCTCTGCAGAGGAAGAGAAGAGCCAGTGATGTTGGGTTGGCTGGAGCGGCTGAACAGCCAGCGAGTTACCACAGTTAAACTTCCCTAGCAACCGACTGTGTGCACATAGATGTGACATGACACAAGTGAGCCAAAGCCACACAGACCCAGGGCCAGTTATACTGGCTGGACTGATGTGTCATAACTCGTTAAACTGCAAGTATGGCTTGCTCTTCCCTGCTGTGTCAGGAGGAGACACAGCAGCAATCTGCCATCAGCAAGGAGAGTGAGAACCCCAACAGCTCCAATGAGGGAGGCATTTTTGGCTATAGTTCTCTAGTAGCATCAGGCTTGAGCTGAATATTGAGTCTAACTGAGTGTCTAACTCCTTGGGCATGGCTGTTATCTTGTGCCTCTCCAGTGGGGTCCAACCCACTTGCTATAGACTTCTATTCTGTTGCTCCACTTTGAGTCATAAAATCTCTTTTCCCCTGAAGGAAATGAGATATTTGCTCCCTCAAAACTTCAGGGAGTGAAAAAAAAAGCTGAAGAAGTGAAAGGGAAAGGGGAAGAAGAGGACAGAGAGAAAGGGTATGAGAGGACACCAGAAAGCATGGGGAACCAGGCAGATGTCATGTGGCTCAGAGGTTTTGATCCCTGTGGTGGGTCGATGAGGTGTGAGGAGGTCTGGGCAGGATGAAGAGCTTGCCCCTTTTCCCTTGACACCTACCTGGTACCTTAAGATTGGGCACTCACAGAGATGGGCTCTGCCAGGGCCAAATGTGAAACAAGGCAGCTGTAGGTGGCTGGTGTCTGTGCTGGGGCTGAGCTGATGTTGAGGTAGGAGGTGATGCTGTAGGTGCCATCTCAGCTTTGCCAGTGGCTGGAGAAACATACATTTGAGAAAGGAATTTTTGCATTGTTGCAGGTCAGAATAGTTATCACATCTTTCTCAAATGACACCATCGCTGGAATGACATAAACTCTTGAAGGCTCTGGAGGAGATAAACAGGGAATTGATCTATTGATAGCAGACTACAAAAGTCTGTCCACAAGGGAGAGAAGGTGAGCTGCCTCTGACAGTTGAATGTTGGGAACGATGGGATAAGGTGCAGGGCAAAATTTCAGTGCCTGGGGACATGGGACTCCTGTTGCCCC
>JAWWLV010000001.1:27251989-27273168 GCA_035041135.1 Platyrinchus mystaceus | reverse complement strand
GTCCTCTAAGCAGCAGGGTGATGCTGATCCCACTGGAGAGCCACAGAGTGACCATGAACCAGGAGGTACAGCAGGGCCCCTCACTAGCCCACTGGAAGCTGTGTGTGGGGATCTCAGAGTTCACCTCCCCTCTATCACAGTCCACGTGCATCAGGGACTCTGTATGTGAGACGGATACTGGCAATGGACCCTTCTCACCCTGCACCACTCTCCTCTGGAAGCAACATTCACCTTTAGGAAGACCGTTGTTTTCATGGGGCGACCTTCACTGGAGGGGTTGGGGGTGCAGGAGAAGCCCTGGCCTGACTGCCGGGGCTGGCAGCAGTTTCACTTTCACTCTGGCAAAGCTGAAGGGAAAAAAACCCCAACACATAAACCCATTCACTCTTTCTGTACCAAGCACGGGAGCCTGGAGGCATAAGGGAAGTGGGGCACAACCAGCTGGGGTCGAGGAGCGCCCCTCCCCAATCTGTGACTGGGCAGATTTTGCTGGGTCCTTCTTTAAGTCAATATTTTATCAGCCTTTCCCACCATGCTTCTGCATGTGAGCTCATCTCCTCTGGCCCCACTGAGCAGACTCTGGAAGCAGTCACCTTTCTGCCTATTTGCTTTTTAGAATATATTATCTTCATGGAAGACTTGGAGGTTGAAGCTGGTTTCTTTCTTTCCCACTCAAGCCCCCACCCCCAAATACCTTCTTCAGCTGGAAAGAACTCTGCAGTGGCATGAGCCAGCTCCCCTTCAGCCCAGCAGGTGTGTGGTGCCACCACCGGTTGCCAGTTCAGCCCTAGCTTTGCAGGAAAAGCATTACAGGGAAAAAAACCTTGCTGCAAGAAAGGGAGTGGATGAGCTCTGATGGTATTTTAACTACTGCCTTTTCCCTGTCTTTCAAACACATGGAGAGAAGATGGCTGCTTATCTGCTGGTCTGTTTCCTCTCCTCACAGTAACACAACTCACCCTTGCTGTGGCCAGCTAAAACCATGTACACACACCTGCAGGAAACCATGATAACCCCCAGCCACAGCTCTCCCAGTACAACCTCCTGACAACTAGCTTGTGCTGGCCAGACATGGGTTCTTGATACAGACTTACCCCTTGCATCACAGTCCCATCCTCACTCACCATGTCAGTCCTTTTTGGAAAAGCCTCACAAGGAATATTAATTCTTCCTGCAGAAGTTACGCTTAGGAGTCCTGAGCTGTCAGACGTGGCCAGCTGCTCTGACTAGCTCTCCCACTGCCACTCCAGGGTAAGATCACACACCTACCCTGTGAGTCCTTGCCTTCCCCTTCAGTCTGATGCACCCATCTCTGTTCCCTGGCCCTACATATGGCATTATCCATGCTCTCAGAGGACACCCGCATACTCATGTCAGCCAACGAAGCAGAGCACAAGTGTCTGTGCAACTCCTTCACCCCAGGGAAATGCATCAGCTGTGTCTGCAATGGGAAGGCTCCTTTCTCTGATTTGTTTATTTACCTGCTCCAGTAGAGCCCAAACTGCATTTCAGCAGCAGGTTTGCCCATTAGCTGTGTGTGCTGAGGGCTGGGGCAGGTCTGCAGCCTGTGCTGTGGCTGTGAAACAGGTTGTGGTTTGCTGCCTGCAGAGAGACTCTGACACAGCAGTTGTGATGGACTTCATTTTGCAGGGCTGTAAGCCTCTCTTGACAGTTCTCTGCAATCAAATCCCCCTAGATGCCTACTAAAGCTGTGACTCTTGCAGTCTCCAGAGCTGCAACCCACTGTATGCTGGATCAGTCTGGCTGTCAGGAACAGCTCTGGTAAAAAGTTGTGCAGCTTACCAAGCTAGCTAGTAACTATAGCTTTACCATGTAGATGTCATGTTCAAGAGAGCCATTCAATGGTGCTACAGCTGCTGGGAGAGGGCTGTGCATCTGTTTTCCTACTCAGGGAGATGAAAGCCAGTTAAATAACTATGTGATGACAGATAAGGAGGCATCAATGAGCAGAGGCCTAGACAACAAGGGGAAAGAATATACTCATTGTGATGAGAAAAGCAGCAGCAGACAATACTGGCAGCCAAAGGACGATCTAGTTCAGCAGGTGAGGCCAGAGTGGCAGATACCTGTATACTACAGGGAATCTCAGGTGATGCTGTGGAATCAGAGAAGTGATGGTGGGAGGAGACCTCCAGAGATCTCTGATCCGGCCTCTGGCTCAGTCAGGTCACCATGATTTTGCCCAACCAAGTCTGGAAACTCTCCAAGGGTGGAGATACTGCCACCTTTCTGAGGACCTGTTCCAGTGCTGCTTTTCTACTCTTCTGATAAAAAAGTAATTCCTGAAGGTCAACCGGAACCTACCAAACTTCAACTTGTTGCCATTGGCCCTTGTCATATCACCTGCTACTATTGGGAAAACTTTGGCTCCATTGTCTTTGTAACTACCTTCCAGATATTAGTAGGAAATAATATGCAGTGTAAACTATCTATCATGCAAGTACCAGGAATATGGTGAATAACAGTCATCCCTGGTATTAAAAATCCTGCTGTTCAGGAGTGGTAGAAAGGAAAATAAAACCAGTGCATTAGTCTCACATGAATGATATTACAGCTAGCTTAGGTAAAACTCAGGAAGTTAAAAGAGGCTTTTCTCCGGTGCAGCTCAGTGTCAGCCATGAACTGCTCAAGTTCACAGCTGGATATGCAGGGAGAGAGCTAACATTAAAAGAGCTAAACCCCAGTAAGAACTATGCTGCCATGGAGAAACTAACTTCAGAGTTATGAACATTATGATCATCTCTCATGATCATAATGGGCCTCAGGCCTATAATTCTCAACATGACATGACAAATTCCTTCACAAAACCATCACTGAACCTACAAAAGATTTGTTAGTTGTAAATAGCAATTAAGTCATAGAGCAGGTGGTCATCAAAAATAAATTTGGAGCGTGTGATCATAATTTCCTTACATACAAATTCAGTGTGAAGCTAAATAAGAATAGGTCTGCACTGCATATGCATGTTTTGTTTCAAAAGAAATTAAACCCCAAGGAGTTAAGACTCTTTAGCATGGACTGCAGCAGTAAGGAAACTGTGTATGAAGGATGCCCAGAATTTCTGAGGTAAGGAAACTGTATGTAAAAGATGCCCAGAATTTTTGAGAGGAATGCACAGTGTTTCTGGAACGTGCAGCCTAAGTAAAGAAGCAAAAACCCCTCTGTAGCTACTTGGATGAACAGCCACAAAAGTGAAGGGTAAGGAGAAAACTTTTCTTCGAGTGTTTGTAGATATAATGTAACATCAATATGGAATGTGGATTTTTAAAAGAAAAGGAAGTTTTTCATGTAAGTAAATAACTGTACCAGGAAGGAGAAAGTGGCTGTAAAGAAGATGGGGTCAAAACCTAAAAATATTTGTTAAAATTAAATAAATATAAATAATAGTCTTCAATCAGGAAAATGATAGTAAAGAGTGGAGCAGAGGAAAGGGGAGTAATGAATATGAGGGTACAGGAACTATCACATTTGATTTAAAGTCAAAGCATACATTAATGTGATGAAACTAAGAAAACAAGCCAAGACATGAATTTTAATGGATTTTTTTTTAACCATAATAATATTTATTCTTAAGAAAGCAACGAGGATTTACAGAGTTTTGCAAAATAATAGGCACTGCTTAAACTTCGCCTTATCTGTGCTCACTCAGTGTTGGGTGTTGGAAGCCCCGTAAAAACTTTCTTCCTTCAAACCAGACTTAGGATGCATGTCAGTAGGTGACCTGCCCTTTCGCCCCCTAAAAATTATCATCTGCCCCATATTATTTTATAGCACTGATTGGGAATTTCCAGACCCTTTCTCAAGGAGAAGTGTTTATCCAGGAAATCTCTTGTTTTGGCAGCATACAGGAATATCAGCATTGGTGACTCTCTGTGATTTTACTGAGGCCTCTCAGCTCATGTTTCAGTGATCTGCTGGCTGAATACTCTAACCCAGAACAGCAGCTGTGCCACAGAGTGAGGTCCACTGCATAAATTACAATTCAAAACAGAACCTGCATTTTACCGAGTTCTCGAGGCTCATCCAAATATCTTAGTCAGTAGAAACCAAATCAAATCAAATCAAATCAAATATAAAATCTCCATTCCCCTTATGTCTCTATTCTCCTAAAAATCACTC
The DNA here is from genome assembly GCA_035041135.1 of Platyrinchus mystaceus. Classification (NCBI taxonomy): domain Eukaryota; kingdom Metazoa; phylum Chordata; class Aves; order Passeriformes; family Tyrannidae; genus Platyrinchus; species Platyrinchus mystaceus. The sequence continues at coordinate 27,269,028 of JAWWLV010000001.1, read as the reverse complement.
TTATCCTCCTAGCATCTGTTGAATTGCACTGGTTCCTCCTAAATCATTTGCAGCTTCCACATCCCACTTCCCTTCATTCCTTTGCCCTTTTACCTGTCTCCACTTGCCTCTCCTCATGACACCTACAATCAGGCAGATCTCCTCTATGCAAACCCATTACCTTTTCTATTTCCTGTCTTCTGTTGTCATGAGTGTTTTTGCTCTACTCTGACATTTCTGATTTCCATGGTGCCATCATTTCACTTCCCGTTCTTCCAGCAAGAGAAAATGCTGCAAAACATGTCAGCCTGGAGTGTGCAGAGTATTGCTCTTGCCCTTCACAAGACTTGTGGACAGCACAAGCTCAAGATCAAAGTCATGACGATCCAGAGTGTGGGGTTTGGACCAAAAGCAGCTTATATGCTCTGCTGGACTTGGATCCCCTTTTCTAGTTCAGACCCCTCCACAGCAATAGACCTATTCTGAAAAACACTAAATGCTCTGTTTCTCCTAATCAAATTCCTCAAGCTGAAATTCAGGAAGAGTTTTATCGGCCAAATTACAAACTTAAACTAGGAGCTAAGGACTTGCTGAATCCAAACTGAAGCCTCTTACCTTTTAAACAAGCCAGCATTGTGCTCACCAAGGTAAACAGGGCAGGCAAATTAATTTCCTTGCAGCTCCTAAAGCTTCTGCTGACTCTGCCAATGGGCAGGACCATCAACACTGAGCTAGCTTTGCATGTGCCCTCAGATTAATAAAACTGCATCTGACATCAGCCCACAGCTCTCCACTAGTGATAAATGTGAAATGAAGTGAGAAGCTGACATTGGCCAGGTGGGTACACAGCGGTACAAGGGTGATCTCCACTCCCTTGTACAGCTTTGCCTATTCCAGGGTCAGGTTAACCAGAATAACATGAAGATGACTGTGGATTTTCAGCTTTCACTTGATGTGCTAAAGGTTACTTAGCCAAATTTATAGTCTACAGAAGTATACCTATATATTCACAGGGGCAAATGCGACTCTTTCTGTGTGAATTAACATCCTCTGTCACTCCAGTGTACCATACAGCAGTACTAGAAGAAAAATGATCCAGTCTACTAGATATTCTATATACACCCTGGCTGATCCCAAGAGATAGAGGTTGTGACATTCCTATCTCTGAACTCCTCCCCGAACCATCATATTTGCAAAGGTTGTGTCCTCCCTGTAGTCTGACCCGGGCACCTCCTGCACAGGGAAGAAGCAGGTAATAAAGTTGGAAGAACTGAAGTCATGCCATCTCCAGGAGCATCTCCTGGAACTGAGAGGAGGAGGTTAGGAGTGGGATAGTGTTGGTGACACTGACACTAAAGGTAATACCTAATATAAGCCACAATTTCAGGGCAGCCACAGGCAGCCACACCAGTTTACAGCACTCAAGTGGCTGATCATGTGAGAGATTGCTCATAGACTGAAATTTTTCATGGTCTCTTATACAACCTTGAACAGTAACTCTGAGACCCTATTATTTTTATTTCTCCTCTCAAACTATCCGCAATCTTAATCTTGGCTTCATTTTCAAGTATGTGGCACAAATACCGACACCCATGTGTAAAGCTTTATGAGACTTCCCAGAAGGGATCTTTAGGGACAGAAAACAGAGTAACATTAAAAAAAAAAAAAAAGAAGGAACTGCTGGTAGTCCTGCTCCTGGGACCAATCCACTGTCCCCACAACTCAGACAATATGCCCCTGAGTTCGTGTGTCTGGAAAAGAAAAACATCCTCATATGGTTAAAAATCTCACAGGGACCACTTAAGCTGTAAGTGTAGACAAGGATGAGCTGCACTCAGCATGGTTTCAGTCACCATGCAATTCATGCCTTTGATTACAAAGCACTCAGCTCAGGTTCATCAGCAACCTCTATGGGTAAGAGAGGGCTCCTTCTGGCATAGCTGACTCATCCCAGATGCAGCGAGACCAGGGATGGCAAGCGTGGTGTGCACCCATCCACCTGAGCCAGTTTTCACCTGGCCAGCCCAGTGAGGAGAGCAGTGGTCAAAGCCAGCAGATATCCCAGCTCCCAGCGAGGTTCTTCTGCCAGAGACAGTAAGATGAAAGTCAGATCTCATGTCCTGAACTCGCACTTCTGGCTCTGAACCAGAAGAAAGGGGTGTGAGTCAGCGCTGCTGTGGCTGTGCAGCGGCTGCAAGCTGTTGTAAGCTGTTGAATCGGTTCATGGCCATTTCAGAGGAATCCCACCCACCACCACACCTATGGCATTTTTCTCTAGTGCCATTGAAATGGGCTTAAATAGTGTAATGAGACAGACACTGCTGGTAACATGCTTGCTTTCTCTCATGTGTTGCCTCAACAAGCCCATTCTGTTTTTAAGTTATTAAAAAATAAGTCTTAACCATTCTTCTGCTCTGTAAAAAAAGAAAAGATTCTTATGCTCAAGGCCCTTTAACTGAAGCAAGCATTATCTGTACTGTTACTGAATGGGTTGCTGAATGTCTATTCTTTTACAGAAAAGTATTTCTTTGACGTATTGTTTACAATTGCTTACAATTAGAATTTGCAACTTACAACTGCAAACCCACAAGTTCCTCAGTTCTCACTGGAGTTCTAACAAATTCCCTTAATTTTGGGGTGCCCTTTTCTTTTGCCATGGCTCAGAACAGGTTACCAGTCCCTGGGTCTGCCAGGCAGAAGGGCATCTATCTGTGCTCATACAGCTTGGCTTTACAGATGAAACCAAGGTGTTCCAGACCTAGTCAAGCCAAGTACATTAACTGCTCTTGCTTCTCTCAGGCACATGGTACAGGGGCAGCAGCCTACCTTTAAGGTTGCAAAGATGCTGTTTTCAAACAAGATCCTTATTGCTTTCTTCAAGATGCTGTATTAAGCAAGGAACAGAAACACAAACAGAAAGCATGTGATGTTAGTGAGCAGTGGATGACATTTCAACAATTAAATTAATGCAGGAAAAAAAAATGCACAGCCAGGGAGACGAAAGTTTTGTACATCCAAAGGAAAGTTGGAAGCAACAATCTTTACACCTGAATTCCCAAATCTTTATCTGAAGACGCCTGAAGGGAGCACGGCAGAGGGCAAGCAGGTTGTTCAGACTCTGTGCTTGAAAGTAGAAACCAAAGTCTTTCGAGTCTGCTCTCGAGATTCAGACATGCCTGTCAGCAGCACAGGGTCTGTCCTGTGCTCCACTTGGTAGAAGGGACAATTCTTCAGGTGTTCTGACATGCACATGACATCACTGCGCTGCCATTTGTGAACTCTGGAGAAGAGGCTGCTGAACTGCCAGATCTAATAATGGAAAGGGAAAGAAATTGGTGAGATGAAATGGGGATGGTGGTAAAAACAGAAGCAGATTTTAATCATCTATACATGCTCACAGTGGGTGTGCATTACTCATACTGGACAGGGTAGTGAACATCTGATTGTGCAGGCCTGGCATAAACAAACATGGGGTCTGTATTGTTACGTATCTTGGATTTGCTGGTTTTTTTGCTTTAGTCATCACCTGCCATTTTTAATGGAGAAGTCACTGACACCATGATTTCCATGGTGTCAATCCAGTGCAGAGCATGAGGAAATCCAGAACACTGCACCTCTGCAGAAAACTCCATCACAGGTGCAGTGTGATCCAAGATGTTTATAAAGCAAAGTGAACACAGCATGCTTATGTGATATGTATCTTAAAGACCTTCCAAAGCACCTATTGGCAACTACAAAGCAATTACCATTACAACACTATTGCTATTCACCCCACGCCAGAAAACTCTGGGAAATATAAGGTTGAAGTTATTACTAGAGGATGTACAAACTTGTAGAAAATAGAAATGTGCAGTTCAACTTTTCTGTTTGCAGTGATACCATGCACCATTTAGTGATATACTAGCATGTAGTGATAGGACTGTGATTAAGTGGCTTTAATATTTGCTGTATACTGTTAAATCAAATTAATTTTTAAAGATTTCTTCTCCATAAAAATGTTTCTTCCTCGGGAAGAAGGATAATATGTGGACGTGCCATGCTGAAGACTGCCTCATCCTGTCCTAGTTCTAAGTAATAATAGCTGTGATACACAGTAGTCAAGAAATTCGGAATTACAAACAATGTTTTTAAGCAGAGTTAGTGCACTGGAAACAAGATTCCTGTGTGGTCAGTACAGAGCGCTAACATAAAAAGGGTTAGAAAGTCCTTAAATTCAATGCTGCTGGTTTGAAACGGCACTACAATAACTGAAGTTACTTGCTCTATGATTGGGTAGCTGGAATGTCTTCCTTTTACTGAAGGAAGCCACACTGCCCAGTAAATTATTTCTGTGGCTAATTCCTGGTCTGGATTGGGCTAATTCAACTTGCAGCCCCCAACACTTTGTTACACAGATTTTTTGACTCACCATGCTTCATGTTTTCTCTTAAAAGAGAGTAGTTTATCTTAATAAGAAGTCATGAATTGCTGTGTTTCCATTTGATAAGAATAAAGAAATGGAGATCTACGGGGCTCTGCTTGAAAGCCAGGCCCTTAAATAATTTCTGGGAGTCTCTCATGGACCTCTAAATTCTTATTCCTAGATCTCTGTCTTGTCTGCTTGGTCAGGCTGAAGTCTATCACGGTACACTTTCAAACAGTTCCATGTGATGGTGGACTTGACAGTGTTAGGTTAATGGCTGGACTTGATGATCTTAGAGGTCTTTTCCAACTTAAACGTTTCTATGACTATATGATTTGATGTTAGAGCAGCTGCAAGGCTAACAGCTAGAAAAAAACCCCTGTAATAACTAATGTTCAACTAGGACTCAGACTGAGTTGTGTTTATGTATTATTTCTTCCTAAACAACCTAAATGGCCAATAAGGGTAGCAATTTTCCAGCACAAACAGTGGGAGATCAGCTTTGCAGAAGGTGGTTTCCTATTCCCGTGCTGCTCTCTCACGCACAGTAATCCTATGAACAACTAATCATGAAAGCCCTTGGGGTTTGATACGAATGCCTGAGCCCCTTTCACAGCCATGTCTCCTTGTTCTTTACCTTTTTGGCATTCTAAAGCATTCTGACATACACTGGATAGGCTTGTAAAGAACGAAAATAAGTATGAACATCAAGTTCTTCAAAAATCCATGGGTAATGCTTAAATATCAGGAACTTAGTTCCCAGTGCCTAAAAATGGTGCACATGCAAGCGAGTTACCCAAGATAAGCTTGGGTGGGGACTTTCAGCCAGTCAGAAGACATCTAGTTACACCTTCCTACCTTTGCCAGATGTGCTGCACTTTACAGCCCTGCCCCTGACAACAAACACTTGTGCAAATTAACAACCTCATGAACTTTCCCCACATCTGCATGCTTATCTGCAGCTTTTCTTGCTCTTATTATGTTTATCTGATGAGAACTCATGTCTCTTTTTCCCAGTGTCACAGTCACTTGCCTTTTTGCGAGCTTTCCACGAAGTACCACCATGGGAATATCTTTTTTTCTCCCAGACCAGCAGGACCATTCCCCTCTCTTGAAGAAGAGTGGCACAGATGTCCCTCATGAGCACTGACACTTGTGATAGTTGAGATAAACTGAAGCTGTCCAGAAATCCCGCAATATACTTGAGCACTTCCACTGGGAGGCTGCTCAGCAAGTCTTTATTTCTTCCCCGATGATCCACTGTGAAATTGCACTTCCCTGGTTCAGCAAGAAGGGTGTCCACCTCTGGCTTAATAGCAAATGTCTTGAGAGGCTTGCTGTATATAACCTTGGCCTTAAGTCCATCAGGGCGGAAGTGATTTTGAACGAAAGGACATCCCAGGTAGGCCAGTGGGCAGCGATGCTGGAACCATCCATCCAGACATGACTGGATATCAGCGTGCACATTCTTGAAGTGGGATGGGAACTCATCCCTCCTGAAGAAATGACTGCAAGTGAATGTGAAAGCTGAACTGCTTTTGTTGTGCCTTCTGGTTACACAATCAGTGTAGAGCTCCATGTGGAGCTCTTCTGGGCTTTTTTCATCCAGAACATCTGCTAGAACAGCACTGGAGGAGAACGGCTCCAAAGGAAAGCCGTATGTTTGTGTTGCAAAATCCACGAAGAGTCCATCGATACCCCTTGCTTCAGAGATCTCATGGCCTTTCAGCTCTTTTTCCAGGGCACACAGCAGTGTGGCTTCAACTATATTTGCCTTAGGTAGTTCTTCTACATTTATTCCCAGTTCTGAGGTATCCACTGACTTGTCTGAAGTTGGCATCTTGTGGCCCAGTGCATCTCCTAGTCGTGCTCTTTTGCCACAGTAACTAACTGGCACTTTGAAGGTGTAGACAGTCTTCACCTCCTGGGCTTCCAAGTTCCCATAGACAAAGTCTTTTTCTTTGGGAGTGCAAGCAGCTATCTGGCCAAAGCGGATGAGCATTCCACCATGATGTACCAGATACATGTTGTAATCACCTACACCAACTTCCTTCTTCAGCCTCTCCAGGACCCCTTCTTGCCAGGGAGCCATTCCTTTCAGTTCTCTACTTGGTGTTACTTGTTCAGGCTTTTGGTCCTTTGCCTCTTCTGCACCGTCAGGTCCTTCCTTTGCCTTCTCTGTGGAGCTGGCAGCATGAGAGGCTGACGCTGACTTCTTGGAAGCCTCCTCTGTCTTTTGTCCTGTGCTGGCTGCTGAGCCCACAACCTGGCAAGCCAGGAGTTCTTTGCTGAAAATGTTCTCCCAGGTTTTGTAACTTCCCAGGTCCATTCCCTCTTTGTCCTTTGCCAAATCTTCACGCTCACGTTGGCTGAGCTCAGGCAACTGGTCTTTGCCCTCTTGGGAACCACAGGCAACTCCCCCCACAGCACCTGCTTCACCACCCATGGCTTCATCCAGTAGCTCTTCCACTTCATCCTTTTTCCTCCACTCTGGAAACAAGTCAGCTATTTTCAAAGTCCTGAAAAGTACCTTCTGGTCTCTGAGTGCCAAGGCTGTGTCCAGACACTCTTCATTTAAGGTCTCCTTCATAATGTTCTTGTGGAGCGTGGTGTCTGAATCCACGTTTGGCCAGCGATTCCACTCCATCGAGCAGCAGACAACACTGGCTGGACAGACCTGGAGGTGCTTCCCCAGCTTAAAGCGGGCCATGGAAAAAGGGCAGCCATAGGCTGAGTTAAGGCAGGAGACCTGCTCTAAGGGACAGAGCAATTGGTGCTCCTCCTCCTTGCACATGTGGAAGGTGGCCCCGCAATGAAGGCGGCAGCTGATCACCATGCAGGAGATGGAGATCTCAACTGGTGCGCGGCAGTGCCGGCTGAAACATCTCTCACAGTGTCTGTGCTGCCCAGGGGGAGCTTTCTGGCCCCGGTGCTGTGTGTAGAAAAGACAAGAAGACAAGAGTTATTGCCTGAAGGAGCGAAGATGGCCACAGACTCTCTGTGCTCGTCCTTGGTTTCTACACATTAGGTACTCACATGCACTTCTAGCAGGAATAAGGCTGTGGGCAAATGACTGCCAGATCTGTACAGGGGAGGTCAGCCTGAGCATGTCTTTCACACGGTGTCTCTTTGAGAAGGAATCCATTTTTCTCCCTTTGGGATTTGTTTTAGCTCATGATCATATAAAAATTGGTCACCACTGCTCTGCTTTCTCCAGTTCACCCTATGCACTTTTGACAACTCATCATCAAACACTGCCTGGAAGTTAATAGGTGACCCTAAGCTGATTATATTTTAGATCCATTTTATGAGGGTGTTAGTGACAGCACAAGGGGCCAGAAAACAGAAAAAGAGGTCCCAGGCAACAAGTAACAAATAATACCAATCTCTGTTTCATAAATTCAGCTGCCACCAGGCAGCTCCATGAATTTAAAATTTGCAACCAACAGACTGAACTAAAAGGACAAGTTGATGTGCCAAACCAAACATTTTAGAAATTTAAACGAGTTTATGATATCATTAATATATGTTATATATATATTATTTATATGTATTAATTAAATGTTGTCTTAAGGAAGACTGAGTTTATGCTCTCACACTTCCATAATAATGTGGCTTCAAGTATATATAATTTTTTTCTCTCCTTCCCTTAAAACCTTTTCCTGAGGTCCAATAGCAAAAAGCTGAAGTAAAATAATATGATAAAAGGTTATCACTACCAGATTATGTTTGTGTCTCAATGAACCACTGGTTTCAGTTTCATTATTGCATTTCTCATTCTTCCCCAGTCAATTAAATCAGTTTAATGTAAAAATAATGCACTTAGAAGACCTCCTTCAAAAATATCTCAGTTCCCCTTGCTCATAATATCTCTACTCTTGCAATAATTCCAGATAATAGCTGTTAATCCTTCCTACAAATGAAAAACCAGAAGCACAGTCCAACAGCAAGTGAATGGAGATGGTGGTTAGCATGAGGCATGCCTCCTGTTGTACAAAATCCAAGAACATAAGAAATGAAATTCTGGGTCAAACCAGAGGTCCACCCAGCCCTGAAGTTTTCTTCAACAATGTCTGTAAGAGATGTTGTTTAGGGGGTCCTTTCCCCTCACACACAGTTGTTGGATTACAGAACTGGAGGCTGCTCAGTCACTGCTTAGAGCTACTTCCCTGGATATCTTCAACTGGATATCAGTAACTTGGCCCAAAGAAGAGCAGCTGCAAGCAGCAAACTCCCAACATCTAACCTCCTGCCCCTTGCTGTAAGGGCTGCATTCCAGCTTGATAATTAAGACTTCGGGTTCTTTTTAGCTAAGATTAAAGGGAACACAGTAGTGTTTACCTAGATGTGAGTGCTTTTGCAACCCCAGGCTGAAGTGACCCAGCCCTTAGGAGAGCTGTGCTGCAGGGCAGATAGGCTCAGGCTCAAGGAGAAGAGATGCTACGTGAAGCTGCTCCCCCTCTTTCTTGAAGGTACTGCCTTAACTTGTCTTTCACACTTCCACACTCTGGCAATGGAAGTCACAAACAACACTGGAGAAGGAAAGATGTCTGGTAAAGACAGTGCCCTTGGGATACTGCACTAAAGACCACACACTCATGTTTGAATTTGATGTGTTGTAATTAGTCAACACAACTTTGTTCCATCTTTTGCAATTTCCAAAATTCCAATTGCTGATCAATGCCTGCTTACAGCTCCTAGTGATTCAACCGCATTCCCTCTCGGCCCTGCAGGATAAAGGAACACACCCTTGGTGGTCCCTTTATTCAGAGACTTACACTCTGAAGTATAAGGGTCAGGTACCTTCACCTTTGCATGGAAAGAGCTACAGACAGCGATGCAGAAAATAATATTTTGTAACTGCCCATTATAACATCCCTGCCTTGTCTAGGGAACCACTGGCTTCTGCACAAGGGTGACACCAGAGTGCAGGCCAGGGTGGTCTCGGCCACATCCAGCCCTTAAATACATGTGGTTCAGGGTGGCATCTGTCCTGGTTTAGGCTGTTTTTACACCTACATTTATGTGGCTCAGAGAAGTAGGAGATACAGATGGATTAATTTAATATTGGCAGCATCCTTGCTGCTCTCATTCTTGTAGCATTTTGCTGCAAATACAATCTCTAAAAATAGTCCCAGCCATGACTTGCATAAGGTCAGAGGAAGGCAGGCTACATTACACCGCAACAAAAACATGGATGTGTTGTGTGAACAATACTTTCCACTGCAAAAGTAACTCTTGGGGAGAAATAATTAATAAATAAAAATACATCAAAGGCACAGGCCTTATTGTTCTCCAAAACACAGAAAGGAGTGATTGCAAAGTTTCTGGAGAGGAGCCTGCTTTCACATTGCTGTATGCTGAAACAAACCCCATCTGAATCTCATGTAGAGAAAGAAAATACATGCTTTGTTTAAGAAAAGTGACCATATCAGAGCATTCAGATGCAGAGTCAGTCCTCATCATTATTCAGGTATTTTTTTAATTGAGTTTACCTCATCTCTAACTTGCATATGCTGTTCCTTTCAGACAAAATATGTCTATGTCTCTCTTCTCATTGTTAAATCTGTGAAGCTAGAGGACAGGAAAGAAGGGACAGAGAATTTTTTCCTGATATTTATCAGGGTTTGAATGCTGCTTCTATTCTGACATGCCGGTAATCAGGAGCTTTGTATTTTAATTGATGATCTAGTTAGCTCTGTGGTTTAGTTGATGGTATTACTGTCAGCATACAAACTATACCTTTCAGAACCTTCAGCAGAAAGTTTACAAATCTTTGCCTCAGTAAGTTCGATACATAACATCCAGAGGCAGGTGACACACAGATACGTGAGGTGATGAAATGTTTCTCTAAAGATGTACACTTCTTGTTTCCCTGCAACTTGCAAAGTTTTTTAAGATCTAGGTTAGAAAAAAAAAAGCAAACCAGAAATGCTAACTTCAATCATGTTCAAGCTACTGTGCAAGAAAGGATGCACATTGCAGTCCACAGTCTGTCCACTTTGGTAAATCTTTATTTTTAGACTGTCAAGACAGCAAATCAAGTAAGGCTTAAAAATATACAGCTGCTATTTTAACTGCAGCTATGTTTGTGTCTGGAGCAGATCTGTTCAGTGATAAAACTTACAGTTTATAAACCAATTACGATTTATTTTCAAGACATATACATCTAATTCAGTTGCAGTCAATTAGCCAAAATAACACAAGTGTTTTCTTATTTGGTATGTGCTATATGTGACTGATCATTTGACATACTAATGTCATACACTGTACCTGAGCTCTTTGCACAGAATCAAGGGATAGCTCTCATTTTGAAGAAACATGAAAAAGGGCCACTCAGAAACCCCAGATAATGACCCTAATGAGTGCCTCTGAGATGAGATTGTGAACAAATTTGAAACAATCTTGCTAAATTTTACAACATGATAATGAGCTCTTAAAAAATTTCAGGAAAATTTGCACCCAAATGTTGGAGCCAAGAATGGTACAGTTACATATAATGTTACAACAAAAGAAATGTGAATGCTTTTGTGTATAGGCAGATAGGTGATGTTCTCCATTTCTTTTAATCCCTTTTAGTGAGTATATCATGTTTATCTCATTTTTATAATATTGAAATATAAGTGAGGTGAATAATTAATTAATAACACAGTTATTACTTTTCTTACAGGGTTTTTCAGTATATTTAATATCTTAGATCTGAGGGGGTTCACAATCAATAAAGAATTTATCTTTGCAGTACTAGAGGTGCCCTTAAGGTTGAGAGATACTGTTGCTTCTATTTGGCAGATATAGAATTAAAGTATAGAAATATGAAAATAACTAGCACTAAACATCATATTTTATACAAATAAGTAACTATACATGCCAGTCATGGAGATGTTCAGGTTCTGGTGTTTCACTTGAAGTTGCATGCCTTCTGCACAAAAACCCTGGCAGAGCCTGCTGCAGAATTACATTTTCTAGGACACCATCTAAATCTCCTTAAAGGAAAAATTTTCTTTTCCTTTCATGCGCCATTCTTCCTCAATCACTACTTCTTAACAACCTGGGCAAGAAATCAGACTTGGGTCTCCTTTGCTAAACAGACACTTTTATTTCTTAGAGCTGAGGATGAAAACACTATCATTTCACAGAATATTCTGAGTTGGAAGGGACTCAAAAAGATCATTGAGTTCAGCTCTTAAGTCAGTGGTCCATATGGGGATCAAACCCACAACCTTGGTGTTATTAGCACCGTGCTCTAACCAACTGCACTGCCCATTGGAAACCATGCTGTACTGCATTTGTACATGATTCTCAGGAGCCTAAGTCTTCTGAAGTCCTGTTTTTTGATACAAAATAAAAAGCAAATCCAAGCATGCCACCACCTGGAATCACAGTGACCCCTAAGTAAGTCAAACCCCACCCCTCAACACTGACAGCAGGGACAGCCTGGGTGACTGCCTTGGCATTAGGCAGAGCAGGTCACTGTCCTTCTGGCACACCTGCTCTGCAGTTGCCATTTGGACTGATCTTGCACATGCATGTTGCCAGCCAAGATTTAAATGAGTCAGTCAGTGAATATGGTACAGCTCAGGGTAGGTGGAAAGAGAAAATAAAAGGTATAGATGAAATCGTGATCAATAATGTTAATAAGCTTCTAGTGAGCACGAGCAAGCCCTAGTTTTGAGGTGACCTTGAAAGAGTTCACATGGATTTTACAGAGGCACTTTGATTCCAGGGCAATCCTGGTGAACCTGAAATCCTCAGTATAAGACCTGAGGAGGGAAAAGGTTTTCCAGGAGACAACTGACCTGTTAGATAAACCCAAAGGTGGAAGGAAGGATGAAGCTGTGGCAGTTATGGAGATGTTCCCTCTATTTTTTAGCTGGGGATCATCTGGCTGAGGCTGTGGTGTTTCATGGCAATAGCCATTAGTTCAGAGTTACTGAACAGGTTGGAATGGCTTTTTACTGAAAAAAAAAAAAAGCAGCTTTAAAATATTAGGGATGGAGTAAGTCCACAGTATACACCATCAGTTGGTCAAAGACTTCAATCCATATTCCCTGCTTTTCTTCCAGAGCACACCCGCTATTCAGGTTCTCACAGGATCACATCAGCTTCTCTTCAGCTCCCTAAACCTGACATGCAGGACCATGGAGCTCAAGAGAGTCTGTTGCACCATCAGGCCTCCTCCTCACCTGGAAAATCTGTGCTGCACACAGGCAGTAAGGTGGCACCAAAACTTGCTCGTGCAATTTCTGTTTGGTGAAATGCACCAGCACTGGTACAGGAAAAGCAGGGGAGAGTTTGGAGTAGGGAGGCACAGATATCACAGGGCACTGCTGGTGGAAACCCCAGCCTGCACTCCCCACTTTGAGATGTGGATCAGCAATATTTCTTGCTCCTCCCTACTTGGTGCAATGTAGCCATAGCTCACCTAAGACAAACCCACCCCAAAATTTCAGGTGCTGAAGTGATCCCCTCAGCTGGTGGCATGGTGCAGGGCAGCCCAGAATCAGCACCTTGTGCTGAGCATGTTGGGGAGTCATGTGGGAGACGGACAGGACAGGAGGCTGTGACATGGAGCTGCTCTGCTGCTCCTTGGGCATGGGAGGGGGCCCTGTGCTGTCCTTGGTAGACACATAGCCAGGCAAACTCTCACTTTGCATCAGTAACTGGGAGGTCGGTTTGGTCTTGGTTTGAGTTCAGCAAGTGCTTTAAAATAGTAAGTTCCAGTCTAGTTGTAGTTTGAAGGGAAAAAAAAGAACAGTCCAAACCGTTAGGTTTTTCTCTTTTGGCTCAGATTCTATTTTACACTCTGGTAACAATCTCATTAACATACTTTTCTGAAAACTTATTGATATAATCTAGTGAATGGCTTTAAGAAAAACATAAGGCAGCCCTAGGCAGTGCTCACTTTACAGAATTTCAGAGCTATTGGTTAAGATCTAAGTCATAAAAAACCACAGAAGAGATTCATGAATAAAAATTGTTAAGCAGCCACAAGACTAAATGGTACAGTAGTACCTGTAAATCTTGTAATTCTTACTTTACCATTCATTCAGTCTGGATTGCCAACATAAAGTTTGCAGTCTGAGTCTACAAATCTCATTAGATTTTAAGTCTGAGCATTTTTGCCACAAGATTGCTCTTGCTTTTTCCCTGACCCTTACTGTATTTCCTTGTCCTACTTCTCTCAGAGTTTCCTGAAAATTACAGAGACTGAATTTTTGATTTATCATCTGACCTGCTGCTGAATCTCCTATCTTACAATCAGCATCTTAGTTTTTTAAAACCCTGGATACAGTACTGCAAGCTACAGCTAATTCACTGAATATATTATGGAGGGGTTTTTTTTTAGAGTAGTATGTCACAGAAGTGCTCACAGTTACCAGCTGCCTCTCTTTTAGGGAGTCATTTAAGACATCTCATGGTTATTCTACTTCATCTTAATTACTAAGGCTCTTTTGAAGGTGTCTTGATTTTCATAGCTCAATAGAGTAACCATTACACTGCATAAGGTTTGCCCAGTAAAAACTCCAACTCTATTTAAAAAGCCTTACCTTGATCATAGAGCCCCTGTGTATGTACCAAACACTTGCTCTCTTGGTTGTGCTCAGCTGGGCTGAAGTGAGGTGGGTGAGGGAGAACTGCAAGCAAAGAAAGGGAAGAGAACAGAAGGACACAGAGCAAGCCCAGGCAGAAACATCAAGTAGTTTTGGGATGTTAAAAATAAAACCTGTGCATGTGACCATGTAGCTCAGCTTACAGAGCAGTCTCTTTCACTGTATTTGTTAACACTGTCACTTCTGGAGTGATATTTCACAGACAAGATGAGAGGCAGAAACAAGAATACTCAGTGCCCCCTGTATGAGAGGAGATCAAAACCATTTCCAGAGCCCTGTATCAGCTCCTTGCTGCTCTCTGATGGTGGTTTGCCCTTTACAACTTAATTCCCCTTAGTGCTCACACCAGCTTGTGGTTTTTGCTGTTGGAATTGTCACCTCAGCTCCCATCATCACCAGATTCAGCAGTTGGTGCAGACAGCGATGGTGGGTTTCCAATCTGTCCACTGAACAGGTTGGACAGAAAAGAGAGCAGGAATGGCCCAGAGCTGAGCAGCCAGGCAGATCTGCCTGCCTACTCCCAGCTCATCCCTCCACTACACAGTGAAAAGGTTCCCCCAGGCACCAAGGGCAAGCCTCAGGGTACAGCTCCCAGTGTCACCCTTCCTCAGCCAAAGCTGGGGAAGTAAAGGAGCAAAGGAGAGCAGTCATGTTTTACTGTCAGTATGGACCCATGAAAGCATTTTGTGTTGAGTTTCATGGTGATTATTTCCTACTGGTGAGTAGACACACAGGTACTGTCTGTCAGTGAGGTTCAGGGGTGCAGATGGGGCAGGCACTGCTTCTCCCTGGTGGGTGCTCACCTCATCTGGTTGCAGACACCTCTTGTGACCCTGCTGCCATACGTGGCCACCTTCCTCCACCTCAGAAACAACCCCTTTTGGCTGTGGCGGCTCTGAGATCCTAAGTCCCAATGAACTTGTTACTTTGCCTTATCTTTCTCTTTCCCTATCTCTGATTCCCCAGTGACTCTCATAGTTTGAAACAGTGCAGGCAACTGTTTTCATTTTTAGGGCTGAACAAAATGTCAGTGGGTGACAACCAAGGCTTGCTGGTGCCAATCGCAATTTAGTAGTGCTAAATATGGTTAGCAGTCTGGCTCCGTGGCCTTTTTTAGAAAGGGCTGTATTATCGTGATACCATTTTCTGGCATCCCACTGCACTGTGGGAAACAAGAGCCCGTGGTAGTGTGCCTAAACCCGAATTTCACCCAATCACAATGTGACCGCTGATCTGTCTACCCTGTCCACTCCCACCCTCATCCCCCCAGTTCAGGGTCACTCATTAGCCTTCAATGTTGTTGTCATCTTTTAGAGGCTGTGTTTAAAAACATGCTGGGGGTGTGGCTAGCTTTTGTATGAAGTAAAATTCTTCTCGAAGTTCTGTATTACTGGCTTAGGAGTAAACACCCTCCATTTGAATTAACCCAGATTACTAAAATACTCAGGGCTTCAAAAGTTGTTGTCAGAAATGAAGCTACCTTCTGTCTTAATTATACCAGCACCTGATGTCAGCCTGGTTTTAGATCTCTGTGTTTTCAGACTATCTGAACTGGTGCTTTTTGCTCTTCCATGCATTGCTCAGTGATCACACAGACCCAGACAGCCTGGACCTGCCTCACTCTGTTTGGTAGCTGCCTTGCAGCCACACAAGCCCACAAGTTTTGCAAATCCTTCCCTGCAGGTTATGACTTTAATCAAAAAGGCACCATGTGTGGTGGCCTTTGAGGGCAGGGTATCACAAGACACGCAGAATGAACGTAGTTCACTGTGCCCGAAAGTGTGTACTTGGTAGAGAGAAGGGAGCAGAAGAGTGGAGAGACAGGAAACAGGAATTCCTCCTTGTACCTGCAGCACACTATTGCATTAGCTCAGCTGCACCTGAAAGCAGACTTTTATCAAAACCAGGAGAACTTGAAGATCTCTGTTGCCACCCTTACAGGTGCTAATTTGATTCAAGGTATCTCAGGATACCAATACTGTAACCAGACCTCCTGCTGCAGTACAGATGTGCTTAGGTAGTATGCAAGAAATGTGAAATCTCTGAAAGAGAAGTGTAACTTATTTATTTTTTGGTGCAAATGCTTTGGGAGAAAGCTGTTGCCTGTCTGCTTTAATCTATCTTATCTCAATTCTATGTGTAGAAATGCCATTCTGCTACATGAAGCCCTATGAAATATACCTCTGTACATGATATGGATACGTATGATATATACAAATATACACATTTATTGAAATGGGAAAATTGGGTGATATCTGGTAGCCTGAGAGAGGTGAGGCCTCTGCAGCTCTATGCCCCCATGCAATAGCCTGGTTGAGCTTCCCAGTAGGCACATGCACAAATCCACATAAACACCTCTTAAACATGGACACAAATTACACATCCAGCCACACAGAGCACTCACACAAACACAGTACTAGCGGCCTCATCCCACCCCTTGGTTTGGCTGAGCAGGATGGAGGTGTGCTAGTGAGCATCCATGTATATTTATATATGTATACACACACATATGGTGTCTCTCCCTCCAGCAGCTGGGCTCAGGTTGTCTGCCCAATAGTTGCCCCTTGATCCAAACCTCTCTAGTACCCTTGGTCTCCCAGTAGTCAACTCCCTGTGGTGGTTTTGCCCCCGAGGGACCCCCAGGCCTCCCAGTCTTTTTGGCAGCTGGATGGGTCTTCTTTGGTCCCCTTGGGAGCTGTCTCCTCCTCCACAGCCTCTTCCTGCCTCCCAGGCCCCCTTACTGGCTAGTTGTGACTGTTCACACTCACCTGCATGCCCATGCCCGGTGCTGCTCCGGGGGCATGAGTCCAAGCTGCTGGCACCTGGATCCCTTCACACCATTACCATGTCGGAAATAAAGTCTCTCACCCAGGGCAAATTGTGAAAGGAGTTTAATGAGAAGACAGGACAGGCTGCACTGATCAGGTGCAGGGCGAGGCCAAACCATCACAAACCACTTACACACCATTGGCCCTTCTTATTCCCATATGCCACGCTTGTTTCTCTACAAATCACCTAAATCCCTCCTGTTTCTGCCCTGAACACCC
>JAWWLV010000001.1:27216935-27250379 GCA_035041135.1 Platyrinchus mystaceus | reverse complement strand
GGGGCCGCGCGCGGGGCGGGGCGGGGCCGCCGCCGGCTCGGCGGGAGCGGCGCGCGCGTGGGCCGGGATCGGGATCGGGACGGGGACCGCGCGGGGGGGGGCAGGGAGAGACGGGACCGTCCTGCCCAGGGAGAACCCCCGCGCCGGACGGGCTCCCTGGGTTTGTTCTGGTGGCGTGGCCGCGCGCCGGCTTTGGAAGTCGCCAGGATTGGCTGCGGGAGTCGGACTGCTGCGGGACGGGGTGTGAGGAGAGGCAGAGCCTCAGCTGAATGAGAGGACTTAGCCTTAAGCTGCGCCCGGGGATATTTGGGTTGGACGTTAGGGGGACTTTTGTCATGGGAAGGGCGGTTAAGCATTGGAATGCACTGCCCAGGAAGGTGGTGGAGTCGAGGTGTTTAAGGAAAGACTGCAAGTGCTACTCAGTGCCGTGGTCTGGTTGACATGGTGATGTTCCGTCGTAGGTTGAACTCGATGATCTGAGAGGTCTTTTCTAACCTGATTGATTTTGTGATTCTGTGGAGGGGGAGGGAAACTTTCTCCTGGATCTTCCAAGCTTTCCCCTCCCTCCCCCCATCCCCCCCGCCAGTGATGTTAGTTGATTTTACTAAAGCTCTGCCTTCTCCCTGCAAACATCACTTCGTATCCTCACACTGTCCTACCCACAGCGTTATCTCTCTGACACCCTGCGTACCATGAAGGGTTTGCGCTCTGTGGCCGTTTCCAGTTGTCCTGTTCTAGAGACTTTGTATCCGGCAGAAACTCGTCCCATTCATAGTCCCCGAGTCTGTGTTGCCCGTACCGCGGCACATGGGACGATGATTTTAAGCTTTGCCTCTTGAGGGCGTTTCATGAAAACTGAAACTCCGGGCTGAAAAGATACGTCATGAGCTGTGAAAATACTGGGCTGCTGTTTCTGCAGAATTCCCAAATGGTGCTGAATGGTTGTGTTTAATGGTCCCTTTATCCTTTATTCTTCTGGATTTTTTTGTTTGCTGGCGTATTTTCTGCTCTGACTGGTTGATGTTAATGAAAGACTCAGTAAAGTTGGGATATAGGTATGAGCTCTCAGAAAATGGGATTTTAACTTTATCCCTAGAAACTAGTTATTTTAAAGCTACTTTGTATATACCTCTAGCAATTAGTAGCTGGAATAGCGTAGTTAATTAGTAGATTGTAAATAGAGTGTAAATTAATATATTGAATCAAGTTAATCTTTGTATTTGTCCTTGTTTTTTATCGTAACTTCACGGTGTTCTCCCTTCAACATTACCACCTGCATTGACATGTGAACTGGCTCGTTCAAAACAGGGTTTAAAATTTCTGCTTGAGCTGTAGTTGCACCTTTTAATTACCCTTTAGACATACCCACAGGCACAGGGGAAATGAGTCGTAGCTCGAGGCATGGTAACTTAAGATGACACGTGAGGTAGAGGTTTTTCTCAGCGTGGGCTCCCTTGTCACAGTCTTTTAAACATATGCAGTGATGCTTCACTGCTGAGAAGTGCTTCCCCTTCTGAGAAATGTGGCTATTTTGGGGGCTTGGCGTCCACCACTGGCCCCCAACTTCTTTGTTACCTCGTATCTCTCATTCTAACACTGCACCAGGGTGTTTGGCTTTTGCTGTCAGAGTGCCATACGTTGATTTTTTCCAATGTTACCTTCTCTGTGTTGATGACTTCAGAGCTGGCTTGCCCGAGTGGTCCTGTGTATATTCAGCCAAGTGCTGGTTCCTGGAGAAGTGACAGTTTAGTCTATTTAGAAAGGGGAAAGCAGCAACAGCCCATGTCAGCAGCACTGACCAAAGTCACCATGAGAACTAAAAGTACAACAGACAGTTGTAGCAGTTTCTGAAAGGTTCTTTATAGAGACTTTTAAGTGTAAATGTTTATTTAAGCAGGTTATCTGATGGTTTTATTCAACTTCAGTGTTTCAATACAGTGATCTTTTCTTTCTTTTTTTGTTTCTTCCCCTTCTGTGTGAATAAGCTAAAGTGAACAGAACGGTACGTTTTGTTTTGCTGTCCTGTATCTGACAGGCTTGCTTTGATATCCTTCTGTTTGTCCCTCCGTAGGGTTGGGGAATTTTTCTTCTGAAGTGTTTTACAAGTTCTTGATGGGACGAATGGGGGACTTCACTTTGCTTTTGTGCTCTTAAAGATAAAAGTTTACTTGTTAGGACAAAAATAAACAACTTGCTAGCTTGGGAGATTTAACTTAGTGGCAAGAGGTTAATGGGTGTAAAAAAGTGCCCTCCTAAAAAAACTGAAATCAGGTTTATTCAAAAAAGCATATGGCAGATTAAAAAAATAGTGCTGTGATTTAGGGTTAGGGGTTTTCATGTAGATTTGAAACATAAGAGAAGTAGAAGAACAGCAGCAAATAGCTAATTTATTGTATTTGCTTAAATACTTCTAAAGGCCAGAGGGAATAGTGAGTGAGTGTAGTAAGCCATGAGCAAGTCAAGAAAAATAAAAGATATTAAAGGAATTACTCACTTGATGAAATACTCTGAGTGGCTGAAATACCTCCAGAACAGGAGGTTCTGGAATGATGTAATGCACAAACAACAAATTAGAAAGACCAGGTCACCTCTTTTTCATAGAACATGAGTGGAAGCTGAACTGATAAGAAAATTATTCAGCTTCATACCAAGGGCCTAAAGCATAACGAAAGTACTTGTTTAAATAATAATAGTAATGCAAAAAATGCTGATGTAAATTGCAGAACAAAGGGGCAGCATTATGATAGCAAATCAGCTTTTTTCCACTCTGAAGAAAAAAAAATCTAGTATGTTACAGTTTTTAAAGTCTGTCAAGCAAGTAAGTGGATTAAACTGCCTGGTGTTATTTCCAGGAATGAATGTGAAGTTTTTAAGATACAAAATGCCAGCAATAGAATGCAAACCCTGTAGAAATATCAGTTCTTTTAAGTTACATTGGAGAAGGTAGAGTGATTCTGGAAAAACAGAATCAAAGGTAAGTTTAACTAAACACTCAGTGGAAATCTCTGCTAAATATAAAATCTGTATAACGGTAGGACTGGAAATTATATTATGCCACCTCGTGAATATCTTGAGCTGCATTAAACATCGTGCAGGCTTAATAATTTGTTTTGAAGATAAAAAGTAGAGGCAGTCTAAGACAGAGGACAGTAAATTTCCTTTCCCCAGAATTGATTTATAAAGGATGGTGGTAGTAGGACAGTATGAAAAAGTTATGGTAGACTGGGCATCATGGGGTGACTCCTGTTGGTTCATTCTTGTAAGACAGGAGTAAATGGAGTTCAGTGACATAGAAGAAATTTTGAATTGGGATAATGGGAGTACTTTCTTGAAACATAATTACTACTTTGTGTCATGAGGAGGCAGAAGCTAAAAGCATGGGAACTGAAAGAAATATGACTATTCCTGGACATGTGTGGAGAGTAATAGACTCTGAGTTTGCAGTGTGACATAAGGCTTAAGATTTAACTAGTCAGCAGCTGCTGACAGCTTTCCTTATCATCCAGAGTAATTATTTTCTCTTTTTCCGTTTTTATTTGGTAGTTCAGACTGCTTGTCAGGCTCAGCAGGAGGATTCATATGTTCTGCGAGAAGCTAACTGGTTTGATGCTTTATTTTATATGAAGTTGAGTTTAAATGTAAATGATATGTCAATTCTAGAACCCTAAAAGAAATAAACTGTGACTAAACATTCTGAATGTATTTCTCTCCAAACAACGCATTGCAAGGCTACCAAATTTAGTGCTATGGTTATACTTGAAAGAAAATTCACCTGTTGAATTATGAAAATGTCATTTTAGCAAACAAGCCACCTATTGGTGACACACAAACCACAATGTACTTATAAGTCAGATAATAATGTGATAAATATTAGATTGTTCTGGAGTTTGTCTGAAGTAGGGTGAGATTGCCTCTTAAAAGATACAGGGATTCCTTGTAGAGGTTCTACATGATCCCTTCTTCAACTGACCTATGTGTTCCTGTTCTTTTTTTTTTTTGTATTGAGAAGTGATCAGAAAGGAGAAGATGTGTCTCTCTGAGCTGCGTGTTGGATTCAAGAGCTTTTGGTAGGAGGGGTACTGTGGAGGAAAAATGAGCATAACCAAGCTTTAAAGTGCCTGTGGGTTTTTTCTTGGTGTGGCTGATGCATCAGTGTTACGTGACTCTTTTGGTTGCTGATGTCCAAAGTTAGTATGAAATCAGTAGAATTTTGACTTACTGTTATTTTGTGGGTTTGCACGTGTCTTGCATACTGCTGAGTCACAGCAAATAATACAATTGTTGCAGACAAATTTGTCATCATGGGAAGGATAAGGTACCTTTGCCTTCAGTGTCTTCTGATATTTCCAACCCCAGAAAAAAGTTGCTTGAAACTAGAAAGTCAACTTAATTAATAATTTAGTTTATTTTTAACCCAATTTGTTTTCAAGTGTCAGGGATTTCTTTCTTTCATGATATGAAATGCTGAAAGGTACACTCTTGTTCTCTCATAAAGAATGTTCAGGGCACATTAGGATGTTAGCAATTTTAGGGTGATCTTTTTTCTGACAGATGATGACTGTCAAATGTTGTTTTTAAAACAGTCTCTTTTTCAGATATGACCTTACAGAAAATACATTGTTGGCCAGCCCATTCTGTAAGTGCAGGGAGGATGTGCTGTAATCTTAATTGAAATACGAATGTATCTCTGCTTTAAAAGAAAAACAGATTACGTTACACAGGAATAATCATCTCTGTTGTTTCATGTAGATGGGCACATTAATGTGAGGTTATTTTTTTTAATGTTAGTATAATCCTGTGCGGTTGAAAAGTTTAATTCCCCATCACTAGCTGCTTTGTTTTATGACTTGTGGGAACTTTTTGGTTGCAGGTTGATTGTGGACTGTAGAAAATAGAAAACTCATAGAAATGAGTTTTTTTTCATTTAAACAGATTTATTGCACTGCAGTGTCTTTGAATACAGTAAAGGAGTTTTGCATTTTCAACTCAAATCAGAAAGTCTCAGTTAAAAAATTTGAAGATGTTTTAATTTCAAGTTGACCTGGCTCTAACAGTCAGTTTTTTTGCCCTCTTGCTCAAGTTAAAAGCTTTCTGGAACTTGAAAAGCTGTATCTGCTGCTTTGTTAAGTCAAAGTGGACCTTTAAAAAATGGAACTCAAAACATGTTGGAAATATCTTTATGATAGAAAATGTATAGTGAAGTGCTGGATTTACTGTGTGTAATCTTTTGTTGGGAGAGTGTCCTCTTCTTCCACTAAACCTTGTAAATGTATTACTGCTTAATGTCCTCATCAGTGTTTCTTCAAAAAAGAAAGAAAAAGTGGATAAACCTCAAACTTTTAAAAATTAAGTGTCTGTTTGTGTGGCTGTCAGTGTGCTTAGGTAGTAGTACTGGCTGATGTGTCAGATCAGTTTCTGAGACAGCACCAAGTGTCAAGTAATTCTATTTCTGTTAGTGGTTGTTTTTGGCTGCAACCAGAAATATGCTTCCTTGTTTTTTTGTTTTGGCTGTGGGTTTTTTTTTTAGTGTAAAGAAGATCGGTGGCCTGGCAAGCTGGTATTGGCCTGATTTTAAGCTCATGTCTTAATAAATTCCTATTTTTGTAAACACAGAAAATTTTTCTGAATGTTACCTGTGAGTGTAATTGTTTTACTCTTCAAGATTAGTAATTCAGCAGAAATACCTTTGATATGGTGTCTTACTTTAACTACGTTTTCATCTTGTCAAGATGAGGTGTCAAAATGTGACATCCCTGCAGACTTGACATCAGGTGGCCTTAGCGTTGTTCAGGCAACACAGTCTATTTTTTCTCAATTTTTTTTTGTTTGCTTTTGAGCAACAGTCAGTGTTGAGGTTTGCAATTAGTCTGTAATATCACATTCCATATTGCGCAATGTTGTTTCTTTTCAGGCCTTGTATTAATTGTTTTAAGATTATTCTCATTATTAAGCAGGTACCAGTCCAACTTGCCAAGTGGTCTGAAGCTAAGTTAGCTGTAGATTAGGTGGGTTAGTACTTGTTTGGTCTTTCACAGGTTTGTAAAAGTGCTGGAACAGAAACAGTTGTGAATTAAGGCCTACTGCTGGGCAGGGAAAAACGCAAGGAGGACTAGGAAGTCTACAAAATAAAGCAGATTTGACAAATATGGAGATGGGCAGCAGTTCCACGAAGAAGTCCCCTTCTTGCTTCCAGTTTTTGACAGAGTCTCTTGAAGTCTAAATGCTTTTTCAAGGCTATATGTTCTATCCACATTTTGCTACAACTCTTTGGTTAAAGGAGTTGAAGCTCCTTTAATCTTCTGGCCTTTTGTGTAGCAGAAGGTGGTGGTTTCATTTCTTCTCCATCACTCTCCTGTGATAGTTGCCCTAGAAATGTCGGTCACTGCTGTTCTGCTGCTGCAACTTCCATAAACCACAGAAAATGAAATTCAGATGATTTTGTTTCCTTCTAAGTGCTAGGGTTTGATATATCATCAGCAAAACTTACTTTGCGGGTCTTTACAAATGCTGTAACTGTTAATTTTATGGTGCCTGTAAGACCTGTTTCCCAATCCCATTTTACAGCTAGAGAAGGTTAAGCTTAGGTTTGAGAAATTGGCTGTGCTTGAACAATAGCTTTTTGTAGATGAGATGATTAATTATTCCTTCCTCTAGATGTCCTGAGCTTTGCAAGAGTCTGAAGCCATTTAAAATTAGAAAGTAACACCCTTGTACCTCAGGTCATATGGGTGTTTCTACTGATGGGCATTCCAGTAGACCCCTGTAATCCAGTATGTTTTGGTCAAATAATTTTGGAAAAGAAGCAGATACATCCTTACCAAAATGTTAATCTGGCCGAGCTGGTTTTTCAAACAACAGGAGGTGACAGTGAAGAATGAAGTCAGTCTGCTGTTTTTCTTTATTTTCTTTTTTCCCCTCAGATAGCAGTGTCAACAGTATGGAGACTTGGTGGGTGTGTACATAGGATTTTGCTCTAGAAGTTTTTTCCTGGGAAATAGCATTAATCCCAGGGGATGTATTTTTTCATTCTATGCCATGTATTATTCATAGTTTTACTATGAACACCTTTCGTTGTCTGTCAACCTCCAACAAATCTGACTGCATATTTCCTCAAGATTTATGTTCTTCTGTTAGCATTCTGATCTGTTGCCTTTAAATTGCTAAAAAGCAAATTAGAAGGACTTTCTAAAATCTACGCTTCATGGGAAAAAACCCAAACACATTTGTGGCCAAAATGTTGAATTTGTAGAGAGCGTGTCGATGAGAGCAAAGAGTGATCGAGTGCTACTTTCAGGTTAGTTTCTTTAAATTGGATATGTTTTCTAAAAAGTGTCACTAAAGAGTGTCAGAGGGTGATGCATCCTGTAATCAGACTTCAGTGAATTGCTTAAAAATCTGTCCAGGCTGTGCTGTAGTTATTTGGCATTATGTCAAGAAGCAGGATTGTGATGTAACTGCTCTAGGAAGTCTGGAGTCCCATGGCAGAGCCAATACACAAGCTAAAATCTCCTTGGAAGTAAAGGTGTTTGTACATTGATTACCTTGAGTAATTCCAGCTTCCCTGACTGCTTAGAGTTCCCTCTTGACAGTGCCATTTCCAACATGGTTTGTCCTTTCAGGGTTGTTTTCCTGTCTCTGTGGCAGGAATCAAAGGGAGAGACAGCAGTTTGATAGCACACCAGAGCTCACAAGTCTGCCTCCAGTGAGTCCTTTCTTTCTGTCAACTGCTCTGTTAGTTAGGAAATGTGCACTGATATTATGGCAGATCATGGATGTTTAGGTACTTTTTTTTCCACACTCTTTCTCCTCAGCATCCTTCTCTGCCTTAATTTTCAAGTCTTCTGCTTCCATTATCCTCCTCTTAGAGGGTACAATGTCTTGTATAGGCTTACTATTCCCACACTTACTTCCAAAGAAGGAAAGTTTGTCTCCAGCAGTCTTTAATATCAGCAGTGTATTTCATAATCTTGGTTTCAGCTCTATATACATGGTGTATATCTATACACTTACATATAAAAATGTATGTGGTTATATATACCGCAGGTCTTGATTTGTAAGGGCTTTATTTTTACATCTTGGTACCTCTGACGTGTTGAATATCCAAGAGTATTAGTCACATGGCATTCCTTCTGGCAAAGCTCTTAACTCTAGTGACAGTGATATCTGACTTAAGAAGGCAGGGAGTTCATTTTTGTTTCTATGTAGATGATTGCTTGGGACAAGATAGGTCATGGCAGTCAGTGACTCTGTATTTCCCAGTGCTTCTGAATTTCTTTTACTTGATGAGCAAGGAGAAATGCAGTACTTTTTATTTCCCCTAGAAGTGTGCTTGGAACACATTGACATTTGGTAGGGTTCTTGTCTCAATCAGCAAAAAAACTGGCATCATATTTTCCTTAGAGAAATGCAAACATTCAGGAACAGACAGAGTTTAATTTTACTATTTTTTTTTTTAATGGCAGCCCAACTGAGGAGGAGACAGTGTCATACAGGGTTTGAGTGGTGTTGCACAAAAGCCTGAAGAATACACTATGAAAGTTCCTTACCAGGTCTCCAGAGGTTTTTATCTGTAGCCAGGAGTATAAAAAAAATGTGGACAATACTATGCTATCTTTAGGAAAGAAAAGATGTGTAGAACATTTCCATGACAACCACCAGAGATTTTCACCAGAAGTAGCATTAATTTTGACAATGCAGAGAAAATCCGGGGTTTGCTATTTGCTACATGGGTGAACTTAAAGTGACCATTGAAAGATCTTCATCTAAGTCATAACAAAGCTGCTGAAGGCCAATTTGAAGTTGGTTTGCTTGTGTTGCTTAGTGTGGGGAAAAGGCTGCATCCTGAAAAATGGAGGAGGAGATTTATAGCAAACAATCCTTGGATGACTGTAACAACTAACATAGAATTGTTATATTTTCAGTCCTGAAAAGCCATTGTGTGCTCACACACTTGAGTAGGTCTGAAGATGTTAGCAGCATGTGTGGGCTAGATGGAATCCCTGATAGGGTCATGGAATTTTTCATCAGGAGTCGGGAAACCAGTAAAAGAATGGTGAAGAAATAATTTATTTTAAGATTATTCAGGACATAAAAGCTACTTTTAGAAAATAACTATGGATTTAATAGTTATACAGGTTAGAGAGGCAGGTATATAAAATGGATATGTGGCTATATGCTGGGATTTTGCTTATTTACTACCAGTGAGGGCCTGCTATAAAATACATTATTGAACTCATTGCTAGTTGAATTGGTAAATTCTCAGTGGTGGAGAGAAGTTTAATAAAAGAAGCTCTTCCCAGTCATTAGGTGGTAGGCATTTGTACTCCCAGATAAAACACAGTGTACCATTTTGAAATGATTTTAAGTGTACAGTTTACTCAGAAAATAGAGGAAGGGGTTAGTCAGCAAAATGAGCTGTCTTGAAAGTCAGAAATGAGCATAGCCAAAAGTTGTGGCTAAAGCTTGTAAAGGGTGTAAGAAACAGAAGATAATTCTTGTGAAGCTGTTGGATAGAGGGGTTGAGGTAAAGTCAGTGTTTTCAATAAATGAAACAATGACATAAGGTACAACAGGAGTGGGCTAATAGAACTCTGAAAGGAAAATGGAAATTATTACCTTAAAGTCAGAAGCAAAATTAATCAAAAGAAAATTAATATGCAAGTTGGGAGATGAGGGGAAACTAGTTGAAAATGTACAGTAAGGAAGAATACACTAAAGAAACTTATTTATGATGAAGTTGATGCTGTCATTGAACTTTTTAAACAGTAGAACATTATATGGAGAGGCTACATAATAGAAATCATATGAATTTTAGTATTAAGGGATGAAGATGTACCCTGTCAAGGATTTATTGAGATTAAGAACTTGTAGAGATTGAAAGTGAAGGTGTGAAAGGACCACAGGAATTTATCAAAGTCCTAAATGCCCAGTAAAGGCAAATACAGTCTTGTGAGTTTGAGAAGACAGGTTTCAGACAAAAATGGAGAATCATGAATAACATTATGGAGGACCTGAGATGTTGTCTGGCTGTGGTGTGTGCCCGTGTTTGTTCATGTTGAGGGGCAGAATGACTGGAGTGTCCACAAAGCCCTTTTTCTCTTTGGCATGTCCTTTTAGCTCATGGTTGTCCATCTGGTGTTTGAATTCATCTTGCTAATTCTAAAATACATCAAATGTTTTGTTCAAAGTATTTTAGGAACAAATGAAATTCTGAGTATTTGTTAGCCTGAACTTCATTTTACAGTTAAAATTCAGGGCTTCTTCAGATGGTAGGTAAGTTTAATATACAGGTAGTAGTCACTTGAACTAAAAACAGGAAGAAAATGTAGTTGCCAAGCAGCATATTGTAAGAAACACAAACACTTAAAGCACAAACATGTAAACACTGGAAGAAGGGAGTCTCAAAGGTGTTAAGAATTATGTAAGGAACTTCTGTCTTTCTGAGATTTATCTTTTTGTAGTACCTTTGCTAAAATAAAAAAGTAATTTCCAGAACAGCATTTTCAGCAAAATTAGGCTGCTGAATTACCTACCTGTATGCTCATGTTTTTATGTTGCATTTGGTGCAAATTGTGACTGACTGGTAATCAATATAGCAGTTTGTGTCCCCAAACAGTTTTTTCTAAATTTCAGTTGTCAGAATACAATAACTCTTGAAGTGATGCCCAAAATGTTTCTGTGAAAGTAAGTTCTGATTGTCAGAATTCTTCAAAGTGATTGTCAGGTAGCAGCAACTTAAAAGAGGCTCTAACAAGAAGCACATGCGAGTATCCTCTTTATTTTTTTATTCTCTTAAAATTCTTTGTGCTAACTGAAAGAAGAGGAGGTTAGAGCAGACTTGATTTGATGTATTTTTAATAGGAAACCTAAGTTGTCAAGAGTCTGTATACACTCACATTGCTCCATTTTAAAATAAAAAGTGCACAGGAGATCATTTATCATCTGGTGATGCTGATGGAATTTGAGGTAGGTAGTGCTAAGGCATTCAAAAGAGAGCTTTAAAGCCTTGTAGAGTAACTTTATGTATAGTGCAGCTCCGTAAATTTTGTGTTACAGATAGTTACAATGTACTGAAGATTTTGCATTTCTATGAAGGTGCATGGAGATCCTGACATGCTGAGAATTTGTTTCCCAACCTCTTTTGGCTTTAAGGACGTGATGTAAGGAGAGAAGTAGCAGCAGAATGGAGCACTAAGAGTAGAGACCTGATCCACAGCTCATTGATTTCAGGGGGATGTGTCCTTTCCACAGAGTATTATACCTACTGTTTTATGCTAAGTAACTCCAAAGTGTGGTGGTGTACATGTGAAAATTTTCATGGGTAGTTATAAATGCTGATCCACTGAGTTATGTAAGACAGATGGTACTTGGAAAGCACAGACTGAAAAAAGGCCCCTCTACATAAACAGTGACAGGATTAGAGACTGGGGGTGGGGAGGAGGGGAACAATAGCACTGCTTTCTTTGCAGAACAGAGCATTTTCAATGGTTAAACCATCCTCACCTAAATTTTTTCTTTTCATTTCAATTTCCTTGTAGGCCTTGTCTGGATAGAAAGAACACAGGGTTTCTTCAACAGGGTTTTGTTAAATTTACTTAAAGTGTGTATTTGGAGTGCAAAAAAAAAGCCCCTCTACTGACTTGCAAAGTAAATCAAGCTAAAAAACACCTAAGACACCTTTACTTCTGAGTGAAGACAGGGGTATGTGAGTAGTTTGGCTAATTCTCTATGTGGAGAAATGCTAAAAACCATCAGTGCAGTTTTCTTTTTAGCCCAGGCTATATACTTTGCCTTATAGACTTCAGTTCTTTCTTAATAAAATATTTCACTTACTCTCTGCAGCCTCAAAGAATAAAATAAAGGTTTGTTGGACTGATGTAAAGAACACCAAAGTGATAATTTTGTGAAATTTTGCTTTACACCTTCTAAATTGTTGGAAGTTAGGTGATGGGATGTAGGGAGGCAGTGGCTGAAAATTCATGGCAACAGATTTTAAGGAGTGGAGACAGAATATAAAACGATGTATTGAAGAGTAATTTTTTCTGTCTTCTCTTTTTATTTGTATTGTGAAGGAATCATGACGACCTCAGGAAAAGAGAATTTCCGACTGAAGAGCTACAAGAACAAATCTCTGAACCCTGATGAGATGCGTCGCAGGCGGGAGGAAGAGGGTCTTCAGCTGCGGAAGCAAAAGAGAGAAGAGCAGGTAATGCACGGCAGTTGTGGTAACTGGGACCAGTCCTGAAACAGTCTTGTCTTGCATTGTCTCTGGCTTTTGCTTCTCCCAAGCCCTTTCTTAGTTGTTCCTGCCCTCAAAGTTCATACGTAGTCAGTCTGAAATCAGAATTGCTTGCAGACTTTACTGCTTCTTCTGCAGGCTGTACAAGACTGAGTGACTGCTCCTCATTCACTCAAGTGCAACATTAGCCAGAGCAGCCTAAAGATTTCACAGAACTGTCTGACCTTGCACTGAAGGTGATTGAGGAACTCCTGTTTTGTTCTTTGTTTATTTATTTATTTTCCTGTGAGTTGTGGTGGCTCTAATCTGTTCAAAGGGTGGTAAGCTGAGGTGAAATGGAAGGAAACATTACAGCTAGAACAGAAGAATGAGAAGATATGACCAAGTCCTTAGAAGTTGCAGTAATGGTCTTCTTGAGGGAAGAAATAATTTGTTGACCTGGTTCTTCTCAGGTTGTTGTCTTCTAGTTTCAATTTTTTTGTTTGGTGGGTTTCTTGGTTTTTTATGTTTTTTTAGCTGAACAACATCACAAAAGCAACCTTAGGTCTCTGAATTTTCTTATAATTTGGCAATAGATTTTGGTTTAAAATTATATTTTAGCACATTCATTGAGCTTGAGTGGGCACATCATACAGTAGTTTAGTAGGAAAAGCATTCCATAGGAATGCCTATCACTGACTTAGAGTTGCTGTAGACTTGGCAGTTTTGCATATTGTGTCCCTCTTGTCTTCTCTGGAGAAAAGTCTAACAGTAAGGTCTGTGTTAGGGCTCTGCCTTGCCTGTCTGCAGTGGTGCAAATCTGCCATAGCTTAATGCTGGAATCTTGCTTCCTGTGCTCAACAGGCAGAGCAGCATCCTCAAAGTGTCATCTTCTCACTGCTAATGTTTCTTCCAATGAATCAGCTGGATTAAGGAAAGAAGCTGTAGCCTCTCTAGCTCTCCTCATGACATCTCTAACTAAGTACCTTCTCTAAGTCATAGCAACCAAATTCTGCTCATCCCAGTGTAATATCAATCCTATGTATGATCATCCTCCAAAGCCTTCTCTTTGCTGCTGTGTCTCACTTATCAGAACCTCTGCAGGTGTTCTATGAAGATCTGTAATACAGAGCAATTTATCAGGTCTTTGAACCCCAGCACTTCTATAAGAAAGCAGTTGTCTGGAAGCTGGAGATGCTTGTAGGTGGAAGTGGATGGTGAAGAAGAGAAGGGAACATCAGTGAAAGTTTTCCAGAAGTGTTAGGAACCAATCTTTTAGCATTGTTTTTTTCATTTGCTCCATGGCTAAACTTTCTCCATGTACTGTCAGGTGAAGTCCTGTAGCCAGCATATTAGCTTCTTCAGGTAGTAGCATGTGTAATTTTTATTGCAGCCTAACATGACATGCTGTGGATGTATTGGCTGTATAATATATATTAAATACTTTTTCACTTTAGTTGTTTAAACGCCGAAATGTTGCGACGGCTGAGGAAGAAACGGAGGAGGAAGTAATGTCAGATGGTGGCTTCCATGAGGCTCAGATGAACAACATGGAGATGACTTCTGTAAGTGACAAGAAAGGAATACAGTGGTTTTTTGTTGAAACTGGGCAAGTCTGCTGTGCAGTGACTTGAGGGGAATGGAATTCCAGAAGAATGTGAAAAATGCATTCAAAGAGCTTATGGACAACTCTGAAACATCTGTCTCAGTGAACTACCCTGAAACAGATTACATGAGAGAAAAATGTTATGGATAGGGTGAGTGGTTGTTTAGAGGGTATGTGCTCAAGAAAATTAAATAAAACATCGTTGTCCTGGCAGGCTGGTTACTGACTGGTTCTGATGTTCACCATTATGGGTGATTTTATCAACTGTTGCCCAGAGTTCTTGGTTTCTTTTTAATCTGAAATTTTTAATGCTTGAAACATGAACATGAAAATCAGGCAGTGTGTTATTGCAGTTTACAAAGTTCAAAAAGGGGTCAGGGGAAATCTTTCTTAGCAGACATTCAAGTGGCACCACTTTTAGCCAGGGTATTGGAAAAAAGCTAGATGTAGCTTATCTGCACGAGGCCATAAACTCCTTTACAAGCTAGACAAAAAGCTTTTAGTGGAAATTAGACTTTTTTTTGCTTTCTCCTCATTTCTTTACCACTGTTCTCTCCCTGAAAAGAAAAATAGTAAGGTGTTCAGTCTTTAATAGAGAGGTTTGAGGAAACTACAGTCCTCACTTAAAAGTTCGACCACTGATCTTCACACTGTCTATACTGGGACTGCACAAGTGGTATTTCCATAGAAATCAGGCTGAGGTTTGTATTCTGTTGGTGGTTATATGGGCCTTGAAAATTACTGAGAAACAGAGAAGTGCTTATAAACAATGCGGAAGTTCATTAATAGAATATATAGTTTTACTCTTCAAGGGTTTGTCTTCAAATATCAGATAAGTCCTAAACACCATTAATCATTTGTGTGGAAGCTTACATAGATAGTTAGGAAAGGATTCTGCTTAATTGAGATATTGTCATTATAGAGTTTGCTGTGTTAAATATTATTAGTTTCAGGCCATTAACAGTTGGAGCAGTTAGCTGTTACAGACAAAGCTTAAGTATTTTCAGCACTGCCATCTCTCTCCCTATCTAAAGGTTGGGATCAGATTTAGATTAGAAGTGGAAGAAAAAACTCTGACTTTTCTTACGCTTCTTTACATACATATGTGGTAACCAGAATGTCAGATTTTACCTGGCATAAGAAAGGTTGCTGATTTAATTAGCCATATTATTGGGAACCATTAGTATTATGGAGAATTTAATACTCTTGATGATTATGACCAGCATGAGGTTTGGCAACTCTTCTAGAAGTGACATTTTAGTGTAAGAAAATAAGTCAAAATATACATGTTAGAAAAATCTAAACAGCAGCACAGTCAAAGTGGTGTTCTTGCATAACAGTAATTGCAATTCCAATTTAAACTATCTTCTGTTGAAGCTGACAATTTTACATTTATTTTAGAGGAGGGGAGAGAATACAGTGAACGATTCTGGAGAGTAATTTTTTTGTCATATCTTGAGTAAAATTTGAATTTTGGCTTCCAGTAAAGAAATGTTGCACTTGAAATTATGCTGCTTATGTAGATGTACATGTACGATGATTCCTTCGTTGTCTAAAATGGTCTTACCTGGGTTTTTACCCAATAAGAGATTAACTTGATACTGGTTTGACAAATGTAACCTGTTTACCACTAATCCCACATTTTTTCTCCCCCTTTTGCTCTCTTATCACTGTCATTCTCTTTTGCCATGTGAACCCTAGAGTGCAGTCATCACCTCTGATATGATTGAGATGATTTTCTCCAATAGTCCAGAACAGCAGCTTTCAGCCACCCAGAAGTTCCGAAAGCTCCTTTCTAAAGGTAAAGAAATTACTTGGAGAAAAATGGAGAAACCTCCCTGGTACATGTTTTTACTTTGACAGCAATAAGGCTTGAATTTCACACTGAAATTTCTGGGTCAAGCTCTGCTTTACAAACTGTCAGCTACATGTATGTCATAGTCACTTCTTGTCTTGAAATCTGTTTCAAGTGTTGCAGATGTGATGTCTCCTCTTGAATGTAAGTTTAAATGCTGTAGGCAGTGTCTCTGTGGCTCAAATATGCTGATATACTGAAGTTTCTCTGAATGGGAACTGCTGCTGTGAAGTTGTTCTGCCTAAATTACTGAGTGCATTAGCATTTTGAATCATGTTACCTTAAAATTCAGACTGAAGTTTTCTTACGTTGACACATAGGAATCTGATGCCTTTTAGTAAAGTATTGTAGAAAAAGAACACACTCCCAAAAAAGAGCAGTCAGTATTTTACTGGGTATTATTATGATGCAATAATATGAGAACTTCCTTACAAAGAAATGAATGTATCTAACTTTACTTTTTATTTTAAACAGAACCAAATCCCCCAATAGATGAAGTCATAAGCACACAAGGAGTGGTGGCCAGGTTTGTGGAGTTCCTCAAACGAAAAGAAAACTGTACATTACAGGTATATAAATATATCTGTCTTCCTAGATTAGGAAGGCATTTGGTGATGCAAATTAGAAAAAAAAAAAAAATCAGTGGTTTGTTTAGCTGTACTTCCCCTTTTTCTTCACTATGTTAAAAATGCTGTTTTATCTTTGGAGTTTCTAGCAAGACCACTGGGGACAGGATGGGAGAGAGAGAGATCTGAGATGCATTGAGTGATGGGTAGGATGGGATCTGTGTGTTTCAACAAAAATAGAGCTTGAAATTTGGAACTCTAAAGTTGAAAAGCTATTAAACTAAACTTTAGTGTTTGTCTTTTTTTTTTTACAAATTGAAGACAGTTTTAAATCTTTAGAATTAAGACTTAAATTTTTGATTAATTTACAAAAAATTTAGAATTAGAATTACAGTCTGTAATGATAAACATAGAAACTTAGAAACTTACTGTGGTTTGAAAAACTGAATTGCATCTGCAACAATGGTGCTTAATTTTTCTTGGACCTTTGTCTCATTTTCAGCTGTCCTTTTTCCTGGTCAGAGTTGTTCTGGCTAGTAGAAAGTAAAGAAAAACAAATCATCTAGTAAGACATGTTAATTTAATATGTAACCATTAAATACAACATGTAGGCTAGAAAGAGTGTTTCAAAATCCATAGTGCAACAGGTTTGTTAATGTCATGTGAAATCCAAATTTTGTGGAGTGGACATATGCAGAAAATTGATAATTTTCTTACACATTAGAGAAAATGTTTATAGGTATTACTTTCCAGATTGATATCCACAGAATTCCAGAGGTCTGTTAGATACCTTTGAGGAGGTTGTGGACTTTCCATTTCTATTGTTTCTTGATGTTTGCCTTTTCATTCAGCTTTTCATGATCTTTTCATTCTATAGATTCTGAATGTATCTGGTAAGATTTAAATTTGCTAGTGTAGTGTAATAATTTTTGAACCAAAAGCATGCAGAAATCTACCAAAGTCTGGACTTCTAGAATCTATATTTTCTGAGGCCTGTGTCAGGTAGTATTAAAATTTGCATTTCAGCTTGAAAAGTTAATGCTTTTGCAAGTTGAGATTAAAATAAAAATAAGTTAGGAAACCAATTAAAATATGCTAAGTGTTAATTCAGGATCTGAGTTTTGCTTCAAGTCTTGAAAAAAACCATTGTACACTTAATAACACTTGTCAGGGATACTGATCATCAGGGTTGGAGACAAGTGCTTTGAGTTTTTTTTTTTAGAAATCTCCTTTTTGTTTTTTAATCTCTTTTGAGTCTTTTCTTTGCTTCATATCATAGAATCATAGATATCAATCAAGCTTTTTCAAACAATGCCTTTCCGTGCATCTTCGGGAATTTCATTGGTGATTCATGGAACGCAGATGTCATGCCATGTGGGAAAGCACATTTTTTTGTGTGCAGGTTCTTAGCCAGTAAGGAAAGGCAAAGGTAACATAAATGCTCAGCAAAAAACAAATATTTAAAAAGTCACAGCAAACCTGATATTCTCGTAAGGACCTTCTATAAATTTTTATTTCAAGTGATAGCAATAACTTGTAACACTATGATTCTGATTCTTACTTTGCAAATTGTCTGTTAATTAGTCATATCTCACATTTTTCCCAAGACAGTTCTTTCTGTTTTTAAAAGACATTTAATCTTCATGTTTGGTGTAGCACAGAAAGTTCATTGTAAACTCTCTTTTGTATTTTGTTTTCCAGTTTGAAGCTGCATGGGTGCTGACAAATATTGCCTCGGGAAATTCCCTTCAGACTCGAATAGTGATCCAAGCAGGAGCTGTCCCCATCTTCATAGAGCTGCTTAGTTCAGAGTTTGAAGATGTACAAGAACAGGTAAAGATTGAAAACAGTGTTGAATTTTGTGTGTGTGTGTCTTGGTTTCTGGAGCTGGGGGCTCTTTTGTTTGATTTTGTTTTGTTTGTTTGGGTGTTCATTTTGTTTTTGCGGTTTTGTTTGTTTTTCCTTCCCCAGAAAGGAAAATGGCTATCCTGTAAGAAAGCCTTTAGAGAAAATGTAGTATTTGGCAGTTTTGCACAACAGTTCCTTTCTGCTTAGTGTGTGTTAAAATATCTAAGCAAGTATTGTATTTTTCTCTTTCTGGAAATGATATATTTAACCACAGTGAATGGGGTAATGCATTTTAATCTCTAATAGGTTAGTATTTTTCTTTGTATTGAGGAATTCAGGGAGCCTTGTTTGAATAGTTGCTTTAGATATGGAAAGTTCATGCCTATTTCTCCTGAAGGTAAAGCATGAGTGGAAATTATAGTTTGTTCTCTAAAAAGAAAATCATATTTTGTCCTCTAAGTTTGTAACAGTATAGATGGATATTCTTTAAGGCCCACAGGGATCAGTGTAAAGCACAGACCAAACGTTTGATTCAGTAGTTTCCACATTAGGTCCATAATGTGTGTTTGAACAAGGATGTATTTCAGACATTATAATCTTGCTTTGAAGACTTAGGGTGATGAAACGTTAATGGTGTTAAGAAATTTAGTTTCAGCCAATCTTAATCCCGAATTGAAAAAAAGTACCTTTACTCTACAAATCTGGGTCCAGGTATTTGCTTTTTTTTCATTTTCTACTCAATTAGTTCTGTGTTTTTTCCTACAGCCACTTGCAGACCATAGCTTAAACTTTACTTGAGCAAATGAACTTAAGTGCTGAGTTCTCATATGAGAGTATTTCTGTGGTGTTTGGTTTGCTTTTGGTGGCCCTTTTCTGAATGTGCCTTTGTTTCAATATCTTTTTGTCGTGGTGAAATTACAAGCACTGGATATTTCAGTAGCACTCTTTCAGCAGTGCTGTTTGCAGGAGTAGTACCTCGTTTTGATTTCTACATGATACTTCGGTGTGTAAATATCCAAGATGTCTTTGTGGACTCTTTGCCACAGAAGCTGGCTGTGAGCTCAGGTTAAGCTGATTATCCCATATGATCCGTTGTTCTTTTCAGAGTCACTGACTTCCAGTTCTCCATCCTGTAAGTGCGACCTCTATTCTCTGTTCCTGGATGTCTGGCCTTGCATTTGGCTGTATTGAGATGCATGACTGGAGGAGTCCCGACTCATAAACATTGGATTGCTTTGTGTAACTTGCCTTTCTTTCTTATAGCTGGCTTAGAATGTACCACCTGTACTTCAGGTTGTCTAACTTTTTCCACAAGACAGATTTTTTTTTTTTTCTTCAGTTGCTTATAGCTTTCAAGTTCTTCCACTTTGCAACTTTTCATTTTCAATGTTCTGTCTCAAGCTACATTATTTTTGAAAAGGCTTTTTTTGGAGAAATTGAATTCAGTTGTTTGAGAAAATGTTAAAGAAAATAAGGGGTATTTTTGTGTCCATTTTTTTCGCTTTGAGTAAATGAGTCTGCTGCTGTTGTAGAAATTAGAAATGTGATAGGGAGCTTGCTGAAATGGCAGATAAATGCTGTGTTCTGCCCATGTGAAAATCCATCCATACTTAGCTATATACTTAGCCTTTTAGAGTTTGTTTTTTTTTCTTTTAACTTGGTGGCATTACTTTCCAAACTGTATGGTAAGGGCTACTCTAATTTTTTATTTTTCCTAGTGGTCAGTCTTCTGTGCAAGACCTAACTTGCTTTTTTTATTAGGTTGTTGCTGATGCTCAGAGAGCAGGTGAGAAGAGCGAACCTGGTTAGATTAAGTTGTGCAGCCTTCAGTCTTAAGATGGGTGAATTAACAGAAGAGCTTAGGGGCCACAGTTAAGTAGTTTATCTGTCTCCTTCCCCCTTTGCCTCCTAATCAACTGCTGACATGTTAAAGTTCAGATTGCTGGCAGGCACAGTAGTGTAGTTACAGAAAAACATTCTTCTATGCAGTTCAGGTGCTGCTAAATCCATGTTCTCTCTATTGCTGATAATCTCTAAATACCAGTTAAAAATTGCTCTGTAGTAAGCTGTGCTAAAGAAGGAAAGTGTACCTTCCAAAGTGTTACCTGCACCTTTTCATAGTGGGCTTCTGTGCTGCAGCTCTAGAGATTGCAGCCCTGCTCACACCTGACTTTGGGCTTAATACAGGCCAACATAAAAGAAATTCTCCTTTTTTTCCCAACAGCTTAAAAAAACCCCAAGCACTTCACCACAGTATCATCCAAGACAAAAATTAAAAGCATTAAACACTGAAAAGTTAGCTCTTTTACTTCTGTATTACAGGATAGCATTAGTACACGATTGCATAGTATTTTTCCAGACAACTCTTGTCTCATGCAGTATATGCACAGATTGTTGCCCTGGTAATAGATGAATGGGTAGTAAAGGAGACTTTTATTTGTCACACTGTGACCCCGTTTATTAAAGTTGGAACACATTATAGTGTATGAAGGAGAATAGGAAAGAAATTCTTACAATTAAGGAGACTGTAGCTTTGTGAGAAAAATGTTTCTACTGCTTAGTTAGTGTCTGATGCTGGGTGATTTGCTTCTATCAGTTTTCAGTAAGTGGATACTAGTTCTGTGGCTTTTGAATGCTCAATGTGAAATATTTCCATTTTGTTTAGTAGTTAAGGACAACTCAGCAGCATTTTTTTTTTATGGTTAGGCCTGTGTTTTGAGCAGATCTGGTCCTGGGCTTCTCAAGCTGTGTTTTTGAAACTGGAAGATATTTGGTCATAATTTTCCCTCCTGTAAGATGATCATCCTGATCTTGTCTCGCAGTAGTACTGTGAAGATCATTTTTGCAACCAATTCCTGCTACATTTGCAACAAATTGCAAAAAATTGTAGGAAAACACAGAAAATATAACTACATGTTCAGGGCAGACGGCTCAGAAGCGAACCCTGCAATCATATAGTAAAGGATGAAGACAAACAGAAATATTGAAGGCTGTGTTTAGTAAGCCATTCTTTGTTCTTTGTTCTAAATGGGATAGCAATTCTGTGGAAGGAAGTGTTAGTGGTAATATAATTTTGTGTATGTAAGATAGCATAAACAAAAATATTTTTAATATTTTTATTTTACTTACTGGCTAGTCATTATCCATTGTTTTTGCCTTCCAGTAAGCCAGTCTTAAAGATTTGCACATCAGTTTTGTCTTTTATTTGAAACTTCCCTTAGCAGTGGCTCAGGAACAGAAACCAGTTTACCTAATCTTCTGATCATGATTTTCCAACATGTATTTTTCATATTTATAAGCCAGTTTTAAACTAATGTGTGGCACTTTTTCCTTTGTGTGTGCTAGTTAGAGTCCAGTGAAGATTCTAAATCAGCAGTTTTATAGTAGCCTGTGAGGAAATCTCTGTAACTATGTTTAATAAATAACATATATATATTGAAATGATTTATCTTACAAGATCTGTTTCCCACTGAGCTATGCCGGCTGACATTTAATTACCCTATCATCCTTAAACTCTTTCATTGCTTGCATTGTATATCAGTCTTTCTCAGATTATATGTCAGTTTTTGTCTTTGATCAGTGGTCAAACCATTTGGCATCCATTTCACCTGTCAGCGAAATTGAATTTATCACAGAATCTACATTATTTATGAAAAACACTTTGGCCACGTCTCCTCACCTCTCCCCATTTCTGTTTTTGGTGTACTGATTTTTAGATTTAGTCAGTGACATATGTCCTAGCCTTCTACTACTTACCACAATTTTTGTCTTCCAGAAGACATCTAGAAATTTTGATATGCCTGCTTGAAATTATTTATATTGAAGAACTCCATCAAAGCCTTTAGATATGCTTAAGGTTGATCTAGCTTCAGCAGTGTCTTAGCTGCAGTTCTTGCCTGACTTTCCTTGCTGCAGTATTTAAAACCCAGATGTCAACTTGTGATGAACATTGAATGTTCTTCAAAAACCATGCAAGGCATTGTGCTCCGTGTCGATGATGATTGAGATTGTCTCACAGTGACAGATCTGTGTCATCATGCTCTGCTGGATGGCCGATGGCACGAGCATCCCCAGCTGTCCTGTTCTGCTTTGGAGAAGTTTGCATTTTCAGCTGAAGTAACCAGTGTGGTTTTCCCTTGTTACTTTTCCATTTCTAGTTGTATTGCTATTCCTTTTGGAAATCATTGTTTGCTTGGCAGAGGTGACCTGTGAGTCTAGTGTCCAAGTGCTGTTTGGCTTTTACCTCAGCAGTCCTACTAGCTGGGTCTTAGTAATCAAAATCAGGAAAAGCAGCCAAGGTGTGAGTATAAGCTACCTTATCTGTTTGGTGGATGAGAGAAATAAGGAACTGTGACCACCCAGCCACTGAAAGAAAGGTGTTTTCTCTGTTAGGGCATAATAGAATTAATCTCCTAGGAATGTGGCCTTCTGGTATCCTTCTTTGTGATCACCCAATCACACTTGTGTGCAAGCCAGTCTTCACCATCCTCATCCCAGCATTACATCCATTTCCCATGTCAACAGCCAAATGTAGAGAAAGGGTTGATTCTTACTTCATACTGTTTCTTCACCACTGAAAGGCACGGACTCTATGCACTGTTGGTGTTGGTTTAGCACTTGGTTTAAATATCCAAAGGGACAATGAAATAATGGCTAAAAGTCTTGATCATCCAGGAGAACGTGGAGGGTTGTCAAAAAACACATGGATTATTCACAGAAGGCACCTAATGGTTCAGCAGTACTCTACAGAACTTCACTGTTACTGACTACTGAAGTCGTCCAGCATTACAGGAAAAAACACTGTAGTTCAATAATGAGTAAAATTAACAGGAGACCTGCGACAATCCCTACTCCACTATTAGCAATAGATGGAAATTTATACAGGTGTATAGAAATAGGTGCTGTCAATTAACAAGGCTGCATTTGCACTTTCAGTTTACACACAGCTTTCTATCTAAGAAGTGAAATAAAAAGTCAGGCTACAAATTTTAAAATTACAGGTTCTTGCCATATTCAGGTCTGGATGTAGATATTAGTAAATACTGAAATGGAATTTGTTTTGAGAGTAAATTTTTTTTATTTATTAAGCTCTGAAATTTAATGGAATTAGATATTCGTTTACCTCTGCAACTATCCAGGAAAGAAGATAAAAACATAGGGGATGTGTAGAACAAAGCCAAAATGTTATGGCAAGCATTTGCATATTGAGGAGTGCACAAAAGAAGAAATAGAAATCACTGAACATTATTCAGACAAACAAACCCTGAAGAAACTTTCATTGTCTGTGTGTTGTCTGTGGGAACGATGACAGAGCTTTGTATTTATGACAATGTCTGTTGAGGAGAGTTTAAATTATTTACATTCATCACTTATCTGAAGAGCTAAAGTAATTCCTTAAGGGAAGATATTTTCTTGCTGAATGAAACCTTGCATATTTTTCTAAAGACATTTCAATTTCAGTTACTTGTGTCTAGGTGTCCTGTTAGTCATTAGCATTACAAGGACTTCTTTCAACAGTCCTCTCTTACAAGGTCCTGTGATATCAGACTACTTGGCCAAGTCTTTTATTACCATAAAAAAATCAAGAGTGATAAAGCTGTAGAGATGCTATTTGACTTCTCTGGTCAGACTTTTTGATGTAAGACTTGCTGTTGCAAAGCTAGTCTGTCATTTGGGGTCAGAATGGATTCTTGGATTAAGTGATTATCACTGTTGTCAACCCTAAAAATAGATATTGCTTTAATGGCAAAACAAGGACCACAGACAAGAGAAATGCGACTTCCGTGTTTTAATATGTGTAAGAGTGTCTAGACAAGGAGGCTGTATCTTCACACAGAGTTACTCACTGTTCAATGAAGGGAAATTATTACAGATTCTAACTTTCTTCACCCCTAAATGTTTTTAGAAGATCCACAAGTTTTTTTAGAACCTGTCTGAAATCTTAGGCTTCTCATTGCTGCAGAAATGCAAATGTTGTGGTGCACAACAGGTGTGGCTCCTTGCAGTTCTAACAGGAGCGATGTTTTGCAGGACATGGCCTGTCCCCTAAGCTAAATTTTTCTCGTAGCTGTCTTCTGCATCTTGAGTCCATGAAGCTGCCAGACCCAAGGTTATACTTTTCAGATAAACTGTTGTCACAACAGTTTGAAAGACTAAGAATTGGAATGAAAAATAAGTTTTCATGACAGGGATCAGTTTTGGGGAAACGTTGCATAGTAACATTAGCTGTGCTATTTTACAGCAAAGGTCAGTATAGTCTCGTGCCCTGCCTCTGGCTGTGCCTGACAGCACAGTCCTGGAAAACAGTAGGAAACAAAACAAACTAATCCTTCCCCAGAACAGTCTCCTAGTCTCTTCACAACTTGCAGTTTAATGACCTCCAATCCTATGATATTGTTAGTAGTACTGGTACAGGGGAGTCACCTTTTTATTTTGTATCTAACAAGCTGACATCTGTATCTACGTTTGGTATATACATCTGGTTTTAGCTGTATTAGTTTTGCAGGGTTTGCTAGTGGATTTGGGCCTCCAGAGTGCTTGGAGTCTGTTTTTCAAAGTAGTGTCTCTTTGCCACTGTTTGAAAACATGTTACAGAAGAAATCTAATGCCATGAATCAATTGACATCACATCGAAAGTGAATAAATAAGTTTTTTTTGGATTGTCCAAGAATTACCTTTAGGTAACAAATTTGGCTTATTCTGTCAGGTTTTTTAGAGGAACAGTTTATTTTCAATAGGTATAGGGAAAAACATGTTTATTTTGTTTGAGGAACTTGCCTATGTTCAATTGGAGAAAATTATGCACTGTAACACATTTTACTACAGCTGAATACATAGCCTTTAACTGAAGAGAAATTTGAGGAGGACATTTAGCTGCTATCCATGATAAGTAGGATTGCTTTTGTCCTCTATGTGCAGAATTGGAAGTATTTCCAATGGTTGTATAGATACATGTATCTATGAAGCCAAATGCCAAATAAGCCAACCAAATAAACAGATACATGTATCTATTTGATGTGACTTAGCCTTCTGCTAACTTGAAATAAATAGCAAATGTGAATTTTATATGCTTTTTGTGTGACTAAATATTGTCTGCAATTTGCATGGATTTCATAAAATCACTTTTATATTTCACAGAGTACTAGTAATTTCTTTAGTTATAGCTCTCATACTAGTGGACAGTGATATCAAAAATACCACTTGGCCCAAGTGTATAAATCAAACCCAAATATTTTATTCTCATCGTATTACAGAGGATGGATTTCATGCAGCTTTAATTCTGATATTTTTGATCTTCTCAAAACGAGGTGTTATGGTAGTACTGATGCGCAAGGGAGAAAGTATCTGTCCTTGCAATTTGCCGTACATATGGCCTAATCAGCAACACTGGTTCTGTCTTGTATAGCTTTATCTTAAAGAATATATGTCAACGCTCATCTGAACTCTTTGATTGTGAATATTGGTTTATCTTGCATATAGATGCTCATCTTTATCCTACTTGTTGTCATCATCCTTATCTGACTGTGTATAATGCATGCCTTTATGGCTTCTAGGAAATACTAGTATAGACTGTTCCACACCAACGTTTTTGGGTAGATAGAGGCTTGCTTGGCCTGTGCTATGAACATCTGGATTTAAATTAGCTCTGAACAAGGAGGAGTGTAGAATTAGAACGTTCCTAAGCCTGAGGAGATGAGCTCATCTCTTATATTGTGGACAGAGCAAGGTTATGCCTGCCTACGCAGTCTTTGGAGACATACATGTTGGCTGTTATGGTATTCCTCTTAGATCTGTATAAATATTCCTGAATCATGTAATGAGTTTGAGTGTAATATTCAACCAGAATGCATTCCCCTTCTTATGCTGTCCAGGACCTAAGAGTTAGAACAGAGTATCTCCCAACTCTAATACATATGTTAAACTAGTGGAATTTTGAGAATAAAAGGAATTACTATTCTGTTTTTCATTACAGGCAGTGTGGGCTCTTGGCAACATTGCTGGAGACAGCACTATGTGCAGAGACTACGTTTTGGACTGTAATATCCTGCCCCCTTTATTGCAGTAAGTCTGTTTTAATATGTTTTCCAGAATTTCCTTGAGTGTCTGATAAGACTGAAATTTGGG
The DNA here is from genome assembly GCA_035041135.1 of Platyrinchus mystaceus. NCBI lineage: Eukaryota > Metazoa > Chordata > Aves > Passeriformes > Tyrannidae > Platyrinchus > Platyrinchus mystaceus. Next base: position 27,224,163 of record JAWWLV010000001.1, on the reverse strand, counting down.
GGTTTTGCCTTGAAGAATAATAATATATATATATTTTTAATTGTGGACTGATCAGACTTTTTAGTGGTGAGTCCTGAACTACTTCTGTAGAGAAGCTAAAATGGAAACACGTTTTAGAAGCAGCTAAGCTGGAACTATTTTATACTACAGTGTGGGTGGATGCCTGGGCTTATTTTAGAGTCACAGAATAATTTAAATTGAAAGGCACCTCTGGAGGTCATCTACTCAAAGCCTTTCTTCATAGCAGGTGAGATCAGATTAGTTTGCTCAACTACTTAACCAGTCAAATTTGGAACATCAAAAGTAGATTCCGTAACCTGCTGTGGCAACCTGTTGCAGTATTTGACCACAGCATGGTGAAACATGGTGTTGTGATACCTAATCAGAATGTTCTGTTTTGCCTTGTGATGGTTGCCTCTTGTTCCTGTCACTGTGCAACTGTGAGAAGGATCTGGCTTCCTGTTTTCTGTATCCACCTGTTAAACTGTTGCCAGCAGCAGTTATATCTCCCCTTACACAATCTCTTCCTAAGGCTGAACAAATCCCATTGCGTGCCATTTCTCTAGTCTGCTAATTATCTTGATGGTCTTCTGCTTAAGGACCATATTAATGCTGAAACAGTGACACCATCTTGTGTTGTCACGTCCAAATTACGATTACTCAGTCTCTCTCCTTTGCAGATTCTGTTTGCAGCAGGAGAACTCTCCAGTGCTCTCATAAAGACATTGGTACGCTGGGGGATAGCTGTGGGAAAAAACAAACTATTACACCTGTGGGAAAACTAGGTCTTGCCTTTCTGCGTTTTCCTATGCCAAAGTGGGGCTCATACTCTGAAACAGACAGAAAAATTCAGTTTGGCTAAGAGAGAACTCTCCATAACTACCTGCATGTCCTCTTCTGAGTAATTTTGTCACAATTCCTGCACTTTTTGACTGTTACTCTGCCACATTGGTATTTAAGCAATTAAATGAACACACTTTTAGTGTAATGGTTATTTTGCTTGCTGGGATACTAGATTCCTATACCTAGCATGTGTGTGAGTATCCAGCCATCAAGGATGATTTTCCTCAGGATGTAATTTTATAGAAAAAAATGTTACTGTGTTTTGCCCTGGTGAATGTTAGAATAAGTTTAATGATTCATTTAGTTGACCCTACAGGGTTGCCTGGCTTTGATTTTTAAAAGGCAAGGGTTGGAATTTTTTGTTGTTTGTTTTAGATTACTTTCAAAACAGAACCGTCTCACTATGACTCGAAATGCTGTATGGGCTCTATCCAACCTCTGCAGAGGGAAAAATCCTCCTCCCGATTTTGCCAAGGTAAGAGATGCTTGAAAGGAAATGTGAAGTGGTGATAGCCAAATAGGCAGTGAGGATGGTGAAAGTTGAACTAAATAGAAAGAATGGGTCAGAAAAATTCTGAAATATTTCATGGGCTTCTTACTGATGAAATCTTTTGGGCAGACATTCACAACCACTGTTTTCATATGGCTGCCTCCTAACTTTGTTGCTTTTCCTGTACTGGAGATGAGCATCCCATAGCAGAACAACACCGTACATCTTGGCTGCTGTAGCGCAACATGTGGCAAATCTGAGCAGACAAGTGTGAGTTTAAGTTGCCCTAAACAACTTAAGACATTGTACTGCAGAGGCTGAGGAATTGTCATAGTGCTTTTCTGCAGACATGCTCCTCTGTGCTTGTGTAGCTACAGCCCTGCACAGAAGTGCTACCTCGATCTGAGATTTTCTAAGTATTGAACCTTAATATGCCAGTGCCGAGCCTGTAATGACACGTACAAAATTAGCTGACGTAATAATAGATCTACTGGCCTTTCTAATTGTACAGTGTATGTCCCTTCTCTTAATATCTTACAGGTTTCACCTTGTCTTAGTGTGCTTTCCTGGCTGCTCTTTGTCAATGATACAGATGTATTAGCTGATGCCTGCTGGGCTTTGTCCTATTTGTCTGATGGCCCCAATGATAAAATCCAGGCTGTGATTGATGCAGGAGTCTGCAGAAGACTTGTGGAACTGCTGATGTAAGAAACTTGTTATGAGCAAGCTTACTATCTACTCTTTTCCCTAAAATCAAGGTTGTAACAATAGGAACTTTAATTAAATACGTCTTGAATTGTTGTAATTTTCCAGAGAGCAAGATTTGAGTTTTAATTTTACCTGTCTGTTCAATGTTCTCTGTTTGTTGTGAGTAACAGAAGCAATGGAACTTTTCTTGTACTAGTTTTGCTATTTCTTAAGGGATTTTTTTCTCTGCATCTACCAGCTCCACTTTTGTAAAATCCATAATATATACCAGAGTTTTCCCTGTGCAATTGAAGACTATGTTATATTTACCTAGCAAGGAAATTGTGAAAGGATATCAAAGATAGAAACATAAGAAATAGTTAAATTTGCTAGAGTTGACAGTACCAGGAACTTGAAATATAAGTAATTTCCTAAACACTTACTTTAGAAGAGTATATGCACACTTTGGTCAGTAAGGTGTAGCTGTTAGAGTTGAGATCAAGAGGCTGGTCTTGTTCAGAGCCATTTCTTCAGGCCTAAGGTCAGGACATGGAACATTCAATTGCCTAAGAAAAAGATATAATGGTTTTCACAGATGTAAATAAAAAGACTATTAAGGCTTTTAAGATTAAAGTGAATGTGATGCTGGATTAATGAATAGAACACAGGGCCTGTAAGTAGCTTTTTATAAACAAGTGTTTTCATTCGGGAAAAAAATTCCTTTCTTCACCCTTCCTATTCCAAACCTGATTTAACAATAACGATGGAGGGATGTGTATGATGACAGAAGGTGATCAAACAGCTATATGGCTTAAACACACAGGTTCTATCTGTGTTCTTCTGTCTCGTTCTCTGCCTTTGTGTCTGCTACATTAAGTATATTTTATAGTTAAAGGTGATTATTTTTCCCTTCCAAGGATGCTTAAACTCTGAAGTACTTGTATTCTTCTAATATTTTATTTTTATGCTACTGAATGATGTCTAAAGGCCTAAATATTTAGAAACCCTAGAAAGGCTTACCATTAGTTTAAAATCAGAATGTTTTGATTCAGGTAATGAAAGTTAAGTCAGACTTACCAGTTAAGTTTCCCCTGGCTGATGGATATTCCTTCCTTGAGAATGTAAAGATGGAGATGCTTCAGGATGGTTAATACTTAAATTCTTATTGTCAATTCTAGGCACAACGACTACAAAGTTGTATCTCCTGCCTTACGAGCTGTTGGCAACATCGTCACAGGAGATGATATCCAGACCCAGGTATGGATTCACTTTCTCTTGTGTTGCACTGCCGTTCATCTTTCTGTCACTTGTGGTAACCTTCACAAGCATCTCCTCTCGTTCCTTTTGAAATTTAAAAGTAAGGATTGATGACACTAATTGCTTCAAAACGTGGCGGTTTTCAGTTTTTCTGTTCAGTCCTGAACTGCTGGTGATTCCGAGGTAGCTGTGTCTGGGACTTACAGACAGCTGTGCAGTACCCCTCAAGGCTGTGGGGTTTTTTATTTGTTTAAAGCAGGTCTGCCTCTTAGGCTGAATTTTATGCTGAGTGATGTGCCGTGGTAGGGCCATCTGAGGCCTGTCACAGTGAATGCTGTTGTTGGGAATCTAGGATGAGTATACCAAAAACAAGTGTCTGGTCAGATTATAGATGGTGTGTAGCTGTGTCTGAGCACATATTTGAAGAAGCATCAGTAGGAAGCAGTGACTCCCACCACCTTATTGGAATTAAATTGGGAGCCAGGAAACCTGATGCTTCTCAGAGGCACTAGGTTGTCACTGTAGTTCTGTAGCAGTGAGATTGGAGTTAAAGATGAGTTAGCACCAGGGCACTGTTTGAATATCTTATCACTAGGAGGAAGATAATGTGATTTTTTGATTGTTACAATGTATTTTGTGTAGTTGAATTGCATAGCCATTCTTGTATTTTTTTTTTCGGTGGCATTTGTTTTACAGATCAATCATAAAGAATGATTAAGGTTTGTTTTGTGATTTCATAATTTCATTGAAGATAAAACCACAAGGGATCACTAACTCACATGTATTGCAGGTTATTAAATACTGCACAAATCTTAGATTTTAGCTAAAAAAAAGAACCACTTTAAACTTTTTTCTTGTATATGATTTTTTCAGGGGAGCATCATAAGCTTTCCTAAAATTCTAGAGAACTGTTAAGTAGGATAGTTTGATAGTCCTGCCTGAAGATTGTGCTGTATGCTAAAAAGTGACACAGGATGCATATAAAAATCATCATTCAGAAGGAAGAGCCCAGCTTTGAGAGCTGATACATTTCTGAATATGAATGCAATGTATAAGCTAGTTGCCTGAGAACTTCTCTGTACGATCTTAGAGCACAAACCTGCTTTCTCTTTTTCTCTCCTTTCCAACTGTTAACACTTGCCAGTGCTTGGAGATAGCTAAAACCATGGATAGTAGGCATGAAGAAATAAGTGTATTTCTCCTGGCAGACACCTGACACGATCCTGAACCCATAACCTTTGCTTTTTTTAATCTTAGTTGAAAAATTTTAAGAGTATGGGGCCAGGGGCATATGAACAAGTGAATTCAGTCCACACATTCAATGATCAGAAGTCATGATTATGATTCAGCTCAACTGGAGTATTTCTTAAAAAATTCTGTACCACACTGTTCTTTCTAAGCTGTCTGCTTTTGCCACACAAGGCAAAACTGCTGTGCTTCTTGGTAGACTTTCCTAATTTTTAGCTTAATTGTAACAAATTGGAATTTAATAAAAAAAAAACCACCTCATTTTTCAGTCTTTAAACCTTGTTGTGGCCTTTTAGAAGGTCAAAAGCCCTTCACTATCACACACAACACAATCAAATAATCTGTCTTGTAACATCCAAGTTCTGGGGCATTTTCTCTTGTACTTTCAGCACTTAAAATTTTGATTTTTGGAAAAACAAATTTTCCTGCTATTTTTCTGCTCTGTAAAATTATGGGTTTTTTACCACTTTTTTGTAATTTTTTAAATAAGAATTGCCATTTATAATGTCAATGGACACAACACTGGGAACAGCTGCCCCCAGTGCCAGCTGACGTGGAAAACAGACGTAGTTGGAGCTTACAAGGATATAAAAATACAGGAAAACACCATCATCTTATTTTTGTTTGGTCATAACGAGCTTAGTATCTTCTTGTGTTCAGGTCACACTGAAATCATTATAAAGGCATGATCTCTTACCTGAATGACTGAGTAGTTTTGCTTATTAGCTTTCCTGCTAAGATCTATTTCTTAGTTCTTGCTTTTTTTGGTTTTGTTCATGTTTGGTGGTTTGGGGTTTTTATTAAAACTTTTTGGGATCATCTGGTGGGATATGCCTTTTAGATTTTTCAAGACATTGTATTCTTGTTCCTGTGATTCTTTATCCTAAATTGCTTCTAAGGTGTGGTTTGTTTGTTTTGTTTTGTTTTTCCTTTTGTATTCAGGTAATTCTGAATTGTTCAGCCCTGCAGAGTTTACTGCACTTGCTAAGCAGCCCTAAAGAATCTATCAAAAAGGAAGCATGCTGGACAATATCTAATATAACAGCTGGAAACAGAGCACAGATCCAGGTAACCTTTTCAGCTATGGTCAGTAATCTTTGTCTTGCAGGCTAGAAGAAACACACATCAGGTGGTACACTTTTTTGTGTATAAAGGGCATATTTGTGTGCATGCACAGTCACAGGTATATAATTATATATAAGAAGTACATTAGGGGCTCTGTGTGTAATTAGAATATTTCAATGGCCCAGTCATCTCCTAAATTATTTAATTTTCTAATCATCTACAGATTATAAGGGGGGAAGATGGTCATGTTAGAGAATGACAAAATGGGGCTGCGGTCAAGAAAATTTTGTCTTAAATAATTTGCTTTGTGCTTTTAGCAATCACTGAGATACAGAAATTCTCAAGTAATGAAAAGAATGAGCTACAAACTTTGAGAATCAAATAACTTTACAGATACCCCTGCATTGTAAAATACTAAATTCCTGTTTATATTTTCTTATAATTTCTGATACAGGGAGGCATGCTTAGCCAAATCTAAAATTGCTGTTTATTAAACTGAAAAAAAATGGAGGCTATCTAACATGTTGCATTGGGATTTGTCCTTTCTGATTATACCGAATCTTGTAATCCTTTCTTGTTAAGTGATAGCACACAGAAGCAAATGTCTCCCTCCCTCAAGTCAGTCATTACAATTAGGCCTCCAAAAGATCAAATCTTTGTTCTGAGTCTGGACTGAGTATCAGCCATCAAGAAGAATTCTCAGGACTTGCTTCTACCTGGAATAAATGAGAGATGGAACATCTTTTCTCCAGGGAAATTTTTTTCTTTGGCTAGATGAAGAAGAAACAGCTCAATATATTTTGTTTTCCCTGAATGTGGACTTCGGTTCAAGAACAGCTGTCATAGGGGAATTTTTTGCTTGGCTTTCAAGGATATTGGTTTGGCCTGGCTGGATGTCAGGTATCCCCCGAAGCTGCTCTATCACTCCCCTTCTCAACTGGAGAGGGGAGATAAAATACAAGGAAAGTTTTAGTGAATTGAAAGGACAGGGAGAGATCACTCACTGGTTACTGTCAGCGGCAAAACCAGACTCAACTTGAGAAATTAATAGAATTTATTACCAATCAAAATCAGAGTAGGATAATGAGAAGTAAAACAAATCTTAGAAACACCTTCCCCCCACCCCTCACTCCTTCCTGGACTTAACTTTATTCCTGATTCTCTATCTCCTCCCCTGTGGAGTGCAGGTCAGTTCAACACAAGTTGTTTTTGCCACTGCTTCCTCCTCAGGGAGAGGAGTCCTTCACCTGCTCCAGCATGGGGTCCCTCTGATGGGAGACAGGCCTCCACAAACTTCTCCAATGTGAGTCCATCCCACAGGCAGCAGTTCTTCATGAACTGCTCCAGTGTGGGTCCCTTTCCACAGATTGCAGTGTTTCAGGAACCGGCTGCTCCAGCATGGGTCCCCCATAAGGTCACAAGCCTCACCAGCAAACGTGCTCCAATATGGGCTTCTCTTTCCACGGGTCCACAGGTCCGGCCAGGAGCCTGCTCCAGTGCGGGCTTCCCACGGGCTCACAGCCTTCTTTAGGCATCCACATGCTCTGGTGTGGGGTTCTCCGTGGGCTACAGGGGAACTGTCTACCTCATCATGGTCTTCATCATGGACTGCAGGGGAATTTCAGCTCCAGTGCCTGG
>JAWWLV010000001.1:27187719-27216835 GCA_035041135.1 Platyrinchus mystaceus | reverse complement strand
AAACCAGATTGTAGTGAATCACAGAATCATGAAGGCTTGGGTTGGAAGGGGCCTTAGAGATCATCTAGTTCCAACACTGCTGCCGTGGCTGGGGATGTCACTCACTAGATCAGATTGCCCAGGGCCCCATCCTCCCTGGCCTTGAAATCAGGTTTCCATTGAAGGCAGTTCAATAACAGTCTCATGTAAATGAAATTGAATTCTTCTGAAGTCAGGTTTTTCAATTCTCACTCACTGGATACAGAGTATTTTTAGAGATTGCAGAGGCTGCGTGAAAGTCCAGCTGGAGACATCTATTTTTGAGGAATAGAAATAAATGGCAGAAATATTAGATACTAGAAGTATTTGTCTCACTTGTTAGTAACAAGGCAGGAACAATGCATGTTTACACAGAAAGTGAATGAAGCCCCACAATACGTTGTCAAAAGTGGCCAAGGAGTACTTGTTTCCCCTCTATCATTTTCCTTGGGAGGCAGCTTGATGCTTGCTGGTCTTAAAACAGGTGACTCTGGGTTATTCATTCTCTGGGATCAGAATTAGCACGAAATGGTTAACCTTCTTCACCCAAGGGGCGGAATTAGTTCTCTTTCTGCAGAAAACTTGCACAAGATTATGAAAAGGCTGCATATTTTTCCTAAGGAGTAAGTGTATTACACCCTTTGCAGCTGACACTTGGAATCTTTTGGTTTTATGTTCTCCCTTACAAAGAGCATTCAGCTGCTGAAGGGACAGCGTAAAAGCCTTAATGCCTTGAATGAGTTCATCTCAGAAAGCATTGGAAATAAAGTTAATACTTCTGTGGAAGATAACTCAGTCTCTGCTAAATTTCTGGAAATTCCTGGAAATAAGAGCAAATCCTCATCGAACTTCAGTGATGCTTATCTTAAGAAATGAGTAGGCAAAATGCAAAAACTTTTAAAGGTAGAAAACTCTGTAGGTCCTCTTTATCTTTGTAAGGATCTGACTAAGATGGAACTGTGAGGAAAGAAACCTCCTACAGTGGTATTTGCTCTGGCTTCCTCTGACATGATTTTGATTTTACAACCAAAGTTCATGTTGTTTGTCAGATGTAGAGAATGATATGGTCACTTAATCTAGAGCTTGGTAGAGCTCCAAGAATTTTGATTCTGCCTTTATTGTGGTTTGTGTGTTAATCCATGGATTAGCTGAATTTCTAACAAAACGTGCTTTGTAAAATCAGCAACCGTACCACTGTTTTTCCCTCATCAGCAATTGTAATTGCTGTGCAAGTGCAGAGAAGGTAGTTGCTACTGCTTGTACTAATGTAAAAATGTTTTTGTGTTTGCATTTCTTCAAGTGAAGAATTTTTGGGCTGCTTTATCCCTGCTACTACCACTTTAGAAACAGTATTTTCTCTCTGGAGGGTCATTTCTGCTTTTTTTCTGGAAAGTCTCAGAGTATTTTCTGGGGAACAGTCCAGCCATTTTCTTAACTCTGTTTTTTTTTTCCCCAAGCCTGTTGGAGGGTTGCATTAGGATGCAAAATTGTATAGGGATGTTGCAAATTTATGAAGAGCGTGAGCAAATCAAGTGTCTGTACAAGTCATTCCATAAAGAAGTATCTGAAGTGGCAGTGGAAAGTAAAGTTTATTATTAGAGCATTTCCATATTCTTGATGTACTGAAGATACAGTTATGAAGAGTCCTAGAGGTAACTTGAATTCTAGTGCAGCAGAAGCTATTTCAATAGAGTATTTACTTCTGGGAGTTCTTCATAAGTATTCACTGTACCACGTCGCCCTGTTTTAAAGTGAAGGAGTAAGTGCCTGCCCTACTTTGCACAGTGTTGTTACACCTGGTATCTACTACTCAGGCAATGTAAAAGTGAGGGTTTAGCTGAAAAGTCTTAACTATACACCTGGTAATCCTTGGTCTTCTAAACTGTTATCGCATCTTTATTTGAAAACAAGTAAGGATAAAATAATCTCTCCTTTGTTAAAACAAAATTTGCCTAACCTGCCTGAATGAAATTGTTAGTCTATACATGTGTGTGTTTAGTAGTGTTTAAATGTTTTGGTGTGTCTTATCACAGATCAGCTGTCTTCCTATTGAGAGCAGATTAAAATTGCATTGTGGGTTGAAAAGGTGAGGTGGAAAGAGCCATTAATAATGCACCTTAATTTCTAGCAGTAACTCTTTAGAAGTACAAAAAAAGCCCCTTAACTCTGCATAGAAAAATGATTTTGCTTATGTGGATAGAAGCTTTCATTCTCAGGATTCTTGTATCAGGAAGAAACCAGTGTCAAATTACTAGAATACATGTAGATTTTAAAGAATCCAGCTTAAAGGCATCTGCCTTAGGATATGCCACAGACAAGGTTGGAAGCGTGTTGATGCGTTATGCAAGTCCAGGGAAAAAATAAAAGAAGCATCTTCTGGAAACTGAAATCTGTGTTTCATTTATAAGTCTCTCAGGCCCCATTCAGATTATCTGAGCTGCCTTCGAAGTCCAAGCACACACATACTTTGTAGTGAAACACTGACTTCCTTAAGTGCATACCCAATTTAATCTATACTGACAGTTAAAAAAAATGAGATTAAACAAAATAGTGTTTCCAATTCTGAGTGGGAGATAACTATCCTAGTAATGATGACATATTTCAAATCATGTCCATCACGAGGCTTAGATTTTTTGGAACTGCAGAAGGAGAAAAATTGTAAAGTAAAGGACAGTAGAAAATGCTTACAACATGCTTGATCTCAAAGCCAGTATTTCTTGGATGTAAAATTGGCAATTGCAGGTGTAATTGCAACAATTATCTTGTGTTGAAAGGGAAATCTCATTGCACATGTGTAAAAAGTTCCAGAAAGGGTCTTGATTCCTTAGTTTCTAGTCTCAACCTGGAGAATGTTGTGCAAGATACAAGGTGTGACGAAACCTCCTTTCAGCTCCAGAGCTGACAGGTCTGCATTTCTCAAAAAACTCTTCTGAGGTGTTATTTCAGGCAACTCCTAATTAGTGTCAAAATCATTGTAAACATTTGAGCTGAAAAACACTATAAAAAAATAATTTCTGAAGTTGGAAAATGCTTTTTGGTAAAGAGTTTCTTGAAGATGGTCATATCCTAAAACTGATAATTAAAGCATAGTCTGTTTTTAATAGTTGTGAGGATAAAGGATAATTCCCATCTAGGAACAGTATCCGATTTAACCAAGTTCATGAGGGAACCTATTTCATCTGTGAGTTGGTGGTTTGTTTTTTTTTTTTTCTCTAAATTAATTTCACACTGTGATGAATTAAAACATTATTTCTTAAGAATTGGTCTTCCTTACATAAGAAGTTCTAAAATGCTAGGTGCAACTCTAAAGTAAATAATTTATTTTCCTTTCTCTTCAGTAACTCCAAATTGCTCAACAGTTCCTACAGGAGGTTGTGGACTGGAGCCAGATCTATTCCAGTCTCTGTGTTACTGATTGGATCTTGAAAATGCGCAGAAATCAGACGAGAACAATTTGAGCATATGATAGGGTTTTTTTCATGTCTGCCTGGCATAGTAAACTACATTATTGCAAGTTACCAGCTGATCTAACTAGTGGGTTGTTGCTCGAGATTAGTAGAGATGTTTGGAATCTTTGGGTAGGGCTCAAGCCATAATCTAGCAATCCCTTCTTCACACAAAGAAGAGAATAAAATATTTGGTTAATCTAATAGGTATTTTACCTAATCAATATTAACAGACAGAGCTATATTTAGTGTTGTTTAAGATTGCATTGGGTTACATTCCCTCCATCCACCCACTGTAAAGTATAGAAATACAAAGTTAGAGGGAAGGACTTCTATATTCATCTCCACTTCCATACTGCCTACAATGCTGTTTGGTAGCACACTCCAGAGGCTTTCACTGCCATTCCTGAAAGATAAGGCAGCAGCCTTCACTATTAGATTTGCACTCCAAGACAATCAAGTAAACTCTCAATAGCATTAAGGCCATGTAAACTAACATGCATGAGATGTGTGAAAGTGCGTGCTGAACTTTCTTTGGTAGCTCTTACTAAACCACAGAAGGTTTGGGTTGATTTCCCCACCACGGGTGGATGTGAAAGCCTTTCAGAGTGTGTTATCAACAGTACCTAGGCAACAGAAAAGCGTGGTGGAATACAGCAGTCTTTCCCCTCTTTATTTCTGTGCTTTTAAGTTTGGGGTGGATGTGTATATCCTGATGCAGTCGTGATTGTCACTAAGTATAGTTTTTGTTTGTTAATTTCCTAGTTTGTATACAGCTTTGCTGTACTTCAGTGGATAGCTTCCCCAGTCAGGGAGAAGGGGAACTACATCTTCCTGGGAGTCAGAAGGAGAACTGCACAACTGAAGCTTAATCCTGACTGTCGACCCTTCTGAAGGGTATGAAAGGCTATCACATACCTCAGAAAATGATCTGTGTCTTAACTTCGCAACACGTTGAAAAGCTATGAAAGGCAGTACATCAGACACAATCTTCCATGTCTGACAGTGAAGACATCATAGGAGTTCTCTCCTCTTGACAGGTTAAGAAACTTATCACTTCTTTTTTAATATACTTTAAATTTTCACAAGAACATCTGGAAGTCTGAGTATGGCTAGGCATGGTAGCAACAGGATCTGTGCTGTATTTTTTCTCCTTTAGGGTTTCCTATCCTTGCTGAAGAGTGACATGGGCAAATGCAGCAAATACATTGCCTGGTCAGTTTTAAAAACACTGGAATGAAGTACATTTTTACAAAATATGATAAGGACAGAAGCTCCGAATTGTCAGAGGTTCTTCTCCAAAAGGAATGACATGATTCACACAGAGTTGTGGTTTACACAGGCATCCAGTTACCTTAAATATGAAGTGTGTTTGGTTTGTCATAGTTTGCATAGGTGGTCTAAAAATCTTCACATGCTCTTTGTGGTAGTAGGACTTCAAAAGGATCTTAATTAAGAGCAAAATATGGCATTACTAACAAGGTCATATTAGTTTGTGGACTAGAGAAAGTAAAAGATTAATCTCTGTCAGGTTTAACTTTGTGTTTAAGTACAAAATCTGTTTTCAAACTTCTGCATGTGGTGAATTCCATACCTCACACCACACTGAGGGCAGCAGAGCTAGAATACGTTTTATTCCTTTATGCTGCCTGAAAACCATAGCAGTCAGTAGTGTATATTGACTTTAGGAGTTTGGTTGGTTTGTTTGTTTTGGTTTTTGTTTATTTGTTTTGGTTTTGCTTGGTTTTGGTTTTTTTAGAACTGACCCTAAAAGCAGGAGACAGCTCAACAAGGTGCTGTTCATTATAGTGCAGGTTCTTCCTGACAGCAGTAGCAGCCTTGTGTAAACAGGCTAGAAGTTTGCTTTGTACACAGTTTGGAGTATACAGGCTTAGGTGTCTGTGTCAACAACATAAAAGTTCATTAGAACTGGGATCTGAAGGGCTTTCTTTCTGGCTCTTGGATGGCAGTTGGTTTTGTACTCATTGCCACCATGTTACGTAGTTTTGCCTTACAGATATTTGCTATGTTACTTACAAAGCAGTTGTAAATTGAATCAATAAGCAAGGTAACTCGAACAGAAGTAACTGAGCAGCCTCTATGAACTATAATTTCTAACCAGGAGGAGCAGTGGGGCTGTATTTGCAGCTGCCAGCTGTCTGGTGACTGTAATCTTGATCTGTTAAAGGTAATGAGAGAGCTTGCAGGAGCAGGGCAATGGTCACAGTATAAAACTTGTTCACATTTATGTGATGAATCTATATGTAGACATGTGATGTCCACCTGTGCACACTAGATGTGTATGTGTGTTTTTGCATATTGTAAGTAATTTAGTTGTGGGAACCCCAAGAGGGAAAAGCAAATTCACATGGTACTACCAGCTCAAAATACTAATTTAATATACTGCTGCTGAAGATCTTCCTAACAATGATTACAATATATTTAGATTAAACATCCATGCAAGTGTAATAAAATTCTGAAAATGCATTTTTTTTTAATCCAGCTTCACTCTTTAAAAATCAAATACTGTAAAGGAAGAAGCTTGATTAAAATAAGATGGATAGGTTGCCTGTGTGTTGGAAATATTCTTCTCGGAGGACTGCAGCAAAGAGATACCAACTATTAAAAAAACCCCAAAACAACAAACCCACACCCCAGATAAACGTAGAAAGTTACTTTGAAAGCGAAGACCAGATTTGCTGAAGAACTGAGCATTACAAATCAGTTCAAATTAAATTTGAAAGTTCATGTTTCAATTAAAATTGAATTTCAGTTTTCTGAAAGACTCACAGTTACAACTCCAGATGGGGTTCAGTTCCAACAAATACCAATGGATGCAGCTGGGCAAAAACTTCAATGTTAGTTTACTGTATCAAAGAATGGGCATTGGATTACCTATTGTGCAGAAAAGAGATTTTTGTTGTATTTTGTAAATACCACGTCCGTGCCTAGTAGTAGCAGCCTAAAACCTTTTTATTTCCTTCCTGTTTTTAAAGTTCTTATTCAACTGAAATCCTGGAATTATATTTATTTTGTTTAAAAGCTATGCTTATCTTGAGCATTTTGTATGCACTGCATTACTTTAATCTTCAGCAGACTTCCACGTGTCAGGCACACGCAGTATAGGAATGCCAAAGAAGTCCTTTGAATTAAGCCATTCTAAATTCTCAGAAGTTTTAAATACTTCATCCTGTCAGTCTTTTAGAGCTTTGCTCTGCCTGAGGTTTGCTTTTCTTCAAGAAAAAAAGAAAGGAAAAGCAAAACCAAATTCTGTTTCAGTATTTACTATTCTATCACTTAAAAGAAATTCAACTGAAAGGGAAACATGACCTGTTTCCACAGAAACTGTTGTTCCCATATAAAATATCTTAGAGATAGGAATCCTTAGGCATTCTAATGTGCTTTCCAGAGTAACTACTGTGGGCAGGGCTACAAGACATAGGGTGTAAGTCATAGATGCTGCTAGCACTTTCTCTGTGTTAATGCTTTGTTGTTTCCACCGTTGCTGAACTTAATTGACTTTTGAAATCTAGTAAAGATATTAAGTTTAAAGCAAACCATTTTCTGACCTAGTTGTTTTTTTTCCTTAAAGTTGAGCTCTGAAAGTTTCAACTGTTGAGAGACTGCTAGTTGAAAAGCTTTGCTGTATTACAGAGAGATGGTTAAGTACCTTTAACTGAGACTCATGCTAGGATGAGGTGGTGACAACACTTACACTGCATGTCAAGCAGTAGGAAATATAAAATATAGTGACTTATAATCTGCTTCTCTCTTGAGCCACTCTCTTTCACTGAAGTGCCTTATGAAAGGCTGTGACTCATCATGGTGCTTTAACCTGTTCTGCTTGGGTAAAGATAGTCAACATCATTGTTGAGCAGAAAGTAAACAGGGTGCCCATAGGCTTTTATACAATAGAGTAAGAAATAGAAATAAATGGAAATAAGAGCACTCACCCTAGAGATGTGAGACCTGGATTCAGTTCTTTCTGAAAACATTCAAGTGCACATTTCTCCACTCTTAAGAAAAGTAATTTTACCCACTGAAGCACTGAAACAGAGAGTTTAAAATTGATTGAGCCAGAAGAAAAACAATAAGAATCTTTTGTGTTTCTCCCACTTAACTGCCCTGCTGTTGCTAGTTCCCTTTATTCTCAATTTCTCTTAGTATTTTACCAGTTTAAGTTGAAACATTTTCAGGTAACCTTTCTTTTGGCAGTAAGAAGGTTCAAAGCATGTTACTGCCTATCAGATAAGAGATGTTGATTTAGTCCCGTGCTATCATGTAACATACTCTAGTTTGAGTAGTTGGTTTTAAGAAGACACTTTCTAAGGAAATAAATCTCCTGTAAAAGTTTTGATTTGGGGAGAGGATTTAAGAAGTGCTTATGGGATTTTTTTGACTTATTCTTTGCCACAATAGTAAAAACTAATGCCCTCAAGTATCCTATCATAGATCTATATCAAGATCTTTCAGTAGAGAATATTTGATGTCCCTTAATGCACTCTCTAGATCCCCAAGCACACACACAACGGTCATGGATCTCTTGACTGTCATTGTGGGCTCTATGCTCATCTGCTGTCCATGGCTGGATCTTGAGCTCTCTTCACTCACTGCGCTTGGGTTCTACTCACTGGCTTGTTCAGCTTGATTCTTACTAGCAAACAGATGCATATGTTTGTCTCGAGCATCTCCGTGCTTGTAGACCCCTGTCCATGCCTGGATCCTGGGCCTCCCACTTGCTCTGCCTAGTCAGTTTGCCAGCAAATTAAATAAATTGTGATCCTCCACACCTGCCACCATGTTTTGGGATAATGTAAATTCCCTCATCACGCAGAGCTGGTGCCCAAGCCCATGGGTCCTGTGACCTGCAGTCCCATTCCAGCTGAGGTGTTGAGATCTTCACTTGACTTCTGTCCCCCAGTTGCTGGCACAATGGGCCCTATGGACTATGATCCTGCCCCAGTGGCTGATGCCAGGGCCCTCACCTGCTCCAGTTGTAGGGTCCCCTTCATCCAAGGTCTGACATCAGTTGCTGGCCCCGAATTCATGTTTTCTGGGACCTTAGTCCTTGGCCCCTCCAGCTACTGATGCTGAGATGCCCACCCACTCCAGTTGCTGGCCCCACAGACACAGGTTTCTCCTGTGGTCTGATCCAGTTCCTGGCCCAAATTCAGTCATGCTGATCTCATTTGAGATGAGATCTAATCCTTACAGCGCTCAGCGGGCTATAGAGGAGGGTTACATGGTAAAACAGCCAAGAAAAGATTCGTTATGGAGTTTTGCAGTTCTACCTGTCCCTGTCAACAGTTACAAAGTCCAGGCTGACTCTCTGCCTGTAGGTTTGTAATGACCCGTTAGTGACTGGAGCTTTTCCTTCTTTGTGATTGTCTCTCTTACCCCCGTCTATCACATGTGTCATTGTGTTTTATTTATTACTTTCTTGTTATTTGTATCTCCCTTTGATAAGGCTGTTGATCTGATAACCTTAATGAAGCAGGTGCTCTTGTGTTCAATGTACCCTTACAGTGTGTTGCTTTGGTATATTTTTAAAAATTGAGTGGGGTTCTTTTGCAGTAAAATATGTCAGGGGGCAAAAAGCATTTTTAAAGATACTTCCTTTTCTCTTTTTAGTTTGTTTTTTAAATAGCTGGCTCCTGTTTGTGATCTACCCCTTCCAGCATTCATGTTCTAAAATTTCAGTGAAGGACACTTTTTCAAATATTCTTGGCAGTGTACAAGTGTAATGCAACATGGCACGAGGGAAGTGTAAGTGGTTTTCCTTGGGTACCCCAGATTTCTGTATGAGAGGTGTGGATTTTTTGGCAAAGGAGATAGTGTTCATGGCACTGTTGATACAGCTATAGGCGGTGTGGATTTGCAAAGGTGATTCAGTGTGGATGTCCAGACAAATGGCAAGGATAAAAGAAATATCAAACAGTTGTTATATTTTCACCAGGTAGCCATTCACACTGTGAATTGATTACAGCTTTTTGCTGTGTGTAATCTGTTAGTTTTCTTCTACAGAGCTCCGTGAAAAGCATCTTTTTGGCTTTCTTTGAATTTTCTTTTATCAGTTCTGTGATGAGTTACAAATGTAAAGTGGTAGTTTAAAAATGTAATCCTAAGCTCTTGGTTGTTTGAATTATCCTTATGAAAGCGTTTCAGATCCTTGTCCTGTATGTGTAACAAAACTGGTTTAATTTGTGTCTTATTGCAAAAGGCTGTTTTCACAGGAAGTTACTGGAAACTTAGGAGTTGCTGCCCAAATACTCATTTGACTTATACAACTTTGTTGAGCTAAGCAGTTAACCCTACTGCTGAACCATCTGCTGCTTTGTGTTCTCTTTGCTCCGTTGTCTTGCCCAGTGGAAATGTAGTATGGCACATAGGAATATGAAGTTTAAGGGATCTTAATGACATAATGGTTTACTGAGTTAATAGCCGAGTGGTTCACTACCTGGAAAAATAAGGGAAGTATGGCATTCTTTTGCTGTCAGGGTATGATTAAATAACTCTTTAGATATGCCACTCACTGCAGTCTGAATGTGTTTTGAATTCTTTTGGGATGAGCACAAACCATGGCAATAACTAGAATTTTGAATGTAAAGCTGAAAACTGATTTGTTTTGACCCCTTGATAAAGTGACATTTCATTGTTTAGTGTGTTGTGCTGAGCATAGACATTAACTAGCTCAGGACAAGGAAGTTATTTCTAATTTTTATTATAACCCTGACATGTCATTTGTTTTTGCAGACAGTCATAGATGCCCATATCTTCCCAGCTCTTATAAATATTTTGCAAACAGCTGAGTTTCGGACAAGGAAAGAAGCTGCTTGGGCAATCACAAATGCAACATCTGGAGGCTCTGCTGAACAGATCAAGTATGATATTAAAATGTTGCAATGCAATTGAGTGAATTATTGTTTGTGCAAGAAAACAAACTATCAACCTAGAAACTGGTTGTACCTTTCTGTATGCTTTCAGTGTTGTTTCCAGAGAGACCGTGTCCGTGTTGTGAATGAGCCTTTCATTTCTTTATGGAGAAATCACAAAAGTATTTTAGCTCTAGTGCTTATTTAAATAATTGAACCATTTCTCTTACATGAAAAAACACTAAATGCAACTTTTAGACTAACTTCTGAGTGGTTGTTGTAGAGTGTAACGAAGTGCATTAGCAGTTTGGAGAGCAATAGTTTGGTACCTCAGACAATGGCATCACATGTATTGCTTTTCCTGTTTAACTTAAACTGGTACATTACGCTTATATGCAATTTTTTATAAAATAAAATAACTTTATAAACATATTAACATAGTTCCTGTTTATAGAAATAGAAATATAAATTTATGGTACAAAAAATAAATCATTATTTCATAGCTATGCAAGGGGGGGTTCAGAGAAGGTATTTTAAAGTTATTTTGATTGTTTCAGCAGAATTGACTAGACACAACTAGACGTCTGTAATTTCTTTAGTTTCTTCAGTCAAGTTGATATTTTCTCTGATCGCTTTGTTTCTTAGACTTTCCTGCTAAATGCTTAAATGGCTACACCAATTACAATTTTGCAGACAGTTTACTGGGTTCCATATGGTGTTTTCCAGGTATTTAGTAGAACTGGGATGCATCAGACCACTCTGCGACCTCCTTACAGTAATGGACTCAAAGATCGTGCAAGTAGCTCTGAACGGGCTGGAGAACATCCTGAGGCTTGGAGAGCAGGAATCCAAACGCAGTGGCACTGGCATTAATCCTTACTGCGCTCTTATTGAAGAAGCGTATGGTATGAGCAAAACACCTGTGCAAGTCAGGCCATAAAGCCAAGATCATGATCCCATTAGAGTTTCAGTAGATCCAGTTCTATTAATTACCTTATCACTGTTAGCTGAAAATAACCTATTCTTTGATAAGTCTCCAGTGTACTCCATTTTTTTACATTATCTTTGACTGCCTGTAGACTGAAAACAGTGTGTGCAGATTTTCTTTTATTGATTTCTTTTGTCCCTGAAAAAGCATTCTGGGAGTCATTCAGTCATATCAATATCTTCCCTTCACAGCAGATAAAAGCTCAGGTGCAGTGCTCTGTTGCTCAGGTTTCAAACCTTTCCCCCACCCCTTTCTGCTGCCCTGCAGAATTATGGCAGCAGCTGCAAATTCCTTGTTTGCCTCTGCTGTGCTGAGGTTCTGGAACGTACCAGTGTGATTTCATCTCAGTTCTGAGGTATTGCTGCTCTTAAGTTCTTATTAAAAAAGATAAAAAAAGGGTATCAAGAGCAGTATAGAAGATAGCATCATTGAATGTGGTTTCTTGAACCTTGGTTCCCTTCATGGTTACCTTGACTTCCTGGGAACAGTTATGTCATAATAGGATTTTTTCTTTCCTGCTTCTAGGTTTTAACTTCCTTTTTCATGTCAGTGTTTCAGGAATGTGTACAGAGTATCAGAGAATTGTGTACTCTAGTCTTCATACATAGTAAAAGGAGTAGACAAGAGAGCCAGTACAATTCCCAATATTAGAGATTTACTAATATGGCTAACACTTGGATTTTATTATAGCATCATTCCTTGCTGTATTATTTTCCTTTGTATCTGACTACAAGGCCTGAATTTGCCCATTTGCTTAAATGCTTCCCAAAAACTGATTGACTGAGTTTAACTGTATTGTATATACATTGGATACAGATTAGATGATGGAGTCTCCATCCTTGGAATTTTTGAATACTTGCCTAGATACAGCAGACCTAATCTGGTGTTGGTTACTATTCCTGGGCTGGGTTGCAGGTTGGACTGGATGATTATCAGAAGTCTTTTTCAACTTGCACTTAAGTGGTTCTGTAGTGATGGTCCTCGTAAGGAAAGCACTGGGAACACACTTTCAGGAAATTTGATCCTCTTTTGGACTCTTCAGAAAGAGTCTTTGAGTTTGAGGCCTTGTTCTTCTTTACCCATTCAAACCTGTGGATTTAATTTTTGAGTGAAAGGGTAGAGGCAGACAGAGAGTATGAAACAGTTAACACAGTTAAACAGATAACACAGTTACAGGGAACTCTGTAGTTCAACCTGTTTTTCCTTGGTTGTGGAGCGTACAAGTTGAGTAAGGGTCTCCATAGAGGGGCGTGTTCTTTCTGAAGGTGGGAGACAGTTGTCATCGAATGTAAATGTTCACAGCAGACTGAAAACTGTCATGGTCATATACTTTCACTGAGCTATAACTTTTGTGTACTTCTTTGCTTTGCAGGCCTGGACAAGATTGAATTTTTGCAGAGCCATGAGAATCAAGAGATTTATCAGAAGGCCTTTGATCTGATTGAGCACTACTTTGGAACAGAGGATGAAGACAGCAGCATTGCCCCACAAGTGGATATCAACCAGCAACAGTACATCTTCCAGCAGTGTGAGGCTCCCATGGAAGGCTTCCAGCTTTGAGGTGCCCCTGTGCTGTGTGCTCCTCTACCTAGCCAATCCTGTTGTCGAGCCACAAGCCACCCGTGGAGTGATTCTCTCAATGTTTTCCATAACCCTGTTTGCGCTCATTCGCTTGCCTTGTGCACATGCTCTTACATACGTCTGGAAAACTTTTGGCTCTCCATGGCAGGATGCCCCCTCCTTGGCAAGGGGTCACCAGAATCACCCTTCTCCTCTAGATTCTGAATCTCTCCACTGTCATCTTTGTGGAGTTGAGGCACCTTTCTATACTTTGAGATATTCCCTATTCCTATTACGGGAAAATAGTCCCTCATCCACTAGCCCCCACACTCCTGGCATCCAAGAGAAGGCTGGCTGCTTTTCTCTTGTATTTGCTGCAGTGTGTGCCTGCAGTCCAGGGAGATGTTCAGCTTTCTGAGAACGTAGCTGAATTCATCCTCCATGTTCTCCCCTGGATGCCTCTTTGGATGGCGGCGAGAGATGAGTTAAACCTTCACATGCAATGTATCTACTTTGCTGTAGGTGCCAGCTGGGGTTATTGGCATGAGGAACATGTTACAAATAATGGAGTAAGTTCTCTATCCCGTGCAACAACAGGCTGCAATGGACATGTTTTGTGGTTCTTAAGAATACTGAACACATCTGGCCCCATCCCGTCTCAACACTGAGCTCCCAAGTTGGATTGCAGACCACTGTGGAGATTTGTATACCTTCCCAGTTTTTCCTCTCCATCCACAAAAAAAGAACCTGTGAATAGGTCACTCTTAACACCTTCCTAGGAATGACTTTCCAAAACAGCTTCTAGAATGGAGAAATTGCCCTCACTTCTGCTTGCCAGCACAGTATGATCCAGCTGGGCCTTCCTTAAAAATCAAGTCCTTTCTGACTTCATGCTCCAGAGTCTTGGTCCTTGTTATTATAGTTATGGCTGAAAAATTCCTGTCTGCCTCTTCACATTTTTACACAGCGGGACTTGAACAGGTTTGTCTTCTGAAAAATTACCTTCCGAACACAGAAATCTTAATTTGTAAAACTTAGCACAAGGAGCATTAGATCTCCTTTTCATTTTCACAAGAGAAGAGCTTCCTCTCCAGCTCACCTGATGGAATAGAGTCCTCCTGGTCAAGCCCCTTATTTAACAACTAAAATGACACTACATTCAAAGGATAGTACTATTACACCTGGATCCACCTGGCCCTCTCATTTCATTCTTCCCTTTTGCTGTTTATGAGACTTCAGGTGAATTAGCATGGAACGCATGGTTCCTACAGGTGACATCTGTAAGGCATCGCTGACTGCATGACAGCTGCCACTCGCAGCTGTGGACTGCCCTTCTGCTAGCAGCATGTTCTTGGCTCCGCAACTTGCTTGGATCACAGACCTCTGATGCAAAGGCCAGCCACTCCTCACTGAGTTCAGCTGACACTGACACCAGACTCTTCACACAACTGGGGAGATGCCACGTGATTGAAAGTGGCAGTTCCATTTCGGTAAATGCAATGGATTCCCTAGGCCGTCCGCTCCCCCCTGCATCAGGCTATGTTCTTTCAAGCCATTTTGGATGCTTGGAACTCACATTTGTCCAGTGTAAACATTTCAAAATCGCCACTGCCAACTGCAGCGTCCCGGACCTGTGGTAAATGTTAGTGGCAGAACTGTCTGCAAGATCCTCATGACTCCTCTCAGTGATAAGCCACTGCAAAAACAAAACCAGCCCATTGGATACAGTTATAAAAATACACAAATCACTTGTCATACTGCTGAAAGAAGCTAGGCAACGGCCTGAACATCAGCTCTGTGTGACCATTATTTAAATAAAGTCTTCAGTTCTGTCTCTGCTTCAGGATGGAGACTCTGACCTGTGTGGCCACTGCAGAAGCCACCTGCTGCCTCCCTAGCTAAGCCAGTTGGCCTCCACTTTCCCTCTCCCAGTTATTTTCTCTAGTGCTGCTTTGTGCTGAAGGAACATTTAGTTTACTGCACTTGATCTGTAAATGGACTTCAATTCTTTGTAATTTTAGGGGGTTAAATTTGGTGGTTAATTTAAAAAAGCAAAAAAACCCCTCAATGTTGCCTTTACATCACATATAAATAACTGTGTTTCTCTTTTCTTGAAGGGTGATAGAAGCACTGATTAGTAGCAAAATCTTGTTTTAGCTTTTGGATTTTTTTGTGCTGGATTTTTTTACGTGTAAATTTCCAATAACATGTCATTTCTATAAGATTTGTTTAAAACCATGTACCTCTTATTGGATGGTATAAAAATGCTACATATTTTGTAAACAAATCTGAGCAAAGTGTGTGTGCATATATTCTGTATATTCATATATGTATATTCTGTGTATATATACACTAGCGTGTATATATACATATATACACACACACATATATATATACACACATGCATAAAGTGTGTGTATATATATATACATACCTATATATCTATATATATATAAGTGTTTTCTCTTCCAGGCTAGTGAAAACAATGTGGTGCATTGGCGTTTCCCTCCCCTGCCCCCCCAGAACGTAATGACAATTGCCTCTAAATGAGTGAATTAAAAAAGAGTCCATTTAAGCTGAATGGTGTGCCTTCCTGTGTAAGGAGCCTGGCCAGTATTTGTTACTTTTGCCGTGGATATGTGAATTCAGAGCAGATAAGTATAAATCTTTAAACTTGGTATGTCTGTTTGAAGTGACAGGCCTGGTTGACGCAGGTAATATTGTTGTCATAAATACTTTGACTGGTACTGCGTAATATTTTGACTGAAAACCACAACAATACAAAAATCAACATGGCACACATTAAATGGATTAAAATGTGGCTAACTCTTAGGTCTCAATGTAATTTTAAATGGTGCTTAATTGAGTGTATTTCCATCAGGATCTTCCAGCAACCATTCTTGGCGTTGCTTTACTTAGCCTTTTTAACAGGTTGAAAAGAAACAAAATCTACTTGTAACAAAGGCTGCAAATTAAATGGGTACGGAAGGGAGATCAGACTTGTGAATTATGAAAGAAAAAGCTCACTGATACAGACTGATCAGGCAAGGGCAAGTAAACTATTTGCATTTTAGCAGAGCCAAATGTGTAGCATAACATTACACATCTAATAAATAACGTTCAGGCCACAGGTGAAGGTACTCTTGGAGGAAAAGTGCTGCTGAAAAGATGAGGATCATTATATGTTACTGCTTGAACACTACTTCCTAACACGATTCTGTGTAGCTATGCACCGTTAGAAACACTGAAACCAATATTCTTTGCTCTCCTGAAGGATGTGCTCAGACAGGGACCATCTCAGACAACACCTCTAGCTGCCACTTTTGTGATGGTCACACTGTGTTTTGAATGATCTGTTGTTTTGTGTCTAAATAGGAGGCAGCTGGACTTCTGTAGAGGATAGGTGAGGGTACTGTTGGGAGTTCTTGGGTTCTTCTCTTAGCTCTGCCAAGCAGCCTGTAGTGCCAGAAAAGTGATCTCATGTTTTCTTCCAAATTGAAATGTATGCATTTTTTTCTACTTGTGGGGATCTAATCTAAGCACCTTCCCAAAGCCCCACAGACTGCTAAGGTGAAAAGATTAATGAAAATCTCTCCAGTTCTTTTTGCAACATCAGTAATGACGTGGAAACACTGCACTCCGGTTTTAACGTCTATTTTAAACTGGGTATTAGAGAAAGGAAGATGCAAGACTGCCTGGAATTGCTGTCTAGCAGTTCTGACCACAGATCAGTAATGCCATTTAAGTTGTGTATTTGTTGGGCCAGCAAACAGGAGCTGTTACTCTTTCTGTTGGTAAATTTCCCAGTGGAACATGGCAGGCAGGGTTACTCTCTTGGATTCAGGAGGATACAAGAGATGATGGGGCAGGTTATTGAAAGCTCAATAATTAAGCCAGGACCAGTGCTGGGGCTCACGGCAAGACACCACATAATTATTTGAGGCAACAGCTGCCTACAGACTTCAGCCTGTTCTTAAATTCTTGTGTTGGTTCCTTGCTGCAAACCAAACACTGGTGGTTGAAGTCGCTTCCTCTAACGTTAAGAGAATGGAGGAAGACAGTGACCCCCAAAGACCTGTATGTTCTTGAACCTGCATTTTTTTCCTGTTAGGACCAAGGGTGTTAAAGAACTAGATTGCACATGGTCCTACATGTGACAGTGCTCTTGCTGTTACACTTCTGTTCCTCTCTGAGGATTTCCAGAACAGCTGTCTTATCTCTCTGCCAACTTAAAGTAACTTCCCGTATCTTCCATTATGATTTCTTTGCTTCTGAAAATTGGCACAACACATCATTGGTACTCTCCAATGCCAATTTTAGACAGGAAGGTCTTTCTTCAATTGCCTGAGTCGTAGAAGAAAATAAACAGGACTTATTTGTGTACTGCTGTGGCCATGTCCATAAGGCTCCTGCATGCTCTTCTGAGGCATTGTTGAAGTTGTCAGATCAGTCACTGCATTAGGAAGTTTCAGTTGCCTCTGGAACAGGTACAGCAATATGGCATATGGTATAGGATTGATAAATGTGACTGTTTTGAATAAATGTGAATGGTGTTACAGACCAAGCCAAAGGGAAGAAGGAAAATGAAATACCGTTTAAGGGCTTAGTGTGTTCCTCTCCATCACGCACTGTTTAAAAGCTGCAGGCTAAAGCTATGAGCTGTCAGGTGATCCGAGGTGTATTCAGTTCTCCAGTCAGCTGGACAGGCTGCTTCAGCCAGAAACACACTGGTTTTGTCACCACTGTCTGTGTTTAGAAGTGCTTCCTTAGAAGCCATCACACTAGGAAAGAGGTGGTTTCTTTCACTGTCTCTCTGAGAAAGATTTACATCATTTTTCTAGTACCCAGCTATTTGCAAAGAAAATACTGCAATGATTGGGAATGAGCTGGAGACAGCACAAAGCTCATTGTCTTGGGCTTTTGTTTGAGACTCTGGAGCCTATGTGAAAGCTGAAAGAAAACACAAAGGTGGGCAGTGATGCAGTTTTTGACAGATACTGAAATGGTGGAGATACCAGAGTGACAGAAAGATACATGGAGCTTTTGTCAAATCACTGGACCAGACTTAAATTTTTGAGTAAATGGTAAAAAGCTTATAGAAATTTAAGTAAAATGGAAAACTGATTACCATTGCAGCTCTGAAGTGTTGTTTTCTAGGGGGTATTTTGCACATTTTTATTTGAAGTACTGTACCAGCTGGATGAGTCCAAATAGTTGTACTATTCCAAAACTAGATGAGGTACCTTCCAGTTCTGTTCAAAGAGAGCACTCGGGTGGGCATTGAAAGGGTAATATTTTTGGAATGCACAGTTTTAAGCTCTTCCATCACCAAGCGTAAGTCACAAGTTTTTCTTCATGGAAACCTGAAATACTGTCTGAAGTGCATGTTCTCTTTTTTTGATCTTATTTAATACCTACATGATCACAGGCATGTAATCTGGCAAGATTTATATTGGTTCTCACCTGTGTGCCAAAGAACTAAAACTGTCATGGAAAATCTGTTCACATACCTGCAGTGGAATGAAATGTGACTTGCATTCAGAGCTCATTAAGTGGATGAAGCTGTGGAAGTCTGCTCTGCTTGACTGACAGTGTACTTGTGATAATTTACATACAGAGAATCTAATGGCAGGTCGTGGTATCACCTGAAGGTTGTAACTTCTGTGATGGAATTGACTTCACAGCTTGTCTGATTGGTTACATCTCATTGTGGTATCCAGAATTGCAATTCATAGAAAGATGGCCTGCAGCAACGATTTTCTAGCTCAGAAGTAAAAGCACAAAGCTGCTAGAGAAGACTGCAGTAGAGATCTTACTGCTTCTCTTTTCCAGGTATAAAGAGAAGATTTCCCGTGCATTTTTGTAGGGTTTTTGATTCACTTAGCAACAGTGCTAATTTTTAGTAGTATAATAAAACTAATCTGGAAAAAGTTTCAAAAAAAAAAATCTCCCTCCTGCTATGAGAAAGTTCACAAGATAAAATCTGTCAAACTGGTATGTTTCTTTTCTTTTTGGAGTCCTCGGGACCAGTGAGCAGGCAGTGCTGGGAAGTAACAGGTTTTGAGCAGTTCTGACACTTCCAATCTACATTTCCTTCCAAATGAATTGGAAGGAGGAGGAAAAATACTATGTCTGGCTGCTGCAAGCTGTTCAGCATGAATAGTTTGTAACTCTTTGGGCTCAATGCCAGAAGTAGAACTGTTGGGAGTTGCTCTTTGCAGGTATTACTGGGACTGCCACTTCTGGAACATGAGTCGGGTGATCTCGAGGTGGGCTAGTGTAATGAAAGTACAGGTGATGACTTAAAGGGGGAAAATACAAATAAATGAGATTTGGAAAAAAACCAACATAGTAGCAGAGAGAAGGAATGCCTGATGGACTTTCTCATACTCATGTGTCTCAAAATACTAAATCTGACAGTGCAGGTTGAAGCTGTTGCTCAGTATTCCTCAAAATTGTCATCTCTGTTCCAGCTCTGGTGTGACAACCATTAGGTTGTCAGCTGTAACACAATGGTTCTCTGGAATGCTTTTCACTATCCATCTCCTTCCTTGTTTTATTGAAGGCAGGCAGTTCTTCACAGAAGGTAATCCCTCACTTAAATGCAGCCAGAATAACTAGTAGGTCAGCAGGCTAAGTTATGATCATTTTGATGATGTTAATGCAGGTCAGACAGTTACTCCTGACTCGAGGGCTCCCTTAATAATTTTTCTGTCTTGCACAAAGGGAAACATACAGAATATTTGAAGCAGCCAGTACCAATACAGAATAAATATAGCCCCCTTCTTCCTGAGGGGACCTTGAAAGGACCTGAAATAGTTGCTGATAGTGGATGACTGCCCAGTGAAGGTATTTTGTTTGTACAAGTGGAAACTAAATGGACTGTCCTTTTGCCAAAGTTACCTTTTTGTAAGTGGTAAGTAAGACCTTTCATAAAGCGGATTGGTACCAAGAATGCAAGTACAGTTTCTGCACTATTTTAAAAGATGCTTAGTCTAGTGCATAGCATATGTGGGAAACAATTATTTTGTCTCTCCAGTTTGCTCATGTGTCCTGTCCCACTAACCACAAAGAAAAGAGTTTGAAAGAAAGGGGCAGTTATTAGGAAAAGAAAATGGGTATTTCTAGGTTTAATTATTAAAGGACAATGTATTCATTCTTTCTTGAACGTGAGTGTATAGAACTAACATACAGGAAAGATGTGACTATATCCTCCTTCCAGTGCTGAAAAGGACTTGGCTTTTCTTCCCCAGCCCTTGCTCTTCATTTCCTCTTTTAAGGTTTATCAGGCGCAGTCCTTTCCTCTTTCCACTGTGCTTTCTTCTCCAAGTTTATGTTTGTAAGAGTTTCATGTCTTTTTACAGCCTACAATGTAATAAGATCATCAGTTATCACCTGAAGGACCACAGAATTGAAACTTGAATTGATAGCTTACAAAATATCTGGCTTATCCTTACTGAGGCACAGTTCTGTCAGCAGTAATGCCCGGAAGCAAGAGGGGTAAAATAAAATATCCAGAAACTATTTTGGCTGAAAGTAATTACTTCTGTGGGAATAAATTAAACCCTTTTGTTAAGGCACTAGAAGATACACTCTGTGCTTCTGGTCAGTATTTAATACTAATCTCTGACCTTTACAAGTCAGAGGTACTAGAAACAAAAGTTAAACACAATCACAGAATCTTCTGGAATGGAAGTGATCCACAAGGACCATTGAGTCCAGCTCTTTAGTGAATGGCTGGCCCATCCAGGGATCGAACCTGTGACCTGGGCGTTATTAGCACCATGCTCTAACCAACTTACTTTCCAAAGTAGCTGTCCTCACTTCCTCGTGTTTGCATTCATATTACTCCAGTACAGAGGAAAATATTCTGGGAACGGTCAGTCTCTTCTACTAAGGCCAGGGAAAAACCTTTGCCCTGTTTCATTTCAGAGTGCCGCATCCTTTTCATTTTAATAGACAAATGCTGACAGAAATGTCATTTGATATTCAGCAATTCACAGTAGTGGGATTGAGACTGTCACTAGTTTTAAGGTTTCTCTAGAACACTTAGCAGCCCACAGAAACAAGATCTGAACACTGTCATCAGAAGAACTGCTTCAGAGAAAGGCAGCATACAAAGAAAGTTCTGTGCATGCAGATGGTTTAAGCTCAGAGGCTTGTTTTTTTTTTTAAAGGAAGCACATGCAATCTTAACAGTGACATCACCCTTTTCCAATGGGAATTAGTCAATGAGGGTCACTTCTTGGGACTAGGAGGACTTTTAAAATTTTTGTTCAGTGATAAAATGAAAAAAAAAAACCCAAAAACAAAGCCCCCAAACGAGCAGTACTAAAAATCCATAGAGGAACTGAAAAGTTTATGTGAAGATTGATTTGCACTTATCAGCCAAAAATCTGTGCTTACCTGCTTCCCTCTAATCACCATGATGATGCATCCCACTATTGTCAAGGCAATCATTACATAGCTGAACTTCACACGCAGTGTGGTCTTTGCTGCTCGGATTGTTTCAATCCTCAAGAAATAAGAATAAAAGAAGAGACCCAAATAAATCATTTGACTAATTCTTTAATTTCTCCTAGCACGCTATCGAGGTAGGTTTTTATAATGCTAATGGTACTGGGCTCTTTTCATAAAAAATGTTTTACAAGATGGGAAACACTGATCCAGCTACCTTGGGACATATTTGGTCACAAAGACATTCCTCTCAAAGCTGGAAACAAACCCAGCTTTTTTATCTTTGGTTACTTCATTGTTAAGAGACAGTAATGTCTTTGCAGACCACTTGACTGCAATGCAGAGGAGGAAGGCTGCAGCATTTACGTATATATGTTCATTATGGAAAGAACAGGAAAAAGAGAGGGTTTAGTAATGCAATGTTTTTCTTACTGTTAACTCCCTCTGTGCTCACTACCATCTTCCAATACCTGCAAAGCTGGGGAAAACTCCATACTATAGCTGTGATGTATTTAGCATTGTAAAACATGCATTTTTCTCTCAATAACAGAAGTATGGTAAAAACCATTTGTGAGCAAGAATAACATACAGTGTTTAACAGCTGGGATTTTCTTGGGCTGAGGGAAGCATTTTCACAGCTCAGCCATTTCTACTGCCTGAACTTCAGAATAGTTTTGTTTATGACAGTCTATTTTCCAGCAAGGCATCTTCCTCTACTACAGGATTTGATAGATGATATACTGGTTGCTGAGTACAATACTCCCCAGAAATTCTTAATAGGACTTGGTAAAAGACCAGTGGTTAGCACTTCCCTCCTGCTAGAGTAAACAGTCTTCAAGTAATCTGTTTCCATAAGAAACTAAGGAGGTGTGGAGGAACATAAGCTTTCCACCATCAGCTTTGGACCGAGGAGCCCTTTAAATCTTTTTTTTTTTTCTCCATAATTTCAGGGGGCTTACCTAGCCACACCAGTAGCTATACTACTCCTTTGGGAAACCTGTTGCCTAGTCTGCTGTTATCTTTAAAAACCAGAAGTCTTCCACAAGAAGAGTAGCAGTTATTAACACCTTCCAGCTGTACATGTGAAGAGTTAAAAGAAAAGACCATTTATTTTAAGTTGGGTTAAACTCTGAAGATCATTCTACCCAAATGACATCTTAGTTACAGCAAACTTTAAGTTTGTGTTAGAGCAAAGCAAGAAAGGCCAAGGAAGTGTTAATGCTTTTTTGGATGCGCTTCCCACAATAACTAAAGACCTACAGCCTATATATTTAATTCTCCTTGCGGAATTTAGAGCAGGTGACTCCCTTCTCAAGGAGGTCTCATATTCTCACTGATTAAGTTCGGCATGTAATAAAGTTCCAAAAGACTTGAAAAGCATCCACAGTGCAGGATGAAAAGAATAAATACATCAAACTAGGTAATTATACCCCAAAACTAACAAGGAGAATGGATTTAATGGAACTGTGAAATTATTACTGTACACAAACATGAGTGAATATGGAATCTTTTACTACATTTTGACCCTTAGAGAAGAAAAAGATACTTAAGGATTCACGATAGTTCAGTGTGGTAAATCACACAGGACCTGAGAGTTGAAAAGAGTTTTGCTCTTGTTTTTGTCAGAGTATTGATTTGATTGCAAGGCTTCTGATCATAGGGAACAAACACATCCATCTACAATGAAACTAATAGTTTAATTTTAGCATCCAGGTTATTTGTTTCTGCTAATAATCTGCAATGAACGCCTTGAGTGCAAGCTGCAATTAAGATGAAATGCACAGAAGTAGGATTAAAAAAACTGTGCTAATTAATTTTGGAAGTACCTTAGATGTGTTAAAAATATATGAGAGCAAAAGGTAGATATCTGAACACAATCTGCATTTTAAATCAAGTCAGTGGCTAAGATTAACATTTGTTTAATAAATGAGTTACTTCTGATCACCACATTTTACAAGATTACCGAGTTATATCACAAGCCTTTACAACCCACAATTAATTAATCTCAGAACAGGAAAACAAGTTTTTCTGCTTTTATAGTTCTCAACTGTTGTCTCAGATTTGGCTGAATTATTTGTCTAAATAAAAAGAATTCCCTATGCATTTGCACAAATGGTCAGCTTTTATCAGAATTTGGTTTGTCCTTTCAATAAACTACTGAAATCAATCGCTGTTAACTTTGTTTTCTTAAAAACCCTCATAAACAGGTGTTTGGTATGTGAAAATATACAAATTGATAATAAGTTTTGATAATATACACCTGTATGTATTTCAAATGTAAATTTAAGAAAAATGATTCAATACAAAATTGAAGGATTCCATTTTAACAAAATTTATTCATTGCGATGCACTGAGATACATGGGTGGATTTTCAATTCCCATGTGGTGCATCCAAAAAACCAGAAAATATTTAGAGGGCAGCTACATCGTTTTCTTACTCAAGTAGTGCAAGATTTACTGTATCTTTTTAATTTAAATAAATACTTATATTTAAAAGCATTATGAGCATGTCTTAAAGGATAACTGCACTACCACTAGGAGGTTTTTTTAAACTGATAGTTGCCGATTTGTTGATAAGTTTGATCTTAGATAGGCAAACCAGAACATCCAGTTTTATTTTCTACTTTTCACACAGGACAAAGCATTGACATTTGGACTCCACCATCATCAGGGAAATTTTGACTAAATATATATTGTTAGGGAGCACTTCCCTCCACTGGTTGTTAGTTTAAATTCCAAGACTAAAGAAGGTTGGCCCATGCCCTCTAGATAAAAATAAATATTTTATACAAGATTCCCTTATTTTATAGTATATCATGAAAGTTTTCCACAAGGGGAGGCTGACATATAAAGAAAAACACTAGAAAAAGCTCACACTAGTGTTTGAAAAAAGCTTTTTAATTGTAAGACAAGAGTGAAAAATTGACCAATCTGTGATGTTTTTCTAATGAAACAACTGATAAATGCTGGTCATCCCTTTGCAAAACAAATCAAGAGGGATATATTATCTCAGCACAACAGAAGCACTCAGGTCATCTCATCTACAAGATGTTACACCAGATTTTTCAGCTGTGCAAACCCATTCCGTTTAAGAAGAGTTATTCTGGAATTGCATTCAAGTAACTTATTCCAGCACAGACAAAGTCTCTTACAGCTTCGAAACTGACACTTACGAGACAGTCTCTGGTATGTCCTCTGGTCTCTTGAAATGGCCTGCCCACAACAAAAATCTTTTCTCCCAGTCTGTAGGCTTGTATCCAGGCACCCTCAAAGGAGATTGACCTAAAAAAACCCCCAACAAAACGCACAAACAAAACAAAAACAAAAAAAAACAATGGTCAGGGAAGCTGGATTGCCAGAGCTGTAACAAAAGCAATTAGGGTGAGCAATGCAGAATTTTAAATATGCGTGCCAGAGTTGGTTAGAGAACAAAAATTTTATCACAGATTAACAAACATGGAAATACGCATTAAACTGAGGCCACGTAAAGAAAGCTGCATCTATCCCAAGACTTCTGTATTTGCATGTCTAAATTTGCAGGAGCTGCTCCAGCATCTAAACTTCCTAAAGTGCTATTATAGTTTTTCTATTACATTTAAATTAGTTTGAAAAAGAAAATTAAATTGAACAGCTACAGAA
Organism: Platyrinchus mystaceus; assembly: GCA_035041135.1. Classification (NCBI taxonomy): domain Eukaryota; kingdom Metazoa; phylum Chordata; class Aves; order Passeriformes; family Tyrannidae; genus Platyrinchus; species Platyrinchus mystaceus. The sequence continues at coordinate 27,191,855 of JAWWLV010000001.1, read as the reverse complement.
AAGCCACTGTGCTGCACTATCTGATCACAGAATGTTAACCTTTTCAGGCAGTGAAAGATTTTATCTTATTGAAGGTCCAAATAAACAGATAACCATAGGACAAGACCAGACCCTTAATTTTCAGCTCAGTCTTTCAAACACCATATATAAAATATTCACAGTGCAATAGAGGAAAGTCTTCATACATAAAATACCATTAAAATCTAGCAAAGGGCAAAGATAAGACAGCTTTTTCCCTTTCCCTTTCTTTTCTTTCTTTTAAACAACGGGAGGTATCCTGTATGGATATGTGCTCCCTCATGGATTCATGAATTATCTAGGAAGGGGGGTGGACACACAGTTTGCTGACAATGCCAGGTTATTAAAAAACATGAGGGCTGACGCCAAAGAGCCACAGGGCTTCAGAATCCTGAGTCAATGAGACAGCCTGTGAGTGAAAGCCCTTGTATATAAACAGGAAGCAATTCCAGTTCACACACAAATTACAGGCTCTAACCTAACTGTTATTAATTATTACCTAAGCCGAGGAGTAAGTCCTTGGGGTTTCCTAGTGGTTTTGGCAAGATGGTCAGTAATAGAAAGGAAAACAGCATAACTAGCAATGATTAGGAACACAGACAAACACAACAGCATTACTGTGCCATTGTATAAAACTGCAACTCCAGCATTTTGGAAAGCATGTGAAATACTGATCCCTTATCTCAGAGGGAGCTGCAATACAACAGGCACAGGGAAAACTGGTAAGGACAACCACAGGTATGGAATGGCCACCATGTACGAAACAGTGTCACAGACTGAGACCCTTTGGCCTGGAAAACCAGTAATTGAAGCTCTCCTCAGAGCAAGAGAGCATAGTAAATGACACTGGGAGTGTGAGCTACAATGAACAGGCCCTGTTTTGAAAAGGGTACTGAATAATGGGAAATCAGATTATACAAAAGTACACATCGGGTTAAAAAAGGAATACAAGACAGTACTTGTTTTTCTCACAGCATGGTTAAGCTGAGGAATTCCTTCCTGGAGAATGTGGATGCTAAAAATAAATCCAGCTTCAAGAAACTGGGCAAGTTTATGAAAAAAAAAAACCAAAAAATCCAGTGAGGACCATTAAACACAAGGATGGCACCTCTGGGACAGTATAGAGGAGAAACACTATGTTTGCTGTAGGTCACCATTCCCATTAGTCTTCACAAAGGGACCTCCTTTACCGGGCTCTAGTGGAAATATCACACTTTTAAGGAGACCTCTTGTCTTAACAAGTACAGCTGTGCTTTGTTTTTAAAACAGAAGCATGCCAAGTGCTTGGCATCTCTGTGCTCCTTTTATCCTGCATCAGTGGGCCATAAGGGAACCTGCTATACAGGAAGTCTGGTTAGAGCACCATATCTGTCCCATATATAGTGGAAAAATGTTTCTGAGCTTTCCCTGACCAGCTCCACCCTTAAACATGAACCAAGGCAACGATTCAGACTCTCTCCTGCAGGGCATGTTTAGTTTTGGGAACAGCTGGAGCTGCTGCGCTCTGAAAAACTGCAAAAGTATTTTAGCTCATACAATGTTCCTAAACATTAATAGTTTACACCGGGTCTGACCAGCCAGTTCCAAAGCACAGCTGAAGAGCCTCAGTGTAGGAGTGCACTCCAGATAAGATACCAGTGACCTGCTACAAAGTGAAAGCTGTGTTATCGTCACAAGCAGCAATATTGATTCCTGGCTTTGTTAGAAAACGAGACTTCATTGCTAAATTTACTGCTCAGTTTCCCTGTCTACAGATCAAAACTCACTCTCACAAAATCAGGGACATTAGCATCTATGTCGGCCAAATTCCTGTTCAGATGACTGCAGCATGGATATCTAGGTATGTAGTGGCATATAACACATCAAGATCTTATAAAAAACCTCTTACGCTTTGACTGAAGTTGACTTTCTTCCTGGGGTTTAACGCAAAGCCTTCTGCTTATCTTCAGATCCACCCCTTCGGTCATCCTCAGAATTGAGGGAATATTTCTTCCCAGCAGTTTAACAGCCCTATCTGGAAGAAAAAACAGAGGAAGCGAAGAGGCTGAATTTAACTCAGAGCTAGTAGAATACTAGCTTTTCAATGGAAATGTTTGGGTTTTGTTGTTAACACAAGAGAAAAAAGAAAAACAACAGGTACAAATGTAATACAAGGCAAAAAATACCAGATTTAGTTGTAATAGTCTACGAAATTAAAACTTATTTATAAGCTATGCCTTAAGCTTGTCCATTAACTTTGATTAGAAAAATGAGGATGCAATTAACATAATTAAAAAAAAAAAGGAATACAGGATGACAACCTACAAGCAATTTCTCAAACATAACACATATCACAATTTCCAGGAACTCATCTATTCATAGGCTTCAGGTACACTTTGGATGGTCCTATTTCAGGGACTGCACACCAGCATTCTACCAATCTTGTCACATCCCAAAAACAATGACAGAGAGTCATGGAAAAAAACAAAAAAAGGAGAATCTTGCTGTACTGAGAGATTAACTACTTTCTAATACATTAGAAGACGTCAGGGGACCTTATATAAAAGAACAGACTTTCTAGAAGGAGCTTCTAATTCATCAATATAATCTACAAAATCTGAAAAAAACCACCCAAAGAAACCAACACTGAAAGGCAAAAAGGGAACTTTTTAAAAAAATAAAATGAGTTCTTTTTCTCTTCTTTACGCTGTCTGAAGGTGTCTCTCCTAAGAGAAACCGCTTTCGAGGCATAATGCATTCCTGCTCGGAAAAAATAAATCATTTACATTTACAGGCGACCGCCCCCAGCTGAACCAGACCCTTTTCAAGGTCTTCAGAGAAGGAAAATAAGAGGCACAACTCCATTCCTGACACTGTTTTTAACGCCAGCCCATCAGGCGAGGCCGCTCACGCCTCGCTCCGCGCTCCAACCGCGCCGGGCCCAGCTCCGGCCCCGCGGGGTCCCGGGGCAGGGGCCGAGCCGGCTGCAGCCCCCGCCCGGCCGCCGGTGCTCGGCCCCGGGACAGTCCCTCACTCACCGGCGCGACCCCACATGGCGCTGCCTCGACCCTGCTCGGCGCCCCTCAATGTCACCGCCGGGCCCCGCCCCGGACCCGCGATTGGAGGGGGACGCGCCGCGGAGCGCTCGGGGCCGCCGGCACCGCCTCCGGTGGGGCGGCCGGAGCCCTGCCCGCAGCTGCGAGCGGAGAAGGGGTCGCGGGGCCGCCGCGGGTGGAGATGCCCGGCCGGGGGCCGCTGCGCCGGGGGCCGCGCTCCGGCGGGTCCCGCCCCGCTCCGCCCCGCGCGTCATCCCGGCTCCCCGCCGGATTGGGCGCCGGCGCGCGCTCGGCCGATCCAGAATGGCGGCGCCCAGCGGAGCCGCGGGCTGTGAGGACTTCGCCGAGTTCCAGGTAACCCGCGCCGGGAGGGAGCGGGCGCTCCCGCCGCCCCCGCCGCCCCCTCCCCGTCCCGCCGCCCCGGGCGCTCCCGCCGCCTCCCGCCGCCCGCCCCGGCGCAGCGCGCGCCCCGTGCGCGGGGCGGCGAGGTCACCCCATCCCCGCGGCCGCCGGGATGCGGGGCAGGGTCCGGCCTTCCCTCAGCCCGCTGCCCTCACCCCTCCGGCAGGGAGCGGGGCGGGGTGTCCCCCCGCACTGGGACCCCTTCCCGGGACGGAGCGCTGGAGGCTCGGGAGCCTCCGCGGGCGGCGGGAACTCCGGGAGTGCCTTCGCCTCCTTTAACTGAGCGTGAAGTACCACGCGTGTCTTCAGCGGTGCGAGCAGGGCCCGGGGGCGGTGGGGATCGGCGTGTTTCTAGAACACAGAATCACAGAATATGCCGAGTTGGAAGGGACCCATCAGGATCATCGAGTCCAACTCCTGGCCCTGCACAGGACACCTCAAGAGTCACACCATGTGCCTGAGAGCATTGTCCGAACGCTTCTTGAACTCTGTCAGGCTTGGTGCTGTGACGACTTCTTGGGGAGCCTGTTCCAGTGCCTGACCACCGTCTGGGTGAAGAACCTTTTCCTGATACCCAACCTAAACCTCCCCTGACTCAGCTTCATGCCCCACAAAACGGTGGGAGTTTTTATTTGAAGTTTGCAGTTTCAGTTCAGGTTGTGCCCAGATTCCTTCCTGGAA
>JAWWLV010000001.1:27162560-27187619 GCA_035041135.1 Platyrinchus mystaceus | reverse complement strand
TTGTTCCTTTGGTGTGTTTTTAACTCTTTGTAATCAATCCTACTTAGTTTTCTATTAAAAACCTTAATTGTGCAATTTTTTTTGTAGTAGGCTTTTCTCAGAGATAGAACCAAGTATCAAGCTATATATATTTTTTTTTTTTAATACAGGAGCTGCTCAGGGTGATGAGGACGATCGATGATAGAATCGTCCACGAATTAAACACTACGATTCCAACAGCTTCCTTTGTGGGGAAAGTTGATCCTGGCCAGACATGTAAACAGCTGTACGAGTCTGTGAGTGTGCACACCTTTGACTTTCAGCTCACTTGCTGCTGTTTTCTCGTGTTCAGGGCCCAGTGTCTAAGGAAAACACCGCCTTGTGTGTATTCATAACTGGCCCCTCCGCTTCTCTGCACATCTAAACCACACGCGTGTAACAGCTGCTTCAGTTTAAAACCACGCTTTGTTTTGCAAAGCTGATCTTTTGGGGAGCACTTCAGGCTTCAGCAGATGACATTAGCCCAATCCATTTTTTCTTCTAAAAAGGGTGCTAGCACGCTTTTCCTGCTATTCTGCAAGACTCCTTGTGTATACCTTTGATTTTTGATCAAGTTGATAGCTCCTGCTCAAAGCAGTGTTGCTTCCAAGATGTGAATTATGGAGTCAAGGGGGTTTCTGTAGGTACAACAATACTATGACTTTAGAAAGTTTCTCATTTAACTTGTACCTCAGAGTTTTTTATTCTCTGCCGAGTTGTGACTTCCTTTCTCTCCCCACTTAGTTGATGGATGCTCACACCAATAGAGAAAGAATCATCAAAAACTGCATCGCTCAGACTTCCAGTGTAGTGAAAACTCTCAGAGAAGAGAGGGAAAAAGCCCAGGATGATGCAGCATTATTAAAGCAACTCAGGAAAGAGCAGACAAAGGTGAGTGGTGGAGCTTTTTAGAGATCTCTTATAGAGGAAGAAGAGGGTATCTTTCCCAAGTGGAAAGAGCAGTGTCATGGAGAGAACCTGAAGTGGATCCTGACTCAGGCAGTCTTTTCTGGGATTCTTGTTGACTGGGTTTGTGAGAACCATTTTCCCTAGCGCTCAAGACGGACCTACTTTTATCCTGCAAGTGAAGCTTTTTCTGAGGTTCTGTTACACAAATGCCATAGAAAAACACTTGCACTTCCCCATGGTGGACTCTAACCTTCACTGACTGACACCACTGAGGTACAACTTACTTTTCCTGTCCTCTACAAGGAGCTGCCAGGCAACCTTGAATTCCACTTAACCATCTTTTTTTCTATTTAGTATTTCTTGGACTAATATTTTGAGTACCTTGTGGTGGTGTGAGAAAGACCTCTGGGTTTGCATAAGGAATTCCAATGAGTAAATGCCCTTTCAACCTTCTGGCCTCTGGGTGGAAAGTGTGCTTCACCAGAGGTGAACAGAGGTGATTGAAATGGAGTATCAGTAGTGGAGAAAGGAACCCCTCTGAAGTTCTTGGCCCCATTCCAGGGTCCCTTTGGTAAGGGAAAGGATACTGAAAGAACTGTGTGGCAGGCGAGTAGTTTTATTCTTAAAGCCTCACTTACAAAACTGCTAACAAGCATCCATATTAGTTTGGGTAAAACTAGAATGGCAGCTTAGTATTTTTTACAAATTTTGTTTGCAGAGCCAGTTCTTTAAATTGTTTAGTTACTGAGCCCAGAACTTCTCACTGAAACCTCTAGGAGGATCATAGTGATGTCTAATGATTAGAGGTGATTTTAAATGTTAAAAGCAGTCCATGATTTGGAAACATCTCAGAAATTTTTTGATGAGATGATCTCAAATTTGCACTTGGACTTTATGAAGTGTAATTCCCCTGCTTTGTTTGTTTTTTTTTGTTTTCGGGGAGAATTGTGTTTTTTCTACAACTCAAAAAAGATATCTGGCAGAACACATCCTAGTTTTAAGATTATGCATTTCAAATGTATATTCACTTGCAATACAGATCTCTTTTCTCTTCTTATATGTGTTTCTATCATCCTGCTAATAGTACAAATCAGTGGACTTCATCCAAAATTATTACTTCTGGGTCACTGAATGAGAAAACTTGGAGTAGTAATTTCTTTGAACTGCTGAAGATACTCTGAGTATTTATTTTAGAGAGACTTATCATGGTCACCTAGTCACTCTGTGGATGCTGGATTGTTATTTCGAACAGTTTGAAGTATTGTTGAGTGGGTAAAAGTCCACCCGACAACCCTAGTTGCTGTGTGTGCCTGGAAGGTTTTTGATGGTATTTCTGTCTTGGCTTGCACCTGTTCACCAAGACTCTAATTGGAACTGTGTATTGAAAATGGATCAACTCTGATCCTTAGTCTGTTGTGTTAAAGGCTCCCAACAACAACCCATCTTAGATGTGGGCAAAAATGGCAGATGGTTCTTATATCTCCTCCTATCACTTCAGGGCCAACTTACTGCAGGTCACCTGAACACAGTAGATCCAATAGACACAAAACCCCAAATTGATTCTTACGTTTCTCGTGGGTTGAGTGAGTGCTCACGAACTGTATATTGTGGTAGTTCTTGCTGGAGCTTTTGTGTCTGTTCACACCTGATTTGTCCTGCTGTGATGATATAAAATGTTAACTGGTTCAGGTCACATGAAGAAATGTGATCAGACTGCAAACCCTTTTTGGTCAGTGTGCAGAACAGACAGCAAAGGAAGTAGAGACGGTCTCTTTATATCTTAATTTTGAATCCAGAATCTGAGATATGTGTTCAATCCTGGCTTTGCTGCCAGCTCCCTCTATGACTCTAATAGTACAAGAATGTCAACTCAAGACTGCAGAGCTAACCCCAGCCCTGGCATTCTCTGTGCTGAATGCTTGAATTAGGTGCAGTTATTTATGTCTGCGAAGCCATCAGTGTGAATCAGTTCATTGCTAGCAAGTCTTGACAGGCAGTATTTAAGACTAGAGCATTAGTAATCAGGAGCTGCTTCTGCTGGGCTTGCATTTCGAGTCTGTCTTCACCGTGCCCTTGCAGACTTCCCTCTGCCCTGAGCACTGGCTGAATGGAAGGGCCGGGCTCTCAGGATGATTACACATCGTGCCCTTTAGTTTGCACCTTTGAGGGGGATACACATCTGGTGCTGGGTTTGTGAGCTAGAAAGTTGCAGTGGTAGTAAATACTGAAGGCTGCCCGTTTGACAATAATCTCTTTTTCTGTTACTTTCTGCAGTTGAAATTGATGCAGTCGGAGCTCAATGTTGAAGAAGTGGTAAACGACAGAAGCTGGAAGGTACTCAGTCATTTAATCGTGATGATGTTCTGTCCCAACAGACAGTCTGGCACTGGAGATGTGGGACTGGTGCCTTATGAAGGAGATTAATTAGAAATATATGAGTGCAGTGCTGGGGTAAACATTTTAAGTCAGTATTTCCCCAGTTCCTCAGTTCCCAGAGATCTAAACTTCAAAGTTGCACTACAAGGAAAAGTGTTTGATTTAGTCGGGAGAAGGAGGACTGTGGATTATTCCCTGTGTCCCTTTCTCCACCTTGCCCAGTGGCTAAAGGACTTTGTAGACTTTTCTGCGCTGGCCTATCTGAAAAGCTTTGCAGGGCCTCTGGCAGTGCCAGAGAAATGGGTCTTTCAAATTCGCCTGTCTGGTGATGACCCAGGGGAGGGTGTGGCTGTGGAATTTGAACCTTTTTGTGGTCAAGTTTCTTCAGGCCTGAACTGACGCTCCATGGTGCAAAGGGCAGCCTTGCTGTGTCTCTCCTGTGTCAGCAGAGGGTGCAGATCACCCTCTGGTTTGATGGCTCTGAAGTCTGTCTCGCTGTAGAGTGATCTTAACACTGAGCTTAAATTCTGAGGTGGCTGTATTGTGTCACTGCAGTGTTTCACATCTAGCATCCTTTTTGGTTTGTTGTAGCTTTTCTGAGCTTTCAGTACTGCAGAGAGGACTTCTTTCCCTCTCTAAATGCAAAAAAGGTTTTTGCAAATAGCTAGTATGAACTGCACCTCCATTTTTAAACTCTACTTCATGATTTTAGTTCCCTAGATTGCCTTAGTGTAAAAGCAATACATCTTTGTCTTATGTGTTCTTCAGTAACTTCAGTGTGGGCTGATGAGATGAGCATTTACACAGTTTCCATGTATGCTTTGCTATCAGTACTACCTCTGTACTGTCCCAAAAAGCTAAGCATGCCCTTAAGTTGAATTAATTTTAAACCAGCTCAGATCTGACTAGGCAATGTTAAGGCAGAGCCTTAACAACATACTGCAGGTCCCCGGTGGCAAATATTTTATGGCAACTGTGCTGTAGGGTAACAGCCTCTGTCCTCATCTTCGTTCTGAAGCACTGAGTTGATACCAAATTTAGTACTGGTCCCAATGTTTTCTCGTAGCTGCCCTAAGGTTTTTCTAGTGACAGAACTAAACAGTACACCTACACCAACAGTGCACATACCTTACATAAACAGTACAGTATGAATGGTGCAGGGGTATTTTAGCCTGCTAGTGTATTCCTCAACAAGTGTTAAGAGTGGGGCTCGAAGAGATAAATTTTTCTGGGTTTTATCTCCAGCTCTGCTATATCATGCTCTGAATATACACATAAATGTCTTATTAAGATGCCTGTGAAAATATGTCACTGAAGGAATTAGAACCAGTCATAGCTGCGGGCCAAATGCCGTTTGTTGCATGGAAGTGGTTATTGGTTTGCAGGCTGGTGCTTTACTGTTGCAGGCTTATAGTTGGGCATTGCACTCATGTATTTCCCTTAACCCTAACGAACTGTAAACTGATTGGAAAAATCTGATTAGGAAACAGTTATTTTCAAGCACTCTGGCTACCTGTACCGGTAGTGGCATACAGAAAGATGCTGCTTTATAGAAATGCATGCAGTGGAATTTGGATGATGCCAGACAAGGAATCGACTTCCAAAACAAAACACTTGCATTAGTATCCATACAGCACCTCGACACCGGAATTTATTGTGGGAGCATTTAGTGTTAATATGTAAAAGCCAGCAAAATCAAACTTCTGCATAGTAACATTAATGTTAAGGTTTCTCAGGAACTGTTTTTCCTGTCTGAAAAATGAGAATAGCACTTCACAGGTAGACCAAGGGAGTTAAAGGGGTCCGAATAACACACTGAGTCAATGATCCTGAAAGTAGGAGGCAGTAAGATTATAGTGTTGATCTTCCTTCTATGGGTTGTGGAGTTACTGTTAAAGATGCTTTAAAAGTTTGTATGATAGCAAGCAAGCTGGTGTGGATTTTGATGCAAGAGACCGTTGCAGTGTTTTTGAGAGTATTTCCAGTATCCTTTTAGACTTGTATGCCATTTAAATGTCTTTAATAGACAATGGACAAAAGTGATGCAATTTGTTTAATATTAAAATGCTTCTGAATTGAAACCCTCTGTTGCTCTTAATTTCTATAGTTTCCTCTTATCACTGATCTGATCTCAAACATTTACATAGTCTTAACTCTGCCAGAGGCGTCCATTGCATGTGGTAACATAATGGTAATGTAATGTGCACATGAGTGAAAGAAACTATATCACAACTTTTGTTTTCTACAATATGAAGCAGTTTCTAATGCAAGTCTGTTTTACAGAATAAATGAAATTTGAAAGTAAGTTGAAAATTACTCAAAAATTGTTGAGAATCAGTGCTGTAACTAATGTGTGCTCCAAATGTTTGCTCAAGATGGGTTTTGAACTCTGAATAAGGAGATCAGCTGTAGAAGATTCAAGGAAGATACAGCTTGAAATAACGTATTTATAGAAAGTGGTGCATAACTGCCCCAAAATTACAAGATCATTCCCTTTGTAAAGTCAACGGGAGAGTTCACCAAACTTGATATCCTGATGATCACGGGCACTTGGGTCTGCCAAGTCCCTGGACAGCTTGGCAAGATGCACTCTTGTGGGAGTGCTGGTGGGGCACCCAACAGCTGCCAGTGACTCATCTTGGTGCTGGGTGGGGCTCATGTTGCTTTCCAGGCATGTCCAGGACCAGGTTTGGAGCCCAGTCACTACATAACTGACTGGCTTGTGAGAGCCCCTACGACTTTGGTGGGAGCCTGCGTGTTGTGCTTTTGATTCAGACTGCCTTCCTTTAAATAGTCCTGTTTATTGGCCCTCCTTAGGGCAGGCAGTCTGCTTGACGAGGCCTGCAGCAGTTCAAGCTAAATATACAGGATCACCAGGATCCAGTTCTGTGTGCTAAATTTTACCCAGAGAAGGTGCCAGCGGCGAGTGAGGCAAGAGCGCTGTGCCCTTTGTGTGGGAGTGCTGGCAGCACTGGCACCTGCTGGCAGATAACTGAGTGTCACCATGGCTTCCAGGAGCCCTTATCCCTCTTCTTAGCTGTCATGACGATGTAAAATATGTTTGCTCGGGAAAGGGAGGAATACAGCATCCATGTTTGAATGTCAGAGTGACCTTAACGGAACACAACCATTCAGGAGCCTTCCAGTGATTCTGTCACTCCCTTTTAAAAACAAAAAGTCGTCAGCATCTTGGATGGTAACAGACTACCAGGATTAAGAGTCTGCCTTGTCTGAGGGAGAACACTTAGTGCTGTGCAGTCCCCCCAGCATCAGGCTACAAACTTTGCATTCACTAAAGCCAGGAGAGAAGGTGAATGGAGACCGATGCCTTGGTAAGTGCCATTTATTGGTACATGAGTACTGGGCAGCCTGAGATGTGTGCTATGTGAAGAGGTCATTGCCTGAACTAGCTGGGTAGTTTTGTTGATCTCCTGGATGAGGGCTGATTTGCTTTTGCTCTTCTGTTTTGGTGTCTCAGGTATTTAATGAGCGGTGCCGAATTCACTACAAGCCTCCGAAGAGTCAATGATGTGGGGTATTTTCCATCAAGGTGGTCCATAACTGTGAGAGCCAAACTGGAAAGAGACCTTGGGTGAGCTGTATTGGGACCTCCAGAACCAGTAGAACCCAGTCTTGTTTTGTTTTGGACCTACTTAGCTGAAATCTCAAGGCTGAAGTGATTCTCCTGTAATTGAAAGAAAACAATTCATCTTTTGTACCAAATATGTGAACAAATGAGTTTTATAGTATTAAAATAATTTTCAAATGGAATGCAAAACTGGCATCTTTCTTGAACTTCTACAGCTTCAGCAGTCCCAGAGGGGAAGAAACAGTAAAAGACCTCTCTGAGCAGGGAGGACAAGGCCTGACCTGGTGCCTGCTAAACTGTCAGTGAGCGTGGTGTGTTTGTGTAGCAAATCTTCAGAAGTCTGCAAGGAAATAAAAATTGCAGAATGATCAGCATGTGTAGTAGGTTTAGCATCCCTGAAAGTAAGAAGCTGCCAGCATTGTTCCAAACTGCTTAACAGGAGCAGCATTGGCTCAGGGCTGTGTGTGGATACAGGTTTGCCATTGTTCCTGCAATGCTGACAGGCAGCATCTGTTGCATACTGTCCTTTGGTATGTGTTACCAAGTTCTGAATTTTTCCTTCTTATAGGGAATGAAGTGTTGATTAAAACCACTCTGAGTTGGAGATGAAGCTATATCTCCTTTGGGAATGAGACAGTTAACAGTCCAGTGATTCTTCTGAACCTTTAACATTAATTCTACAGGTGAATTGCTTTTGAGCTGAGAAAAGAGCTGTGCATAGCTAATCGTGTTGATTCTGGCCACAATGTTGTGTTTAGGAAGCTTTAATGCAACACCCCTGCAGTAATGCAGCATCTAAAGACAGAAGTATGAGGAAAACTGAATTAGTAATAATTATACCTTTAATTTTTACTAACTCAAGCTGTCAGTCAAATTACAAGGACCGCATGGTTGCCAGCTGGTTTTATTACTCAGTGATATATCTTTAATAACCACTGGATTTGAACAGAGCATTAAAAATACAGGCTCCATCCTGCAAAGACTTTAGAATTCAGCAAGAGAATTGAAATTACTGCATACTCTCAGATACCTAAAAGCTGTGCATTTATGGGGGGTGACAAGTACATGCAGGACCTTTGACACTAAAAGCTGGCAAAGATCTGTGCAGCATCGTCTGTTTTATAGTTGTTTGTCCAGTAGAGCCTGCAACTACTTGGTGACCTTTTATTTTTAGGCAGCAAGGTCATTTAGTCTCACTTTCTTTTTCTGAGAATGAGGCAGAAATGTATTTTAAATCTTTGAGGATGTAAATCCTAATGTTCAAACTTCATTTTTTTTCCTTTTTTTTCTCAAGGTACTGCAACTGTTCTATGCAGAACTTTACTCAAGTTGGAGCACTCATCTCATTCTTGAAGATTTCTCATAGTTTTTCTGCAACTCTGAAAGCAGAAAACATGTTTGTTCATCAACTGTTAAATTCTTATAATTGTTTTTCATCAAAGTGGAAATCAAATACTGCTCAGAACTATGGCCTGAATTAGCAGTACTCTAAATTCCACAGGACATGGTCAATTAATGAGATGCTGAGAACAGTCAGCTTTTATTTCAAAGTTGGTACTTTAATAGACACCTCTTCTATAGGTGTCTAAAATACTTGTTCTCTCCGTGGCTTGGGTCAACTGCAAGGACAAATTCTCCTTTTAAGCCAGTTGTATAGTAGAGTCTTCTGCTAGTACATAGAGTTGGCATCAATACTCTTGAAATTTAATCTTGTATTTCTGTATAAACTAGAGACTGTAATGAGAATTAATCATTGTCCTCCTTTATCCATCCAGATGTTTGCTCAGCTGTTGTGGGAAATCTTCTTCACTTTAGCAGATGCTGTGAAAAATGACCTGTGAAATGGATGTGATACATACTCAGATTTTTTTTTTTAATTTGTTATGAGAAAACTGTAAAACTAAAACACCAAAAAGCAAATCCAAGGTAACATTATTGTCATTTTGAATATAAGGACAAAGAAGTAGCCCTTTACAAAGCTGTCTGTGAAATACTTAGGACACCATAAGAAGACTCCTAAGTCCCAAACATCCCTTCTTTGGGTGCCTGCAGCTTGTATGCAGAGAGTTGCACTAAGAAGTTGTATTGCTCCATTTGGTTTGCTCTGAGTGCTGAGGGATATCTCTTACAGTAGTCCATGGGAAATCATGTGGATCCGAGGCTGTTTGTATCTTGCTGTTGAACTTGGTGGAACAGGAAGGTGAGTAAGTGGAATTGCATGCTGTGCTTTGGGGCATGGGGCAGGAGAACATGGCTCTGCTATTTTCTGAGTCCTTCAGATGTGCCTGTGAAGGGGGGTGGGTTGTGATGGTTTGAAATGGCATTGGTATGAGCGGTGGGCTACTCTGAACACAGGCTGGTAAAATCTGTCTAGTGACCCCACCCATTCTGGGACCAGGCTTAGTCTGGGATTGAACCTTGCTTCAGTGTTACCATGGAGGTAGTTACAGAACTACTGGGCTGCTTGATGTCACATGGGAATCAAATAATGGACCCCACAAATAGATTAAATCCTTTTCCTGTTTTTAACTTTTATTTCTGCAAGTAAAGGCACCTGAGCACAACTGATGACCCTGTCCAGAGTCCAAGACATCCATGCTCCTGTACTGGGGCTTTCCCATCTCTTGGAAGTGGTGAATAGAGGTGGGCAGATCCCACTTGCTTGGAAAGTCCTCTCAAGTTTGTTCATCTTACTTCCTTCTGCAAAATAGAAGGTGTGTTTTTGCTGGCACTCAGTGCTGTTGTGTTCTGCAGCCTGTAGGCATGAGAGAGTGATGAAACAGGTAATTTCTTTACAGAACATTTTTAAGGGTAGGCTTTGGTCGTCTTGAAGCACAGTGAGTGGAAGAGGCTCTTTACTGGCACCATAGGCTCACCATAGGCTGGAATGTGACGACTTTTTTCTGCTGAAGGTCACGCTTCTATTAATTCTCGTTGATTTCAGGGTCTGTAGCAGGAGAGAAAACCTTTTTTGCAGACCAGCATGTTGAAAATCAAGCTGACGTTACCGTGGAGATGAAAAAAGATCTTCAACTAGTACATGGAGGGCTGCTTTCCTCTTGAAGCTCTTAAAAATATTCAGATCATGTGTCATATCATTTAGTCACAATTAGGTGTCTGACTTTGTTTCTGGATTAAAGATGACTTGTAAAGATGTAAAGATGACTTTTAAAGCTGACATAACTCTTTTTGTTTAAAGCTGACATAACTCTGGGGTTTGGATTTTGGTTGGCGGGTTTTTTTGGTTTGTTTGCTTTGTTTTGTTACTGTACCAGTGTTTTTATCAGCTATAGCTTGTTGTTCTTAAACTTGCATATACAGCACCAGGGAGTAGTGGCCTGCAAGCTGTAAAATTTGTTTCTTCCTTATTGGAATAGTACATGGTGCTAGATGTTACCCAGCTTCAAAACTGTAAAGAACGCCAGAGATGATGTGTGAGCTGAGATTCTCCAAACTAGCAGCAGTAAATTGAAGGGAAATTCCCATCTGTGCAAGTGCAGAGTGTAGGCTGGAATGGTACATAATATCAGACATGTCACAAATAGTAAAGGAGGGGACAGTCATTAGCTTGTCGATGTTGTGCAAGAGATGGAATGAGGGTGGCTGTTCTTTTCATGGTTGTATTCCAAATCCTGTTTTATTACACCTAAAGCTGACTAGAGAGGGGTGTAGGTGAATGTTGCCTAGGATGAGGTTAATTGATTGCCACTGATCATCTTTGATAAGAGGTCTGTGAAGCGTCAGCACTTCAAAATGCCTTCCTGAAATATGTGTGCAGGATGAATACTGCATCCCAGTCTTAAAACTATCACTGGATTTTGGGACAGCAATTAGCACTGCCATGGAAAGAAAACAGTTTGATCTGCCTGTGTAAACTTCAGCATCATCTTGCTGACAATTAGTGTTGATTTTCCTTCCCTTGTGCACAACTCTGTGCAATCTGGGAGAAAAAAAACCTCTTACGCTTTGAAGTAAAAAACCAGAAAATCCAGAAATATGCAGTCCAATGAATGATTTTGGCACAACATTAACATCTTCAGTTTCACACCTAGAGTTTTCTTGAGATTATAAATTAACCTTCCTAGACTTTGTGCTCAGTGTATTTCCTGCTAATTGAAGTGTTCTCCAGGGGCATACTGCTGTCCTGGAGACCATAACATCCCTTTCCAAGGAAGTTAGTGAGGTCTGTATCCTGGTGAGTGGACAGGTTTATAAAATACTCTATTTTAGCACTGGTGCTGTGTGGTTGTTGGACACATGCTGTGACTTCTGGCCTCAGTAAGGTGGGCTGGCTCTTCCAGTTACTTATCTATCCTGCTGTGTGAGTAAGACTCATAGTAAGTAGCAACTGGTGGAACATGATCAGCATTTGGGTGAATCACCAGGGTCTTGTGCAAAGGAAGGATTTTGAGGTTATCAGCTTGAATTGTCATTAGCTCCACAAGTGGGCTGTGAGCAACTCCTTATCTGGAGAGATGAAGTTGGTGAAATTGGCAGAAATCCAGTTTAACAGCTCCTGTTCTCATTATTCCTGAGACCTGGAAGCATTTTTGTCTTGGTTCAGAAAGATGTCTCAAGACAACTGTTTCTCCTCAAATGCTTTTCATCCACTCATATAGCACTGATCCTCAAGTTTGGGAAATTCTGCAAATACCTTTATCAGTAACATGCTCTCTGATCTATATCCTCTTGAGTTTAGGGCCCCTCGAGTCCCAGATTCTGCATCTCAGGTCCTTTTTACCAAAACCAGTCCTTGAAGTCAGGTGTGAAGTCCTTGTTTACAGCCTGTTGCATCACTTGTCATCTGTGAGGAGGAGGATCAGTAGCCTGGGTAGGACACAGATAAGTCTGTGCTATGCAGACCCCATTGCTGTGGCCATAAACACGCTTGTTTTGAGCAAACTCCCTAGTGCTGATTCCAGCAGAAATGCCCTGTGCCTGCGTGCAGCACGTAGTCTCATTTCACCTGCTGCCATGTACCCATCTCTGGAGGCTACAAATTGTCTGGTCGGTTGTTGCTTCTCTGGTCCTTGCTCTGGAACAATATTCCTCATGTTTTCTGGAGAGAGGGATGGCAGGAATACCAAAGGGGAGTAATTTTTTTTATGGTCTGGAAGTGTTAGTCCTCCCTTACCTGGGAGGGCAGCTAACACTTTTCAGTCATCCCTCCGTAGGTTTTGAGTTTTGTCCATTCATGTATGGTCATGGATGTGACTGTGCCATGTGTCTGTAACTGGGAATGAATTCTTCTGACTATATATTCTGCATGTTGCCTGTTTGAGCAGAGTACCTTGACATTAGGACAGCAATTGTGCACACACTGCTCCTCTAGCGAGAGGGATTGTACTTTGTCTTCCCAGAAATTGGCATTAGGGTTTCAATTGAAATGTAAACGTTACTGTATATGCAGTTGTTATTATGATTGTCTGAATGCAGCTCTAGGTCTGATGGGAAAGAAGCAGAAATACCATTCTTGCAGTACTTACCTGAAGTTGGGACCTTTCTGGTCAGGCAGGGGGAAATCAAGTTACTGAAGATAACGTGCAATCTGCTCCTGTTTCCCACGTGGAAGGATATTGAGACAGTAAAATTCCAAGTTGAATGGGACCTGCAGTAAGGAAATTACTGCATGCTTTCTTCTGGTCTCGAAAGGTGTTGGGAAATACTGGGTGTGACTTTGATCGATTTCCTGAGTGCACAGACCAGTCATCTGCACATGGGTGGAGAGGCAAGAGGTTCCAGTTGCAGTCCAAACCATCTGTCTTAAGATATAGGTGGCTGGCGTCCAATGTTTGCTTTTCTTATTGACATGAAGACTATACACTCTTGAGATTCCTAAAGTGCTTTTTACATTTATTATTATCAGTGTATTACGTTGCTTTTTCTCCATTTTCCCCATTTGTCTCCTTCACCAGTTTATTAATGGTAGGCTCCGTGTGTTGCAGGTCACATGACTGCATGACACATGTTTATGTATATGTGCGAGATGCCTGGTGAGTGTGCTCAGACTGTGCTAAACATCTCTCTTCAGAATCACTCATTTCAGATCCACCAGTCGTTTCAGAGAAGACACCTGCCACTATGATGACCGGGGGCTTATCTGACACCAAGGCTGCTACTCCAGAAATCCAGCATATTGCTAACCAGGTGAGTTGCACCCTGTCTATAGATGAAGTCTCTGTGCAAAGAGCTGAGTGTGGAAGGTTGTGTAAAGGCTGGGAGACCAGGCATTGATACTGAAGCAGGGTTTAAACTGAACAAGCTCGTGTCCATAGCCTTGTCCATAGCCAGGCATAGTACTGGCTACCTTCAGTGAATGTTCACATGTAGTTCAAAGCCCAGCTCTGCTATGCCAGCACTGAAGGGGCTTGTTTGAAAGGAGAGGTGGCATATTTGAAGGGAGAAGGTTGTATCTGGTAAATAATTCCTCACTAAAGGATGTGGATAGGTCAAACCACGTACTAGTACACACTAAAAAACTATATATTCAGGAGAAAGCTATTTTTAAACAGTGTGTTCTCTGCTGGCATTGTTTTCTTCACCGACAGCTGTGATGCAGGGCCTGCTGGTGAGCCCGTGGGGCAAGGTGAGCTTGGCAAAAGGCAAGCCCGTGAGCCCAGCTGCCAGGTAGTTGGTTACAGCCAGTGGTTCTGTAACCAACTGTGAGAAGCAGCTCTGCAGCTCTTCTAACGTCTTGCAGTGCAGCAGCTCTTTTTAAAACAAATATCAAGTGCATCCTGAGGAATGCAAAGGGAACAATATGGGAAAACTCCTTTTGTGTCTCCCATCTCATGTTCCCACCCATTCACCTGATTGCCTTTACCCTCGAGGCTCTGAAAGATGAGCTCTTCTCCCTTTGGCAGCTGCACAAAGCATAACTAGGCCATCCTTGAGGAAATAAAAGTAGGAAGTGGTGTGGCTGAAAGTGTTGGTTGATACTGCTGCACATTCCCCGTGCCTGGTGTGCAAGGCTCCCAGCTCCCTCCTTTGCTGTGCTGCTGAGAATGGAATTTCCACAGCACACTTCCATGACTCCTGTGATCTTTCAGACTGAGACCAGGCAATGACAAAAACAGACTAAGGTGAGTTGGACTGTGCATGTGGAGGAGCAGAGCCACCGAGAGACATCTGTCAGAGTCCAGTACTCTGACCAGGTTCTTTGAGGTAGTCCACAGGTGGAGAGGATAATGTTTAACATTCAATTTACTTTCTGGAATGTATTAGATGTAACAGGAGACTTGTGATTTAGCAGAGGGATACAGATATTCTGCTAATTCAGTGCAAATCTAATTACTCTCAGCAAAATGTTTATCGAGCTCAGGAAGTTACACCACCTGAATGATTCCCTCGACTGACAAAGCTATTTTTCTAAAACACCCTGTGGTCCCCTTGGTGTTGAGATAAAGTCAGCTTATCTGCAAAAGCTGTGGTCAGTCACACCCTGCATTATTCAGGGGGTTTTGTGGGCAGCACATCATCCTCCCCAGCTCCCCTGAGCCTTCTCCCATTGTGGGGCTTTATTGGCCAGTCACAGCTGGGCTCAACAGAGCTGGGCACATGTACATGGGGGAGGGTTGGAATATGGGGTTACAGGTCAGTCAGAGGGGAGATAATTTTATTGCAGAACAGGAAGAGAAAAGGATGATCTACAATTGTTTGGGGGACACCAACTGAATGACTCGGGAGCAATATCACTGTTCCTCCTCTGCTGGCATGAGTGGTTACAGGAGCAGCACTTGAGGAATGAGAAATTCCCTTTTACCTAGGGAGGGGAGACCTTAGGCAGGGACTTACAGCACCTTTGTGTATTTGCCATTGGTGTTTCCTCCTGTGTAAGGTGGGGAGGGCAGTGTCTCAGGCCAGCTGGGGGCTTGGAATTTGACTAATGAGTCTTGTGAAATGCCTCAAGGGCCTCCTTTGAACATGGCTGAGCCAGTGCAGCGTCCCAGATACTGAGCTACATTTTCAGTGCTGGGCTGTGTCATTTCTGGGTGATCAAAAGTATTTCAGTGTGTATTGGAGGTGAAACCACAGCGCTTGGCTGTCAGTGAGCAAACAGGCTCAAATTCAAACTGTGAATGCTGGTTTCAGGCTGTGCTAATGCTCACAAAGTACAGGGCACATATGGCATTTGAAATGTGGATGTAGAGATTTTGTTTGATTCCAGAAGAGGAATGATCTTAATCTTGGTGTTCCTTCATTCTCAGTAACTTAAGGAGAATAAAAACAGAGGATTGGGAGAGAGAGCAAACTGGAGAGAAGCAGCTTTGTTTTGTTGTATTCTGAGAGAGGAATATGATGTACCAAAAGTTGCCACAGAAGCATTCTAGGAGCCCCCTGACCCAGCCAGCTGGAAAGGGGTTGAGAATTAAAGTTTCCCTGGTTTGCTAATTAGCAGCTCCTGAGTTGAAAATATAGCTGTCAGTTCCTGGTGATAGAAATACCATGGAAGCTGCTCAACAGAAGAGCAGAGTAAGAGATTATGAGGAACCTGAATATGATAATCATTTCTGACACTTTGGGAACAATCTGGATATTCCTTGGGTGCTTTCTGTGACCTTCCTGCTAGGAAGGAATGTCATGGGAGTGGCAGCCAGCTGTAGGTGGATGTGCTGAGAAAGAAAATTAATTCTGTGCGTTCCTGCGAAACAGGTGGGTGGTGAGGAGTGCTGAGTGCTGCTGACCTCTCCCAGGGGCTGCCTGAGCAGGCTGACACTTGACACTGCACTCCTCTGCCCAAATTCTGCAAAGCATCAGGTCGTCAGCATGGGTGTCATGTACAGAGAGGCACCATGTTACCCAGCCTAGAAAAGATTGTCTGTGCCTTTTGAGTGGTGGTCAGAGGCTGTCTTGGGCATAGTGATGATGACATTATAGAGTTTTTAATTCTTGGAGAAGTAAGGAAGGAGGTCAGCAAAACTGCTGCCTTGGACTTCTGGGGGGCAAACTTTGGCCTGTTTAAGAGACTGATTGAGAGAATCCCTTGGGAGGCAGGTCCTGAAGGGCAAAGAGATCCAGGAAAGGTGGACACTGTTCAAAAAGGAAATCCTAAAGGTGCAAGAGCAGGGTGTCCCCATGTGCCAAAAAATGAGCCACTGGGGAAGAAGACTGGACTGGCTGAACAGAGAGTCTTGGCTGGAACTAAGGGGAAAAAATAGAGTTTAAGAACTTTGGAAGAAGAGGCAGGCAACTCAGGAGAACTGCAAAGGTGTCGTGAGGTTATGCAGGGAGAAAATTGGAAAGTCAGAAGCCCAACTTGAACGTAATCTGGTCACAGACATAACAGATGACAAAGATTGTTTTTAAAAATACAGCAGCAGCAAAAGGAGGGCTAAGGAGAATCTCCATCATTTGCTGAATGTGGGGGGACACATTGCCACAAAGAATGAAGAAAAGGCTGAGGTACTTAATGCCTTCTTTGCCTCAGTCATTAACAGTCAGACCAGCTGTCCTCAGGGTACCCAGCTCCCTGAGCTGGAAGACGGAGACAAGGAGCATAATGAAGCTCCCACAATCCAGGAGGAAACAGTTAGTCACCTGCTTCTCCACTTAAACACACGTACATCTATGGGGCAGGATGGAATCCACAGGAGGGTATTGAAGGAGCTGGGGGAGGAGCTTGCCATGCCACTCCATCATTTATCAGCAGTCCTGGCTCACTGGGGAGGTCCCAGACAACTGGAGGTTGGCCAGTGTGTCATCCATCCACAGGAAGGGCTGGAAGCAGGATCCAGGAAGGAGGATCTGGGGAACTACAGGCCTGTCAGCCTGACATCAGTGGAGGGAAGGTCATGGAACAGCTCATCTTGAGTGCCATCACACAGCATGTACAGAACAACCAGGGGATCAGGCCCAGCCAGCAAGGGTTTAGGTAAGGCAGGTCCTGCTTGACCAACCTGATCTCCTTCTATGTCAGGGTGACCTGCCTAGTGGATGAGGCTGTGGATGTTGTCTGCCTGAAGCCTTTGACAGCATTTCCCACAATATTCTCCTGGAGGAGCTGGCAGCCCATGGCTTGGACAGGTGCACTGTTCAGTGGGTAAAAATCTTTCAGGATGGCTGGGTCCAGAGAGTGATGATGAATGGAGTTACATCCAGTTGGTGGCCAGTCACTAGTGGGGTTCCCCAGGGCTCAGTGTTTGGGCTAGTCCTGTTTAATATCTTTACTGATGATCTGGACAAGGAGATCAAGAGCACCCTTGGTCAGTTTGCAGACAACACCAAGCTGGGTGGGAGTGTTGATGTGCTGGAGGTCAGGAAGGCTCTGCAGAGGGATCTGGACAGGCTGGATTGATTGATTGGCTGGGGCCAATTGTGTGAGGTTTAACAAGGCAAAGTGCTGGGTCCTGCACTTGGGTCACAACAATCCCATGCACCACTACAGGGTGTTTCTCTCCTTTGACACAGAATTGAAAGGGCAGCAAGTAGCAGTTTCCCCTGTACTGAGCAGGGGACAGACAGTTCAGCTGGACAGCTTTGAGTCAGGGGAAATCAACTAGAAAGTCCAATTCTAACATGATTTTAAAGAACGCTGGAGGCACTGCTGGGAAAGAGGGCTGGAGGTCTTGGTGTAAATTGATTTAGAGTGGGGGTTCAGGGATTATTTCACTAAGGGGGTATGTGTGATATATGTGAATGAAAAGCTCAAATATGAACCTGCCAATCATTTTCCCTTTCTTTCTACAGGTGAAGCCACAATTTGAAAGCAAGGAAAACAGGCACTGTGCCATGTTTACAGCCATGGTATATAGGACTCAAGTGGTTGCTGGGATAAACTACTTTATTAAGGTTTGTATATATTATAGGAGGGAGTGCTTTGCAGTTCAACAATATAGGTGACTTGCAGAGTGGCTTAGTGCTGGAAAGAGAAGCAAATGTGGTAGAAAAACATCTGTGTGAGTATGATATGATTAATAGAGTTGGGGACTACCTCCAGGTACTGTTTGGCACTACTGTAGAAGAGGAATAGAAAAACGTGCACTAGGCTTCTTCAGATGGGACTCATAAGTTTCTCAGGATAATCCCATTGAAAGATTTACCAACTTAATGATTTAAACAAGTTGTAACTCTGCTCTCCTGCTTCCTTTCAAAGCAAATTAGCTTTCCTGTTGTGTCTGTGACCTCCTATTGTGTTTACTATGCTGAATTTGAAGTCAAACCGAGGATCAGATGGGGAGTTAAGTCCATTTTGTAATGCAGTACAAGCATCTCGTAGTCTGCTGACTAGTTTTGCAAGCAAGCAGGTGTGTTGATGTTTTGGTTCTACATCATGTGCTGCAGAGGTACTGCCTGCCTGCTGGTTCTTTCTGTATTTTCATAACCCCCTCTCTGCTGTGGAGGAAAACCAGGTAATGCTCAATTTGAATCCCTCTGAAAGCACCATTCATCCTCTACTAGAAAACCTTACCCACGGCTGTGAGCAGCTTTCTGTGAAGTAGCACAGAAGAACTTGCTGGGCGTAGTTTGCATCTGAAGGCCAGCAAGCACTGCTGAGCAGCTGGCTGGCCCTCTGGAGCAGAGCACACATGGCATGGGATGGCTGTCTCTCAAACCCCACGTGTGTGGGGACATGTGCCTGGTGGGACATGCTCCCCTGAGAAGGGTCGGAATCGTTTTATGAAAGAAATTGTCTGGTAGCATTTGGGGGAGCGTAATTCTGCAGAGAGACGTGGTGAGCATTTGCTCCACGGTTCTCATATTTAGCTGATGACAGGAAGGACAGACACTGCCAAACATCTTCTTTCCCAGGTGCTTTTTTAATAACTCTTATCAGTTATTTGTGCTCAGGGTAGTCTGTACTGACAGACTACTTCTTCTGTGGCTAGTCAGTCTCACCTACATGAACGATACTTACCATTCCCTTGCTCCTGTGAGATGTGCTTTCACTTGGTGGACAAAACACTGAAGAGTATAGATTACAGGTACAGACAGAAGTCATGCCCAGTTGCATTTCTTCCCTTAGTGCCATCTTATTGCTTACCTGGGCAATGTAAAATACTTGTCTGCTGTCCCTGCTGTGTTTCATGACCAAACTACTCAGAAATGAAGACTGAGTAACTAAACGTGGAGGAAATCCACTTGTAACACTGAAAATAGATTATTTGTCTCTTCTTTCCAATTTTGCCTGTGATGGGAAACAGTTACTCATTTTAGCAATAACTGGAACAAGCTCTGTCACAAGATTCATTCTTTTGTATTTCTGAATTTTCCACATCGCTAATGTGTTACCAGCAGACATGTAGCTGAGATGTAATCCAGACCAAGACATAGTGCTACATTGCAGCCACCAGAAAGCACTTAAAACAGTGCCTAAGGCTTTCCATTGATACTATGTACCTCACAGAGGGAGAGTTTAGTGCCTGTTGTGCCTGGCTCTGTATGAATGAAATGATATAGCTTCCTATCAAGTCTTTATGTGAGGACTTTCTGGAGGGGAAGGTAAATTTCTTTGAAAAAGTATTTATTTCAGGCACTCACATGCACTCCCACAAGCACCAAGATATGTCAGATTGCCCATTCAGGCACTGAACAGCTTGGAGTAACTGCAGACAAAGGCTCCTGGCTCTCTGGTTGTCATTGTTTCTCAGGACCGCCTGCTAGTTTTGGATAGATCTTTCTGTACCCTCTGGGAGGTGACACTGTCTCTGCATCTTGTCCCACCCCTGAGTCATTAAGATTTCTTCACTGTCTCTTGTCTCCCACCCTGAATGTGCCCAGAAGCTGTGTGCTGGTGTGCTGGCATCTTGGTGACTGAAACAGGACACAACCGAAACCCTTCTCCTGTTGCGCCTTCTGGTGCTTCCACCCTCAAGCAGTTCTGCTCACTTTCCCTTCACCTGAACCTCAAGGTTTAGACAGGTGTACACAGTTTCTGCCACTGATTACTATCCAGACTTGGTTAAGAGCTGTTGAAGTAAAAATGAAGATATATCTAAAATTCAGCTCCTGGGCTGAATTTTTTATATTCTTTCAAGAATGTAAAGAGCATCCTTTTGTTTGAACGTGCTTTGAACCCATGCTCCTCATTTTCCTGCTCTTTTGGTTTTTAGGTCCAAGTTTCCGATACTGAATGTGTCCACTTAAAGGTGTTTCAGAGTCTTCCTTATGAGAACAAAGGTCCCAGCCTTGTCGGTTTTCAGACTGGCAAAACCAAAGATGATCCCCTGACCTACTTCTGAGAGACGATGAGAAACTGTGCCTCACTTCTGCAAGTCGTGTGGGGGTTCTGCCCGTGACAGTAAATAAAATAAGTTTTGAAAACTATTGTCCTTATTTTCCTTTTGCTGCTGATATACCTGCAGAAGCCTTTCTTGTTATCCAGTCTCTCACCAGATTAAAATAAAGTATTCTAATTAAGGCATAGAATAAGCATAAGGTTATCTGAAATATAAAAAACACTTATGAAAAAAAAAACACCCTCAGAGCAGGATAATAACTAATACTGAAAAGCAGTAAAGAGAGCACTGAAGCACCAGTCAAATATGCCATGTCAAGTCAAAAGAAATATTTATTGTTATTAATGCAGAAATGCTTGTCCAGCATAAGTTCCTTTCCAGGACTTTTCTGTAAGACTGAGAACATAAGCAAGCTGGTTTGGTTTTTTAAACTCACACACCCTCTACGGGACATTACATGCTACTGCTGCAAGAGGATGAACATGATTACCAAGGGAATGTTTGTTTCAAAGTACTGTAATCCTCTATCCCTTCCCTGCAAAATTGTTTCAGCTCAAGTCTCTCTGAATGTCTTTGCCAATAAAATACATAGTACAGTTTAAAGCTACACATGTATTCACAGTTGCAAAACAGCACAGAAAAGACAGGCTTTCCTCTTGCTCCTTGCTACAAATACATGAGTACTAGTGTCACTCCCCTTCTGATTTCCAGACCAAGGAAGTCCACAAACAGGACTAAAGTCTAAGTTGAGTTGCAACTAAAGTTGGGTTTGCATTAGTGCAGGTAATAGGACAGCCGTATGACTCTTGAATTTAGAGATTGCACAGGAAGGGAATGACATAAAAGAAATCGTTTTTTTCCCCATCATTACATTAAAAAAAGATACTTTTTTCCCTCCTTTGTTGGCACAGGAATCAATATTTTTCAGCCTATAGAAAATACACGTAAGAAACCGTTAGGAAAACGCACAAGACAAGCTTGCTAGAAGTAAGCCAGTTCATCGTGCTTCGCCTTGCTGCCCTGGTAACTGTGGAGGCTCAGCGGCTTGTTCTCGTGGGGAAGGCTCTTGAACACCCGCAGGTGCATGAACTCA
Source organism: Platyrinchus mystaceus (assembly GCA_035041135.1). Classification (NCBI taxonomy): domain Eukaryota; kingdom Metazoa; phylum Chordata; class Aves; order Passeriformes; family Tyrannidae; genus Platyrinchus; species Platyrinchus mystaceus. The sequence continues at coordinate 27,166,459 of JAWWLV010000001.1, read as the reverse complement.
TCATTGCCAACATGGACCTGCAAAGCACAAAACCCAGTGAGATCCATGGAGTGAGAAGAGCCTTCAGCAGGAGGGGTGGAGTGGACCGGTGTGTTTTGAGGACGGAGAAGCAGATAGGCAGTAAGGAAAACCATCGCCTCAGAAGGTGTGGTGTTGTTTTAAACCAGACTGGGAGCCATGATTTTTGTGGAAATACCACCTAATCTTCCCATGAAAACGAAAGTAAGAATACTTCTCTATTTCACACAGGCAGGGAGAGGGGCTGGGAGGTGGATTTATTTATTATTTTTTTTAATGCACAGTTTTTTTTCATATTAAGGCCAAGTCATAAGCATTTTTCTCTAGTCAAGTAAAGGAAAAATCCCACCATTCCAAAGATTATATACATTAAATTAAAAAAAAGTCCCAGTGCTCTTTACCTTGATGAAGTAGTTTGTTCCAGCAACCACCTGAGTTTTAAACTCCACTGCAGTGAAGACATCAAAGGTTTTCCCTTCTTTTTCTTCTACCTGAGATTTCACCTTAAGAAAACAGTAGGTTATTTAAGAGTGATGCAAGATTCAAGTATTTAGGACTTAAGGCCTACAGGTCACTGCTGCTGAATTCCCAGGAGTTTCTGCTTTCCCAAGTTATTAAAAGATCAAAATGCATCATGTTAAGTTTTGGGTTAGAGCAGGACCAGAAATCTAGGGAGGTGGCAAAGCTGAGTGTGGTGTGAGTCAGTTGCCACCGACTGACACCAAATCTGCACAACACTTATTTGACAGTTCTTCCAACATGTCTGCTGGAGTCTATAATGTTTTCAAAATGCAAATCAGTGCTCAAGAAGTCAGAATGACTTGTTGAATACCCTAGAGGGAGGCATGAACTCCTGTGAGTTGCAGCTCTTCTCTCCCAGGCTTGGCTGTCTAGAACATCGTGGCTATATGGTAAATTCTTGGTCAAGAAAGCAGACTTCAGCCTTTGCTTACCAGAGCAAGATGAGTTGTCCTGGAGTGCTTGCTGCAAGTGCAGTTCTACCCAGGCCATATCTCCTGCATGGCCTCATTGTGTAGTCCTCCCTCCACTCCCAGTGCAACAGTACCAGCAGCAAGCAGATTTTCCAGCTATATCGTGCACTTTCCCTTCTTCCTAAATTCAAGGGGAATAAATACACCTGCTTTCCTGCATGAATCCCACATGCTTCTCTCGAGAAAAACAAGTGCCAACTTGCCACTGCTCTGGTGCTCTAGGTCAAGTAGGAACAGAAACAATTCCTGCAACGTGGTATGTTCTCCCACCTCTCCAGCACCCTGAAGGTGCAGGACCAAACTCCGGTGCCATTCCAGTGACCATCCTGTCCCTGGGAACTATGAACATACTTTTCATCTTATTTCAGAGGCCACATCTCTAAGCTTCTTCCAGGCTACGAGCAGGAAGATAGCAAGATGATGATGTTTGGACACTTTTCTACTTGTTTTTTTTGCCATATGGAATTCAAAGCTGCATTCTAAGATGCAATGAGGGGCACAGCCCCAGAAAGCACTGGGCAGTCCTACTTCCTCTCCTTCCCCGGGGTCACAGGGTGGAGCAAGTGGTTTCAGTTTTCACCACTAGAGCTACTTTTACAAATTTTAAGCAGCAGGGTGGATATAAGTATCCCACTGACCTTATCCTGTCCCGTGCTTCTTTAACAACCCTAGGCATTGTGCAAGGTTGGTTTCTGAGGTCTCAAAATTGCCCCAGCTCAGCACATTTTGTACTTCCACCAGCCAGCTGAACACTGGGGTCCATGGATGCAGGCAGCTCAGAGTCACATGCAGCTGCCAGCTTGTCAGGGTGTTACAATGGCAGTGACTCACCACAGCATGTGACAAATGAACACTGTGATTCAGTATGAAGAGGGAGATCCCAGACACAAATAAGGGCTGCTATCAGCCCACCTTGGCAGTTCATGATCTCAGTGTGGATGTGGGGGTCCTGGTGGACACAAGCCAGCACTGTGTTGTGGTGGTAACAAAGGTAAGAGCATACTGGGCTGCATCAGCCAGGAGTCTAACCAGAAGGGAGGCAAGTGATTGTTGCCCTTTCCTTGGCACTTTTTAGAGAACTGTGTCCAGTTTTGGGTCCCCAATACAAGAAAGATGTCAATAAACTGTAGTGAGCTCAGTGGAGTGCTGCCATGAGCATTCCATGAGCTCAGATGGCTGGAGCACTTCTGCTGTGAGAAGAGGAAGAAAATTAGCTTGCTCAGCCTGGGGAAGAGAAGGCTTTGAGGAAAACTTTCCAGTACCTGTAAGAAGTCAGGCTCTTTACTGAGGAGTGATGGCAGAAGAATGAGACACAACAGTCATAAATTGAAACTGGAGGTTCAGAGTGGATATAAGGAAAAACTTTTCCCCTGAGGACACTCCTACAGTACAGCAGGAGTGACCAGAGAAGCTGTGGCATTTTCATCCTTGGAGGTTTTCAAGACCTGACTGGATAAAGCCCCAAGCAGCCTGGGGCTGTGCACCACCTGTGCTCAGGCAGGAGATGCAGTCCCTTCCCATCCAAATAATCTGTGATTCAATCACAGGACTGAAAATTATCAGGCCCTGAAGGCTCTTCACTGCTCTGCACAACCGGTTTGCTTAGCACAGTTACTAAAAAGCAGATGGTTCTAAATCACCCTGAAGAACCTCTGCCACAGTTACCAGTGAGAAGCCAAAGGCTGAACATCCTTAATGTAGAGAGGCATTTCCTATGGGACTCCTAAGCCAGACACTGCTGAAGGAAGCTGTCCTGTTCTGTGTCACGCTATACCTGCTCTGGGCAAGCAGCAGTAGTTGCCAGGGTCACAAAACTGAACAACATTCAGTCATCACAAGGATTCTTATGAAACAGTGCAACGAAGGCAAGAACTGGAAAAGCAGGAACAGGAAATATTTTTATAGCAAGCAAACTGGCAGGCTCTAATAAATCTTCACATAGATTTTACTTTAAGCAAACAAAATGATTTGAGAAGTCTACCTAGATTACACAAAACTAATGTTTTCTCCACAGTCTGTCCAGATGAGGATATGACCGTGTGAGCGAGTTTTAGTTTTGGGTCTTTCCACTTGTATTTAATCAAATAATTTAAACTGGCAGTCAAAACAAGCTGGACAAACTCTGAACTATTTAGGCGATTTAAATGAAAATGCCAGATTTTTAGTTAATTCTGTCCACTTCTGAATCCAAGAGGGGTTTATTTTCACACTCTGTTTCTGGATTACCAAACCACTGCAGTCTGCCACAGAACAGACAGTCAAGATTTCAAAACTAGTTTTAAGACCATGTGCGACGTTAATTGCATACTTGCATAAACGTTAACATGACATGTAGGCCTTTTCAAGTCAAAGCAATAATTGGGACTCTCGTCAATTCTCAATAATGTACTTACTACTGCAAACTGTCTCTTTTTTTATAACACATAATCATTACATTGTACAAGTTAAATGATAATTTCAATGACTGCTGTGCCTTTGGATGCTCTGTAGGTGTTTAGAAACTGCTACAGCCTGGGGAACAAACCCGGGCATTGACAAGGAGCATAAGAAGCTGGAGCTTGCCCTTCATCTTTCTTTTTTCATCTAGATTGCCACATCCCAGCTGACAAAAACAAAAAGCAGAAGGAACTTGAGCTTCCATTACAGAAACTGGACCATGAAAGAACTTAGTTGTACACTGGCATTTTTAGAGTAAAAGCATGTCCTCCCTTAACACAAGAGCAGTAAATTAAGTTACTGTAAGCAGTATAGTATCAGGGTTTGGAGCTGGCAGTGCTTGGAGCTGAATTCTGTGCTGGGGAATAGCAGAAGCATCGAGTAAGCTTTCTTGCTTATTTCCCGATGCTCTTGGGGGGGGGGGGGGGGGGGGGGGGGGGGGGGGGGGGGGGG
>JAWWLV010000001.1:27138725-27162550 GCA_035041135.1 Platyrinchus mystaceus | reverse complement strand
AAAAAAATGGTTTGGAAAAAAAAAAAAAAAAAAAAAAAACCCCAACCAAAAAAACCCCCAACAAGCTAAACAAAAAACCCCAAACCAAAACACCAATCACAAAACGAAAACAAAACCCAAACGTAAGCACAAGCTTTAGACTTTGTAAGAACTACGTGACCTCCTTCCTCGAGCTCAGGACAGTGGACCTTTTGGGCCGGGCCGCAGGCGGGTTTCCCGATGGCCGCAGCCCATCTCTCGCACTTCCAGGGCTGGAGCCGGCAGCATCCCGGCCCTCCCTGCGCACTCCGCGCTGCCCAAGGTTCCTCTGGACTCAACCGAGCCACGCCAGGCCAGGCGGGCGCAGGGAGGGCTCCGGGAGCCGGAGAATGCTCCGTACACTCCCAATCGCCTACGACTTTTACTCTGGGGGTGTTGGTGGCGGTCACCCCGCGCACAGCGATGTCCGAGCACACCCCCGGCCCCCCGACAGACCCTGCGCCGGGACGGGACCCCCTTTCCCGAGCCCGCGGGTCCCTCCTGGGGCTCGCCCCGGCCCCTCACCTCCTGCACGATCTGCTGCGTCTCGTCGGTGGCGGGACGGACCGCCGAGGGACCCCCGCACAACATGGTGGCACCGCTTCGGTGCTGCCGCCCCGATCCTTCCCCGCGGGCGGGGCCGCGGCTGCCGGCGGGGCGGGGCCGGGGCGGGGCCGGGCCCGGGGCTCGAACCCGCGGCCGGGGGCTCCGCGGGGGGAGGCGGCGGCGGGCGAGGGGCGGGCCCGGTCCCGGCAGCGCCCAGGCCGGGGGTGTTCAGCGCAGGCCGGAGGGAGCAGCGCTCCCCGGGCTCGGCGCGGGGACTGCGGCCCGCCAGCCCATTAAAGAGAAAAACAGCTAAAAGCAGCAATTGCGATGAAAGCTGCCGGCAAAATTTATTCTGCTCCCTGGACGGAAGGGATGCAGCCCGTCCTCAGCGGGCGGCGCCCCTGTGACAGTCCTGCGTGAGGACAGGGCTGCCGTCAGCTGATGCGTTTTCCCTTTCCTGTGTGTCACCTTTTCCAGCAGCGGTATATTCTCGTTAGCCGCATGGAAAGTTCCATCCTCAGGACTCCCTCGTTCACCATGCTCATCGTTCCCTCTCCCAGCCTGATTTTGCCGTTCCTCAGAGAGCAAACAGAAGGCGGTGGTGAATTATCCAGTTCTGAGAAATCCCCTGGGGAGATTTCAGGCTGAATGTTCAGGTCTTTACAATCCCTACAGTTTAAACATCCATACTCCTTGGAAAAACAACAATAAACACCTACCTTCCTTCTCCTGCTTTGCAGCATCCCTTCATAAATTTGGTCAATACAACCCTAAATTTAATAGCAGCAGATATTAGAACCTGAATGGAGCTCCTGGAGTCACAGGGAGGACATGGTGAGAAGCATGAACAAGAATGGGCAAGAAGGTTTCTTTCCCCTGCTATCACCTATAAAAGAAGGTATTGTTTGCCTGCTACCACCTATAAATAAATGCTCTGCTGGGTTTGTGAGGAGACTGGGGATGCAGGATCAGGTTCTTCACTGGGATGGCTCCCAGCCCATCCGCCAAATTTGCTGATGGAAATCCCCCCCCAGAGCTGATCCACTCTGTTGTTGCTTCACTAATGAATGGTTCAGGAAACACCACTCTGGGGCATGTTTCCAGTGGGTTTTTGAGCCATGGTGGGTGGGACGGGGCAGCCATCCATGTCGGCATCTCCTGGTAGGACGTGCCGATGGAGATTCTCAGGCTTGACCTTTCAACAGAAGGATGTTCCCCACCTTGTCTTCACCAGTGTGTCTTGTGTGACACACTGACAGGCTTTTGGGCATCTGCCTGACCAGACCTCCTCCTGAACTTGGCAAGATAAGAACATATTCCATTCTCTGTGCATGGGGAAAGGGTCTGGTTGCAGATTGCCTTTCTGAAGGGGTCCTTTTTTAGTGAACTTCCATTGTGTCCAGAGTGTTTGTCACTGCCATCGGCTGCAGCAGTGGCTCTCAGGCACCGTGTGGAGCTGGAGGCCTAGAGCTCCAGGTAGGAGTTCAGTGAGGGTGGATGGGGCTTTCCCAGCAAATACAGCCTGGTTGGTCAGTGATAAAAAATTATGGCAGCTCTTGGAAACTCATTTTGTGCCAGTGTATAAATTCCTTTTAAGTAAATGTAAAGTATGAAAAACACACAAAGAATGAAAAGCACCCAAATGTCAATATTATCTTTTGTGTGTTTAGGTAGTGAATAGTGCTCTCCAAACAAGGAGAGCCCATGGTGACTCTCTGTTTCTCACACTGAGTGTGTTCGTGCATAATCTTTGGTTTGTATCCTGTGTCATTTTCATTTCATTCATTAAACTCTTATATGTTTCAATGCTGTCAGCTTCACTTCAAGGGTTATTGTGCTGGGTTTGGTCCACTAGCACTAAAACTACCTGGCTACTAGAATTTTTGGAAGTGTGGGCCATAATCAAAGGGCTTTTTTTAGCCCTTTCTGCCATCTAGTGCCCATCTGCGTTCATGCATTTAGACTCTAGACATCATGGATCTTAATTCTGTACCCTAAACTGAGCCTAGCGGCCACAGTCACAAGCCTGGGGAAGGGACCTCGGTTTCAGAAGCAGCTCTCAGCTCTCACTGGGTACAGGAATAGAATGTGGTTTCCAAAAATCTTGGCTACAAGGATTTGTTAATTTGCAAGCCTTACAATTAAAGTTGGATTGGTTCTTACGTGATGTAATTAAAATGTGAGCCCATTCCAAGAGGGATGTAACATCAACAAGAGGGTTAAAATAACTTGTCTGAATAGTGTGCTACTTGGGCTTTCTGGACTTGCACTTCGCTCTCCCAAGTCAAGAACTCTTCTTCCTTGTCGACAACAAGTGGAGGTGGCAAAACAAAGGTTTTATGCAGTAATGTCACCTGTAAGTTTTATTTGCCTGCCCTGGCAAAAGAACAACCAAGCAAAAACAGTGACAAGAGAATTGTGATGTTTTCCCCAACACATTCACACACAGTCCTTTTGTCTCTGCTCACACTAAGCTGCAGGCCCATCTACCTTTCCATAGTGGTCTAGACTACCTTAATGTTTGATGAGGGAGGGTATTGACAACTTCCTGAAGCTTGTTCTTGCACATGGAATATGGAACGAGGGAAATAAATTCTGCAATGTAACCCTAGCCCCTCCTGCCAGGCTGTCCAGGGGTGCTTTTTCTCTCATCAGGCTGCAACAAATGTCTCTTCTAATGACTCTCTTACCTTAGCACGGATCAAGAAAAACCAGGCATGCCTTGCAAAACCAGGAGCATTTATGTCTGCTTTAGTGGGAGTGAGACAAGAGTAATGAAGTTCTGCTACGCTCTCTGCTGAAGTCCTTACTGTTTTTCTTTAGGTACAGTCCACCCTTCTCATGCTAGGTGCCCTCTCTTCAAGATGGGAAATAACCTAGTAGGTGGCCTATAGGTGCCAAAATATATCCAATTTGTCCACTTGTCTCTGTGCATGTCCCAGAGCCCAGACCTGTATGTCTTCCTCGTCCAGTCATCTACCAGCACACACACTTCAGATATTCACCCGCTCTGGCGATCATACTACCCCTCCTGGGGGCTACTTCTCCATCCCTCACTCCTCCGTTTCTCCTTGTTTCATTTGCTTTGTATCAGGCCCAGCAGTACCGCCAGGACCAGTGCAATGCTCTGTGAAGGTGTGAGGCAGATTAATATGGCAAAGTACAACACTGACTAAGGTGTGAAAGGGTTAGCCATGTATGCCATGTGGGATAGTACAGAAGCAACTCTTGTTAAGCGTACAACTACTAGCAACATAATCAATCATGGATACATCTCACTGTGCTCTCACAACGTTCCTGGGGGGGAATTACAAGCTGTTCTCCCCCTCCACCAAAGCAGGCAGGCTGGAGGTAAAGCTACCCCAGCTGGAGGAAACCAGTAGCAACCTAGTAGCTTGGTCTAGTGCAATGGAGTCTATGGAGAGTATTGTCCAATATTTCCTGTTGGGCAGAAAGGAGAGACTGGGACATTACTAAATATAAATAGCATGGCGCTCTGTCACATTAAATACTTTACATGTTCACACCCTTGGCTGTACACAGCATGCAGGATGTTGGGGGCTTTTTTATTTTCCCCATGACTGTGCTTTCCTGAAGTGAAACCGTGTACCTTGCTTTTGTAGAGCTGAGAGTCCTGATGCACATGGTTACAGATCACATATACTGGATAAAGAGGGAATATTATACATAGTGGGAAAGAGGAATATTATACATAAACGTAAAAGCAGGGTATAGTGGAATTGCCTAATGCCTCCCATAGTCAGCTGAGTTGCAGTCTGGCAGGAAAAGCTCATGGAGGCAAGGCAGCATGCAGATTTCTGCTTAAGCCCCACCAGAGGCGATCTTCACTTGTCCTTCTGAGATGTCCTGGTTTCAATAAAGCAAATGCAAATTCAGTCCAAGGCTCCCCAGACACAGTCCTTCCTCTGGAGGTACATGTGTTACCCTGCTGGTGCTAACAGTAAGGTGTGGTGGGGCTGTGTCACAGGGATGTGTCTTTGTTGTCTTTCCCATTCAGAAGCAAGAGGTGAGCAAGTTCCTCTTGGGGGCTGGTGTGCTTTTCACAATCTTCTTTTGTTAGGAATGTATCGTGTTCTCTGTGACAGGGCCACCTCCAGTGCCTATAAAATTTCGGGAGTTAGCCGATTGCAGGGAAGGCTCTGCCTCAGGGCTTGGTACCTCTTCTTTGTTGTCTCCTGCCACTGACTCCTGCGAGCTGGTCTCCGGGCTGGAAGCTGCCTGGAAGCCGGACTCAGCGCCGAGGGGCTCGTTGATCTGCAGGGGAAGCAGGGCCCGGTGCCGCATCAGGCTGTCGTCGCTGTTCTGGGCCTCCAGCGAGTTCCTGCGCTTGGCGTTCCTGTTGGCCATGGCGTTCTTCTGCGGCTCCTCGAAGCTCAGCGACAGGGTGACTGTGCCACTCCCGAAGCTGACTTTCTGCTTGCACCCACGCTGCTGCTGGCGCTGCCGCTCGGCAGAGGCTGGTAGAGGAAAAGGATCCTCGTGGTTGCTCTTGCTGCTGATGGAGGAGGAAGGGGTGGAGCCGGTGGAACCCCCCAGGCTGTTGGAGCGCTTGCGGGACACGTTGCTCCGTCTCAGCGTGGCCCTGGCAGCCACTTTGAAAGCGTGGGCAGCTGTGCTGCAGCGCACCTCCTCGATTGTGTTGCGGGAGGGCTTGAAGAGGATGATGTAGACTTTGTTGAAGAAGATGCAGGCCAGGAGCCCAAAGCTGGCAGCCAGTATTGCAATCACCTCCACAGCAGAGACAAACTTGCCGTATGTGCTGGCGTAAGCAGGGATGAAGGAAATCCACACAATGAAGAATATCAGCATGCTGAAGGTGATGAACTTGGCCTCGTTAAAATTCTCAGGCAGCTTTCGAGACTTGAAGGCGAAGAAGAAACAGATGGCTGCCAGTAGGCAGGTGTAGCCAATGAGGAAGCCGAGAGCCATCAGGGAGCCTTCATGGCAGGTGATGAAGATGATCTCATCCTCCAATTCGTGGTTTCGGTAACTGGATGGTGGGGCTGTGTAGAGCCAAATCACACAGATGACAATCTGCACAAATGTGCACAAGAAGACCAGGAGGAATTGGAGGTTGAGGCCCCACCACTTTCGGTGGAGGCTCGTGGGAATCTTTGCCTCAAACACAAGGAGGACACGGTTGGTTTTCACCAGGATGCAAGAGATGCAGAGGACAAAGCTGATGCCAAAAGCTGGCTGTCGCAAACGGCAAGTCCAGTTCTGGGGCTCGCCAATGAAGAACAATGAGCTGGAGAAGCAGCAGAGCAAGGAAAAGAGGAGGAGGTAGGACAGCTCCCGGTTTGTCGCCTTGACAATGGGTGTGTTGCGAAATTTGGTGAAGACTCCCAGGACAAAAGAAGTCAGGAAAATTCCCAGGACAGCAAAGAGAGTCAGAGCAATCCCAAAGGGCTCAGTCCAGGCCAGAAACTCTATCTGCTTAGGGATGCAGGATGTGTGGTTCTCATTGGACCAGTAATCCTCAGGGCACTTGTCACAGGCACTTGCATCTGGAAAAGAAGTGACAAGAAGAGGAAAGGTTTGTCAGAATGAGAGGCTGAAATGTGGGATGACATATATGGCAGCTAAGCACTGGCTTTCATCTTGAATACATGAGGTCTTTCACTCATGGCTGCAGATCCCCAGAATCCTATGTTGGTGTCTCAGAGTGTTTAACAGTGAAACAACCAACCTCCCGTGGGCTATACAGCAAAACACAAAGCATGCTTAGTTCCAGCTTAAAAAAGTCCTGCCCCTGCACTCATGCTTTTGTAATCTGTTTCCTGGCAAAACTTTGCAAACTTCGATTGCTATCAGCTGTTACACAGGCTCTGTTCCTCCCTCTTTCTTGTTCTTTCATTTCTGTCATCTACTTCTGTCTATTTTCATACCTCTCACAGTTTTATCATCATTTGAACATCCTGCCTTTCTCTATTACAGAGAAAATTAAAAACGTGCTTGCCTCCTTAAATGCTTCGAGAACCTATTTCATATTCCACAGAGGCAAGTCTTAGTGTTTAAACTGCTCTTCCCTGAGGGCAGGCAATGCCCTTGATTCCCAGCACACTCTCATTTCACGTTGGAATATCAGGGGAAGATGTGTCTTAATGATATTGCTTTCCCTAGAAAACACCTAGAAAATGTCCTAGAAAATGCCAGTGGTTGGCATGATCAAAAGGCAAGGAACTGCTGCTTCTGCTCTTCTTCTTTGACCCAAATTGTTCTTGTGCTGTAGCAGGGAGGGTCATGACTCTTTTGATGGCAGTGGAAAGTGGTTGAGAGCAGAGAGCTGGAGGTCTCAACTTACCTCCTGCTTTGGGATCCCAGCACGATAGCAGGGGACTGCATTGAGTTCTGGGAACAAACATTCAGAAACTCCTTTAGCAGCAACCTCCCTCTGAGCTTTGCACCTGAACAGACACAGACTCTGACCACAGCTTCCAGAGCAGAGATTAATGCTAATAAGAAAGTCAAAAATGCCCAGCTAATGAGGGCAGAGGTTTTCAAGCACTCTTATTCTTGAGGTGTGGTTGGAGGGAGCATCCATGACCCAATATGAGTCCTAAGGACTCTTTGCCTCACCTAAACTGTTCATGTGAAAACCTGGCACTAGTTGCAAAAGGACAGTCAGAAGCTCTCATCACCATGTCATTTCATTTACATCCATTAAGCCAATAATTTTTATTATTATTGTGCCTTTTATCCTGGAAGCCTATTGCAAACTGCAGGCAAGGCGGAGAGAACTTCACATAACGGGGAATTCAGCTGCCTCTACCCCTCTAAAAGGGGCAGCTATCAGCAATGCATCCCAAAGATGTGCTTTCACTGCTGTCTTGTGGTGGCTTAGCGACCATGTTGCCACTGAAGGGGGTAAACCAGATCTCTCTCCTCCCCTAAGGCTGTTCATTCCTGCCACCTCCTTTGTGTGAGCTCTAGAGGGCACACAGCTTCTTATTCTAGCTGAAACAGCCTGCCAAGAGTTTGTTTTCAGGAAGCCCAGAGACCTGATTTAACTCACTGTATGGTCGCAGGAGTACCAGCACTGTTCCCAGAAAAACAGTGGGAGCAAAGAGCTGGGAGAGGGCAGATTGCTTCTTCTGGTAGCATCGCTGTCTCAGCTGGATGAGACTGGTTGTAAAACTGCTCTCTATGCCTATAAAACTCGCAAGCACAGAAAATAAAGACCATTACTATCAGTGGAAATTGCAGAGGGAACTGTGGAGTCAGAAGGCAGTCACCCTCTCAGCCCCATAAATTTCACCAGAGCTAGCTCCCAAAATCTTGGGGAAAAACACCAAAATACCCCTATTACACATGACCAGAACTGCTTCTATATAATCTGAAAGTGCTGCTTCCAAGAATCCTGTAGTACTATATGTTCATGCTAAAAAATTCTCATTCCTGTCTGATAGGACACAAATTATATTTTCTCAACGAACGCTTGTTCAGTTTTGCGGTGTTTGCTGGGACCAGTGCAAGGAGAGGGTGTGAGGAAATCCTGAGTGCTCTGCAGTGTGGAGGGGACTGCTGTTCTGAAAAAATTTACTTGTCTTCATTACCCTGGGGATGCCCAACACTGAGGGAGCACTAATGGTGTTGGAAATTCAAATTTTTTTGACGATTTCTAAAACTGAGGTTACCTCTTCCCTCTACTGCAGAACCTGAGTGGCTTGATCCAGGCTTCCAGTGAAACCAGCAAAAGAGATGTCCACGGGTTTGATCAACAAAAGCTGTGGCTGGTGACTCCATAAAGGGAAATACTCCTCTCTGCTTGTGAAGTCAGGGATGTAATGGATTTTATTTCTTTGTAAAGCGTGAAATAAAACCCTGACAACATGAGGAAAAGATGGAGGCAGACAGACAACTACACAATTTAGGTTTAGATTTGGGAATGTCTCGTTCCTCCAGGTTTTTGGAAAAAAAAAAGCTACTGCTACAGTGCAATGGAGTTTGCTTCTGGCTGAAGGCTTGTGCCTGAGAGGCTTCCTATTTGCAGTTGTTTTTTAAATTCCCTGCCTTATTTTCCTAATGCAGAGCAGAAGGGACAAGCAGGCTTAGCTGAAGACAGCACCTGAGGACCGTTGGACTCAACTCCTCTAAGCTGGCCAGAAGTCCCTCCAGACTTTCTGTGAAGCCTCCTGACAAGGCAATCGTCAGCTCAGTACTGCAGAGAAGTGATTTCAGCACAACTGTGGGTGATGCCCTGAGGGCTCACACTGTCCTCTGCAACTCCCAGAGCAGCTCTGTGGGTGTTACCTGTTTCATCACTGTACTCCCCGTCTGGGCAGTCCACGCACTCGAAGCAGCAGGTGGGCTCTCCCTCAATAATTCCCTTCCTTGTGCCTGGCAGGCAGTCCCTGCTGCAGTTAGAGAAAGGCACCTGCAAGGAAAAAGAGCCCAAACAGGGTTAATGGGGGCAATGCTCCACAAACAGCCTTTCTGTGCAAGACCTTACACTTCTTCCAAGGGTCTTATTGCTTGACTGGTGTGCTGGATGGAGAGCCTCAATACTCACCTCTCCCCCCCACAGACATGTTTTGCACAACCCACTGCAGTGAGGTTTCTCTGAGAGAACACATCAAGGGATGATAGGGAAGATCAGCAGACCTTTGCAATCTCTACTGTGTTGAGGGCATTGCAAACTGGTATGTGACCATGATAGATGTATCAGAAAACAGTCATCAGACCATTAAAAGAAATGACAATCGATCTCTATGAGCAGGAATTTGAGTCAGATGGAAATAAGAAACTCTGGCTACTGATCCCCAATTCCATATATTGCATTTTATCTGCTAATAATTTATGGGAATTAAAACAGTTTTTTGAAATTCACTTCCTCCTGTTCTCCTTGAGACCCTCCCCAATCCAGAAACATAAAAAAAAACTAAATTAACTAAACAAGAGGAGTTTTCATATGAAAGAAAAGTAAAAAAAAGGCTTTGTTTTGAGAACTGAACACCTAAAGATGCAAATCAGCAGCTGTATACAGATCCAAAGAGTTCTGCTGCTGCAAATGGTGAGCTGTGTCACCTGCTGGCTGTGCATTTATGCTGTATGTGAACCCACTTGGGCATGGTCGTGTCCTGGCAGCAAGTGGTTGCATGGGCACACTCACTGTATGCCTGAAGTACACTAACACAAGGAGTTCAGCATAATAAATGGAAGCCTGGGCATTTTTCACACAGAAGCATGACCTGAGGGTGAGTTCACCTTTTCACAACTAAATTAAGGGAAGAGAGCTGTGGCTTTCTCAGCTCAGGGGAGTAAAACCCACAATTTCCCCTGGCAGTCAAGTACCACGATCTGTACATGCCTAAAGGCTGTTCTGTGTGGAAGCCTCCATTCATCTTTTTGGAAGTTTGCTGCTAGTTTACCCAAATGCTGCCAACCTGCTGATCTCTAGGAACCTCCTGTGTGGATGCACTTAGGCAGTGAGTGCTGGGTATGGTTTGGAAATTGCCTGGGTACAGGCACTGACCTCAGCCACAGGGTAAGCAAGCCTGCAGTAACAGCCACTCCTATGTGGAGATGACCATTTCGTGCTCAGGTGAGAGCAGTCGCTGTTGTCTATCACTCTGAAGCGTAGCTGCAGCACAGTTTGGGAATGCTATTTCTAAGGTGTTGATCAGGACTGCATCATTAATTGGTTGGACACAAATCCAGGGCAAATCTCTGCAGCTCTTCCTGTGAAGCACTCTTTGCGGTTAATGCCTATTGCTATTAGTACAGTATACACATTCCTTGAGACAGTATTTCAGCAGGTAGTGCATCCATCAAGAGGACTTCATTAGTCTAGACTGTCTTTCCCTAGGCTGCCAGTGGTGATTTTGAACAAGCCTGAATCAAAGGCCTGACCGAAGTCACGCACTGTTTCCCCATTATCTACTAAGTTGATTGAGCTTGCAAGGAGGAAAATTAAATTGGTTTGACATGATTTTATCTTGACAAATATGTGTTGGCTTGTTCTTATCAGTTTATTATCCTCTAAGTGTTTATAAACTGTTTAATTTTTTTTTTATCAAGTCTTTTAGGTTACTGAAGCTCAGCTCAATTGTGTAATTCCCTTGGCTCTCCCATATCTGCTTTAAAAACAGGAATTAAGATTACTTTCCTCTAATCCTTTGAGACATCACCCATCCTCCACATTTCTCAAAGATGAATTGCTAGTACTTTTGTGATTGCTTTGGCTGCATTCTTAAGTATTCTGTGAGGAATTTCATCAAGTTCTGCCAAAATGAATCTATCTATCTTATCTACTCTTTAACCTGTTCTTTTGCAAGTCTGCCCAATGTTGAAGTTCCTGTGTTAAAATTACCTCCATTTAATCTTGTTTTGAGGATGACAAGAGGCACAGAAGTTTCAGTGAGTGAAGTACTGGCTACTGCCTCTAAGCAGAGCCTTTCATCTGGAAGAAATTAAAACTCTATAAACTGAAAAAAAGGCTGCAGCAAACATAAAAATCCCAAACCCTTTGATGCACAAAATTTACCTGCCCTGGCATTACACTCAGGACCATCCTGCCACATTTTTAACAGTTCATGACAGAGAATGAATATTAATATTGCACTTCTGGAGAAATTTAAACCAAGAGAACAAATTTACGGAGTTTAAGTAAAAAACAATAAAATCCTAATTGTTGGGAACAGTGTAAGTTCCATTTGCAACAATCAGAAGGAGGGGTTAGAATATCAGGGGTTGTAAAATTCCACTTATAGTTTGTGCTCAGCTGGGCTTAGAAAAGTCTGATCTCAGTATTTCTGTGATATTACACTCTGCTCAATCCATGCCTCCTTGAGAGTTCATGGATTTGACCCAGAAGTGAACCTGGGGTACTTGGAGTAAAGGTAAGGCTTAACTGATGGTGTAAGTGCAGCTAAAATGCAGAAACATTTACCTGATCTGGCAGCCAATGTGAATAATCACCTGGAAATGAATTGCCTTGTTCATTGATCAGGTGCTGATTTAACACATCTCAACATTGCAGCACCGCCCGGCAGTGACATTTCTGAGCTGATGCTCCACTCCCTGCACCCCCTCCAACACCACAACCCTGCTCAGTATCCTCTTTGGGAGTCAGGGTTTCTGCCTAGGCTGGAGTGGGCTGCTGCCAGTTGTGATAGCAGCTCACCTGGCTCTGGTCTGGAGATCTCTGTACCATGTTTCCATCATGTGGGTCAGACACAGCCTGGCTGCTAATGACAATAGTTATGCTGAAAAGTTCTAACATATGCAAGAAAGTGGAGAAGGATTAAACCCTGACTAAAGTCAATCACTACATCTTGAGTTCTCTACTTCTGAGACTGCAGAAGCACCTTCAGATAGATTACAAAAACCGGCAGCAGGTGCTGGTGTCTCCCACTGTTTGAGCACCAAGTTAACCCGGGCAGATTGACAGGGCTTGCTCTGTTTGGTTTGCAAGGCAGGGGGGTGAGGAAGGCTCTGTGATTTGGTGGGTGAAGCCAGCAGAAAGGGTTATGAATGTAATCAGGAGCAAGAAGAGATACTGGAAGTGAAGGACATGGCTGTTTTCAGCAATGAAACTACTAAGCTCAGGAAAACTTGACTTAGTCAGCAACGAGATTGGGGTAATAATTTCTGTTGAAACAGCACTGCAAAATTCCACTCTATCTACTTGGGCCAGGAAAAAAAGACATTATTTAAATCATTTATTCCCAGGCTCTAAAACATACAAGAGGGGAGAAACAGCTGCCCATTACTTCCAGAAGTGTATTAACAAGGATGTAAAAGACTATGGCAGAGCCCATGTATACAGTAAGATGAATGGATCTTTTAATGAGAAATGGAGCCATAATATGAGTGTAGGGTGTAGGGTTAGTTCAAATTTCATCTTGTGGAAACTTAGGAAGCATTGCTGGGAGGATTTAAGCACTTACCTCCTTAGAGAATCCACCCCACAGGATCTTGTTTTCATTGATAAAGAGCCTCTCCCCTTTCTTGGCATAAACGTTGTAGTGCCCAACCTCTTCAAAGACGACTGAGCCATCCTCCGGAGAGAGATGCCAATTGATTATTGAGTAATTTCCTACCAGGTCCCCAAACTCATCAAAATCCACTTGCTCCCCCATGTTATTGGTGAAATTTAAGTGTCGCAGATGCTTGAGAACCTAGAGAGAAACAGAGAGACACTGAATGCCTGTGTGTTACAACCCTACCACAGCACACATCTGCTGCGGGAACAGAATTGGGAAGAATCACTTTACTGCAGGCCTTAATCTCTTATAAATCATTTAATCACAGCAGTGGGAGGCTTTCCCTCGTAGACATCAAATGTACATAGAGCCTGTACAAACCTTGTAGACAACACAAGGTATCATGATGCTCAGGGAGTTCATCAACCCTTCTGTAACACTTCCTGATGCTACCCCAACACCCATTTAGCATTCTTCTTCTGTCCCTTTGAGCCACCTCTGCAAGCCCATAGCTTTTTGTGAGGGGCAGAGAAGTGGCAGCAGCCTCTGATGTGTTTCAGTCACCCATGCATCCCTCTCACCCTGCTCCTGCAAACACTCTGCATAAATACTCCCACTTGGCATCTCTCGTCTCTGAGTGATCAATCACTCAGAAACAGGAATGCTTGAGAAACAACTCAAACTTGATTTTGATTGAAAAAACTCAAGCCAAATGCACTTCAGTAAAAAAATAACAAATCAAGCTCATTCTCCACATGACAGGCCTGAAGAATTCATACCACTTTTTTTTTTTTTTTGGCTCCTGTCTCCTGGTTGCGTAGTTTCAAGTAATCACATTCTGCCTGTCCCCAGGAGTACCTTCCTGTAATTTTCATCTCATGCCTTAAACTGTCATATAGAATCATAGGATCATTACAGTTGGAAAATATCACTAAAATCATAAAGTTCAACTGTTAACACAGCACTACTCTGTTCACCACTAAACCATATACCCAAGTGCCACATCCACATATTTTTGGAACTCTTCTGAGGAATGGTGATTTCACCACTTCCCTGGACACCTTATTCCAATGCCTGACCACCCTTTCAGTGAAGAAATTTTTCCTAATATCGATCTAAACCTCCCCTGGAACAACTTGAGGCCATTTACTCTCATTCTGTTACTTTTTACCTGGGAGAAAAGCCCAACACCCTCCTTGTCACAGCATCCTTTCATTCAGTTGTAGAGAGAGTTAAGGTCTCCCTGAGCCTCCTTTTCTTCAGGCTAAAACACCCCCAGCTCCCTCAGCTGTGCCTCATAAAGCTTGTGTTCCAGACCCTTCCCCAGCTCCCTTGCCCTTCTCTGGACTTGTTCCAACACCTCAATGTCTTTCTTGTAGTGAGGGGTCCAAAACTGAACACAGTATTCAATGTGTGGCCTCACTGGTGCTGAGTACAATCGTTGCCCTGGTCCTGCTGGCCACACTATTTCTGATACAGGCCAGGATGCCATTGGCCTTCTTGGCCACCTGGGCACACTGCTGGCTCACGTTCAGCAGGCTGTCAACCAATATGCTGTGGACAAAATCAGTTAATGCCAGGGACAACTGCAGTTGCAAAATTCAGGATCTAGATAACCTGACAGGTAAACCTAAGAAACTGCAGCATGCAAGAAAGCCTGTGCTGGCAACTGTGATACAATTCATCCACATCATACTTTTCTTCAAAAGTTAGTTGCTGCTTTATGTGCTTATCAGATTTCTACCCACAGCCCCCCTCATTTTGTGAATGTTCTCTGATATTTTCTCTGTAGAGATGATCTATAGAAAGATGAGGTGATTCTGAGGGCACTTGGCTCTCAGCTGCTTCTAGACCACTGTGGTTCTACTGACTGCAACAGCTTGTAAGCCCACTCCCCTCTCTTTCACCTGCAAAAGCCCAAACTTACAATTCTGGAAGGAAAAATATAAGAAAAACCAAAATTAAATCAATATATTTGGGCATGCAGTGCCCTCTTCACTGCACAGACACAGAACAAATAATACCGATTTGATGAATCCTTTTCACCTGGAAACACAGGGATGGGGGAACTGAATCACTTCATTAATTCCTGTCAGTTTTGCTAAATTGTCTCATTTTTCTCTGTTTCCTTTTGGGATCCTCCTATCTCAAGCTAAAGCCACCAGAACTACAGAGGTACCCTCCTCTAATCGCCTATATTAATGCCAGCCTGAGAGAGTCTGGAAATATCATGGTAGTATTACACAGGATGTGGCTGGCAATACCTTTTCAGCTTGTGTGATGTTGATGGAAGGATATCAAAATATTGCCACAGCATTAAGTCTTTGAATAATGGGAGACAGCAAAGGCAGTATTTTTTCTGTCTTCCTATTCTCGCTGGCCCTCCTCTGCAGACCAGCTCACCTGTAAGGAGTGCAGCTGGAATGATCTCACTGAAGAGCCAGGACCTGTCCCTCTGATGGACGGAGCAAAAGAAGGTGCTCTGCACTTGCACCTTGCTTTGAAGAGTTGGGGCACTGCCTGCTCTGGGGAAGGAAACAGGACACTTCTCCCCTCTCATTCCCTTCATCCTGGAGGGGTACCCAGGAAGATGTTACTTGCCCACCTCCATCAGGGAATAGTGAGAACAGAGCAGAGGCAGCTCTCAGGTCAGAGTGGGTGACAGAGTTTGCAGATCCACAGTGCTGTCTTGTACTGCATTATCTCACTTTGGCCTCACCTGCACTGGGGCTGCAATCTTGGACATGTTATCAGGAACCTTGTCCGCCAGCAGTGTAGGTACGAAGTAGGAAAGCTGCATTCCTAGCACCTTCCACAGGGTGACAGCTGCAGCTGTCATTTGGGTCATTACATTGAGCCAAATGCCAAGTTTCTGCTCACTCCAACTCAGCATTGCACTCTCATGCAGCACTGTAGCGCCCTGCTGAGCGACACCAGGATATCCAGACTGGATATCACTGCTGGGTTGACTGCTACCTGCATAGACAGGAAGGATGTGCAGACCTTGCCCTTCTTTTGTTACAGTTGCTACACACGAGGAGACTGTCTTGCAAAAACCATATTGAAGAGACTTCTGTTCCAAGTCCTGCCTCTCTTGGCCAGCTGCAGCAGCAGGAGGCTCACTGGTCTTAGGGTTAGCAGGATGAATGGTGGAGAAACTTCTGGATTCCCTGGGTGCATTTGTTTGTTTAATTTCATAACATTCATCTCAATTAGTCTGTTTCCTTGCCTTACCTTCCTTTCCTAATCCTGTCATTAGGATTAGTTTAGCAGGATGTTTCCCTTGGTCACACACACACATACACTCACCCCTCCCTCCCCCCCCATCTGAGGATTCAGGTTATAAACTGTCTCATGTATGACCTGATATGTATTTCTGACAGTTAGTATTAATTTAAAAGCACTGATCTGCAATTAACGATGTTGTCTTTTCCCAGGCACAGTATAGCAGCCTCAGCTCTGCAGCTGTAGCTGGGGAGCAGGAGAGCCCAGGTGTATCAGTTCATGCACAAAAGACACGTGCCCTGATTAAAATCCCAAATGGAGGAGCAACAGGAACAACAGAATTAATAAAGCCTGCAAATACCAAAGTTTGCTTTCAAGTTTAAATTTCTGAAGGGCAGCTTATGAAATAGTAACAGAACAACTACCAGAACATGTTCCTCTCTTGAACAGCAAGAAAATCTCGGCATGATATGTGTATATTGCACAAGTTCTGCTCTCTGCAGGATGAGAATACAGTTTAAACAGATAAGGAATATATAAGCACTAAACTTTGAAGGAGGAAGTTGTAGACTCTGAATAATTACAGCACTATTTTATAGTAACCAAAGATTAGCTAAAGGCTTTACAGTTAAAAGTGTGTCACTGTGTTTTGTAACTAAAGATAGAAACATAAAAAAACAGGACTCAATCCACAAAGACTTAAAAGACCCTGCTTCAGCCAGGGCAAGTGCATGTGTCAGGGGTATGTGTATCACACCCTGGAACCAAGAGTTTATGAAAGAAATGTTGACCTTGTGGCTTGAATACATTGTCAGCAGCTGGTGGAAGCCTGTGGGGAGTGCAAGCTGCTGTCTTCAGATGTCTCTTTCTGTAATTTTTCATTCTTTTTTTCCCCTCTGTCACAGGCTTCATGTTGAATTGCAATGCCTTTTAATTAAAACACTTATTATCAGAAAGGACTTGCAGGCTGCCCTCTATCTCACCCTCCCATTGTTCCTGGTTAGGCCATTCCCAGCCTTGTAGCATCCCATGTTTTATCCAGGCTACATATTCTGGGTCATATAGGTTCCACTCTTTTAGGAGGATCATAAAACCATAACATAAATACAGTTGTATTAATCAGGCTGGCAGCACATTTACCTGTTTCTGACTGTGGCCAAAAGCAAATGCCTACACAGGAGCAGAATGGAATGTAATACTGCCCCTGAACACTCTCACACATTTTGCAGCTCAGTGATTTCCTTGGCCACAGGTCTTTGTACTCAATAACCTTTGGGTGAATTTTTCTCCCACGACGTTGCACATTTGTGTTCTGTGCAAACTTTTCACATCTACAGCCTCCCACAGCATGGAGATCTACATTCTATGAGAAAAGCACCAAAGCACCTCTTCATCCCTACTGGAACAGAGCAGCTACTAATCTCTTTTGATGACCTTTATGCTTATGTGGGCAAAGACAAAGAACTGGCAGTTTGCTACTTGTCTTTTCCATGCCTCTCAGGATTTTACAAACCTTTGTCAGATCTCTCTTCAGCCACCTCTTTCTCAGGCTGATGAGCCCTATCTGATGTTGCCACATCTCGTACAGAAGCTGTTCCATTGACCCTTCTCCAAACTTTCCTAGTCTCCTTCATCAATTTGGAGACTTGCACATGATACTAAAGTGACATGCACCAAAGGGATAATGAAGTGATCCCAGGATACTCTGCCCTTTTCTAGTGTGACCATTCTTAATAGTACACTTGCTTATTTTGACTACTATTCACACAAACCTAAGGAGTCCCCCCAAGGATCTCTTCAACTTCTTTTGTGATAAGTCAGATCTCACTATTTATTTTTATCCTTTGCTAACTATATTTCAACCCACTGTTCATCCACATAAGGACTGAATTTGGTGACAGACTACCAGAAGATGCCTTTAAGAGGCCTGAGCATACTCTATGAATATAAGTTCCCTTATCTCAATGCTTTCAAAGTGCTTCAGGAGATTTGTGAGGTAGGGCTTCTCTTTACAAAAGTCATGGTGACTCCTCCTCACTATATCCTATTTCTCCTTCCTGATTTTTTTTTACCACAACTTCTAATAATGGGCTCAGTTGGGCTATGCTAGTCCTTTAGATCTCCTCCAGAACCTGTTTAGAAATTGATGTCACATCTGTCAGCTTTCTAGGCCTCAGTGCCTAAGGCTGTTTTAAGTGAGGGATTGGTCACCATAGCCAGCCCTTTAGCTGCTTCATCTGTGAGCTCTGGCAGACCACTTGGTGAACATCATTCACTTGCCCCGAAGTATTAAGATTCATTTTGCTCTCGTGTTCCCTAGTTTCTACCGTAGTCATTTCAATCAGACAGATCCTCTGCAAGTTCCCCATAAATATATAAACAAACCTTCTTAAGTTTGTCCATGAGGAGCACACTTTTCTTCTGTCACGGCCTTACCTTGTCTTTTGCAGTGATAATCTATGGCTCAACAGACAGTCCTACTGCTGAAGTGTTTAAGAAAGGATTTATGAGCTTTTACCCCATTTACAGCCTGTTCATCGTTATTTATTTTTTGGTCTGCCTTATTTATTTTTACATTTAACCTGCTAGAGTTTATGAACCTTCCAATTTTACTCAGTGGACGTAACTCAGCTATTTGAAGGATGCTGTCTGGCTTTTAACAAACACCACCTAATACCTTTGTTTTGCCTTGCCAGCTTCCTTTCTCCACCTTTCCTTCATCTACAGTAGACACTTTGTGTCACAAGTGTTAAGGCCAGTGGCAGGCAAAACCACCCCTTTAAATTGTGAATGCTGTCAGACAGCAGATTATTTTGCATTTGCATGCACGTCCAAAGCTGAACTTTTGTCCTCTGGAGCACAACCTAGCTGCCAGCAGTATGGGCTAGTTGTACATTTTGATAGCAGCTGGACTAAGCAAAAGTGGCATGTTCTGAATCCTCCAGTTAGGAACAAGACAGGAGATAGATCCACCAGTTAGGAGGCTGATGCAACCAAATTCTAGGGCTCAGGGCTAGAAGGAAGAAGGTGAAGATCACGTATAGATGAAAAACACTGGAATTAGGAAAAGATCCTGGAGACGAAGGAGATGTGTGGAGACAAATGCTGGGGGATGCTCAGTGATCTTGGCCAGTAATGCTTGAGAAGGGTAACTGAGAGGAGCTGCACAGCATGAACCGATGAATTCCCCTTTGACAGACTTCTCTTGATCTGGAGAAAGCGAGTGTGTGATACCAAGCAGTTAAAAGTTCTAGTCTTGTTGATTCTTAAATAAAAGCAAATAAATGTCAGATCTGCTATAAGCTGTCATTTGCTGTGTCTCAACTGTGACAGGTCCTTAAGTAGTCTCTCTATTTTGTCAAGGGTTTAATATCTTTGGCTTCCTTCTGCAGTTTCTTTCTGACGTGTTTCCTCACTAGGTCAAATGGTCTTACAAGGGACGTGAACCTGGACACATAGGTGTCTGTCCCCATAAAAGACAAACAGTTCCCTCTCCAAACATTGTGTCAAGGAATCCTGTCTTGACAGTTAACTTACATTTTCCCACAATGAATTTTTTAGTTTCTGTCTACCTAGCTCTATCCAGGCCTGTAAAACAGTTCTGGACTGATGGGTACCAAATGTTTTTTCTCATTGCTTTGGTAGAGTGCCCATGCTGGGAGCAGCCAGCAATTCCACTTCATGGCTCAATGTGAAGATAAAAAGCTGGCAACTGTACTGAAG
Organism: Platyrinchus mystaceus; assembly: GCA_035041135.1. Classification (NCBI taxonomy): domain Eukaryota; kingdom Metazoa; phylum Chordata; class Aves; order Passeriformes; family Tyrannidae; genus Platyrinchus; species Platyrinchus mystaceus. The sequence goes on along the minus strand of JAWWLV010000001.1, from coordinate 27,143,090 downwards.
ATGGCAAGTCCTCCCTTTCAATTTGAATTGCCGAGGACTTATTCTCCTCTCTTTTTTCAGATTCCTAATAAAGCATATGAAGAAGTTTCCTTCATAATGCCCTAATAGGTGTAAGGACTTGAGAGCTTAGCAATCACATTAGCCCAGTGGTCATCATGCACAGGATCTGGTGGTAGCACCCCATGGTCAAGTTTCACAAGTAAACATGCCCAGGCCAGTTCTGAAAGAGCCACTTGTAAAATACTTTAAAAAAATGTGTTCCCTGAAGCAACAGTTTTTTGCTGTTTTTTCTTTTTTCCTTTCAATTCCAACTATCCATTTGCCAATCTTCATTTTCAGGCTAGAAAAACTCTAATTTTTACTTTACGTATCAAATCTTTAATTCCTTCTGCATTGTCTACTTTGGAATATCTTGCTCTGCCTTGTTTTTATGTAGGGCCAACTCTCAGGCTCTCCCAAAGGCAGTGCTGTCATCACAGCATCAACCAGTTCTGACAAAAAGGACCTGAGCAGGCAGGAAGGTGTTGTCCCTAGTCCCTTGCATCAGTAATACCTGTTTCCAGAAGCCTGAGGTGGATGAAGGGGAATTGCACCCTTCTGCCCAGAGCACTCTTCTTGCCAGCAGGAACTGAAGTCTCCTTCCCCTCCATAATCTCTGCTCCTTCCCTGCTGCCCTTTGTACACCAATAGGGGACAACATGTATTGCTCATGTTGTTTTTAAAAACAAGAAGCCAGGATATGCCACCACCATTAATCTCACCTTTATCCAAAAGTGGTTCAGAAGATAACAGAGTTCTTCAGTGAGTGATGGATGTGATTCATTACCTCATACCACCTGTGACATTTAGAGAATCACAGAATATTCCGAGTTGGAAGGGACCCACAAGCATCGCTGAAGCCCAGCTCCTGGCCCTGCACAGGACATCCCCAAGAATCACACCACGTGCCTGAGAGTATCATCCAAATGCTTCTTGCACTCTGTCAGGCTTGGTGCTGTGACCACTTCTCTGGGGACCCTGTTCCAGTGCCCAACCATCCTCTGAGTGAAGGACCTTTTTTCATCTAATATCTAACCTAAACCTCTCCTGACACAGCTTCATGCCATTCCCTTGGGTCATATCACTGGTCACCAGATTCCATCTAAGCTGTCTATTTTCTATTGGTTTTCTGCTCTGAAGTAACTGTTAATCACTAAAAGGGTAACTCAGGGGAGAAGTTGAAAGGGACCCAGGAACAGAGCTGTGATGCTGCTGCAAACACTCCCCAAAAAATTTGGATGTCTTTCTATTACACATATCCAGCTTCATGCACAAGGAGTATCTGGTCTGTAGTTGGGATACTGAACACTTCATGCCAAAACAACGAAGACTAATCAGGACCTGCTGTACAAGGCCCGATCTGTACTCTGGGATTGAAACTGTCACATTAGCAATAGGGCAGGTGAACAAAGGGAGAGAAACTATGGAAGAAGGGCTGGTGTCAAAGAGTTGAAGAGACAGAACACTGATAGTCAGCCATAGATGCACTGCAAAGAAAATCTGGCAAGATGGGGTGAACGTCCCACCTCTGAGGAAATGCTAGATCTGCCAGTGACTTGAAAAACAGGGTGAAAGCAAGAGTTCAGTTCAAGACTCAAGAATAGCTGTACAAAGGCTGAGAATAATTTAAGAACATTGGAAGTTGTTATGCTTTGATAAGAACTGAAGGACTTCCTTGTGAATCTAGGTAGGTCACCGGATAACATGACTGAAGGCTAAATGTATTGGACAAAAACAATGTGCCATATGTTAGAAGTAGTAATTTAAGCTATTCATAATCTTTATTGAAGAAAATTAATTAACCACTCAAGACAAAGACCTGCTTATTATTGTAGGCAGCGCAGTAAAAATACTCCATGCATTATGCAGCTGAAAGAGCAAACAAAATATTAGGATATTAAAGTAAGAAAGAAAATTATGCTGAAAATGTGGTGCCAATATGTACATTAATAATACAGTCTCTCCTGGAAAATGCAGTTAGTTCTAGTCACTTGATCAGAGAAGAAGAATAAAACTAAAGGAAGATTAGAGAGGTCCAGAGGTGGTGACAATAGATCTTTGACTGTCAGTCTGACTTTTATTTCTGACTTAAGAGAAATGAAAATGTGGAATTATTTGTTTATGACACATTTAGTGATCTGTGGGAAAGAGGTGATATATTCTCAGAGACCCCTGTCCCTGCAAAGACAACTGACTTTATTCAGGTCTCCAGAGAAGTACAGGACATCAAGCTGACATGACAAGATGTGCTAATTGTCATATTGTAACTAATAATTGGTTCTGTTCTGCCAAGGATATGAGATCCCTAGGCAGATGAGAGCTGGATCTTCCTCCACCTTTTCCCTTGGCCATTGCCCTCTCCTTGAAGAATGGCAGCAAAGGTGCTGATGTGTGGAGCCATGCATATGTTTTGTCCTTTCTTTGTGAGGAAGAGGCAGACCCTCCAATAGAAACCTGCAGAAACTGGGAGAGGGAGGAACTCAGGTGGACTGTGTTGGAAACACATTACTTGCTGCTCAGAGGAGGGTGCTTGGAGCTTCCCTTGTCTCATGCTATGCTGTGAGTGCTTAGTCTGCTTGGAAAACTTATGAAGCCTAGTTTCCTATAATAAGGACCAATTTTACTGCCTGTAACTGGGATTAATTTGATGGGATAGCTTATGTGGTCTTCTCACCAGCAGTCAAGGAACACTGCTCTGATGATTCAAAACTGCAGCAGCTTTGACACTTTCTTGACAGTGAAAGGTGACAGAAATAAATTAATAGCTGCTACAGCAGTAGGAGCAAGAAACTTAATGTCAAAGGCAAGCATTTCAAAATGGCACTTGATATAAATTGAGACTGATTTGATTTAGGGTCAGATTTACTCCACTACTATATTTACAAAGATGTCCAGAAAGAAACCAGAAGCACAAACCTAGTAGATTTCACAACAGAGGCTGCACAAGTCAGGTCTGACTGAGATACTTCAAAGAACCCAATAGGTATTTACTGGTGTTTGTAGATGTCTCAATTACACCACAGATCTGGGTCTAAAATGCTTCTTAAAGACCTGTTTGATGAGTCACAGAGGTACCCACAGGAATCAAGAAATGATCTTAAAGTATTCTGGCATTGCATGGCTGCTTTTCCAGGCTGATTTAACCACTAGTTAGGAGGTCACAGGACACAGGGTGGGACCAGGATATTTTGTTTTCTGAAGATCCTCCACAACTTACTCTGGACCTGTGCACAGTTGCAGTTTCAAAAGCAATCACCTACAGAACATAAGTCCTGAGTTTATACTGAATTTTGTCTGTGTTCATTAAAATAAAAGCTCATTAATTAAGGAGCTGCTATCCTCATCACACAAATAAAGCTCAAAGTAGTTATTATGGTGTGCTCTAAAAGCACTAATCCATCACAGATCCTCCAGCCAAGTCTGCGAAACACAAGTGTTATACTAACAGAAAGCAGAACATGAAAAACCTGGAGAACAAAGAACAAAAAAACGACCAGGCAACATGTTAATAAGTTCCTTGAACATACTAAACATATTGAAAAGTGTCAGGTATGCCTGATCCTCATGACATAAGGCTTTAAGAGACAGCTAAAGAGGATAGAAAGCTAAAGAGAGAGAGCTAAGGACGAGCAGGAAAGCCAAATGAATTACCCTTGCTATCAGAAAAAAACACATGGGCATTCTTATCCCAAGGGCACTTCTTTTGGAGCCATAATGTGACATTAATGGAGGTAGAAGGTCCTTAAAAAAAGATTAGAGAGTAGCTTGAGCAATTTAAATCGGATCTAAAAGGCTGACAGAACCATACAGTTCATCATAGCACTCCATAAGTAATAAAAAGAGCACTAATACAGTAGGTTTATGATATACACATAAAAATGCCACTGGTTTTGAAAGACAAAATCAGTTTGTTATCTACTATTATTCAATACAGCAATTCCAATCCACCTTTCTGCTACGCATGCACATGTACTGCACTCCCAACAGTGTGCCTGAAGTTCCTCTCCATGATGGTCTGTGAAGAGCATGAATCACAGCTAACTCCTCTTACAGAGGCTTGGATTTCTGCCCAGTGGGCTGCTCCAGAGTCAGCCTCTGGTGGGCTGCAACAGCTGCCAAACAAAGACAATATTGTAAAAGGTGGAGAGATGTCCTCTGTTACCAAAAGCTGGTTAGTCTGACATCAATCACAGGAAAAACAGAGGGAAAACAAGAGTTTAGGGTTGAGGATCAATTAATACAAAACTATAGAACGTGGCCAGTCTTCGCGAACGAAGATCTGGGAAAGGTCTTTTTACCTTTCAAGCCTGCGCAATGGATTTTTTA
>JAWWLV010000001.1:27087267-27138625 GCA_035041135.1 Platyrinchus mystaceus | reverse complement strand
CTTAGATGGATGGCCTTAGGGGCTGACGAGCTCCATCTACCCAGGGGACCCTGAAGCAGGACCGAGAATTGAACCTGTGACCTTGGCGCTGAGAGCGCAGCGTCTTAACCGCTAGACCACCAGGGGTCCCCTACAAAACTATAGAAGAGAAACACAATTGCTGCAGATGATTAGCTTTGAGGAAAACAGATCTTCTTAAATCCAAATTTTGTTGGCAAACATACCCCTTCAGAAGTGAAATATCTGAGCTTTACGTTTAACGTAAAGCATCTGTTCATGGATCAAGAATTGCCCAACAGATATGAACAGAGACAGATCATTAGTTTGTGGGGAATTCCTCCAGCTTCAGTAAATAGCTCACTGTTTCCCAATGTGTTCATCAATACTCTGGCAGTAGATACAAAACACTGCTGGGAAAATTTGCAGAAAATTCATGGATTAAGGTAATGGTAAATAATATTCAAAGCAAAGCATTTCCCCCATATGACCTTCAAACATCTGTGTTTAATACAGTGAAATTCAGACTTCTGCATGAAGTCATAAGAAATTCAAGCCACAGGCACAGAAAGGGTACCACATGCTGCAAAGTATTACCGGCAACTTAATGTGACCTTTCCATTGCATGCTGCAGCAAGGACAGCTTATGTACTTTGTGCTCCTACAAACGAGGAAGTGATAAGAGTATGCAAATGTGGGATTTTTTTTCACTGTCTGGCTGTGCTGACTCTGTTAAAGGAATACTAAATATATGCCAAAAAGAAGGATGTGTACGGACAAGATACAGAAGTAAATCAGAAAATGTATCTTAGTTAAAAGATAAGCCCACTCTGTTTAAATTATCACGGTAAGACTGAGGAATAATTTGATCAATGTGCATAAATAGTGTATGGAGAAAAATGATGCATACTTCATCTGGACTTTTAAATCTAATAGAACAAGGCCAAGTAAGGACCAATGAAACTAAAGGTCAGTTAAATCCCAACTGGAAATCAGACATGATCTCTGATAAGAGATGTGACCTGCCATGGATCATACTAATTAAAAAAAAGGTCTACTAGTCAGCATGTCTTTGGGGGAAATAAATCTTGCTAAACACAAGTTTGGCTGTCAAACACAGCCCTTCAGAAGTGAAATACCTAGGTTTTACATCTGATGTGAGGCACCCCTTAGCTGGATCAAGATTACTTACTTTCCTGAACATGGCAAAAATTTACATTCTTTATTATACAAAGAGTTTCATGATCATTTGGAAAGTGACATTTTCTGGGTGTCTGTTAAGGTTTTGTGGAGAGAGATGGTCCCTGGACAGACAAAGAGAGGTACAACAACAGCTAATTGTCAGTACTGTTAGGTGATATTTTGCACTGTACTCTGCATGCTGCTGTCTTTACTTGCAGCCACAACATGAAAAAAAATCACAGCCACTTAGTCTAATTGCTTTGGTTTTCATTTGTAACATATATAATATGGAGAAGTTGACTGGGTACAATGGCCCAGGGTGCTGTGTTCAAGTGGTGAAGGATCTATTGGCAGAAGTCCTGACTGAGGAAGTCATAACTTTTGACTGTAAATTCTTTCCTATTTGGAACAATACGATTAATTACTTCAATGGTTGGGTTAGCTGCCTCTGTTAGAATGAGTCATTGTCCCATCAGTGGTCAGCTAACATCCCAGTGGATTTACTTTTACTGTGTTTGGGCACAAGTTCCATTTGAGTACTAGCTTAAATCTGTTTTTTCCATTTCCTCTATCAATGTAAGTCTTGGACAACAAATAAAACAAATAAATCAAGGCTTTGATTTCATGTAATTCCTTCATGTAGTTCCTCCTACAGACATGGGTAGAAGTCCTTTCTGAGCAAAGCATTGCTTCTAGTTCAGTGGGAAGATCACTCATAATTCCACAAGGCAAAAGGGTCACTGTAAAAGGTAATTTATTCTCCTTCCTCCAAAATTCATCACTGTGTGGAGTAACACCAGTCCTTCATAGTGCATGAAAGTTCACTTTGGTGATAAAACTGTGGCTGGTTAGTAAAGCATCTGTGAAGATGGCTGACTAGCCAGAAAGAAAAGATATAATAACCTATGCTGTGATTATCATGCCTTTGAAGTTAGCTTCAACCCTATCTTGGGATAAATGGAAATCAGCCAAGTCAGAGGAATGGTTATAAAATAAAACTGAATGTTTTTATAATCCGGCTTGTTTCCTCATCCCATTTTAGCCTTCAGGAAGCTCTCAAGGTGCCCTTTGTCACCAGCTCCATTTGTGAGTAGCATCAGGAAAGATCAGTCCTAAAAGGCACTTTATATCCTTTTGGGTAACAGAGACATGCTATGTATTTGTAGAAGATACTGGTGTCTGATGTCTTGGTAATTCTCTCTACAGACTGCAAAACTGACTTCTTTTCCCCGAGTGACAGAGGTACTGCATAAATGAGCTTCATAAATACAAGAAAACACTTCTTTTCAAATACAGCTTTTGTTGCAATGCAGCATATAAATAATGATATAAAAACAACTTTTATGAAAAATTCAACATCCTTGGGGGCAGGCAAGAATACAGTGGTTTTTGTCAGCTGGCAGTGTATAGTACCCCATTCAAAAGAATCTCTGCTGTTTTCTACCAAGTAATTAATAACCACAACTCCTTTCTTCACAGCAGAGAGACTGTGCTGCATGCAATTCATTCACTCTTCTAGCAACCTTGTCAGGGCGATGCTTTCCCAGCACATTTTCTGCTAGTGGCATTCTGACACCCTGCTCTAGTAAGGTCCAGTTAAGTCTTTCTTCTTTTAGTTGCAAAGGCATCTTAATAATACTCCATTTATTGTCTGCTTAGTTGAAGATCTCACAAGTGATGTTCTCTGCTGATGGCAAACTGTTATCTCCAAATTGATGAATAAGCAATCATCTGTTATTGCCCTTGTGGGGAAATAGCTGTATTTGCTCTATTGACTCACGTTTCTGTGTGTGGCTCAAGCTGTCTGCCCCTCAATTTCATCTCCTGCAGCAGGCACACTGCTTGCTTTCTGTTCATAACAAATATTATCTCCAGTGCATTTGTAATGAAGACTAGGTGAAGTTTTGCAATTGCCTGATATTCAGAAGCTTCCTCTGTCTTCCTTGCAAGTCTTCCCAAATGGCTAATTTTCACACCAGCCACAGTCAGTAGCTGTTCTGATACTGTTTAATTCCTAATACCACAAAGCAGCTGCTTCTGAACTGTTCAGACAGGCCTCTATAGTTTAACAGACACAAAAATTGATTAGATAAGACATTAGGCTCAAAGGTCTGGAGAGACGTATGTCATCTAAGGCATCATTTACTTCTTTTAAGCCTTGCAGAATCAATTTCCAGCCAGACAGATATACCTAAATGTAGAGCTAGAGAAGACACCAATCCATTTTTACCTCTTCATGATGCATATCACCAGCATCAAGGAAGGAACTGTTAGCTGAGAGGTGCACAGGTGTAATAAAGGACTTCAGGTGTTGCTAGGTGAAGAGAATTTGTATTTGTTTTTGTTTTGTGGAACAGCCTATGGCAGCTTTTCTGTAAGTCTGAGGTCAATCAGATTTTTAGGCATAGAATAATTTACATGAGCATGTCTTCAACCTGCAAATTATTAGCAAAACACATTTTTCAGCCAGTGCAGTATGCTTTGCCTTGGTGCGTAGAAGGATGCCAAAGTTCGCAGTCCGCAGTGTAACCACAATGTGCAAATTGTCTAGGAGTCAACCCAAGGATGCTCTGCTCCATGACCCTGTGACTGTGCACCTTTGCCTTCTCAAATCCCTGGGAGCCTATCCTGCCCATTTAATTGCAATGCTTTTACTGCAAGACGGAAGAAGAGGCCCATCAGCTGCTTGTTGGCAATCATCGAGAATCCAAATGAAAGAGCAGAAACTGAGTGAACTATGTCTGACGAAAAGACAGGTCTTTCTTCTTCTCACATAGAAATAAGATGAAGTAGCAAATATTTGCTTTGAAGGACAGATTAGGATTCCCTACTAGTTTTCTCCCTACTTTTTTTGCAGGACCCCACAATGTTTGAAATGAGACAGAGACACAGAGAGCCTTCTGTAAACGCTCAGAGGAGAAGTGAAAAAAGACCAATCAGAGTTGCTGTTAGAAGTGACCATGGAAATAGCCACATGGGCAGAGACCAAGAAAATGAAGGAACTTGAGGGACTTTGAAAATCTTATCAGGGAACATATTACGAAAAAAGGGCTTCAAAAGCAGACTGTTTGAGCTGTTATGGAGAAACAGGCCAAAGATGCAAGGAATTTTGACAAAGAGGCATTATCAGTAGAGCAGTTCTGAGTCCATGTCCTACCTCTGGCCATACCTTCCCACCACTATTCTGCAGCTTATGAAAGAGCCTCTGTTTGAGGAAGATGAGTCATAAATGAAAGTAACACACAGAATTAGCTCAACTCAATACAGTCCCTTAAAAAGTCATAACCCACCAGCAGAAGAAAATGGGCAGCCAGAGGTATTGGAGATCTGTAAGAAGATTCTTTCTCTTTCACTATGTGCAGTCATGAACTTTAGTTCTTAGCACTTTTTGTAAAATTTTGCCTTGTCCAGAAGTGACAGAATTTATATATTTTGTTCTGAATTTCCCGGAACCTTTTTGTTACCTGAACAAAACACTGCAAAAAGAATTAATTGATCTGATCTTGTTCAATATTGTGCAGGACACAACAATGGCACACACAGAAAATATTATCTGCTCTTTGCAGGCATCTTGCAAAGGTGTGCACCTGGATTATCTTCTGCCTTGCAGCAGGGTAGATTCTTAAAACAAGACAGCTCAGATTGCTCAGAGTAAAGGCAGCACAGACATCCTATTAAGGTCTTCAATGTTCTGAAGAGTTCCAAAGTGCCAGCTTTCCCATTTTCAGAAAAAGGACTCTGAACCCCCTGGGCAGCTCTTCTGTGAAGTGAGTGGCACAGCTTCTTTCAGGCACAGCCGGGAAGCTGTTCTGGCTGCTCATCATCTCGGCTTGTGCCTGCATCTCTGAACATGCTGGGGACACCTGAGAGCTTGGGCTGGCCAGTCCCATCTCGAGTGGGGATGCTCACAGCCAGCTCAGAGGTGCTGGTAAAACAAAAGGAAGCAAGACTGGGTTTATAGACGGGGTCTGTCACAGATCACTGACTCGTGTGGAGAAAATGACTAAGTAGCTTTTCAAACAAGTAGCTATAAGTAAGTAGAGACAAAAGTTGGTAGTATTTGATATTTAAGATCAGGAGACACAGAAAAACCTCCATGATGAGAGCCTTCTTAAACTGTGGATGGTAAATTCTGAATAGGAGAACTGCACTCGATTTAAAAAACAGTAATTCTGTGCTAGGCTTCCTGCTGTCCAGTTCAAACAAACTGATCACTGAGCTAAAAAAGCTGGTTTTATATACAGACCCACAAAAGCATCCTTCAGAAATTAGATACAACACATCCTCCAAAAGGTTTGTATTATAATACATAAAATTAGCAATTAGCAGACAACAATGAAAACTCATATGTGTTAATAAGGTAATGTCATTGAAAGGTAACAAAATTAAATGGTACATAATTAAATTGTAGAACTCATCATTTATCTTCCCCAGCCAACACTTCTGCTGGCAAGGGCTGCTCTGGACAGGAGCTCAGGCTAATGGGGCCAGCAAGTTCACCAGGTTTGCTTTACCTGTACCACACACCCTCTGGCCAGTAACTGCAGACATTATTAGCAGCTGCTGCCTCCACTCACAGGTATGGAGGCTTCCTACACTGTCCTTGCTCTCGCAGGTCACTTCCCGTCAAGAAAACTTTGAGCTGATTGTGAGAAAGGGAGCGGGTGGTGACCACTGGCAGAAGGACCTCTGCAAATGAGATTGACTTTAATAGAAAGATTTTCTTCTGGCCGCCTGTCAGAAAACATCTCTGTGGAGACGCTGGAGGATGCTCGTTTGTGAGCTGAACTCATTACCCCCAGGGCTGAGGAAAGCTTCCTGAGGGAAAAGCTGCAGTGCCTGGTATGAAGTAGGTGTGCACACAGATTTGGCACTAACCTGCTATTCATGTGTTTGATTTTGAAATGAAGTGAAAAAAATGCACAAATATCAAATATGCTTGATAGCCAACACCATTTAATGGTAGTCATTTCAAGCATAGCTTGTTGCTTTGTAGCACTCCCTATTCCTGCCCATTTGTGTTATTCCTGACATATTACTTCTTGATGCCGATTCCTTTCTTTTAGACAAGCATGTATACCCAAAAGCCTGTATCAGCAGAATACTTTACATTTTCATACATATATCCTTCATCGTCAGACAAGCAACACAGAAATGAGAGGTCCTTCCCAGTTGTGGAATCTTCAACAAACACATTATTTTGTTTAGCAATGGCATGAATATCCTGCCTTTCTTTCCAAGCTGACAAGGTATAAAGGAATGAATAAAAACTACATTTATTCTGGGTCATTTTTAGTGACACAGGGAAAGCTGAATCTGTGACTTGCCCACTTCTGCCCGTATTTTCCTGAAAAGAAGAATAGCTTTGGAAGACAAACCCCAGAGGGAGCCAGATATCACAGGATTCCTCTAAACCAGGGTCAAACTCTGCACTCATCAACTCTGAGTAAAGCAGTTTTGGTAAACCTGATCAGGTACCTAGAGCAATAGTTTCCCATAAATACCAAGAAAAAGCCTTTTACTTTGATCTGACCGGTGTTTTTGAGTTGGCTGAGGCAAGACAGGAACAAACTGAATGTTGGCTCAACATCTGCAGTTTGTGGCAAGGAGAGCTTTTGTTTTGGTTAGACTATCCCAAAGAGAGGAAATTACCCATGCAAATGGAGATATGATCCTCCTTTCTTTCACCTGTGTTGTTCTGATTTCAGGCATGTTTGGGCTCAAGTTTTTTATGATGACCAGAATGGGGCAAACAGAATTTGCTACATATTTGCCATATTGCCATTTGATAGCCCATGTTAATTGTGTTCTTTAAGAGTGAAGTAGATATTAAAACCATGTACTGGATACCGTACTGGATAGCATGATCAAACATATGGTAAGGTACAGAGTATTCACAAAGGATGAGAAGACAAAATGCCAGAATACCATCCATGTGCCAGAGGGCACAATGCATTGAATGAATGGGTAAGTGTGACTAAGTCACTAGTACCATTTTATCAGTTCACAAATATCACTGCCAAATCAAAGCAGCTGTCTATTTTCTGCCCAATAGCCACACATTATTTTCCTTCATTGCTCAACCTGCTTCTGTTTTATTCTATATAAGCTTAAAACTATGGGGAAAAAATACAGCCTGTATGGAAAATTGCTGTGGGATTGCAAAAGATGTAAAGCTTGCCAAAGAAAATGAACTCTAAAAACTGTTTTCCTTGTTTATGTGCTCTCTCCAGGCCCTCTTGTTTATGTAAGGCTCAATATATGATCAAGTTACCTTGCGTCAGCCAGGCTGTGGTAATTGTCTGTGTGTGCACTTTTGGCCCGCAGCGAATGCAAGAAAATTTAACTTGGTTTAAGCCCCTTTCTCTGCAGTCAAACCTAACACACCTCACATTTCCTGTGGGGTGGGAGCGTGCACCTATCTCACACACAGTGATACACAGTGACCCAGGAACCTTATGCTGTGTCTGAGACTCAGGACTACGAGAGACACCCTAAAAGGCATCTGGGACAGCTTGTCTCTTTTTCTGCGGGTATATTGCACAGGTACACAAAAGAAGGACTTACCTGCCATGCCTCAACCTTCTTAATGTCTGCACAGGACCCGTTAGTGAAGAGTCCTTTCCCAGGGGTACAGGTATATATATCCTGCAAGGCGTGGGCAATAGAATATACTGCCAAATACACATTATAGGATATCCGCAAATGTGTGTAGTCCATGTACGGTGTCTCCACACTAGTGATGTTCTCATCCCCTGTGCACGGAGGTCGGAAGGCAGACGTTCCATTTCCAGTGGCCAGTCCTTCTTCATGGCCCTTATGGAAGGGAGTTGAAGCTGGAGAATTTTTGGACCCATCAGGGAGATAGCAGTTAAAAGTCTCCTCCCAAAACTCCTTGGCAAAGCCATTGTTGGTGGACTTCTTTGGATGCACCTTCTGCAGGAACTCACGAAAGCCTGGGATCTGTCCTGCCTTCAGTGCAAACCCGATGGTGCTGCCAATGACACGGAAGAACTCCGGCATGGCTATTAGGGAGGAGCTGGCCCAGGCCTCGCTCGCCAGCCAGATCTTGCCAGTGATGTTTCGCCTGACAATCTCTTTGATGAGAGGCTCCAGGTCTGGGCCACTGGAGAAAACAACAATCACCCTCGCTGTGGAGTTCTGGATGACCTCTACCACCTGCTGGATCTCCTCTTCATCTGAGTACTGGGAGATGAGCTCACTAAAATCAATGCAGATATCTCTCTCCTCTGCCTCTTCCCGAAACTTTTCAATCCCCGGCCGGCCATAGTCATCATCAGCTGCGATTGTCCCCACCCAGTTCCAGCGAAAGTACTCGATGATGTCTGCCATTGCTGTGGCCTGATGCTCATCATTGGGGATTGTGCGGAGGAAGGACTTGAACTGGTTCTTATTGCTCAGGAGACGACTGGATGAGGCATAGCTGACCTGTGAGAGTGCAGTAAACAAGGAAAACACACCATAAAGTGAAGTGCCTAGAAATAAATTGCCTACATTTACCTGGAGTCACCGCCAAACTGTTTAACCTTGGGTGGGGCAAAGAGAGAGCTGAGCACCACACTGCAGCTACATATTCTTAGTCTGTGGTTGCACGTGGTCCACCCTGAGAGTCTGTATGTTCTTGTAGCTATGCCTGTCTTACAGAGGCACACGTACAGAAGCAGCTGCTTGGACCTGAGAGGCTGGAGCAAGCTTGTGCCCACCTGCAAGGTCAAGGATCTGAGGGAGAGAGAAACTGATACTAGGTCAGAGGAATGGCAAAGAGGTGAACCACAGCTGCCCTACCTTGCTGCACTTCCTGCTGAATCCAGAAATTAAAAGAATTTATCTTTTAGATAAATGAGAGCAATGCACATATTAAGACAAATTGTGGGCTTTCTCTGTCTTGAACAAGAAAGGAGACAGCAGGGTGGTAGTGCTATTCTGAATCTGCTCTGTCTGTCTCTATTTGGCTCTGACATCTGTCCCATTCTTAAACAGGCTCCATCAGGTGCCATATTTTATATACAATCCCTGCCATTTGACATAAGAAAAATGCAATGTATATCAGTTCCCTTGATCCTGAAGAGTGTTGTGGTAATGCTGCTTTAGCAGTTATTTCCTGATTGCTGGCCAGAATCAGCAAAGAAACCAGTAGGCATTCCATGCTTTATAAGCCACTGTTTTATGTTAAAATTGGATTTTATTTCCTTTTCTAAAGCTATCAAGAACTATTTTATTTTCCTAATCAGAACAAGTGCCATATGCTCTTAAGATATAATTTAAATTTTCTACAAGTAGGGAAAAAACCAAAACCCCCAGATAATAATAGTTTAAAGATCTGGAGAACTTCTGAAACTCACTTATCTTTGCATTTAGAGATGGGTATCTGAATTCTTTAGGAGAGATTCTCATTTGTAAAAATCTTGTATAAACAGTTCATTTTGTACATAGTGGAAATTTACAGAAATTCTTATCTCCACCTTAAACTTTGGATTTTAGTGTTTCTCCAAGAAGAAAGAAAAGTACATCTCCTAGTTTGGTTTCAAGGGCCACAGGAGCAAATCCTCCTTTCACAGAGCTATACTCTCCCCTGGAACAGGCTCTTGCCCAATGCTACTGTCGCCTTTTACAACCTCTTGTCAGGAGGCACATGCAAGGTATCCCACTCCCACATGTGCTGTTAAGTGTACACTGAGGTGAGATACTGAGAAACAACAGAGTCATACTGAAATGCAGGGCCTAATAAACATCAATTTGCTAATGGCCTTGCTATAAATGGCTGAGATAATTCTGCCCAGCAACTCCCAGTTTAAAAGCCAGTTGTCATACTTAACCATCTGGCTGATTTCATGCCAGAACTGAACCTCCTGACATCTATCCGTTGCTGCAGCCTCTGGGTAAGGCTACTGCATCACAGCACAAACACCATTCTCTCTTCAAAGGGAAAGCCTGAGAATTACAAACATCTGTCATGTTCAGTCAAACCCACCAACCTTTCTTGGCTGCCCTTGTTCACCTGGTAACGGATGTGTAAATCAACAATATCCCTTAGAATCTCATCATGGTGTTTATTACATGCTGACTTCCAATGCTACTCTGGGTAATACCTGGAGAGCACATATTGGTCTCAGCTTAAACCATTCCTGCTCTACTCAGAGACCAAATGTCCAGTTTTTTAAACTCCTGCAAGGGAGTCAGACTGGTAAGATTAAATAGACAAGATATATTACTGAGCCCTGGACAATCAAGGATCCTTCCCTTTTCATTTGTAGTGGAGACAGGAACTGGAGCCCTGGGTGAAGTAAAGATATATCTCTCAGGACAGACTGAGAGTGCACTGTCACACACTATTGTTATAAGGACTCTTGTGAGCTCTGGCACCTGTATTCATTTTAGAAGAGGAGTTGGAAATGTTAGGTTATTCAAGGTAACACATAAATGGATAAGGCTAAGCACTTTTTCCAAAGTTGTCTTAAGTGTAAAAATCTAAAATCAAGAGCAACAACATTAAGCTATAATATGCCAGTCTTGGCAGAGCAACTGGCTTGTTAAACAAAAGGATGGGAATGTGGATGCCGGTACTGGCCCCAGTAGAGTCAGAATTCAGCTAGAAAGATGCTGCAATAAAAGAGCTGTCACAACTACATCTCTGCACCTCAGGATAAGGGGGGCATATCCAGATGCTTACACAAATCCTGTTTTAGAGGCTCTAGGGCAAAAAAAAAGTAAGTCAGCTCAGAGCAAACCTCCACAGCACCTTACCAGCACAAGAAACAACTTCACAGGTCACCTACTTGAATGATCAGAGATGCTGAGAGATCTCAAGAGTAGCTGGCAATGACTGAGCTCTGCCTTAAGTGGGCTCTGTGGGAGCTGGACAGGACTAGAATCACCATTGTGAAGTAACAACACAACTAATCTGTCAGGTCTGGGAACTGTCAGTGACTGATCTATAATAGCTGTATCCATAGACTAAGACACTCTAGACAACTCTAGTCCTCCTAGACTAAGTTGCTGTTGGCTAAATTATTGGCTGCTTGGTAACCTTTGTGTTTGGAGACTGCTAATTGCTAGCAAGACATATTTCTACCATTAAGAAACTCCCCACATTTTGTATTGTTTCCCTGCTTGAAGTTCTATTGGAAATGGCAAAGATTAAACAATCTTTGTTTAACCTCTGCAGAGCAGAGGGGCAGACCACTTCTGTAACCCGAACAAGTGAGGTGGAAGCGTACCTGAGGTATGTAAAAGAGTCCCAGCAGATTTGCCACAGCAGTAGAGATGCCAGAGCCAGTTGCCCCCACGACTGCAATGGTGGAAGGGATATGTTCTGAGCAGTTGCAGAATTCATCCAGGTTCAAGGAGTCTATCTTGTTCTGGGCCACAAAACTCAGTGTGGCCTCCAGGGCTTTAGAGACTGTATTACAAGTGTCAAATATCCTGTATCCCAAGGTCATGTTGGGAAGGAGAGTAGGGCTACTGTTTATTTCTTCTATGGCAAAGATCATAGCCTGGAGCCAGCGGAAGCCTCGAAAATTATACCTGGGGGAGCAAAAATAAAAATATAAATAAAATACAGTGAGAAAGAGGGAAACAGCAGAGAGGAGTCTAGGACTGAGGCAGAGTGAATAATTTCAGATACAAAAGGCAAAAGCGACTTATGCTGCTTCTTGCACCCTACTAAATTTGGAAAATTTTGTTTTTGCCTTAGTGGTTACAGAAAAGGCACATTTGTGCTATGGGATTTAGATCTGGTTTATAACTTTTCAGTTTGGGAATTCACTTCAGAGGTCATGAGGATGAGATGAACTTTTCTAAGTCCCCTAAAATCTCTGAAAGTTGAAAGACAGCATGTCTGGAGTGTTGACTCTGGCCTGTCCCTTCTGCTCAGAACCCTAAACCTGGATCTTGTGATGCCTGAGCAAATGCTCTGACACAAAGCTTCACCTACCAGGTTTCCTTCCAGGCTCCTCTGACATGTTTCTGAATGCAGATGGCAGTGTCTGCTAAGCCTATGCTGAGTGTGATGCTGCCAGGGATTTGGGCTCAGGGATACTCTCTGTGTCAGCTCCTCATGGCTTTAGGCAGGCAGAGCAGGCTGAGCCACAGCACTGGCACACTGCTGGATGCAGAGGTGCCTGGGAGCTCTGCTTGGGGAAATTTGGCCTCACATCACATACTTCACTTTGTGAGAGACAGAGAGAACAGTCAGCCTGTTTATATCAGAGAACAGAGACATGCTATAAATGTAAATCCCAGTGTAAACTGCTAACTTGTTAATTAGATATTTCAGTGCCTTCATTGAAGGAGTAGTTTTTCTCATTATGGTACTCTCATATATTTGCTTTAGACACCAACTCAGAAGATGCCCTCAGAGCTGGCCAGTGAAATTGAAACTGTTTCTGGAAGCCTCCTCTCTTCTCTAAAATGGAGAAGCTGAGTTTTCTGACTATCTTGCACCTGTGCATGGGGCTAACCCAGAGTGGGGGATTGGTGCAAATGTGCTTCAGAACATGGGAGTCCTCGTTTCAGGCACTGCATGGGCTGGGCAGGGAAAGAAGCTGATGCAGGATGACTGCTTATCAAAAAAAGAGAGAAACTTTGTGGAAAGCAGCAGGAAGAAAGTATCTTTGATACATGTTATTCTCAAATTTTACTGTGTTTTCTCCTGTAAAGTTGCACAGGCAATCAATTTTGTGCCTGTGAGGCTGCCCTGTTTTAGGGTAATTCAGCTGGAATGGCAGAATATTTCATGAATTGAAACCTGCCCTTCCTTGGAATGCACTATGGGTCAGGATAGCAGTTGGTCTGCAGTTTTGTGTTGAGTTACAGCTGAAAACAGGAAAGTGTTAGCTTTTATCCTTGAGATGAATTGGGAAAAGTAACAGGCCACAGAACTGGAAAAGTGTGGGAAAATAGCCTGCCCAAGAATAGATTCTAGATGAAATGCTGAATTTTATGTTTCACTTAAGTTCCACTTTGAAATGCTTTGAGAAATGTTTCCATTACCAGGGTGAAGATTTCTGAAGATAAGCTTTATGAAATCAAAAACTTTCAATCTCTGAGATGTACGACCTGAACATTTTTAATTGCTGGATTAAATTAATTGCTTTCAAAATTGATGTTAGCTATGGCTGACTTTTTCAAAGCTGAATGAACAAAGCCACATTACTTCCATTTCAGGAGTTTTATCTGATTCACCCGGGATCAGAATTTCTAAAGATATCACAGCTAAGATTTAAGTCTTAAAACCTTCATTTATTCAACTTGACTTCACCTTCTTCAGACATCTTTGGCCGACTTCCAAATGAAGTTCAGCTCTGAGGTTATACCTCAAAGACCAGACAGCACAGTTTCAATACAGATCTCTTAGGTCAAAAACTTTGAGATCAATAAAATGCTTAGTTATAACTTGTGACCAAAGGGACAACTAGCTTTTTTAACATTATTCTTTAGAAACATGAGAGTGTGGATTACTGTTAGAAGTTATTTGGCCATTTAGAATATTTTGCTTTAGTTCCAGACCATTAAGGAGCGAGATGAGATTGAGAGCTCTGAAATAAAAGGGCGAGTCTCAGAGGGATTGAGTCAGTGAGTGTACAGAAAGACGTGCTGGTCACATCACACTGCCTCACTCGGTCACTAATGCACACTGGGATAAATGGAAGCAAGGAGGGGTTTTGTGACACTTCTTTTTAAAAGGCTATGGGTGTTTACAGATACTTTAAATTAAAATATGAATAGGATTTGAAGCAAGGAGCCATATTCAGGCATCTCATCTAAGAGCAAAAGCTGAATGCATTCTCTATATTCAAAGGGAAGACTGCTGAGAAGCTAGGAAGTTCCAAGGTACCACTACACTACTGTGAAAAGCTTCACACATTTGAGTATATGTAAAAGTAAATTTAAGCCTGCTCACATTAAATTATAGAGGTAAAGTATGACACAAAGTTATTTGGCCTGCTTGACAAGAATTTGGCTTTATTTTTTTAAAATGTCACAAGATGGTATCTTCAGATGGTATCTTCAAAAGCAGTGAAGTGAACTGGACTGCCTTACCCATGACTTCAAATAAATATCTGGCATTTAATTCAGTAAATGCAGACTAAGGCCCATGATACACAGTTGCTTTTATTTTCCTTTATGACATATGCTCCTGATTAGAGTATATTTACATCATAAGGCCTCTACTTTAGGTACTTGAGTTTGGATGATTTTATTTTGGAGGAGAAAGGAGAGTAGGAGCAGTTTTCTGGGAGCTAGACTCCAAAATATCTTTGAAATGCTTTCAATAATTTATCTCAAACTAACCTAGGCAGGAGACCTGCTGTTCTCTTCAGTTGCACCTCTGTCGGTAGCAGCACAAGCAGATCAGGAGAAGAGGATCAGATGGGATGGAGGCACCACTCCTCACTCTGTCTTCTCTAAGACCTGATAGATCTTCAGTCAAGCTCTCATCTTGTTAACTGATACAGTGTTGTATCAGTACTGTAATACAGATATGACCAGATGAAGGTAGTGCTGCCAAACTGATCCAAATGAAACAAAATTTTTTTCAATCTCTATGAATAGAAATTTTGTGGATAAATTCTCTCGTATTGTACTGTAAAATCCCAGAAAGGGTCTGCAGATAGGCTCCTCTTGGCTTGGTGTGTACATGAGTGATTGGTAAGAGCAGCCTTTGAACCTGGCAGTGGGTCACACTGATGCAGCTGACCTCCTGTGCTATGCTAGTGCTGTGATTAATATGACTAGTCACTGGAATGCTCTGTCATCCATGCAGAAATTTGACTGGTAACTTCCATAAACTGCACAGGATTTACCAAGAGAAGCAAACTTTCATTAGATTTCCAGAATATTTAAATAGTTCCTGGTATTTTCCTGGTGGAAAACAAGGAGCCTCCAAAATTCATTTTCTGTCAAATTACTTTACAGGTATGTTTGCACAGTCTTGTATTTTAACATTTCTGAGATGTGCTGTTATAAAAACTGGCCATTAAGCTCTAAATGAGAGTTCAATGTAAATAATTCAGAGCCCAGAGGTGTAGATGGGAATTTTTATTTACACCAGTTCCATAAAGGTTTCCCCTCTGATGCCTATTCTGTCAGTGTACTCAACCCACTGATCTTTCTATTCTCAGAGAGGAGCACAAGAAGAGAGAGAGAAATCAGAAACAATACTTCCACAAATCCTCACTGTAACTGTCACATCTGCAGAGACAGATGTGCAGCAGACCTGTTTTCTCCATACTAAATGTGTCTGTCAAATGGTGCTCAGGATGGCTTAAATGTCTCAGTGTTTCAAAGAAAGTGTAAGTAAATTCAGGGACACAAGCTCACTGCATGGTTTAAGCTCCCCATAGTTCCATCCCCTGTTTGTTTGTCTGGTTTGGTTTTAACCGCTCTTACTGTCTGCATCCAGCAGAGAAATTGGTCCTGATCCTGGTTGGTCTCCATAAAAAAAGAATTCACAATCTCCTGTGTATTCACAACCTTCATTTATCACACTTACAAGGCACTAAGCAAGAGAATATGAAGGAAAAGAAGGAGAAAATAATATGAAAGCTCTGAAGGCAGGTTTCACTTACCCTCCCTTATCTGACAGGTACTTATATGCAAATATGGTGGCAAAGCCTGCATATATGCCTTTTGTCTCACACCAGCACCCCTCCTTCTCTAATGGTTGCATGCACATACTAATTTCTCTGTCTTCTCTAGATTTCCAGTAAATTAATTACATGTTATTGCTGCTACTACCACTGTTATTTCTAAGCTATGCAAAGGGGAGACCTCCAGTCATTCGGTGGATTCCTGCAGTCAGTAGGTATAATGAGTTGCTTACCCCTCTTGCAGTTTAGGACTATGGGTGAATGGTATTGTGCAGACCAAAAAAAAAAAAAAACCCACCAAAAAACAAAAACTACAATTAAGAAGGTGAGTGGAAGAAAAAGTGAAAAAGGATATAATTTCATCTTAGGGAAAAAATCCCAAATAGCTCGTTGTACATTCAGGTTTGCAGTGGGATTAGCAAATACATCTTCATTAGCAAATACATCTTCAAGGGCTAGAATTAAAATTCTGTTCTCTCAAATGGACAGACAGACTCAGTGAGCTAAAGAGTCCTGGAGCTGTACTCTATGAAATCCTGCACTATGACATGGGGAGAACATCTCACCACAGTTTCAGACCCTAAACACTATGTGCCAGAGTGTGGGGACCTTGGCTAGACTGCTGATCAGAATACAGGAAATATTAAAAATTATAACCTAGCAACACCATATTGACAACTCTGTATCTCATCTCAGTAAAGATATATCCTGCAAGCAGTTCATTACAGTAAGAGGAATACATGGGTATGGTCCATCTGTGCAATAATGCCAGGAATAAGACTAACGGTACCACCATGACCACTACTGCTAATCTACCTGAAATCAAGAAAGGGCAGAGAAATCCAGTTATGAATAGGCCTCTGTGGGTGCTGACAGGGAATGGAATAGGGGTCAGGGCTTGCTTGTGCTGTGCTCAGCCTCTGCCTCCACTGCACACATCAGATACACATCAGCAAATGTTATAAGGAAAGTTGCTGCAACAGCACTGGAGGCACACAAAGACAGAGGATGTATTTATATCAAATGCGGGATCCTTGATTGCTAAAACAATAAACAGGAAACTAAACTGCTCTCACTTTTTGTATTCCTATCTGACATTTAG
Organism: Platyrinchus mystaceus; assembly: GCA_035041135.1. Taxonomy (NCBI): domain Eukaryota; kingdom Metazoa; phylum Chordata; class Aves; order Passeriformes; family Tyrannidae; genus Platyrinchus; species Platyrinchus mystaceus. The sequence goes on along the minus strand of JAWWLV010000001.1, from coordinate 27,121,732 downwards.
TGTGTCAAAATCACAAGTAAGTTTTCACTTTGGATTCTACAACTCAGTGCTTAAAGCGCAAAGATGCCTTCTCAGTAGCAACATCACAGAAAGACAGATAGTTAATCTTCCCTTTTCCTTTCACTGCTGAGTTATGTATATAATTTTCTGAATAATCACATGCAAGGTATGTTCAGGCCATTATGTATGCTAAGCTGCAGAGAAAGATGCTGTGCCACAAGAGCATGAAGAATGTGAAAACTGAAAAAGCGGAGAGAAAACTGTCCTATCGATTTTGAGAAGCCCTGTTTGAGAGCATAAGCATGGCACTGAACATGGCTAAATGTGGGGGAAAATGTCCAAACAGCACAGATTAGATTGAACAGTCCTCAAAAGAAAGGAAAACCACATTATCTTAAGTTGTTTGATACTGGACTATATATAGATAGACCACCCACAGGGTTTCAGTGGGACTCTCAGGTCTTGTCTTAGTTTCAAAGCAAGAGCTTTGGTCTGATGACTTGCTGCTGCTGCAGCCCAGTGTTGGGAGAGTATGAGGAGAGAGAAAGGATGCTCATACTCCCCGAGTGACCTGAATCTAATTTTCTCATGTGGTATGAGACACATTTTCCTATGTAGCAAAGAGATTAAAAGCTGCACACAGACATCTGAAAAGGGGGGCAAGTATAAAACTGATTAGCCTCAGCTTTAAAAAGATAAAGCAGTGCTGGAGAAGGCTCAGAGAAGGGTGACAAGGGCAGTTAAAAGTATTAGGCAGATTTAGCACCTTTGGTTTGATCAGGTACAGTCACATTTATTTCCCAGTCTATAGAAGTTCTTGATGCTACAAGACTGGGCAGGTTTACTTTGTGAAGTCACTAGAACATATATTTTTTTTTCTCCCCTCCAAAATACAAGTTTGATAATTCTAGGCTAGTCCATTGCCTAGAACTGAGGAAACTCACATGTGATATGTAAGAGTCTGACTCCTGACTTGAAGAATGTATTGGACTCAAGAGTCAGCATGCACAACCCTGCCACAGCCTAATACCTAATCACAGAGTCCAAAACCAAAAAGAACCACCATGTCTGTGTTGAGAGATCTCTGTACAACTCCAGCGAGAGGAATTTTCTGTCTTCAATATTGCTAAAAATAGAAAATCTTTCACGAAAAATATCTGCTCTCAATTTGACATGTACCAGTAACAAGGAATACACGTAAATGTTCCCATGTATCAGTTGTCTCCACCATTAAAATCTGATGACCGGTCTCAAAAAGTCTTCTCAGTCCAATCTCTTTTGAATTAAACAGTTACTGCAAATGGACATTTTCTGGTAAAGACATGTGCAATGAGGAACTTCCAGTTATCTTTAGTCAAGTCATTCCCTTGTTCCTTTTGTAGTTTCTACTGCCCTTTAGCTAGACCTCCAACCTTCATTCCTTCTCCATTTGCATTATGCTGTCAACTCCCAATGTATCCAGTTCCTCAAAGGACAGCAGCAAATGCCACAAATGCCTGCCTCTGCAGTCACCTTTTTTCTCTCTTGCACCTGCAGCTTCTTGGTGCAGGACTATGAGGAACACAGATTTTATCCAGGCAAATTTCAGCTGGAGGATGCCTTTTAGCAGATCAAATGCCACCCAGAAGATCTCCCATGGTGTCCTTAAAACACCTAGTCTGGCTTTTCAGGATTTGCCTGTTGTTGGCAGTGCTACCTCATTACCATGCCTTTTGGCAACCACACACTTGTAATACTTGTGGCAGAACATTTTCCAGTGATCCGTTTCAATAACGTGACCATGTCAAGACAGTCACTGAGGCTGAACCAGCATTGAAAGAATTGAAAACTACATTCAGTTTGCAAATATCTACATTGTCCTGCCTTCCGCCTGGAGCAGGTAAAGAAGACAATGGAGCTGAAAACATCCCTTTCTTTCCAGCATTCCACTTTTAAAATGCTGTATTTGGGAGAGAAAAAGAAAAAAAGCTGGAATGCTGGCAGAGTTTCTTGCTCCATGAAGTAGAAGTTCCACATACATTCAGTTCATGACTTTCCTGTGCTGGCAGAGAAGAAGCCAAAATAATCTCTGCTTAATTACATTTCTGTGTGTTCCCTATGAGAGCATCTGGGGATGATCTCATAAAGTAGATGGACGTGTCTTATTCAGTGTCTCAGTGGGAAACCACACCTGAAATCTGTAAGCACAGCAGGAGTGCTGTCAGCCATTCTTCACTGCCATCTGCAACACAACTATACTAGATCCCCAGTGTAGGATGAGAGGTCCAAATAATTCCAGGTACAGAATTTTTCACATATGATTACAGAAGAAGCCCCATAACACTCAAGTGTTTTCCTGTGCGTGGTCATGAGAAAATTCCACATGAATTTCTTATCTTTTGTTTATATGACGTTCCACTTGCAATCAGTTTCAGTCTCACTTTCCCTTTTTTCTGTGTATTACGTGCAGGGTTGTAAGGTTAAAAATTCCCCACATTTCATCACAAAAATGTCTACATTTCAATAATAAGAGAAATTGTTTTCATGTGCATTTCTCCCTCCAGGGTTAACTGCCAAACACTAAAGATAAAACCTATATGCACTGTTTACACAAAAGGACTCTGGGTGAGGAAAGCCTGACCTTTGTAAAGGTCCTAAAGAGACATTTGCGTGTTCAGTAGGATTTTTCAAAAGCAGTGGCCTATCTCACTTTCACCTATTCACTTGTTTAGGCAATTCAACTGTTTGTAAAAACGTAGAAGAGGACAGGCAGAAGTGGAAAAAAACACAATAAAATTTGATTTCGAAGCTATTTTGCTATGCAATACTTTAATCAAATGAACTAAATGGCACTATGGGCTCTTTTCTGTCCTTCTGCTGATTTTCAGATACTGATCAAATGTCCACTGTGAATGGCCAGATAGATCAGTATATTCATGTTTTGGCAGCTCCAGATAGTACAAAGATTGCCCTCTTTTACTGTGCAAATATTATTTATATTACTGTTTAACTTGTTTTTTCTATTATTTACACCAATTACCTCTAAAAGCATCAGACTACAAACCATATTTACACAAGGTATAGAATGTCATTTCAGGTCAAGAAAGGTGAAAACTTCCCCAACAAAACTTTTTATTTTCCCTTTTACTAGCTTACCTTATACACTCCACTGATTCTGGTCTTGATTTTAGATCCTGGTCTTTAGCAGCCACTCCAAAATGAATGGGGAACAATCCTCCGAGAATAATGTCTCCCTTCTTCTGTGCCCGTTGGTTTGGCCCATAGGCAGCAGTGTTCCAGGTAAATAGCAAAAGAATCAAGCAGCAGCTATATAAAGTCATTGTTCCTCTTTTCACCAGGGAGTTATAGGATGCAGAATTGGTAAAGATGATGTAAGAAAGCGGATGTTGTAATGTCTGAGCTTTTCCTTTCCTTAACACAGCACGGAGAGGATTTGGTGCCCATGTTTGCAGGGAGATAAGCAATAATGTAGGAACCACAGTGCTGGTGTTTCTCCCTCTGTCTTCTCCATTGCAAAACAACTATTCAGCAGTCCTTCCTTCTTCATAACCAAAGCATTATGGAGAGCCCATCTCTGAGAACTGCAAAAGAAAGACTTGAAAAGTGATCCCAACTACACACCAGTGCTCCACATTGCCACAATGGTTCTGCTTTGTCAAATCACCCCCTCAGTATGTCCCTGAAGCTGCCCCCACTCAACAACCCACTTGAGATGCTTTACAACCTTGACAAAGGAAGCCACACATCCCCGTGAACCAGCCACACCTCCTCAAAAAAATGTCAGCTGCCTGATTTTCTGTCACATATGTAAGGTGGGCTAAATCTTTCTGTGTGACTGGTCACAGGAGATGCTGTAAAACCTATGATGAGGCATCCATGAACAGAGCACACTGTGAGACCTGGATGGGCAAGTGAGAAATAAGGAAGCATCCAATGCAGTAAGAATCAAACCTTTCTCTGAAACAAATAACTGATAATCTTTTGGTGTTGGTCCATCTCTTCCTTTCATCGTTCTTAACTCTCCAGTTTGAACTTACCCTTGCTAAAAATGAAACAAAGTCACAAGAAAGAGTTCTTTCACATTGAAAGGGAGAATGACTTTCAGGGAAGCATTTGAAACCAAGATATTTCTCCATAATGAAACATGATGGCTTGAAAGGTTCGGTAATCATATCATTGAAAGCTTATCTATAGAAGCCTTTGAAGCCTGCTTCCTGGGGATGAGAAATATTGCAGCTTCTCTGTGCTCAAGCATGTCTACAGGCCTTCCAGATGAAGAACTAACTTAATTATGGCATATGAAAATGACTATGGCTGTGGGGGAGGAGGTAGAACAAAAAATTCATGAACAGCTCTTCAGCCTATTTGGAATATGTCTAAAAGCTAGTAGTAAAAATCTGAAGTTAGTCAAATTCGAAGTAGAAGCTAGGCATACACTGGTAATCCTGAGGACAGTTAATTGCTGAAAGAAGCCATCAAGCACTTTTCAAGTGCTGAGAACTTTTTTTATAAGAATGCCTTATTATGCACTAAATGCACCTAGACACCCAGGTCAAAAAAAAAGCTATTGCAGGGAAAAATTGTGATCATGGGGCTTCTTTTAGTAGCCAGTCTTAATGGTGGTGCATGCTGGATGACCACCAAGCACTTGGAACTATTTCATATATTCTTTTTATTATGAAGGTCCGATGCAGCAGTCAATGAGAGGAGAGACAAAGCTCACATCGTTCTCATGCCTCCGGTCAACACACCTAGACAACTGGGCAGACACTGCAATTCTCTGTGACGGGTCCACTCTAAACTATTCTTTGGCCCTGGCTTGAACAAGTGCATTTTTATTGGCATGGGCAATCAAATCTTTGGCTTGATATCAAAATAGGTCTAGGTAATGGCATGTGGCCATTTGACAGCTGGATGACAGAACTTTAACCAGAACCAGGATTAGGAGGTGACAGAGCAGTGCAACAAGTAAGTATCCCCAAACATTTGGGTTCACAGAATCGCAGAATATTCTGAGTTGGAAGAGACTCACAAGGATCATCTGGTCCAGTTCTTAAGTGAATGGCCTGCACCTTGGTGTCATTAGCACCATGCTCTACATGCTCTAACCAACTGAGCTAATCTCATTTTTCCTGGCAGATAAACGGTGGTTTTGGCTTCTTCAGTGCCCAACAGAATAAAGAACAAAACACTTTTGCATATTTCAGCTAGGGAAAGGTCACCTTTGCCCCACCACTTATGGCTTTAGAAAAGATATGAACAGTAGTAAAGTGCTGACACTGTGTACTGAGGTGAGGACCAGCACAGGTGGGGCCAGCACTTAGAGGTCAGACGTTTGAAACAGGGAGAATTTCTGAAGAGATGGGATAGTCTGACTAATGCTGTTTAGCACAGCTCATCCCTTCCCCTGACTCCTGTCCAGATGGCAGAGACCTGGGGGACTGCATGCTCCTTCAGGCACAGAGATGGAGACAGCCAGCAGTGGGGTCCCCTGAGCCTGGGCAAGGAATGTGCATAGGACTTAACCAAGTTAGGATGGGTCAATGACTTCCCCATCTGCTGTGGGAAGACAGTGAGCCTGATACCACAGCCTGCTGATTTGTTACTCTATTTTTCTGCTTTTCCTTTAAGAAGCCTTTTTTTTACCTTTGGAGTTATGCACTTATGGAAAAGGAAACTGTTTTCATCGTGAGCAGATAGACAATGTAATTTAGTTTGCTGGGATACTATGGAGGGTTTTGGGCTGATGCTACTGAATATTTAGGACTTCCACACCAGAGAGTACATGGCTGAAGTATTAAACAGAAAAAATAATTCACATTCTTGTTCCTCTTTTCTCACAGTAGACAAAGTAAAAAAATCTAAACTGTAAAATACAGTTAATTTTAAGACAGCATTTACAGCATCTAGTAGTCCAAGATGCCATTTGAGAGCATAACAGTGGAATAGACAATGAAAACAAAGTTATTCATTCACGGTATATGGTAATACTTGGTATCCCCCTGGATAACTTGGAACTAGTTGTTCTCAGGGACATGACACAGAACTGAAATAACATCAGAAGTGCTGTCTGGGAACAAGATGGGCTGTGTATATATAAAGCACATCCCAGTGGCAGCAAGCTGAGGGATAAACGTCCAAAGATGCACTGTCACAAAATGATATCCAGAAAAAGCAAAACTATGTATATGCTCCCCTCCTTGTAAATCTCAGTGTCAAAAATTTACAAAACCAAACTCATTTAATGGGAGACACAGGTCTCCCAGATGCTTTCAAGTGCTCTCCATGCCTGAGGATGACTATATTTGCAGATACTTATTTCTCAGTGAACAGTAGCAAGCTTGCTGCCAGATAATATCCTCTAGTATCAACTTTTGTTGTGGCAAATTTTCCTTCGGTTCTCTTTTCTTTAATTAGGTTAAGATTATGAGCCTCTTCCTTACTAAAGGAAAGCATTATACAGCCAATGATTGAATTACCTGCTAGTGCATGACTCCAGACATAAAACTTAGCAAACTATAGGTGGAAATTTTATTACTAATAGAACAAATTACTGTGGTCCTGCAGTTATCAGCTAAAAAATTAAAGAAGATTAAATTAACAAGCAACTGAATTAAGATGGAATGTTGGAATCCATTGCTATTTTTTCCTTTGCAAATGTTCTTACAGGTAAAACATTATTTAGTATTAGCACATAAGTTCTTTGCTTATAAGCTGTTCAATGCAGAACACCTTTTCCCTGTACATATGTTCAGCAAATGCAATTCCATAAGATTACTTACGCAAGAAAAATATAAAAAATGAGTAGTCGTTTTCGTATTTTTTGACATAGCCATGTTTTTAATCCTCCTTCCCTTTTAAAAATAATTTCAATATTTTTCCCACTGTTAACTACCAGACACTTGACTCTAAACTCTCTTGGAAATAGCACTTCTCTCATCTAAGCTTCAGTGGAGGAACTTAAAGTGGTTCCAGGAACAGGTGAGACATCAGGTGACTGTTGTCACGGCAGGAACAGCTGACGTGGAGAGAGATGGTACCCAGGGTACAGCTGTGGGTATTTGAAAGGGTTACAGCAATTGGTACCATTTTGCTAGTTGAATGAATGTTTTAGTTGTCAGACTAAAGCATGCAGAAAAGACAGAAATGTTCAATAAATCTTTATTCTTTGGGTGAAAAGAACTGAATGGCACACTCATAGCATATATTACTTATGAAGTGCTTATTAATCAAACAGTAACTAACCACAAACTACAAACAGCAGCTGCTCAAGTACCTACAGTAGCTGAGTTGGAAAGGATCTCATGCAGCTGTCCCTTAGCCCAAGAAGGGCTCAGCAGCAGCAGTGCAATTCCTGGCATATTTTCTCTAAAACTTTTTGAGGAAAAAGACCTGTCAGACACCCAGGGCAGCCTACTGCAATGCTCCTCTGCTCTTACCAAAGCAAATGTTTTCTCACTTCTAACTTGAATTTTTTTTGTTACAGCTTAAGCCTGTCTTCTCCCATTTATCACATGCAGTGATCCTCCCTGCTCATAATCACCTTATTTGGGATTTGAATTCACCTCCCCCTTTTCTCTTTTTTTTTTTTTCCCGACAAAGCAAATTAAATTAATTTAATTTTTTTTCCATAAAGATTCTTTCCTGAGTTCAGATTATTCTTGTTTCATTCTTCTGGCCTCTCTCCAGCATGTCTCCACATTTAGTGCAGGCTGGTGCTCAGAAATGGACACAGTGTCCTTGTTTGGCCCTTACAAGTGCTGAGCAAAGTAGTAGAATTTGTGTGTCTTGCATGCTATGGCCCTGTTTACACATCTCAGTAAGGCATTTGTCTTTTTTGGAACAGCATGATATTATTAACTTATGGTACATCATCAGCTGAACACAAAGCAAAGTTTATATCCACAAAGCCATGAAACCTCACAAGAAATTTTCATTTTCCAAAAGCTTTTCCTTCACATTCAGTTTAAAGGTAGAATCTGCTAAACTTCATGTGATCATCCTGATTACCAACAAGGAACCAGCATGCACAACCTCAGCTGAGACTCTCGGGCTTTCAGGACCTTTTTACAGCAGAAAGCTGGGGAAGATTCCTGATCATGCCCATGGCAAAAGGATTGTCCCAAATTCAAAAAGAGCAGGTTTATCCTGCCTCTATGGGGCCTAGATATCCCCTGGCCAGAACAGTCTGCTCGTGAGAATGCACCCAGAGCTGGGTGGTTTGGAGGAGCCAAGCTGCTCACCCACCCTTTGGGGCCTGTTGGGCACAAAGAAAAAGCTTGTGAGAATTCCAGCTGCACATCCACAAAGCCCTGCTCCACCAGGAGACTTGCACAGAGCTTCTTTGTTTTGACAAACCACTGTCTTCTGCTGAAATGCTGCTTTGTCAGAAAATGCTCGAGCAGTCTCTCTTCAGCTTTTGCTTGGTGAAGTTTCAAAGTTTCTATAACTTTCCAGCAAAGCTCAGTCAGGAGGTGTGGAATCTGATAAAATAATTACTGGCTGGAGGGTTATACCTTGTGTAATGCAGGTGCCAGAGCAATTCATTAGCTTTTTTGTGGCTTTTAAATCTGGGAATCATTAAGCCTTACTTTAATGAAGAGTTGTAGTTTGCTACAGTGACAGAAACTCTTCAGCAGATATCCTGCTGTACCTTGAAATTCATTAATTCAAGGTGTATGGTTAGACCATGGTAAGGTTGGAGCCACGAGCAACGTACCTGTCCTTAACAGACAAGGAAGAGATTCAAGTAGAAGAGAAAACAGAGAGGATATATGTTGTTAAGTTTGTGTTCAATCATCTCATTGCTCAAGACAGCTAAAGAAGGGCACTTCTCTGGACAATGGACACAGGATAAAAGCCTTCATAGTTCCAAGAGCAGACCAAACTTCTAGTGCTGAGGTACCATGACAATGCAAGAAAACATAAATTGTTCACAGTTGTCAATAGAGCAGGCATTAGCTCAATACCTCTTTGGTCAAAATGAGGGACAAGCACATCAAAGATGCAATGAAAACCAGACTGCTGGTGTGCTCAGATGGAAGAGCTGTGCTTGAGCTTTGTGTAATTAAACTGCTCAATCTTTAAAGGAAGCAAGTATAAACTGAAAACTTACTATGAAGAACTTATTGCCAATGCCGAAAAGCACAATTCTTACACAACACACTGCCCAGAAGAAGGAATTTTTTTATCTGGACAAATAACATGATAGGGAAATAGAATCTCAGCCTTGGAAAAGTTTGGAGAATTCAGGTGGGTGTAGAGCAAAATTCAGATGTAGAATAGAGAGTCTTCTGAAAACATTACCCGTGTGCTTGGTTTTGAACTAAATAAAAACCATGAATGCTAGAGCTTTTACTGAGAATAAGATTTTACAATATCATCATGACCACAAGACCATCAGCATCACCAGAACAGTATTTCCATGCCCTGCTATTAGCTTGAGGGTGTGATATCTGTTGTGGATGGAATTTTTCTGGCAGGAATTAAGATGCTAATACACTATTAGACTACAGAAAATGTATGTTAAAAAATGATACATTACAGTCATACCTTGCATTGCAAAAGCTAAGAGGAGGCCAAAACCACAGCATACACATTGCCCATATGACTAAAGAAGCTGCTGAAGCTCATAAATAATAAGACCTGGCCAGTTCAAATGAAGAAAGCCATATACTTAGCACTGGGAGGAAAGATAGGCCTAAGAACATGTTTAGTTTGGTCATGAAAAACCTGAGCACTTGTGCTAGGGTAACATTCTCAATTCTCCAAGAAAAACTAAATATTAAAAACAATATTGTAAACTAGGCAATTGTAAGGGATTTAATTCTGCTACACCTGATATGCCCCACATTGTTAAGTCTGTCCACGAGTTACCATTTAAGCTTCCAGAATTTTTGTATATTTAATATTATTTTTATGCAGCAGCCACATCTTTAGCTTTTCTTTACTCCTCATATCATATATTGGTGTCCAAATAATACAGAACCTACTGTGAAAGAGTGTGGAGTCACACCCTGATCTGTGTTTAGCACTACAAAATACCACAGTGACAGAAATATGCCTACGATATCACTGCTGATACTCTGCTCAATGCAGAAACTCGAGAAAGAGGAAGCCTAAACTGTTAGACACTGATGTCTGAGACATTGTGGACTGCCAACATGGAAAACAGAACCAGGAGTAAAAAAAAAAAAAGAACACTTTGTTTCAAGGAGTCTCAAACGAATCTGGCTGTAGCAACAGCAGTCAAAAGAGCATCAGCTCCTGGCTCTTGCACAACCAGGTAAAAATCCAAACCTTCACACAGGCAGCATTTACCATGCATGGATTTAATGTGGGGTTACAAGGCCTCTGATCTCCCTTCCACTTCAGTCCTGGCTCATAAAGTGCACACAATCCCATGCCAAGCAATATAGCTATGATTGCATGGCTTTGTAGCAACTGCCTGTCCATCAGGCTTACGGTTCACACAACACTTTTCAAGTGACTTGCATCAGTGTCATGTTCAACATCCCTGTTCAGTGTGATTTGGGTCCTTTGTGGAAATAGTTCTGTGTTTACTGATGGTGGGAAGGAAAAAACCAGAAGTGGTAACAGAAAATACCTTAGAGACACATCGAATGCACTCAGCAAACACCATCAGCAAACACAGAGCTGTAAGTGGTTTCTGAGTGCTTGGTGGAAATCTATGTGGAGAGTGACCTATGTCTTTGGAGTAAATTCTACACAGGTGTGCCTGTAAGGTAGCCTGAGAAGCAGCTCCAGGGACCTGGAGTTATAGGCATGACTGGTTTTATTCTTCTGAAGGGTGTTTTCTGCAATAAGAGTTAAGGCTCATTGCTACAAGACATATCACAAACCTCTGAAAAAATACTGGAAGGGAATAAGACAATTCTGCAACTTCTTATCTTTCCACTCCTGTGCCTTCTTCAGTACAAGTGCAGCAAAAGTGCACATACGTACACGTAAGAGGGAGCACTGAAATGTATGAGGTTATCAAGGCACCCTACCAAGTGAAGCATTCTGCTCCATCTCCAGTGCTCACAAAAAAATGACTAGACAAGAAACAACATGTGACAAATTCATTAGATTGCTTAATGAACTGCTAAGAAATGCTGAGGAACTTCAGCACCAAACAGTAGCCACGCAGAACAGCAGAGCTTGGCGGGATTTCCACGTCCTAGGAAGTTCCAGAGCCACAGCACCCCATTTGCAGCCTTTTGGGAAGCTGCCCTAAACCCACCAGTTATTGTCTATGCTAATTTATGCTGGGAGCTGCATCAGACCCTTGAGCAATCTTAGATACAGAGACAATAGGTACCAGGGAATCCATCTCGTCTACGTCTTAGAGCTGTCCTGTTTTGCCTCTCTGCATTCCAGATTCTTACCTTCTCTTGCTGTGCCATGGTTTGCCAACTTGGTGGTTTCCTACACGTCCTGTTAAAAGCATATCATCTTATCTGTTGTTTTAAGTGGATGAAAAAATGCCTTGGATACAACACCAGTCTAAGGCTTCTTGGTAGTTTCAATGATTTTTGTCTTCATGTACAGGAAAGATTAAGGGAGACCCTTAAGATTTGCAATAAAATAGAAGGCAAAATACTTTGCTAAGGTAACATTTTTTATTAAATTGGTTTCTCTAACTTTCCTTGTTTCTAAAGAAAGCGTTACCCGCCACATTAATGAGTAAACATTTAATTGACAGCTATTTTACCCCACCTCTTATTTTTGGGATGTGGCTAGACCCTCCTGGACAGACGGAGAAAGAAAGCCTGGGGGATGCTCTGATGCTCTGCAGAATGAAGATACTTTATATCCCTGTGGTATGGTGCATACGGCACTGGGATGTGGTTTGCAAAATTTAAGTTGTTCAGACTTTTGCCTGCAGGTGAAACAGCCATGCATTCAACCTGTGTGCCTTTCAGGGTACCCTACATTCCTGCATATTATATATACATTCCTGAATATTATATATACATTCCTGCATCTCAAGCAAGCCTTTTCTCTACATTAAACGCAGAAGCTTTGCCAGCAAGTGTCACTCAATTAAGAATTGCTCTTAATTCCTAATTTGCAGAATTAATATCTTTTCTGAGTCTGGCCTTAGGAGGTATACAAGTGCTAATGGGTGCTGTGTTCACAACCCACAGAAGTGAAGTCCACCACTGCTCCACAGAATGACTCTGCACAGGTAACCAGAAAGTTTCTTCATCCTTCCCAGCTCCTAATCTATCTTCTTCCTCTCTTACAAGAAACATCTCTGGGAACGACAAGACTCAATCCCCCTGGCAAAGTCCTTCTTCCTTGCTCGGCATGCCCATAAAACAATATGACTGTGTTACGCTCTTTGCATCAGGCGACTTCTTTTACGATGAGCTTTTCTAAAAGCAAATGAGAAGAGGCTTCAGCTCAATTCTGTAATATCAATAAATGCCAGTCAAAAAATTTATGAAACTGTCTTGCTCTAGTCTGTCTTGGAAAGAATAAGGAGCACCTATCCTAGTTACCAACTCCTGGATGCTTTATACCATACACTTCCCTTTAATTTTTTTCTCTTGTTCTGCCATTTAGAAAATAACAGGTTAGAAGGACTGGACACTGGGAGAGGCCATTTTGAGCTGGTTTTTTCTGTGCTACATCGTGAGACAGAAAAGAATAGAGAAGTAGTGGGAGAAATGCCAAAGCAGTCAGTCATTTGTAAGTAGCTAAAATTACACAATTTAGTGCAGTGTTATTCAAAGGAGATGTCACACTTTTTGATTGGCCAGCATTAGAGCTGCTGGTTAGCAAGCTGAAAGATCAGGGGACATGAAATAACAGAATAAGAACACTAGAATAAGGCGAAGCATAATTATCTTTTTTATATTTTTCTGACTTAACCATCTTTTGATCATTCCTTTACAAATTAGCAGGAGCAAATAATTTCAGAGCATATAAATAAACATGAGAAGAAGACTCTGGTTTGTATCAGCAAAATTCTTCTTTCCAAAACCTTCTATGATGCATCAATATTAGATGCAAGCCACTAAATCTGTCCGTTAAGGGCAGCTTTTAAAAAAACTAGGATAACATATTTCTGGTTACCGCTGGGTATGGTTTTTTTCTCCCACACCCATGTCAACAGATGTCAAACTGAGTATCAGCTGAATCAAGGCTGATTCAGGCTTTTCTCTAGGAAAAAAAAGAAAATACAGATCTGAGAGGTACACACTTTTTCAAATCAAACTTTATCAGGTTGCTTACAAGGGAAAACCATATTTTGCTTAGTAATTTCTTGTAATATTATTTGATTTCTTTTTTAAAAATCTCTGCGTCTGAAGCAAAATGTGTTATTTGGTCCCTTTGTTTCCCCCCTGCAGAATCCTCAGTGAACCAAACAATAAGGACAATCGTAATTCTAAGCCAGTTTCAACATAAATCCAGTTCAGAAAAAACACTTAAATATGTACTCAACTTTAGTGAGACTTGACTTTAATGAAATTTAGTAGATTCTGAAAGCTTAGCATGTTGTTTAGTGGTGTGCCATATCAGAGACTAAAGTAGCCCCTGGCTGGCTGCTCCATTCTCATTTATACTATTATTAAAAACAAATAAACACTGACTTTGTGTTGGATGGTTTCTTTTTACGTTGAGTCCAGCAGGATTTACTAGTAAATTCTTATGGAATTTTTGTAATTTTTTTTCCTATCTTTTCTGATATATTTCTAGTTCTCCGCTGTCCCAGGATGACTTCAGTTTTTTTTTTCTTCCCATTTTCCCACTGCTTATTTTCTCTTCTATATGACTTTCTGAACATAATAATTATTGTTTCTTTTCCAGTTTTCTTCTCTCTCTTCCTTTCATTCTAATACCAAAACACTCTTTTCTATTTTTACATTTCTTTTGCCTGTATACTATGTGCAACCTCTTCATGTTAAAGAAGACAGGAGGGAAGAAGATCCCCAGGAAAGGAAAAAACAGATTCAATGTAAAGGGGGTCTAAGAAAGCTCATTATAGATGTTAACTGGCACAGACAGGCACATGTCCCACTCTGCTCCTACGATGAGAGAAGGCAGGTTTTGCTGCCTTTCCATTGGAGAGCTGGCTTGTGCTAGCATGTCCCACGGGGGCTGGAGCACAGGGAGGAATACAATACTGTATGCTGCACACTGACCCCTGAAGGGGAACAGTGACCCTTATCTGCCTATGCAATGTGCTGGAAGATCGATGTGATATGCAAGGACATGATTATTTATATTAGTCACCTAAAAAATGCTGTCTGGACCTGTGGGCTGCACTTTCCTGCTGAAGATGTCAGTAAGATGATACCACAGACCCATGACATACTGCCAGAAAGGGCAAGTAGCAATACCAAAGCAGCAGCACACAAGCAGCCAGTGTCCCTCGCCCCTATTGCTCCACCTGCCCTCTTCAGGGAGGCATCCTATTGTTTACAAGTTTGTATGAAGCAAAATTTCCATGACAATTTGTAAAAGATGGAGACGACAAGTGTAAACATTTTTTCAATAATCACGCTTAGATTCTTTATAGAATTCATCTTGAGTCCTACAGATGTATGTTTTCTGCCCTGTAATGTAGGAGGATGATGGAAATCGCCATCCAGATGCCAATCTGCAGTTCATTTGGTGTAAGAGTCTGCCTCTAGCAGTAGCCAATGATACCTGCTTAAAAAAATGTTGTGCTAGACAATTATAGGGCTAATGTCTTACGAGACACTAGCTTGCAGTTGGTTAAAGCCCTAAGGGAAAAGTTTTGTGAAGAACAGCCTTAATTTTATAAAAGTCAGCCCTAAAATAAAATAATTAACCTCTTAACTTTTTTCAAATTCATTTCTCTTCAAAGCTGAGACTCCAACATTCCCCTCAATGAAATATATATATCCCTGAGTGATATTCTCCTATTGAAAGTTCCCCATCACTCCCCTCAGCTGACACAATCACCTAAGATATCCCAATCTCACCTGTGATTTTTTATTGCATCACCATTGGAGATCATCAAAATAGATCTCAAATCCTCACCTTAGCTTTTTCCTGACAACTTTTGCAGTTTACCTTGAACTGCTGAGATAATGCAACTAACCAAATCAGCTAGATTGGACATTGAAGAAGACCAGGAGCATGGCTCTTGCTGGGGAGACTGCCGAGGTACAGAGCATGCTGTTTTAAGAATAACATCTCAAGCCACCACAACTAGATCCAGAAGAACATGTCTAATAATGCTCTAGTGTGGCCTTCTTTTGAATACATTTATCTCAATAGATCTATTATGCTTTTAAACAGAAAAAGGCTAGGAATTGTATCTTTCTCATTTCTAGGTTCATTTAGCTGGTGAATTCAGTATTGCAGCTGATTCTACGAACATATTCTTCAAGAAGTTTCATATAGTTTAGCTGGTAATTACTGCTTAGTGAGAGTAAAGGCAGCAGAACTGAAGTGTAGGTAGGGACAAGCAAAGCTATTCAGCTTCTAAAATAATCTGTGTTCAGAGCAAAGGACTTCATCCATTCTTTTCATTGTGCAAAAATAAAATTCACAAAAGTGCACTTGTTAATTTTCTTTCAGCACTCAACATCTGTTGTTCTTAAAACAGAAAAATAGGGAAAATTACCATCCTTTCTGGCAAAGCTCCTCTCCGAAATAAAGCAGGAGATCCCCAGGCTTGTCTTCGAGAAGTGTAATTGCTAAGCTTTGTGTTCTCTGGTTTTCTAAACAGAGCCTTTTCCCCTTGTGTTAGACATTTTAACATATTTTTTTTCCAGTTCATAATTTAAAAATGATTGGTGAGGGATACCAGAGCTTCAGGGCAGAACAGATGACATCCTCCTCTGCATCATTTCTATATCCAGCACAGAGAGTTCCCAGCAGCTTGGGAGTAGAAGCAAATACAGGGTTTGTGTCATGGAAAGAGTTGCAGAGTGCCCTGCATTATTGCACAGACTGGAATGGTACAGATGACTCGAAGGCCCGCAGCTGGGAAGGGCGCCTGGATGCTGGAGCACCACCTGTCTGTCAGGAGAGCAGGAGTGCCCAATACAGACATAGGGGCAGGTAGGGAGCTCTTGACCAGGGAGTTAAAAACTAATATCAGAACCACTGGAAGACACATGAGAGTTTTCATGGTTTTCACAGTGCTTTTTGTCACATCGTCCATGAATCAGAAGACACTGTGGCCACCCACTTCATCCGAGCAACCCTAAGAAACAGCCACAGTAACTGACTACAATGTGACAACCTTTCATTAACACAGTGCTTTTAAAAATACTATTTTTTAATTGACTTCCCCCTCACTCTTTTTTGAAGGTGATCCTTCTGGAACAGAAAAACACTCGGGGTCACACTCCAGTGAGCCCCAGCCACCTTGTCTGCCTGCCAGCTCTGCAGCTACACATGCTTCATCTCCGGGACGACAGTGTGACTTTTGGAGGCTCTATGCCTCATTTAGCCCTGGTAATGGCCTAATTGGGTTAGAAAAATGCAGGAGCAGGAGTGTGATAAAGAAACAGCTCTGCTGTGCTTATTTAAGGGAGGGGAGGGGGCGGGAGGGGAAGGGAGAGAAGAAGAGGGGAAGGGAGGGGAGAAAAAAAGGAAAAAAAAAAAGAAAAGAAAACAAAAAGAAAATCCACCAAACCCACATTTTCTACCTTGACTAGATATTTATGTATGTAGATTGGTTTGTAATGGGGCATTATGCTGCCTGGTTGTGCTGCTATAAGGATTCACATGTCAAATGAAGGAGTACCATGAGAGGGCCAGACTTGGATAAGTGTGTCCAATTCCAGTAATCTTTTCCACAGGAGACAGCCCCTCACCCCCAGGGCTTCACTCCATCCCCACGTGGTTCTTAGTAAGGGCTGAGATAATTGGTGCTTTTGTTGTCTGTATGGGAGGAGAAAGTGAGTGGGAGAAAAGGTGAGTGTGAGGAAAGGCAGGTGACGAGAGTGACTCTTTCAGGAACAGCCATGGAAGGAGCTCATGCCATTAACCAAATGTTCATTCACCATTTCTCAGCCTTACTTTACCATCTCCTGGGAGGAATCTTGCTACATACCAAAAGAAAACCATTCTGCTCTCTCTTGAGCTACTCCCATAATTTTTCCTGGCACCCTATAAACTGCCCAAAGAAAGAAATGCTACCCTTGCTCTTGGGAAATCTCAGAAAAAGAACTGGCGGGAGGAAATACAAATAATTTATAAGTTTCAAAATGTGAGGAACCTCTTCATTTAGGGATCTGTTCTCCAGCAACAAGAGTGCAATACCAGGGGATGAACCAGACTCCCCTTCACCTAAAGTGATAAAGATAAACCAAAAGTATACTTCACAGTGGAAATGACAGCCTTTCCTTCTGATGGTCCTTTTTTAATGTGCTTTCACCATCACCTACAAGATCCCAGCTATTTAACTGACTTTTTTCCTCCCTTTTCTCTCTGAGAGGGAGTCATATGGTATATCTCAGAATGAAGCACCCTTAAGCTGGAGCCAAAACTGCTCATAACAACACTGAAGTTACAGTAGTGCTCTGTACTTGCCACTGTGCAAAGGACAACCTATATCCATTTTAGCTCTGCACAGTGAGGACTGATACAAAATACCCTGTGTTTTGTTCGTTCTAGTATTAAAACCTCCAAGAACAGATATTTCGTTGATAAAATTTCCAGGGGACCCTTCTGTAAATCAGAACACATTCTCACTGGTGACATCTTAAAAATCTGATTGGGTTTTGGTGCTTTACATCACAGCCCTATAAACATTCCCACTAGCGTAACAGCGGGGGCAGCAAACAGCATGGAGCAAGCATGAGCAGCCAGTGGGAGGGAGAGAAAATCAGGGATTTTCAGGCAACCCCCCATGCTTCCTTTGGAAAACTCACTGGAATTTTTCCTAATAACTCTTTACTCACATTTCCTGCCTGCTTCTTATTAAAATTTCCTTGCTAACTTGAAGTAAACTGTGTCATGGGGGATGTGCTGTACCTGTCAAGGGGCCAGTAAGAAAATGATGGTTTAAGTTTCCCAGGGCTCTAGTGGTAACATAAAAATTTCCCTGTGGAAGCTCAATAAAACTCAGCCACAGAACTGTTTCTGATGAACTAGAAATTTTAAGTGCTTGCCTCAATCTGGCAATTGCCTAGGTACCCATACTGGTGATGTGCTTACAATTAGGATATGCAAGCAGAATGTGGCATGAACCAATACAAGAGGATGGGTTCCATAGGCTAGGCTTGGAGCTTTAAACAGGACAAACTTTGAAAGTTTAGAACAGTCATCATTCCCATTGACTGGCAGTGTAAAATCAAATAGGAAATGTAAATTAAAGTGTTAACCCAATCCAATCGTGGACCAAAAATGCACTTCTAAGTACAAAAATATTTAAACTAAACCAGAAGCCATCTGGAATAAAATATGGCAATAAATACTAAAATTCACTGTTTTGTAACGTGGAAGAAAGAAAGGAGAAATTAAAGTTAATAACAAATTCCAAGATACAATGTGCAGGGAAATTATGAGGGAAATTTATAAAATCAAGGAAGTACTAAATAGTTAACAGAGGAAAAGAGGCAAAAAAGACATTTTAACAAATATAAAATGTGCTTGAGACTGGCCATGAGCACATTGCTAGATGCGGGTGATAAAACTGTAAATGACAATCAAAAAAGGCGGAAATATCCAATAAACATTTTGTCCTTCGCACACTGTTTTGTCCTTGGAATGAAGCTGTAGAATGTATCATCCCATATTACGTCAGCCCAACAAAATTCACTGTAGGTAATAAAAGGAGATGTGAGACGAGATCTGCTAAAATTAAATGTTTTCAAATCAACAGGCCTGGAGTCTTACATAAACTAAATGAGGAGTTCTCTGAATCACTAGTGTTGATACTGAACAACTCATGGAAAAATGGGAAAATTTCAAAGGGTCAGAGAATTGCAAGTGTATCTCATTATAACTACTAAAAAAGGAAGGCCCAGGAAATTATAGGGACCAATATAATACTTATTATTATAAATATATATCATAAATATGTGCCCCAATATCAATCTGGATACAAAAATGAAATTAAGTCAGTATTCTTTCTAAAAATCAATGAGAAATAAATATAATTAATCTGAACCATATTTAAAAAACATCAGTGTTCTTTTTATGAGGTAATAAATAGATAAAGGCAACTATATAGAGTACAACATGGGCATGTCCAAGGCATACTACTGACCAGTTTAAAAATTGCAATTAATAGATGGTATCCATGAGAGGAGTAATTTCTAAAGATCACTCAGAGATCAATCTCATTCTGAACCTATTCTATATTTTCAAATCAGTCCCCTAGATTGTAAAATGAAACTGTATTTGTTAAAAGCTGAGACAAGCACAAAAGCTGGCACTGAAGAAGATGGTTTTAATGTATGAATGATCACTAACTTGGAATATACAAAATTACAACTCTCCCCTAGGCACCAGTGGTTTTCTGTGCTGTGCTCAACATACTCATCTTTCTGGTGGCTCTGCATTGAAGTGAACGCTATAACTAAATCTCATGTTTCAAGGCTTCTGCGGACAGCCCGCAGGAGGGAGAGGACAGTTCTTTTTTCTGATGCCCAATTTACCCACACACTCTAGGATGCTTGAAGGAAGACAAAGCTTCACTGATTGGCAGCAGCTAAACTGGGACCCTGAAAAAGTTGCACCAGTGTCTTGTTAGGACACAAAGGATCTATTTTTTCTTAAGTGCGTATGTTGGTCTATCTTGCTCACACGCTGAGGGTCAAATTTAAAGTCAGATATGGAATTAGGAAGGAATTTTCCATCCCACAAAGACTGGCGAGAATCCCAAGCGCAGCTAACTCACTGTTTTCTCTTCTTATCTCCCTAGACTTGCGCAGGCAGATGCAAATAACAAACTTAAACCCAGAGATTTAATAGATTTACAAGATCTTAAAGCAAAAAAAAGGACATATTTCTTCAGGGGATGCAATCACTGCATGACTCAAAGAGGCTTGTTTCTCCTGAGTCCATATGGAGCAAAAGACATGCCTAGTATTTCAGTAAAGGGAGGGTATATGTGATGTATGTCTCACGACTGTTTTACTAAAAGCTCCACGGGACATACCTCAAGCCTCAGGACTTAACGAAAGCCAGGACTTAACTTGTATAGAGGGTGCTATAGAGGTGTCTTTGTCACAAAATGAGAGCGGTATGGCTCTGAATTCTGCTGCAGATTATCTAAACTTTGGTTGTTGAAGAATTAATTCACTTAGCAGAGTTGTGATGTTTCAGCTCTTAAAGTCCACCTAAAAAAGTTGCCCAGAAACCAAGCTAAAAAGTAGCCACTCGTTATAACTGTTAAAACTACTTTTGGTGTTGACATATCAACTTACTGACAAGGAAAGTGTTTCCTACAGTGTCAGCACAGTAAAAGTTGAAGTCTAGGTCACATGTATACTTGTCTCAAGCATAAACAAAAAAACCCTGATAAGTTCCAGATCCAGAGCCCTTTTCCTGTGGGTGCTACTGTAGTGAAGCAGAACAAGCCTGGCTTGATGTTCAGATAGCAGGCTAAACCTGCAGTGTTAGCAACGGTGCAATGCTTTGTTTTGACTTACACACCGAATAGAGCAAAGACAAAGCCTCAAAAGGAGAATAAATACAGATGAGCAAGAGGTTATTTCATTGATAGCTCACTTTCATGAGAGCTGCCCACACTTACAAGGGGAAGTGCAAACACTGAACCTGGAATCCTGTTGAGGCATCTCACTAAAGTGATGTCCGACTTTGCCTCTGACTGTACAGATTCAATACTCAAAATCCACAATTGCTAAGTCCAAATCTTGTAAGTTCAGATCAGTAGCCATCTAAAAGAGCAAATATGATACAAAGTGAAAGGAAATACTCTTAAAATTAATCTATCAGTAGAACTCCCTTCCCAATATTGAAAAGACAGACCAAAAGTGTTCCACAGAAATGCACTTGAGCAAATCTGGATTTCTATAAACTAGAAAACTCCTTTAAGATATCGGACCGGCATTAAAAAAGTAGCACAACAGTCAAGGCAACAAACATTTAAGAAGTGACTGGGAGCAGCAAATTTTCATCAAATCATGCAACTCTTTTGTTGTTGATCTTGATTACGTCAGACAACATTGTTAAAGAGCTTTGCTAAAGACTCAGCAAAATCACCTTTCGAAATTATAAAATGTCAAGGCAGACTGTTCCTAAAACTTCAGAAAACAGCATAATCACCTCTCTTGCTATTTGCAAAGATGAAGGAAACAATTTCAAACAAAACAAAGCACCCCCCCATTAGGAATCAAGGAGAACACAAAACTACATTACCATTTGTAACCTCTTTCTGAGCTCAGCCCATTAACAATAGATAAACCGCTAAGAAAACAATAGATGGAGGCACTTCAGTAAATAACTACATCAGTGAGATTTCGAGTGCTCACTGTATATGCCTAATTTCTTGCCAGCTTCATTTCTTGCTCAGTCATTTATTTGTGCAATGTCTGCTTCCCTAGCCTGTAAATAGATAATAATTAGATTTGACCTCTTCTGTGGAGAATGGAGGATGCTGAGACTGAATAACTGTTCCTCAGCAAAATAAAAGAACTGAATATTATTATATATAAAATTATGATAATGATACTGCGTACTCCTCACATAGCTTCTCTCCAAGGATCTAAGACTTCATAATAAACATTAAATTAATCCTTGCCGCAACACTCTTGGAAGACAAATGATTCTTTGCTACAGTCTATTTGCAAGTGGGAGAACTAATGAACAGCTAATGCTTACACACCTAATTCTAAAAAAAATGCTTTCATGATTTTATTTGTAAATGTTTGTTTAATTTCCCAAAAGTGAAACTGGGAAAAGTATACTATTTCATGCCAGTCTCTCCCCACCCCTTCAGCTCTTTGAAGCCTTACAACATCGAGCTTGAAAATTCAATTTCTGTGTCTGGAGGCATAGCACTAATAGCTCTGTCTGGAACATCAGTATCAAGGGACTGTGTCTTCAGGGTTTAGAGGAAGCCAGCAAAGAGCTTTCTGGAGAGATAGGAAAAAATTCTATTATTTATTTTAGAGAGAGATTATTAAGCAGTGACAATTATAAGAGCATATTATTTTTGTTATCAGCATCCCAGTATTACAGTATACATCAAAATTTATGTACAGATTCAGAAAAAAAAAATGGATTCACACCTCTCTATAACTTACACAAGTTCTCTCTCCAAAAGGAATTATCACTGCTCATTTCAGAGCAAGATAGACTGAGCTGGGATAATTAACCTCCCACCTGAGGTCCCATCGTCATCTCTAACAGTTATAAGCTATTTAAGCACTGAGGCCAAAAGGACTTCATATTTCTAACAGTAAGTCTCATCATTAGCAATTAATATTCTTACTGCTATGACTATGCATCATCACTTTTTAAAAAAACATTTTTGCAAGCCTGCTATATTCTTGGGCCAGTAAATTTTCACTGGTGTTTAAATTTTCCAGTGAATGACATACATATTCAGAGTGTTTTTAAAAACCCACAGTAATTTTCTCTCTATCCTGACTGTAGCATGCAGTTGGGTAAGTTCCCCAAACATATTATTGTGCACAAATTAAGACCACCAGGAAGAGTCAATGATACAACTGTACTTGGGAGACAAAAAATGAGGAATGCTCTGCTGAAATCCAGAAGCCCAAGTTCAGCTCTTCCTTTTCCTTTTCTAAAGGTGAGCCATTTTTCACTCGGTTGTCCTTACCAAGTGTTTGTCATCATATCTTCTATCAAGAACTATGAATCAGACACCACCATTGTTCATATTTTTGTATTTGTGTGATTAATATTTCTGAATTTATACACATATGTTTATATTCAGGTATTTAATGCATTTATGTATTTAAAAACACATAAATCATCAGTGTGGCTTTGTCTGTGTGTCTGTCAGCCTGCTGTTCCTGGTTTTGGCCTTCCTAGTAAGACTATGAACTTTGCTGCATCTTCTGGGATCTAGCCATGTTGACTAAAGTTTGCATCACGTCACTCCAGTGAAAATAAGCAAAATAGTCTTTACTTGCAGCTTTAAAACAACACAGTTTTTAGGGAAAAAACCCTGATGTCTCATTTGCAAGGACACAGGTTTCAAGACAGTATGGTTACTCAGGTCCATCACCTTAAGAAGTTCAGGCTTTGTGACAGGCACCTGTTTAAGCACCATTTACTGTTAATGCCTTTGACACATGTTGAAATGGATCACCCACTGCAGTTAGAACAGCTTTCCCTAAGAGTATTTTATCTAGACCTGTTTGTAAGTATGTAGGCATATAGACGTAGACCTGTTTCTGGTACACCTCCCTCAAAACAAATTGCTGAATAAAGACAGCTAACAGGAAATTAAGAAATTACCTGAAAGGAAGAACTTTCCCAATACAACATTTATATGCTTCCACAATTTGATTTACATAATTTCATTTTTTCTGTCAAATCCCACCCTCATTTCTCCTTCAGAGCAGTATAATCCAAAACATTCTCAGTCTCCCTCTTCCCTATTCACAAAGAACCACAAGAATCTGCTGGGTTTTTTGTGAACTCACTGGCAGTCTGCTGAGATGCCCAGCTCAGGTCTTGAAAGCTGGGCTTTTAAGTCGGGCTGAAGAACACATCTCTCACCTGCAGAACATGAACCTCCAAACACTCTTTGCAAACCACACAGTAAGAGGATTGAATCAAATTTGCCAATGTGGGAAAGATGTGACAATAGGAAACGTAGGAGCAGTGTGAGAAAAATGCAGAGCACCAGAAACCAGGAGGTGGATTAAAAGGGTACAGCTTTGAACAAAGGTTCAAACTCTGTTCTAATTTGTGAGTACAGAAGAGTTGTCCAGACAAACAACATTTGAGAAACTTTCTTTCTCTTGATATTGTGTGACCATAAAAGGATCCGATAGTTGTGTACCTGCTTTCTAATTTCTAAACTAATAATAATTTAACTCTATGGAATAGCAAACATTACAAGAAAAACTGCAAAGTAAATTAGTTCCTGATACAAATTTCTAAACAAATATTAAAATCTTTGTAAAGCTAATTAAAATTTCAGAACCTGCTTTGAATATTACCTATATTCAATTTGTAATTATCTGATTATTTATGCATTATCAAATCACCCTGTAGCCAGGGAGCAGGAGCTTTTCCTCAATCACAGCTGAACCTGAATGATTATTTTGCTATTTTGTTAAAATGAGCTAAAATAACTTCAGTCATGGCAGCACAGGAGCTAGGACTGAGCTAAAGAAATAATTAACTCAGCTCCACAACATGAGCTCAAATCTATGCTGCTCTATTCATCCATTTTTTAATTTTTCATCTGAGTATAGAATGAATGAGAATGACCTTTTCATTTTTCAACTAGCTGAGGTTCACTTTATCATGCAACCTCTATTTACACAGTCATAGAGTATTCTTAGAATAATATGTCAGGCAGCTGTTATTGTAGTTTTATGTGTATCAGTGTAGAGTCTTGGAACATGCGGAATATTTCTGAAGAAATGGTCCCAGAAAACAGTGTGAGAAGGACAGTTCAGTTAGCAATCTACAGAGGAACCACAAGACACTTTCTCTTTTTTCAGGCATTTAGGAAAAACAGAGGTCTAGTGAGTAAGGTTTGCAATTTTATATAGTTATGAATTTTGTTCAGAGTAAGGGCATCTGTATATTTTTATATATAATTATTACTCATAACCAGTTAAGTTGCACTGTAAACATGCACTGTGTTGAGCAGATGTCAGGACTACAGTGAACTTTACAAACTAAATAAACTGTGGAAGAGGAGTTTATCTTTTGCCTCTTTAAAATTTACATAATCCATGCAGATAAGGATTTTATTGTTTTATTAATAAGAATTAAAGATAGCAGAAAGCAATGAATCTAAGCAACTGTTACCACCCATAGATGAAACAGTTGACTGAGAAGAGACTATGTGCTGCAATGAATAATTACACATTAGTAAATGTTGCTGTACAAGTCATGCTCAGGTTCTCCAAGCTGTTCTTGGCATAAGACCAGCAGAGGTGAAACAAAAATAGCTTTATGTCATCTTTGCAGTTGCCCAAATCCAGTAGCAAAGGGAGGCCAGCCCCAGCCCTGCATGACACAATGTAGCTACAGGACTGTTCTGTGTATATCACACACCTGCCTGTGGTTCCAACAGGATATTTGATAGCTGGGGACCATTGGGAGAAGGTGAATTTTAATTCTCAGAGGTACTCTTCCCAGGTACAGGAAACATTAAGGGAGCTGGCTGGAATTGAGGAAATAGGTCTCTGGATTTTAGAAACATCTCAACTTAAAAACTGTTCTCCCTGAACTTTTTTGGGTGGAACAGTGCCATAACATTAACTTAAAGTGCTTAGATTTAAACTGGACAAGGTATACAGACAAAGCAGAGAGGTTATACAGGCAAGACCGTCAGAGTGTACAGGCAAGGCAATTGAGAGCAGCTCAAGGAGGACTTGGGGGTGTTGGTGGATGAGAAGACTGACATGACCCAGCAATGTGCATTTCCAGCCTGGAAAGCCGATCACATCCTAACTGGCCAGCAAGTCAAGGGAGGTGATCCTCCCCCTCTACTCCACTTTCATGAGACCCCACCTGGAGTACCACATCCAGCCCTGGGGCCCCCAACATAAGAAGCCTGGAGAAGTTTGAGGCGAGACCATACAGTGGCCTTCCAGTAAGAAAAGGGCTACAAAGAGGGACTTTTTACAAGGGGATGTAGTGAAAGGACAAGGGGAAATGGCCTTAAACAGAAAGAGGCTTAGATTAAACATTAGGAAGACATTCTTTACTGTCAGGGTGGTGAGATCCTGGAACAGGTTGCTCAAAGAAGTTGTGGATGTCTCACCCTTGGAGGTGTTCAAGACCAGGCTGGATGGGCTTCGAGCAACCTGGACTAATGGAAGGTGTCTCTGTCCATGGCAGGGAGATTGGAACTAGATTATCTTTAAGGTCCCTTCCACCCCAAACCATTTTATGATCCCACTGTGTTCATCTTCAATTTCTATCAGCCCACAGCATCGAAATGAAAACATGAGAGCCACAAGTTATCTAACTTCACTGACAGCTGCTTTAGTGAAATTGTGTTCTCTTAATTAAGAGGTATGGATCTCATAATCCCTTTCCCCAACAGGATGTGAACTCTTGCTTGCCTAAAATACTTCACTTAGGAGGAAATGTGCATTGTTAGGTACACATCAGCACTGCTGTGTTACATGCTTAACTAAGAATTATAAATTCTCTTTCCTTCCTGATTATAAGGTTATTATATACTTGAATAATTTTTATTGTTGCTTTGCTTCTGAAGATGGTGGCCTAATACTAGTGTAACCATCACAGAGATATGTTAGCTGGCAATTACTGGCTAAAGCCAGAGACAAATTAGCAAAAGAAATGAAGGAACTTAAAATAACAAATCCCAATGAGAAACAAAATATTTAGGCTTTTACATTTTCATATAAAACTCATCAAAAACTCCTCCTTTTAATCTCTGGGCCCGGAAATCAGATCATTTTTCAAACTTGAATGTAAGTTGTCATCTAAACCTATATTTAGATCAATGACATGAATATGAATGTAAGTACCCAACAACAGAAATCTGAACCTGAAAATTATAGTTGTGTATTTTTTCTACTTTGACAATCCTTGATACAAAATGGGAATGTGTTATGCTCTGTAATTAGGCATTTTTAAAAGCTCTTTCAGATCTTTGGATGAAAGACAGTATCTGAATGCCAAGGTGTTGTAACTTTTTTTACTGTCTGGAATTGTATGTTCAAATCCTGGCTCTATCAAGCCAACCTTTCTTATTTCTGAGACAGCTATTTCAATGTGTTCTGATTTACTGCAAGCAGAGCTTTCAAACAAAGCCATATAATGTAGGTCTGTTTCAAACACTGCCTATAAAAACAAAAGCTTAATACTCCACATGTGTTGCGTGCAAGTATATTCTTTATAATTTACAAGATGTTATTGTTTTTAATGGATATCCCTCCAAACTTACCTTCCAGTTTGCAAATTGCTAACAGCAACAGCAGATTGTTAGAACAAACTGCGCTCTCTCCCAGTGTCACCTACGCTGTTCTGTGTCGCCCAGGTTGTTGGCACGACTGTCAACAATTCTCAGTTACATGTCAGTAATTCTTTGGGCAAGCTATGTGAAGAGGAAGGATACAAATTGTTGTGTCAGCTCTGCTGGCTTTGCCATGTTAATAAAAACTAGAGCACCAAGATTTGCTTTAGTCTTTAGTAACTGCAACTATCACCTTGGTAAATATCACAACAGGCATATTGAATAAGAAAGTGAGACTACTACAAATCCCCTCCCAGAATAAGATTTCACTCTAAAAACTGTGAACACTAACAATATCATGGCATTGCTTATAGGAAAGATATTTTGGCAAAACTATAAAACTTTCAGGAAAAATAAGTAATTTCAGAGTAAGTAATTTACATTATCTCGATATAGTGGCATTAAAATAATCTGTTCTTCAATAATAATCTTTGTCAATAGTATCTTCTCACAGGATGTCATTGGGATCTTTAGTGTCATTTGCCAGGCACTGTTACCAACCTAAAGGTTCTTAAAAATATCATATGCAGCTACTAACTATATTGTTAGTAGGGACTAACAATAGTCCCTACCTAGAGTCATGGAAATAAAGTGCTATGCTGCAATGTCATTAACAGACAGTAAGTATGTTTCTACAAATAACATGTTGATGTACAACGCAGGGAATAAGTTATTAGGGGAGAAAGAAACCAGATGTTATATAGGCAAAGTGTCTCATCCTCACACAAGCAATAAATGGGGAGCACTCAGCTTCACAGTCCCTTGTTTCACCTCAATGACCCCGTTCACTTCAACAGCTGAGCAAGGAAGGATGTTCTTAGGTGGGTCTGCGAGAATGCTGACAGTGCCAGCTCTGTGCCTGTCTCAACTCCCACCCCACCACTGCTTCTTGTGAGTTCTCCACATCTGCTCCAGGCCCTCTCACTACTGCTGGTTTCAGTGCTAACACTGCAGCATCTCTCATCGTACCGTGCTGCAATATGGTGCTGGCATAACATATAACATTAGACATGTCCTACTTCAGCTAGAGTAATTCCAGTCTGACAAGTAGTGAAAAATGGCTAGATCAGGCCCCTACTTGAATACCTTCAACTCTATCACTGCACACAGGAAGTCCAACAACACAGAGAAACGCTGCACTTTTCTCCATATTGTTCACCTATGGCAACGACCAGAATATAGATATTTCTGGTTGTACTGGGCTTCTTCCCATTAAGAGTGCCTTGTGTCCAATTTTTGCTGTCCTTCACAAAATACTTCAGTGCCCCAACTAAAAACTGAAATAGACTCTATGAAAGAAATGAAAATAACTACAGCAAAGCAACAACCAAAAACTTAATCTGCTTCATTCAGACTATTTCCAATACATGGTGACAGATCCTGCCTGGGTCAGATTCCAGCCACAGAGTTACTGATGCATCCATGGTCAGAGCAAGAACATACCTATGACCTTGGTGATTGGGTACAATGTAGTTTCATTTGAACCCCAGTTTTCAATTTCAGCTAAACACTTCTGCCTTCCACAGCTGTGAACCAAAACATCAGTGCTTAAGTAGAGTAAAACAAATACAGCAAATGTTGCAGAAGTTCCAGAAGAGGAAGGGATTGCAGTTACTAACACTGAGGAACTAAAGCTCAGGTCCTCAAACGTTCTTAAGATATTCATCATCCTCTGCAGGTACAGAGATTTTTCCACCCCTAGAAATGTCATCCAGCTGCTACTTAAGCCTGGAGGGTTGAGATCTCATCTCTGCAAGTCAGCACACTGACACTGCCTCTTGCACCACTTCATGGAGGCACACTGCTCAAATCTCTCTACTGAAAGCTCCCAGGCAGAGCATTGAAAGTACGTGATCTGATCTAGCTGTAAGGGAGGGAGGGTAAAGGCCTCTTTTTAAGATTAAGCAGAGCTTTCTGATTGACCAATGCTTTCAAAGGCTTAGGTATGAAAATGCCCATGCAAATGGACGTGACACATCAGAGACCATTAACTATGCAAACCCTGCTTCCTGAGAAATGGAAGCGGCAGTAATTGTACTCTAGCTAGCTGCTGAAATTACTCAACCCAAGATTATTTTAGGAAGTAAAAGAAACATAATATGTTACCAATATGTTTGTTAAAGACAGAAGTCTAAATCATATGAAGAATTCAGGCTTACACATTCATATATACATTCACACACCACTGATTATTTTAATGTTTGTAACCTCATTACAAGGCTTTAGACAAGGGTATCATATGGAGTAATGTACTTAAAAGATATTGTGGCACAACAAGTGGAACCTATTTCTGTTGTTTAGAAAACCAGGCTTTTATACTCAGTTTGTCATTCACTGACTGGATCCAGCCCCTTCAATCTCTAACACATAAAACAGGAGAATTACAGTTGCCTCCCTAAGGTAAGATAAGGACTGTAGGCAGGTTCCCTGAAATAATAAAAACAGGCAAAAGAAGATTTAGTATTACAGCTTGGTTTATAAATCTGTGCATTTTCCCTAGACCGAAGGCCACTGAATGGAGGAAATTCATCAGCAGGGTATGACACTTTATAATTTGTGCAAGAATATGACAGTCTTGCAAAATATATGTCTATGCAGAAGGCATAAAATATCAGTGGGACTTATATATGGCATAGATTAATTGTCCTTTGAGCAGATTGTTGTCTTTTCAACACAAAGTTCCTGTAAAGAACTACCTCCACAATTCAAAACACAAAACTCTCATGTAGGAAGAATGGCATCTGAACAGCTGCAACACTGGTGTATAGTGGGTACAGCCTAGTTAAATTTCTCCTCAAAGGCTAAATGTAAAACATGTTCTAAAATATAAACAGAGAGAGAGATGAAAACTGGATTGCTCTTGCAGGGCTTGGACTGCTGGCTTGCTCAGGGTTAGTCAGAAGGCCCTAATGTGTACCAATTAGGATATGTTCAAAGCATTTAAAAACACATACAACTAAATTTGCCATCTTGAAAACAGCTACCATAGAGCTTTCCACAAGAGAGTTTCGATCCGTGCCAAAGGACTGAGCAGAAATGCTCATTGTGTGCAGCAAAGACAGCAATGAGGTGAAAGGTGGAAGATGGGAATAAAGAGGCAATCCCTGCCACAAGCACCAACTACTGAGGCACTACTCTAGACATTTAAACTGCCTACACAGTGACTCTCTAGAATATCAGAGTAACTGCATTAGTATGGCAGATGCGACACAGGACCTGCAAAAGCTCCTTCCCCACCTGGGGTGAAGCAGCTGCAAGGTTAGGTGTTGTACTCTGCCTGCCTGAGATGGTACTCACTGAGAACTTCAAAGGTACCTGAATCTTTCTAGGAAGATGCAAGGGTGCAAAAAAATTGTCTGATTCCTCCGTCCCTAATCTGTAAATTCACTGATGAAACCCTATCACCATCAGACCTCAACTTCCCTTTTTCCTTGCCTCCGTGGGGTTTTGTGCAATGGACCATGTGAACACAGCCATGAGTGGATGCTTCTACGGAGCTCCTGAGTTCGGTGAACACTTTGACACTAACAGCCAGCATAAGAGACACAGATCTGTTGCACCTTCACTGAAAAAGTTAGTCTGTTCTCATCCCTGATGCTTTCAGTGGTATTAGAGGAGCCAGGAGTGATGGGGCTAGAGGAAATCCCCCCATGGCATTACATTCATCCAACAGTTTATCTTTAGTGATGTTGCTTTACACAGGCAGTTCTCAAACAAATAAACTTCACAAGCAAATGCTTAATTACTGGTGTCTGGCAATGGGTGAGCCAGAGCTTAGAAAAACAGGAATGGGGGATGAGTGTTCCCCTTTTCAAGAAAATTAAGGTTACAAGGTAAAAAGAAAGCACAGAGGACAGAAAGCAGAAAATACAGGTTAGATAGTATATCTTCGGGGAAAGGACTTCATCTGTTAAACTCTGCCCTGAGATGATATGAAATTGAAAGATGAACAGTCTTTCATCTCCTTAACCTAATCAGCCTGAGACAACTTCAGCACTCTGTGGCAGGAACCAGCTCTTTCTTCTGTTCATAGAGCATACTGTAGACCACTATACTGGTTTATGACACGGCCTCCTAAGTGGAGACAAGCAACAGGTCATTAGCCCCACTGCTTGCAGAACCCAGCAGACTGCTATGAGATGTGTTGGGGTGCTAGAAGGACTTGTTGACTGAAGGCAAAGCTGCTTACAGGAGGAATGATTTATAGTGACACTTCAGTATTAATTTTTACTTTGGATTGCTCTTAAATGTTCTTCTTCTCATAAGATGTATGGAAAGAAACTCCAAACCCCTAGTTTCCCAATTATTTTAAATTCAAGATATCAAGAGTCTATGTATAGCAGTAGCACAATAGGCAAAAAGAAGCATCAAAGGACAAACTCTTTCAAATAAAAGTGAGCTTTCTGTAGATGAATAGACCTATATGTTGATTATAATAAACATCTGGAAAAAAATCCTGAAATCAACTGTCTTAAGTTTAATGACTTGTGTATTTGGCTTGCTCTGACAGGTTGGTGCATCTGTTATCTATTTTTTAAAGGTCTCATATTGCTAATTTCTAGTAGCAAATTTAATTAGGAAAATTTACTGAACTGATCCCATAATTTAAGTTGTTGAGAATTTATTGTTACTCATTAGAGGTGACTTAAAGTTTTCCTAATTTATTAAGCTGAAATAACTGGTTTTATATCCTGAATACTGTTAAAAGTCTCAAAAATAGTGTATTTGTGCAAACTATTACAGAAAAAAAAAAGTCCATCAAGGAATTCCTGTAGACAGTAACATGATCACCGAGTTAATTTATTTAAAATAGATGCCAACAGTTTAGCTATGAGCAGAGTATTCAGATAACTTACCCACTGGTTTGGTTGTGAGATGTCTTTATGTTGACTGCATTTAGAATTTATTTCGGGACCATGAGTGTGCCTTCTGCTTGGCTCACACTATATAATAATTTTTTGAGAGGACTGAATTCCATTTCATGACTGTCTACATGCTGCATCATAAATTCAAGATTACACACTCCCCTCTCTCCACTGATCTCCCACAGATGCCAAAAGGAAGCTTGTACAGAGATCAAAGGAAGAATTTGGGCTCTGTGTAGTAAGATAAAACTTTCAGTTGTTATTTTTTACATCACATTCAGAACTGCTTACTGAAAAACGTTCCCTTTGCTAGCATTATTGCCACCTTTGACTCCTGTCTCTTTTTTTCTTCCCCATCCTTCTTTCTTTCCTCTGTCGTCTTTTTCTTCTCTTTGTATGTGTCATTGCAGATTCCAGCTCCCTGTGCATTGTGTTGGAACTGGTAGCATGCGCAGTGCCATCATTAACCACGAGTACTCGTACTCTGACAAGTCCAGAGGAGCACAGGATCAAATCTGTCTCCAAACTGAGGACACAGCACAACAACCCTCACTTTCTGCTCAAGACAATATTGTGTTATCTATATTTGTAATGTCACAGCTCTATTTAATATGGTCCCCCTCCTCACCTGTGTTTTTCAAGATGCAAAAATCAGAACCCAGGCACTTACTAACTCCCTTACCCCTATCAAACACGCAGCCAGGTGTTCAGTGTCTTGTCTGCCAAAGTATTCAGCACCAAACAGTCTCTGTCCCAGTGCCAGGCACTGGAGGCAGAGGCAGGTTAAAATGCCAGACTCAAGTGCCCCAAAGTAACTGTTAATAAATAAAAATTATCAAGTACAGCAGCATAAAATTTTCTCTCCAGCTCCAAAATGGATTTAGATCAGTAGAGCTGGTTTCAGACATGGGGATCTAGTTATAAGGACCATCTGAAGGCTGCAGAACAGAGAAGTGGCCAACGGACCCTGTGCATAACAACCCATTGAACCTTCCTGAAAGTGGTGGGAAAAAGGATCAGAAATTTTTGAACCCCTGCTTCGCCTGTTCCCATATGGCAAACATACCATAAAACAGCACAAAGCTTTTTGCATGGAAATTCCAGTGTGCTGTAGAAACCCCTGTTTCTAACCAAGATATTTCTAACAAGACCCCGTGAGATATGGTTATTTTCCTCACTTTTGAAACTGGAAAACTGAAAGAAAATGGTCTGCTTGAGGTCAGTATCCCAGCCCAGGACAGGTTCTGGAATCATCTTTATAGTTAAAGTCACTAGATCCTGTTGCCTTCACTATCATTTCATGTATGCATGAAGAGATTACAGTCTCTCATATTTTGTGATCTGAGCAGCTTATCTGTCCTAATTTTCTAAGATGAACAAAAAAACATGGTTATATGGAATTAGCCTTGAAACATCAGCAGAGAAGATTTTGGTACTAAAGCTACTACCTCTCTGTCAATGGCCTCCCACAGTCTACTTGCATGTCAACGTTCTCAAAATCATTGGCACAAATTAGTGCAAGTAAAGCATTCCACACTCTTGCAGTTAATAAGTGACTGAGAAAGCCTATCAATTTATGCAGAAGAGGTTGTTTGCAACCAACAACAGATGCAACAGTTTGCAACCAACATGCAGATGGAATGGGAGTGAACTGAAAAGATCCCTCTGTCTCACTTGACATTTTTGCTCATATTTCAGAAGATAATTCTAACAAGATTATCAAATATCAAGAAAATATTGAGGTTTGAGAATGGTGGAAAGGGTGTCAGGCTGACAAATCTGGGATCTGAATTCTTTCATTGAGCCATTAAATTTAGCACAGCGGAGGTAACTGTACAACTGTCAATATTGCTCTATTGTTACTTTGAGAATTATGTCAGAGTTTTACTTATATGCAACTTAGTCCATCATTAGCCTTTCTGAGTTTACATGTAGGACAGTCTGGTGTCAAATACTGTGATGATATTTGACACACACTTGGATACAGAGTTGGGATAACCCTGTTAATTTTGTAGTTGACTCCAAACATCATTCTTATCCTGTCCTAGAATGAAAGAAATTGCTTTGGGGTGCTCTGTATGCTTTCTTATCACCAAATTGCCATAATCAATCTACTTTAAAATGGAACACTTTTCAACAGCTTCAATTACATCAATTAAATGTAAATTAGAGTTTCAAATAGTATTTCATCTGAACAGCCATCAGATCCCTTCACCACTGCTCAGTAAACATATTTCTAATAAAAATTCTACTAATTTTTCCACTCTCACAACTAGAAGACATGTCTAGATTTGGAGTTCACAACACAGGGATCAATGGCCAGACCCCAGATAATGCACAGGGAACAGAAATGGATTATGTTCCTGGGACTGGAACTTGCACTGAGAGGAGAGCTTAGTCCTGCAGCGTGGTGAATTGAGAAGCACAGGATAGTAAGTGAAAAGAGTCCACAGTTGCCCAGCCCCAGACTGAATCAAGATCAGGA
>JAWWLV010000001.1:27071052-27081694 GCA_035041135.1 Platyrinchus mystaceus | reverse complement strand
TGCAGCTCTCAAGTCAAGTCTCTCAAGTTGGGCTGCTCTGCAAAAGGGCTTGGAAAGCCTCTTGATTCACCTGGTCCTGGTCATGAGGATGGACTGCTGCTAGGACAGGCTTGATGTTCTTGTAAGTTAGCCTCTTCCAGTTTGCCTGTGTCCCTTATCCAGGGTG
This sequence comes from Platyrinchus mystaceus, assembly GCA_035041135.1. Lineage (NCBI taxonomy): Eukaryota > Metazoa > Chordata > Aves > Passeriformes > Tyrannidae > Platyrinchus > Platyrinchus mystaceus. Next base: position 27,081,528 of record JAWWLV010000001.1, on the reverse strand, counting down.
TGCATGCAGTTGGGGAAGAAGAAAGGGTCACGGAAGAAGCTATATAGGTTAGATGTTAAGATGCAAAGTCAGATGAGATAACTGGAAAGTTTGATGTTCATTCTGACAAAGATTTCTGACGATGCAGCTGGCATTTGCCAGAGGTATGATTAATACCATGAGTGGGGACATAAATGCCCTGAGCCAGTTGCCTGAGAAGCTGAAGTTCGAATTTGAGCCAGGTTACTGGTGATTGAATCTTTTTCCCAAGGCCTGGCATGCTGAAGAGAATTATACCAACAAGGCCTAAATCAGGCTTTTCACTGTTTAGTTCTGCTACATAAGTTCAGAGAAGTATGTGACAGGGAGAATGACTATGTCTGCCTTGACTTCTTAAACTATTTTCATTGCTAACCAAACAAAGTAGACTGATAGTTTGAAGACTGACAACCCAGAAGGCTGAGGTCTTCTTTCCATTGTACAAACTGAGCACCACAGGCAAGGCATATCCCTGGCTCCCTCTACCCTACAATGTTCCATATCTTCAGCTTGGAGGAAAGGCTTTATTAAAGCCTTCCTCTCTGCTGAGACTGAATGATGAGTACTCAGAAGGAACACGTGTAAGATGAGTTTTTACAGGGATTCAGCGAAAATTTGAACTGTTAGGCTGTGAAGGAAATGCTAGAGAGAGACTGGGGCTATTAGAGAGGTGTGAAGCTGATGTACTTTTGCTGTGTAGATGTGGCTATATCACTGTCTAGTGGCTGTCCCATGGAACACAAGTCCCCTCTCTGCAGTTAGACTTTATGGATACACCACGTGCTCAAATAATGAGTTCTATGTTTATTGAGCCAAAAATTCTTCTCCCCCTACTGAGGACCATGAAGTTTGTGTATCTGCAACACATGGATCCCTTACAGAGGAGCACATTTGTTCTTGGAGGGCAGTTCATGTTGTTTTGGTCAGTGCAGGAATGAAGAATGGAATCAGCTTTTGGTAACTAAATGCTTAAGGATTAGACTGGTATTACACTACCCAAACCCAAATCTACTAGTCCAGCTAGGAGTGAAATATAAACAAGGCAAAATCTGAATTAAAAGCTTCTAGAGAGAGACAGCACCCAGAGTGCATTGGATAAAACCAGCAGCCCTGTGGACTGAGGACAATCCAACAACAACTCCAGCCCAGCTCCACAAATGTTATTGAACAAGTCTCATGAAGGTGTGTCCTATGTGAATTAGCCTTAAACAAAGAGGACTAAAAATCTCGAGCCTGTTCCTTCTTCCTCCCTGCTGTCTTGGTTTAAAAAGTTGAAAAGTCATGATTAAATTGGCTGAACTTGCTATTTAATATGTTTTATTTAGTTTGTATCTATGATTTTTTTAAATATTTATCATATTGCTAAAGAATGGTGACTGTTTTCATAGAAACTGGAGATGGAAGAGACCCAGTAAGTTCACATCCAGTCCATCCCCCCTGCTGCCATTGCAGAATTGTTCTGCATGTACATTTTCCAGGACCACCTCCAAACTCATTTGGAAATGTTCTACTTTCTTGGCGAAGGTCTGTGCTCCTCGTGTACAGATCTGGAAGTAGCTGGTGATGTCCATTCTTACATTTTCTTTACTCCTTTCCCTCTTCATCTTCTTTATCCTCACATTTTCCTTACTCCTCTCCCTCCTCATCTTCTTTGTTCTTGTATTACTTTTTCAGGCATAGGCATTTCTTATTTGGTTATCCTTAAATGTTTCTTCTCCCTCCTTAGATTTTTTAAAAGGATCTGCGCAGTTGGGCAGGATTACTCTGGCAGATACAAGCAGCCTAAGCAATATCATTTGAGCAGTTATTTGTTGAGCAACCCTGGAATATCCTGTCCTGGGGAGCATGAAAAACCAAAACAAAATCTCCAAGGTATTTGCTGAATATCAAAGCAGAAGCACACAGAGAACATTGTCCCTCTATTAAACACAGCCAAGAGCACTCTTCTTAAAATCCTATTCTGCTATAATTTTTCAGCAAGGAATTTTCTGTTAAAGATTTATTTATAACTATTGTAGTTTCTTTGTTTATTATTCAGTCCCTGCATTGGTTTGATCTATAGGTCACATTTGGCCTACTTGAGGCAGCTTAGTGAGCTGGCTGTTTTCCCTCATGAGAGAGTCATCTTGTGCTTCAGGAGCTAGCTGTGGACAAAATAACAGTTTCATGTCCACATTTTATGATTGCAAAGAAAACTTTCCAGGTGTGAGCCAGTCAAAATGGATGTAGGGATATCTGAACCAGAAAGCTGCCAGCTTCAAAAAATAATCTAAAAGGTAGGACTTGCTTTCCTCATTTCAGCTCCAGAGTCTGTTAACAACTATTTAAAGGCAGTGTGGTGAACAGTATCTCTGTTGGCTCATAAACGAAAAGAGACTAGTGTGAAAAAACAGTCCACTGAGGATGAAGCTTTCCAGCATTAGCACAGTAACTGAACAGAAGGCAAAATTTACTAGTGTCTGGCTGTCTGTTTTTTTCAGTCAGGCTCCTCCTGTATTCTCTGATCCTTCCTCAGTCACTTTTGTTTTGGTTGTTCTGGTTGTTTTTTTTTTTTTTTTTCTGATATTAGTTCTCTTGCTGTCTGCCCTTATTTTCACATCTATGTTTCTTCTCTATATTTCCAAAGTTTGGTTCAGGTGGGCTACAGAAAAACCTTGCACACATTGCCCTGGGTTTTTTTCCTCAGGCTGAAGCACAAAAGCAGCACATATGTCTGAGCCAATAGTGATTGTTAAGTCTGCAGGTTTGTGAATGTCATTCCCTTTGTCTTAGTCTGAGGTTAGTGTAAGTGAAGTGTTGGGATGGAAAACCATAAAATCTGACCTCAAAAGAGGCTTTCAAACATCCCCTTAGCAAAGACAACCCAAGAAAAAGTTATATAATAGGATTAAAAACAAACACAGAATTCAGAAATACATTGAAATCAGAAGACTTTGAAGTCATAGGAATGTTTCCCATCCTGTACTTAGAAGGGCTTTTGGAGTTCCTGTATGTACGTATTACAAAATTTCAAGGTGAAAACTGAACTGTAAGTGCTCATTTACTCTTGAGAAGGCTCTTGATCTTCTGTCATCTTTCCTACAGCTCCTTAGCTCCCATTCTTCCTGATCTGCTCCACTTCTATTAAGAGAGCATGTCACAGAAGTGCTACATTTCAGCCAGATTTCTAGCCATATGTACATAAGCTTGCTTTTTTGGGTTCTTCTCCCAGCTCCTTTCTCCTGTAATTTCTATTCCACTTCTGAGTTGCACATGTGATCTGTCCCAAAACTGTAGCATTCCTAGAGAATTTACACTTTGAATAATAAACAACCTTCTAAGAACAGAAGAATCTTAATTGGCTCACACCCCAAATATAATTTTAAAATGTGTTTTATTTAAAGGGTCAGTTCTGTTTCATGTGATTGCAGGTGTGAGCAGATTTTGACAGACGGACTGGGTGTGGGTTTTGTGTTTGGTTTTAGTCAATTCAGGTATTATCTGCCTTGACAAACATTAACTGAGATGAATCTTAAGTTCAGCTGCTGTTGTGGTTAATTATTCATGACGATGAAGGTGAATAGCTATTTTTCCCTACAATCTTTTTAAGGGAAAGTTTTTCCTCTAGTAAAAACTGAATGCTAATGCACTGTTCCATATAAATCACAAGGCTCTGCCTTTCTACAACTTAGTTGCTGGGTCCTGTTAGATGTTATAACAATAGACAGTAGAGAACTGTTGGAATGAGCAGTGATATAATACAGATCCTTTAGGATACTTATTGTATAACACATTAAGAAGGTGACTGAAAGTATAAGGCCCCATCAAAAGATCTGAACAGCTCCATGAGGGTTGCCTGTCTCCATGAAGTAACAAGTCAGCATGTGGCAATTTTTGCTCCTAAACAAAATGCTTCCATCGGGACCTTAAAATTTGGATGAAAAAAAAAATCTTAAAACCAGGATGAATGTAGTTCTCCCTATCTTCTTAGATTCACAGAAAGTGCCATCAGTCTTTCCTCTGCACTTTTACTCGTTCACAACAATCTCATCACTTCAGATAATATAGAGCGAGAAATGAAATAATGAGACATTCACACACATTGACATTTGTGCGTGTATTCACTATGGCTTAAGCCTCAACTGCTATGAAAGCAGTTGGACATCTCAATGGACATGTAGATGAATATCAGGGTCACCCAAACAATGCTGCACAGAAAAGTGTTAATTTATAAACTGGGAATCTTCTGTCTCTGATTCACACTGCTCTGGCAACAGATGGAATATTGTATCAAGTGCAAGTGTTCTTGCTTTAAGACAGATGGCCTTAAACTGGAGATGAGCAAGAAAAAGGACATAAGAATGTCTAAAGATTTGGAAAAAAAAGCCTCAGTGAAAATTTGAAAAAGACAGATTTGTTTAGTTTATGAAAAGGAAGATGCAGGTGTGAGTTTATCACAGCCATTCAGTGCCAACATTGTGGTGGGGAAAGTGGTAATAGAGTTCAATTTCAAAGCCAAGGACAGTTTTCTGGTAGCAAAAGAAAAAAAGTAGATAACTCACCTGTTTGGTATTTCAAGCTAGGCAGAAAGAGATGAGTAAGCTCTCAACTCCTCAAATATGGAGAGACACCCATTTGCCTGCATTTACACCCAGACACCTAACCTGGCAAGAGACACTTATGGAAATCCCAATTTAAGCGAATTCAGACTTGAAATCAGGTAAATTTGGTAATATTGCTGACAAACAGTTGTCAAAAGAATTACCAACAGTTACTCATGAAAAATATTTTCAATTCACAACTGGAGTTTTTTTAATAGTCAGGACATAATTATCAAATTCAACAGTCTCTTACAGAAGAGGTTGAACTACATGTTCACAATGCTTTCTCCTTCCTTCATAACATCCCAGCCTCTGAATTTACGCTTTCATTACAGTATTGTTTGATCATCAGTCTTAATAAAGCTCTTATTAACCACCCCTGCTTTTCTGTGAAATGGTCACATGTACTATTCAGCCATTGCTGAATAAATCTAATCATTAGAGAAAGGAAATGATTAATCTCCTCTTGTGTTCTGTGTCACAGCTGCTAATGGGATGATACAATATCTAAAATGTACCTCAGAAAGTACATTCTGTTTTCTTTTAAAAGCATAAAAAGTAATTTAAAATGTTGTATTGTACCTACTTTTTGTCATACACTTTCCCACCCTTAAGACATCTTAGAACATGCTTCTTGGGTAGAGTAGTCTTCAGGCTTTTATATGCAATGAGAATTTTTTGGGTGGCTTTTAAATACTCAGTTATTGGTCAATATTGACATCATGTTTGAAGAGCAAGGGAAGAAGAGGTAATCATGTTTAGCTATATGTCCTATTGCATTCTTTTCTACATCAGTCTTAATAGTTTCCATGACAAGAAGTCTCAATTAAGGAAGTATTTTGCTTCTTGGAAAGCTCTTTGCTCCAAAGACACATTTGGTTAAGTATTGCCTCTCCTTTGCAAATAGGAATCAACTCGAATTGATATCCATATTCAGTATTGCAGAGATAAGTTTCAGATAGTTAAAAGAATGAGTAACTCTGCAAACAAACAGTCTCTCTGTCAGCTACCAGTTGTTTACTTTTCAGTTTCTTGTTGAATACAGTAGACTAGGAGATACCATATGAAGATTAAAAGCCTGACATGTCCACATCTTACATACTATTCTCAGCTCTGGTCTTTCCCACTGAAAACAGGATATAGTGGAACTGAAGAGACACAAAAGAGTAAGGATAATCAGTGAACAGGAATAGCTTATGTACAGGGAGAAACTAAATATGCTGTTCAGCTTGGAAATGAGGCAGCTGAGGTATGTTATGGTAAAGGTCTGAAAAATCAAGAATGGTTTGGAAAAAGCAAAAAAAAAAAAAAGCCGTTTCAATGCCTCACCCAGGACTGTTTTGTCTTTCAGGGAGGACTTGAACTGGTGGATTACTAGAACCTGGGAGAAAACTGAACCACATTTGGACTGTTCATTTATTCCATCCCTCAGCATTTGCCACTGGTCTACAGAGCCAGTATGCTGCCATCTTAAGTGGACCTTTAGTACAACTGAGGATGGCTGCTCTCACCTGCTTTTCGGCAGGCTGGGATCGGGGAGGGAGGGTTGGAGAAGAAACTTGAATGCATTAGGCTATGAGATCAAGTCATGAGTGAGACAGTGCTAGTGATGTGATTGCTAGTTGCCTGCTAGACGGGAAAGGCAGATATGAGAAGAGCAGGGCAAGAATATGCCTTTTCCTCTCCTAGTCCTGTAATTTCAAGTGGCTTAGTTCACAGTTTTCAGTGCAAGGTTGCTGTCTTGTCTCCTATCTTTCTTATGTTTACATTCTCTCTGTGACTCTTTGCCTTTGGCAAGTAGTCTCTTTTTAAAAAAATCTTTCAACATGGTCATCGTGTTGGCAAGGTGTATGTGGCCATGTCTGTTTCTATTCCAGCCCCTTTCATAGACCTACAATATTCCCTAAAACAAATATTAGAGGCAAGGTATCAATTTAAAAACACCTGCCCTGATATAAACCTTACGCATTCCATACCATGTCCTTTATCACCAGAAGCCCTATAAAAATTGAATTTCTTCTGCAGGCTGCTGTTCCTCTCTTCTAGCCATCACATTTCTTATTCCAGGCCAGCTACTTCAATGTTGCTAGTGGTTTCCCCTTGTTGTGCACTCTATGTATAAACAAAGGTCTTTTTGCACAAAACAAAGTCGAGTTATCATCTTTGATCAGATTCTTTGGATCAGGTTCAGCTGACAACTACAGAGTTGTTTTTCCACCCCTATACATTTCCAACATGCTGCAAATCCCTTATGCTTGTGGGATTTCTGTTTGTTTGCTTGGGTTTCTTCAGAGGTTAACTTCTCTAAAGAGCAGTGTGGAAAAGAGAGGAATGCAGCAAATTTCCCAGATCCCAAGCAGCAAAGAATGTGTGTTGCTGGCAGAATATGACTGCTAAGAAACATCTTGGATGCCATCAAGCTAAAAGCATAAGGGCTGTGAAGTCAAAGAGTGCATCCACAGAAAAAAGGTGAAGCTGAAGCTGTCAGGCCTTTGAGCATATGGTGCACACATGAAATAGATCTTCAAGATCAAAGGTTAAAAGTTATTTTTTAACTCATGTAAACAGTTCTTTGTGCTTCCACCGTGCCTTTCCTTTTGTCTAGGGATGCTAAACCGTTTTTGTAACTCTGGGGACCATTACCTTATCTAACAATCAGAGACACTACTAATGTGCAGAGTGTTGAGGTGCAAAGTCAAGTCCCGCAATCAGAAAGTAAGGGCTGGCAAAAGCAGACACTGTGCCTTTGTCTGTGGACCTCGTGTTTATAATGTCAAGGATTTAATTTTTAGAAGGGCCAAATAATTTTTAGCACTGTGATTACGAACAGGCTAATCCTTCCTATAGCCAAAAGACTAGCAAAACTGTGATTTACCAAAGGGGAGACTGATGCCTACCCAGGCAAGGAAATATTATGCCTATTTTAAAGATCAGATACCCTCAGTCCTGTGTTCCAATGAATGAATGATGTTTGCAAAAATTTTTATGTGTGTCTACCTCTACTCTGCCCACCTTTGTAAGAGTGTAGGTACTAAAACACATGCAGTTAGACAATGCAGTAGCACTGTTGCTGAAATCTCAGGCTTACTGCAGGCTCTGATTGTCTCCCTGAGCCCTAAGTGTCCAATCTCCACCTGGGACAGCGTACATTGTAGTATTGGTGTTGTCAGTATCAAAGAAGTTATTTTCTGGATACAGAACTTGGCAAAATATGCTAGGCATGTTTTGTTCATGTTTTTGTCCATGTTTGTACTAAACATCAGTGCTCTAAGTTCAAATTTGATTCATGCTTTTAAGTGCTTACATATCTCTTCACTTACCCTCATCAACCCGGAATGAAACTAGAAATAGCACAGTACTGAACAGATAGATCAGACCGTTCTTTCAGCGCTTCAGACCCTGGAATTGAAATATGAAGTGGTTGCTTCTTTGATCTAGAGAGTCTGAATAACACCTAGAGTACCAAAGTGATCTACAGGAAAGGGCATGATGGAATGTAATCATGTTGCCAAATGTCTGTGCTTTTAAGTGAACCACGTTAAACACAAGCAGATGGTCGGAATATAGGCAAAGTTATTGGCAAAGGCCCTAGAAAGAACTACTTTACGAGAATGCCTGATTTGCAGTATCTGGATAGGCATCAGTGATGTGGAAAAAAAATAGAGAAAGTTTACAGAGGAGTCTGAAGCAGTTTTTTATTCTGTGAAGGTCTCATTTAGAAGTATCTCTTCCTCCTGAAATGTCACAAAGACCCTAAAGCTTGTCAAACATAGTGAATGGAAGTTCTGAGGGAAAAGAAAATAGGGGAGATTTAAAATATTGTTATGCTGATTTTGAAAACCATTTTTTCCATTTGATCTTCTGAACATTTTAATTCTTTTAAAACATAAATATTGGAAACCAAAAGATATTCCAGTTGAAAAAGAAGGGTTAATTTTGAAAACATTAAATTCAGATATAACCATATAATTTTTTCCCCAGACTAAGTCATTTAATGAAAAGCTGCCCTTTCTCACTAGCACGGCTGGTTTCAAAGAATTAGCTTTTCCTAATTACCAATGTTCCTTCAGAAAATCCATAACCAGTTTTAAGAAGCACTGTGTTTAAAAGTGACGCAGAACTCCTCACAGTGGGGCCTAGCAGCACTTATTGCTTGTCAGTAACAAACACATCATCGCCTGGTGGTAACTAGCATTTTATCAACAGATGTCAAAAGGCACAGGTCAGCAAGATCAGCACAGAAAAAAAAAGGTGCTGATGCAGGTATCCCGAATTGGAGACCTGTAAGGTAAGGAGATGATAACATGGAGGCTTTTTTTTTTTTTCAGATCATAGAATTACTGGAGACATCAATTAGTCACATGGATATGCACACAAGAAAGTGTGTTCTCTCTGGTTGCAAATGAGACAAGAAACTATTTGCAAGGCAATGTGTCTGTCCCCATCACAGTAAAGCTCAAAAATTCCTGATTAGGTTAGGAAGCTGGTCCCTACTGACTACTGACAGCTTCCTGGCATTTCCCACTAACCATGTCTTCACTGTATTGCTAAAGAGATTCATTTCCTTAGGTGTCTGGGAAGTGAGCAACTACAAAAAGATTGCTACGGAAAAATCTGTTAGCACTGCTGTGTACTGACTGCACATGTAGAATAGTTTAGGATCCAGGAGCCATGGAAATGCCAATGGCTGGTTTAAGAAATGCAGTTATTAATAAAAGATTAAGTGTCTTCACTTGGATGAATGGCAAGCAGGGATATTTGCTCTAGATAGTGCAAAAGCATATTTCATCAGGGATATAGGGTAATCAAACCAATAAACCAATACTTCCTTTAGTCCATGTTTGTCAAACTGCTACTTTCAAGCCTCTGACTTAACTTGCTTCCTTCATTGTGCTCTTTTTCCCTTGCAGATCAAAATCTGACCAGACTCTAAACATGCTTGTTATCCAATTGCCATTCAGAAACATCTACATCATTTTTTAACCTAGTTCAAGCAAAGCCCAGAATGTGGATTTGCTGTTGGAAAAGTGGTCTGCAGTGACTGAGATCAGTTGTTGAGCAGCTGGCTCATCAAGGAATAATGGCCTCGTGGATCAGACAGTGGAGTGACTCTCAGGTGATCAGATATTGTTCCTTGCTCTTTCAAATCCTTCCTGTATGATGACTTTAGCCAGATTGCTTAACTCTGTGCTTTAGTTGTCCCACTGCTGTTGCAGCATGACAGTACTTGTCTACTTCCCTTGGGAAATGCTTGTATACTATAGTGATGCTGACAAATAAATCACCTAAATGTCTAGATAACTCCAATGCCAATTTCTTTATCTGCCCTGACATAAACTTCAGTGCTACAAAGATACCAGGACCTTCACAGATGCCTTGTCTCAAAGTTATTGTTTTCTCAGTGTTTCAAAGTTAGTGTCTTCTCTTTGGAGCTGTTTAGCTCCATTGTTTCAATTCCAGGCTTTTGCTATTGCTGAAATGTCTCATTTATGCCAAATTATAAATCAGATTGTAACTAATGGAAACAGTAATCTTATTTTGTTCCTATCTATTTGCAAATGCAGGAAATAAGCTCCTTGGAATTTTCAACTAGTCAGACATCCTTCTAATTTCATTTGAACCATTTCTCTGTAGGCAGTGTTAAACAGTTGCTATGGTCCTTGTCAGATATTTTAGTAGTGACCTGGTCCTACACAGAATGAATGAGACACATATAGGTAAGTTTTAGGTAAGTTCATGGAGTGTCCAATGACTTTTGTTTCTGAGGCAAAGAGGCCTAAGAGCTGGCAACATCAGCACAGAGATTGTTATTTTACTTCAAATTATTCAGACCTTTACAGTGAAAGGTAGAAAGATGCTCCTAGTACAATCAAGGTAT
>JAWWLV010000001.1:27042701-27070952 GCA_035041135.1 Platyrinchus mystaceus | reverse complement strand
AGATTGTTATTTTACTTCAAATTATTCAGACCTTTACAGTGAAAGGTAGAAAGATGCTCCTAGTACAATCAAGGTATTGTCTGCAGTGGCCCAAGGGATAATGATGGCTTTCTTCCAGAGTATTGTGTATTCTTGGAACATGCAGAGCTGCTGCCATGACTAGAAGGATGGGATATTCCTTTTTTTTTTTCCTTTCCTGCAGATGTGAGAGGGGGAAAGAGAAGAAAAAGGAGTGGGGTTTTAAAGTACTTTTCAAATCTTGTCAAGGAAAGAACTTCATAGTAGGAATGTACACAAAGTATCTCAGAGAAGATTGGTAACAGATTAGTAGCATTTTTATATAAATCCAATAAATAATTATGATCATATCTCAAAGACTTGAAGTCCCATGTGCTCTTCAGTTTACCTCCTAAAATGCCCAGGGAAAGCAAAAAATTGGCAGTTAAAAGTCCACAATCACAGGACTTCTTCCTTCATCTTCTTTGCTTGTGCACTGTAATATTGTGTTACCATGAAAGGACACAGTAACATCATCTTTGATGTTAAGCTCACCAGGGAACGTGACAAAAATGTCATCCCTACCCGGCTTAATACTTTTGTCAGTACCATTCCACATTGCACAGGGAGAGTCATTACGGGTGTGTAATAATAGTGATGCTGGAGCTTCCCCCTACAGGTGCCTATTCAACTTACCTAAATGCTTGGGAATTGTTAGAGGGATGTAAAAGGATGGATTTTCGTTCAGAAGTATGAAGTGCTAGTGTAAACTGAAAGGTTTAGTACTACACTAAATATTGGGGGGGGGGGGGAGGGAAATAATTAAAACCGAAAAAGGATTATTTTGTATTTTATATATTCTCATGCTGCTCCTAATTTTGTTTGGATTGTATAGTGCTGATGCTATTGAAATTAAAAGCTTTGACTAGATTTTTTCCAGGTTTTACAAATCCTTTTTTTTTTCTTCATTATTTCCCTTTTAAGAGTAAGAGTATACTTTAAATTCTTAACAATTTCTCTGAGAGGAAAACTGCTTTCTACCAACTGCAGTTTTCACCTGCATGGTTTGTAAAATAGGAACTTCTCCCCTTAGAGACTCTCTGTCCCCGCCTCTGATGTGTTATCATCCATATTCTCAATTTTCTGGATGAATTCAATTCTCCCTGTTCATTTTCCCTCTTTTCTAAACCTCAGTCTTGTTGTCCCATATCTTCTTTTTTTTGCCCCAGCTGCCTTAGATTCTGTTCACATGAATAATTCTCCTTTTCTCTGTGTTTTCTGAGTACCTTCTAGTTCTACATTAAAAGTTTCCAAGTAGTGAGTGGAACAAATTGCAAAGAATTTGTTGAGAGTGGGCTAGGCTTGTGGGATTGATCATGAGTGAGGCCTGAGAAAAGGAGGAGAAATGACAAGAAAACGACAATGTGACATTAAAGATTAGCAGAGTGAATCAGTCAGCATAGCTTCTCAATGCCTCATCTCCAAAAGTTCTAGCTGCTGCTGGGGAAAAGGTGGAAAGAGGAAGATGCTGGTGAGATGACTTCTGTCCATGTAGCTCATGACAGAAGAGTGCCCTGGCAGCAAACAGGGCTGATGTTATCCGGGGCTGCATTGACAGCAGCACTGCCAGTAGATAGAGGGGAACGGCACTACCAGTTTTTACGCAGCACTGCTTAGACCACCTCTAGAATATCATGTCCAGTGCTGGGTTCCCCAGCACAAGGAAGACATAGATAAATTTGAACAAGTTTAGTGTGAGACCATCCAGGTGTGATGGGCCTGGAGCACTTGCACTGTGACAAGGGGCCAAGGGAGATCCCTCTATTTGGCCTGGAGAAGAGATACCAAATTGTATCTTTCCAACACCCGCAAGGAGGTTATTGAGATGATGGAGCCAGGCTGTTTGCAGTCGTGCGTGGTGGGAGGATCAGAGATGGCAGCCAGAGACTGAAAGAAGAGCAGCTCAGGCTGGGCATAAGGTAAAACTTTTTCTCTGGGAGGACAGTCAAGAGGCAGAGCAACCAAGTAACCCCTGGAAGGCTGTGCCGTTTCTATCCTCAAGTTCAGAGAAGGGTAACGAAGCTGTGGAAGGGTCAGGAGAGTAATATCCACTCCTATGAGGAGTGGATGAGGGAGTTGGGATTGTTTAGCCTGGAGAAAAGCTCAGGGGGGACCTTATCACTCTCTACAACTACCTGGAAGGAGGCTGTAGCCAGGTGGGGGCCAGTTTCTTCTCCCAGGACACGAGTGACAGGATGAGACCTTGTCTTAAGCTGTGCCAGGGGAGGTTTAGGTGGGACATCAGGAGTAATTTCCTCACAAAAAGGGTGATTAAACTTTGGAATGGGCTGCCCAGGGAGGTGGTGGAGCACCATCCCTAGAGGTGTTTAAGGAAAGACTGGATGTGACACTTAGTGCCATGGTCTAGTTGTGACAAGGTGGTGTTTGGTTAGACCCTATGATCTCGGTGGTCTTTTCCAACCTAATTGATCCTGAGATTCTGTGATTGTGTTTACGGGACCTGGCAGGACGAGGCCCTGAGCAGCTCAATCCAGCCCCAGTGCCGACCAAGTTTGGAGCCGGAGGGGGGACCGGAGCCCTCCTGAGCCGCTTCCAGCCCTTGACGCTGTGACCCCACTCCTCTGCAGGCAGCCCCAGACAGCCGCCCCTGCACAGCCCCTGGGCCGGGCCCGCCGGGCCGCGGGAGCCGCCAGGGGGACCCCGCGCCTCAGCCGGCCGTGCCGCCGCCGCTTCTGGTTTTCAGCCATGAAATTGATGCGGAATTCAAATAAAAAATGATGTGGAATCCAAAGGGTGCCGAAGTGTCCGTGCAAGCGGTGCGCACGGGCGGCCCGTCCCTCAGCGGTGACTGCCCGGGGCTGCTCCCCTGCCTCGGGGAGCCTGAGGGGGCGGGCGGGAGGCGGCCGGGGCTGCTCGCGGTCTGTGGGCGCTGCTGGTCAAGGGTTCCAGGAGGGTAAAGAGAAGAAAGAGGAAATAAAGTGGTCTGACTGAGGACCGTCATTGTAACACATAACTACATTTTCCCTCAGTGGTGTACGGCCAGTGCAGCTGTTTGTGTTGGGGTTTAGAGCGGACAGCTGCAGTTAGCACCCCAAAATTACCCTGTGGATGAGTGTCTGGGATGTGATATCCTCGAATCCAGACTTCTGTGCACTTTTTGCCCATGGGAGGAAGCTTAGGAGTAGTAAGAGTGATATAAGAAGATAAGCATGTGCCGTGCCTCCTAACTCTGTGTTCTGGGATCAAACGCCTGCTTTGCATTACTTTAGGGGAAGCTAGGGTTTGATGTTTCAGTGTGTTATGCTGATGGAGCATTTTGATATTTTGCTTCATAAAACCTACTCTGTTCCTGTATTGAGTTGTTTTTATACATTTTCTGCTCTGGGTGCATACATAATATTGAAGGACTTAACCACTGACCTAATTAAGAAAATTCCTAATAGTCTAATTGAATTTCTGTAAAGGCTTAGGTCTGCAAAACAGCTTTCACTCCTGCACACTTTTAGCCTGCTTACTCATGATTTTAAAGATGTTAAGCAATAGCTTTGCCTTTTAAGTATAAGCTCTAATTGTAGTTTAACTAAAGCTGAAGAAGGAATTAGTTGTTATTGAGGGTTTTTTAAATAATCTTTTCTAATACAGCTGGACAAAGATGACTGGCCATATGATCTGTTGTAATCCATCAGCACAATTCTGCTAGTTTCAGCCCATCCAATCTGACCAAACCTCAGCTGAGACACTCTCCAAACAGTGGTTGGACAGTGGATCTTGCACAGTATCCCAAACATAGAAAGAAAAAACTCTGAAGAAAGAAGATCTCAGAGTTTTAAAGTCCTCTGCATCTGGGTGCCTGATCTGTTAGGAAAAGCTTGATTTCTACCTTGCTCACAATATGCTCTGTTGCCATTGGCAACTTGAGTAATAAAAGCCATGGCCACTGACAACTCTTTTAAGAAGCTATCTAGTAATGAAGGAATATGATACTGAGCATCTTCTCTCCTTGGGTTTGTCTTGGCTTTTCTTTGACATAGAGTCTCTTGCTAGGTGTCATAACTTGTTTTCCCTCTAATATTTTGTTAAATCAGTCCCTTTCTATTCCACAGTACAAACATGTATGCATATATGTATGTATATAGTGGATCTTTCATACACATTCAAGAAACCTGATTACTCTGACTCTTTTAACTCAGCTTCTCTGTCTCCTTTCCATGAATCAGCACATGCTGGGAGCTGACAAGCTATAAAGCAGCTTTGCGGAAATACAGCCAGGGGTCCTGGAGGACACTGTGCTGAATGTAAGTGACAAAGAATGCTGATGGTATCCTGGCCTGCATCAGAAGGAGTGTTGCCATCAGGTCAAGGCACGTGATTCTTCCCCACTACTCAGCACCTATGAGGCCACACCTCTAGTACTGTGTCCATTTCTGGGTTCCCCAGTATGAGTCGCTCAGAAGGAAGGATCTCCAGTCAATTCAAGCGTTGGAATACTAGACAGATTCATAATGTCCTTTCTCAGTTTACTTCACTGTCTGTATAGGTTGAACTCCATAAACTTCACGTTGTAAACATGCTTTCTAGAGCCTTAGCCACATTTTATCACTTCTTTTCTAATTCCAATAATTTAAATCTTTTTGAGATATGGCTTATGGTTCTGGATACAGTAGTGCATTTAACAGTGCAAGGTAAAGAAGTAATATCTCTCCTTCGCTTATGTGTCATAGTCTCATTTTCACACCTGTACAAGTTTAATCAAAAACATCTTTCAGAAGAGGGCAGGCAATATACACAGTGCCTCAGCTGTGCATGTAGGTATGTAACTGCAGTCTGAGCTATTCTCAACTCATCTTTCTGTTTTTTCCTAGGTCTATGTCCTTCTGAAATAATAAGCATTGCTTATTAGAAATGGGTAGCTAGTGATAATTTTTATGATTTTCATTAGTTTCTTTGTTTTAGAGTTGTATTAACAAAAGTGATGGACAAAAAATATGCATGTCTCAGTATCAAGAAACCAGGAAGTGCTGGAAAATTTGATCTTGCATATCTGCCATAAATACCAGAAGTATGTGAGGAGGTATGGCACATCAACATGTGTAAGAGTATTCTGGATTTTTGGACTTCTGTGCAGAACCTCTCCTTGCTAGTGGCATGTCTGCTGTCTGCAGAGTAGCCTTTCCCAGCTTTCCTGGAGTCTGTGAAGCTGCTCTGCACTTGATACATGTGCACTTCCTGTTGCAAGCCAGCCCTGTGTATCACTCTTCTCCTTACACTTTCTCAGACCTCATCCATTTCCAAGTTTTTCTCAACTTTCACCAGCTTTCTTGTCTAATTGTAGTTTTTCTCTTGAAAACCTTCTGGTAGTCAATCCTGAGACCAGAAAACATGTCTTGCTTAAGTCCTTCCCTGTCCCAGCATTATGGCCCTCCTAGTGCAGAAGATGGAAAACCAAAGAGAGATCAGTTATGAATTATGACAGCCCAGCATTCCAGTGTAGAGAAGTACTTAATATATTTTTTTTCTTGTTACCTTCTGAGTTTGGAAAGGAGGAGGAAAAAGAATTTGAAACCACAACATAGAGGTAATACACACAAGAACTAGATTTCTTTAATAGAATTACCATATTTCTGTGGTTAAATGTAACCTCCAGTAGCAAATAATTCACGTGAAAGGGTAAAAAATCCACTAAGGGACATTTGCCATGAAATGCTTTGTTAATGAAAATCCTCTCAGAAGTGAGTGTGGAATATTCTGGAAATGCAACACTCCACTGTTCCGTCACCTGTTAACCATAGCAGTAGCACTGGTGACATTAAGGAATTTACAGTAAAACTAACTGATTTTCCTCTTCACTAATGACCTGGATGCTGGGAACAAGTGTATACTCAGCAACTTTGAAGATTACGAAAACTTGGAGGAGTGGCATACCAGAAAGTCATATGGCCATCCAGAGGGATCTCAAGAGGCTGGAGAAATGGGCAGGGAGGGACCTCAAAAAAAAAAAAAAAGGAAATTCAAAGTCCTGCACCTTAGGATTAATAACACTATTCACAGGCACAGACTGGGGCATACTATCTGGAAAACAGCTGTGCAGAAAAGGACAGGACTGGCCTAGTGGACAAGTTGAAGATGAGGCAGCAGTGCGCCCTCGTGGGCAAAGGCAGCCAACAGTGTCTGGGCTGCATCAGGGAGAGCATTGCCAGCAGGCTGAGGGAGGTGATCACTGGTGAGGCACCACCTGGAATCCTGTGCCTAGTTTTGGGCTTCCCAGTAGGCAAGAGACATGGACACACTGGAGAGAGTTTAGTGAAGGACCACAAAGATGATTAAAGGACTGCAGCATCTCTTGTCTGAGCAAAGGCTGAGTACCCTGGGGCTGTTCAGCCTGGAGAAGAGAAGCCTTGGAGAGATCTCATCAGTGTGTGTAAGTGCTTGAAGGGAGGGTGCAAAAGAGACCGAGCCAGGCTCTCAGGGGTGCCCAGTAACAGGCCCAAAGGCAATAAGCACAAACTGAAACTCAGGAGTTTCCCTCTGAACACCAGGAAACCCTCTTTTACTGTGAAGGGTGACTGAGCGCTGCACTAAGTTCCCCTGATATGTTGTGGAGTCTCCCTCCTTGGAGATATTCAGAAGCTGTCTGGACATGGATCTGGGCAATTTGCTCCAGGTGACCCTGCCTGAGCAGGAGGGTTGAGTTGGACAATCTGCCTAGGTCCATTCCAGCCTCAGTTATTTGGTGATTCATTGCTGGTTAATCAGTGAACCTGAAGCAATCTATCACAACTCTAATTCTGATGACAGGATTTTACTTTAGGGCACTGGATACTAGTTTAACACACCTTTGCCATTTCTTTGTTAGTATTTTGTGCAATTCATAATGTTCCACCTGAAAATAAAGGAATGGTGTTTTTAAGTGAAGCCGTTACATGCTGTGGTACACAGAGACGTACGTTTATTCATTTGCTTGCCATCTTTATAGAGTCAGTGAATGACTGAAAGTAAGCTGCCAAAGAAAAAAGTGAAGTGTGTGAGGAGACAGCCTGGAAATCTGAATGTATCTGTACAGAGGACAAAAATGCCAGCACATCAGCCATGCTTTTCCTGTGCCTTGTTACTGTGCTCATTACACCCGCTAGTGCAGAGGATTAATGCATTTGAACAGAAAGAGACAAACTAAGATTTTTCCCTGAAGCCCATCTGCTTTTTTCCCCTTAAATGTCTTTAACTGCAGGAGGGAATTAGAGTTGATTTTAAGAGCAAGAATAAGAGGAGATAGAGAAATTAAGTACGTAATAGAAGAAGGTTGGCAGCCTAAAGTAGATGGATGGCAAGGAGGAAAAAAAACAACTTCACCAATTAGGAACAAATTAAGGATGGAAGGGAATTGTCAAAGGATAAACCTAACTCACCATGTCACTTTTTCCACTAGTTGCAGCTACAGATAGCGACAGCAAACACTGTCAGGTGAAAAACTCCCTCAGAGGTACTAAGGCATGTTGCAAAAACTGTTGAATTTCCAAGTGCTCAGAATTGGTTTTTTGTGCTAAGTGAATGTGCTATAGGACTCTTGAGTCCTAACATGGAATTCCAGATCCCTTATCCGTTGTAAAAGAATTGATTATTGTTTTTCTTCTATAGAAAAACATGAAAGATTGGTGATGGTTTTTTCCTTCTGTGCATAAAGCTGACCAGAAAAGCAGCATATCAGGATTGGGGGACTAGTAGCAGAGTTCCAAGACTGTGAGTACAATAGCAGACGTGTACCTGTGTGAATCTAGGCATATGGAACCCACATAAAAGACCCACAAAGCTCGTTGTTTGGGTACAAGCAAAGTAGGGTTTGACTATTGTTCTGACAACTTCAGTGTTAGTGAGCATTTGAGGTGGATGACTTGAGTGGGAAAGGAAAATGTTGGAAAAAAAAATGAACTGAATTACAGCATGTGTCAAAAAAAGCAGGAGAGACAACACAAGTCTGGTGAGTGTCTATCTGATTTAGTATACCTGATTGTTTAACGCATGCACTAATCAAGGAACCAAATGGCATCAAGAGTTAGAGTAGATTATGTGACCCACTGGAGATGTATCTGACAACCTCCAACATAGAATCCAAAATTTTCATACTGCAATTTTGTATCTAATCTTTGAGGTGTATAGGTCAATAAGTCAAAATACACAGAGCTGTGCACATAGAGGCGGCTCCACGGATGAACATATGAAAACCTCCCGTTGTGCCATTCTTGGTCATTGCATCAATACTTATTTTATTCATTTTTTTCCAAGAAGTAATTCTGGAAATGTTTCCTCCCCGAGAACACCAAATGTCAGTATTCCCCAATATACTGCTTTAATGGCAGGAGAATAAAAACAGCAACACAGAAAAAGACATATGTTTTAATAAATCATTAAATAAGTTTGCTAGCAAGTACAAACTTTTACATAAAAATAAACCCTTAAACTTTTAATAACATTTGAATTATATGAATCTGAATGAAAATATTCGGAATGTCAGTGTAATAGCTTAATAAACTGACTCCCAAATAGTTTAGCTAACTCAAAAGAACATGTATTTCTCTCACACACTTGAAAAAAAGAGTAAAAATTGAGGTGGAATCTAGCAACTCACAATATCATTTAACAGAAAAGAATATTTGCATGCAGGAGAAACTGTAGAGAATTTATGTCCCCAAACTGCAACTCTGAGCTGAAATTTGTCTTGAAAATATGATGTCCCTGCTCTTTCTGAAAATGCCAGACCTACAAACACAATCAAGACCTCAGAAGAATTTTGTTTCAGTTCTGCTGTGTTCTTGCTCCTAAAAGATGTCAGTGCTGTTGAAGAATATAAGGTGCAGAGGTCATTCAAGATTGGAGAGCTGGCACATTTTGAGTGAAAAAGAATCTTTTCTGAAAGGTAAAACTACCTCCTATGGCTGAACATATCACAGTGTATGGATTGCTCTATCTTCAATTTTGAAGCAAAATTAACAAGGGGAGAACATAGTCAACCAAATTGGAACATGATCTCCTCATGTAATATTTTTTCATTATCTGCTCAGCTTAATTTTGTATGTTTAGATAAACACATGTATGAATGACATTTCATGCTTCCATTTTCTATCCCTGCATCCATCTGAACAACTACTACAGCATTCAGTCAGAATACAGAAGAACAAAGCATGGAGGTACTAACTGTCCAGGCATATTAAGCTTGGATGATATAAAAAAAAATAAGATAATCAGAAATTATGTTTAAAGCAGGTATTTCCTTCAGATTATTTCTTGTTTCAAATGCCTGATAGGAATTGCACGACTTTTCTCGGAAGGCAGGGAAGTGCCCTGATGTTCCGCTTTCTAGCGTGAAGCTTTACAAGAAGGTTACTGGTGCAAAGCCATGCTGGCTCTGCCAAAAGCATTTGTGCCTCCTGATTAGGCAGGGGGGTGAAACTAGATGATCTGTAAGGTCACTTCCAACCCAAGCCATTCTGTGATTCTGTGACTAATAGCCTGCCTGTTTGCAGCAATGGTTATGATTCACAGATTGTTGCCTAACTCTATTTCTGAGACATTCCATAACATGCAGCTCTGTTTTCTTCATTGACTGTCAGGATTCTACATTTTCAAAGTGCACAACAAAAGATACATCAAAAACGTAGTCATGCAGAGAGGCAGAGCATCGTATTTACTACCATCCTGGAGCAAAAATAAAACCAGAGAACACTGGGCAGTAGGTTTCAGCCATCAGACAAAAGTGTTGCATGTTGTTCTGTAGGGCATCTGTGGAGGATTCTTGTTCTGGCAAAGACTCTAAAAACATAGGACCTCAGGCCGTGCTATGTGCAGAGGCAGCTCTCTGTCAGTAGTCTGGCTGATGGCCTGAGTTTCAAGCTGGATAGCTTCTAGACTGCTAGACTGACACCTAAAATAGATGAATATGTGATTTACAGAAATGTGATAAATAGGAGCTGAAAAAGAGTTGATAGTAAATGTCCGGTTATCTTAGAATTTGGAAAAAAGAATGAGGTGGGGCTCAGGGCTCTTGGCTGTATAGGAAACAGGACTGACTGAGGAATGCATTTCCCTTTTGCTACAAGGAAGAACAGACTTTGATGTCAGCATGAGGATCCTTTCAGTGCCAAACAAACCCTGGGCTGCAGACAACTAGTCTTGGAAGAAAATAGAGAAATGCAATGCAAAGATCAAATACTGTTCCTAGTACAAGACGATTCTTCCAGACCAGTGTGTGGGCAGCTTGTGGTGATCATTCAGCTCTGTGATGATGGAGATCCTTGCACTTCATGTAAGCCATCTCACCCCTTCCCCAGTTCCACCTTTCTTATAAGTAGTGATGGACAAAAAAGATTTATACAGTTCAATGATTTTAGGAGCCAAATCTACTCAAAATCCAGTAAAAAAAGTTGAAACTACAGGGAAAGGTGGTAAGCTGGTGCCACGGCAGCCTCACAGAGCACAAACAAGAGGGAGAAGTAGATCCCAAGACAAGACAAGAGAAAGATGTTTTGATTTGCTGCAGGATGGGGTAAGTTGTAGGAATTAAATTGTACTACAGGAATTAAATTGTCCTAGGAAGTTTAGCTTAAGTCCAACATGAAACCTAACTTTCTCTCTTTACCTGGAAATTAGGTAAAGGGATGATTACAAAGGGTAAAACCTATGACTTGAGTGATGGTAGAGCAGAACGACAAGCAATGACTTACTCTGGTTGGTAGACAAGATATTTCTGTTCTTCTTCAATATCACAAAACCCAGAAGAAGTGTCACCAGTACAACCACAGCTATAAGCAGGCCAGAGAAATTTATATTTACTTGTTCCACTTCTTTCTCCTCTATCTCTGAATAAGAAAACAGAGAAGATACACACAGGAAAGATTTAATTTGGTAACAGTTAGCTTAAACACTCTATTCCAAAGTAAAGTGAATCAGAAGTTTAGGTAAAGGCAGCATCCTCAGCATCCTTTGCTTTTACAGTGCTTTAATAATGTCAATAAATCACTATCCATATTGTTTTATTTCCATTTCCAAAACCTAGAGAAACTACCAGGTCTTAATGATCACTTCAGCAACAGTAAGGCAAAGCACTCTTTCTGTTGGGTAACATGTGAGGGATCAGCAACTTAATTAATACAAGAGCCTATGAGGCAGCTACTGTGCTAATGCTATTGTACAAGTTCAAAGAACCTTGGATATGTTACTACTTGGTATCTGTTGCAAATGATGGTCAAAGCCTAAGGAAATGCTGGAAGGGATGTGAAAGTAGCAGGGAATGCAAAGGACTTCCCCTCTATTTCTGGTTTTTGAGGTTTTGGTTGGTAGGGTTAGCAGCTGATAGAGGTTCAGTTATTGCCAAACAAAACTTATGTTTATGTGGAGTTTTTGGTTTCTTACCATTTCTGCTTATCAGGTGACTACTTTCATAAAGCCGGGGAGGAGAGAAGAATTGAATAGAGAAGAGGAGGATACAGCATTATAGCTAATATAGCTACTCTAGCCATGTCAACATTCACAAGGAATGTGTAGAGCTAAATAAGCCTTAGAAGACTTTTGGATTGTATTTTAGTATTATTTAAAAGTCCTAGAATTTAAAGACATTAGAGGCCGTTTGCCATTGACAACTTAATCCTTTAGCTAAATGTATATTAAGAAAACTTCACTGTAGAAATTTTTCAGAAAAGGTTGCAAGGTTCTTTTACATCTGCAGAAGGAAAGTGCATGTCTGTACTACCCTGGTAGACTTTCTTGCAATGCTACCATTCCCTTACAGTTGCTCACCATTCCTGTCAGTTGAAGCACAGCTTTTCATCTTCAGCATTGTCTAAAAGAGATATATGCAAGCCAAACAAACTTATGACAAAGTGGGAATTTTCTTTATTTTGATGTGCTTGTGCCATAACTTACAAACAAAAACATGCCAAAAGATGCCTTCCTGTTTCAGAAAATAAATAAAATACTGCTTTAATTTAAAGAAAGGATCAGTCATGTGGAACCCTGAGATAATCCAACAGCAAAGTCAAATTGAAACTCAGGTCCCCAGCTTCTTCTTGCAAGAGGTATCTCAAAAAAGACACAATCTCAGAGAAGAAAAATCCCCAAATAGTCATTTTGGAATGTGCACTTCATTCTGCCAAACGTTATGAAAACCACCAGGAATGCTTCTAATACTTGTCCAAGTTTCATGACCTTTACACTTAAACTCAATACAGTCTATTTGGCAGTTTGTGAACCAAATATGGTCCAAGGGGCTCTTTTATTTTGCCTTCTGCCTTTCTCTAAGGAATGATTAAGAATAGCAGCTCAAGCACTTTAAACCAGAAGAAAAAAACCTTTTTTTACTGTCAGCGTAGTCAAAATCTGGAACACTTGCTGAGAAAGGTTGTGGAGTCTTTATCATGGAAGGTTTTAAAATTCAACTGGATAAGGCCCTGTGCTAACTATTGACCCTACTTTAAGCAGCATGGTTGAACTAGATCATTTCCAGATGTCTCTTCCAACCTCAACTGTTCTCTGAGTCTGTAAAGTGTCCACCTCTCTCAACAGCTCTCACCTCTGGAGACCAATTACTGCCTTATCCAGACATCCAGGTTGCTTTGTTGCTACTGCAGCATCTTCTAGGGAACGGATGAATAGGGATGATGAATTCTGGACTGTGTAGCCTTCCTTCTCTATGCCCTCTCCTTGCTGTAATAAGATTTCCCAAGTGGAAAAGATAGCGAGTTCAGTGGCAAACAGATGGAGAACATACAACCCTTGTAACAAACTGCTACCGCGAGTTAGCGTTTGTTCCCTGCCCTGACTATGCTGCTATCTGTGATCAGCTCTACTGCAGTATGCCCTGCAAAACCTGGAATGGGCAAATGGAGACTCACCTATGCGTAGTGGCGCTGAGACGAGGATTCCCAGCTGCTCTCTGAGGTGAAGCAAGCAGCTAATATTAGTGAGGCTGTTTGTAGGAACTGGGATATTCAGCTTGCTAGTAACATTGTACAGCTTTGTTACAGCATCCTGTGAGACGTCCATGTGAGGCACGTGCCTGTGTGTTGTGTTTTCATATGACATGAGCCAAGTCATCTCCTCGGGCTCTGGATAACCTCCAATGGAAGAACAGGAAAGATTCAAGTATCCACTGGGCTTTAGTTCCCCAGTCTGCAGTTGTGCTATCTCAGGTTGACTATAGTTGGCTGAAATAGACCACAGAGAAAGCATCATGAGCCAGACATACCACATTTGTGACAGTTCCTGCCCATCATTTAAGATTTTCAGGCAGAAACAACTCTAAACAGTTTTCTTGAGGAAGACAATGGGTGTTCCAATAACGGGTTTTTTTCCTATGTTTTTGTTTTAATTTTGTTTGTTTGTTTGTTTTTGGTGTATATGTAGACTCGTTGCTTCTTGTCTGCAGGGTGTTTCAAAGATGTCTGATCAGCAAGACAATGGGCCTCTGTCTCTCCCACCTCCTTTAGACATATTGACACCTCAGAATAATCAAACCTGGTCTGCCTACACATAAGGGCTTAAGCAAAAAATGGGAAGGGGACACAATGCTGCCTACTTTTGACCTCCTGAATGGGTAAGGGGAAACCCACAAACTTTTAACTGTGAAATGTAGAGAAAGATATCATCTGAGAGAATTCAGATAGGGTAAGTTGGAGGTGCAGGGCTGCCATGAGCAGAAATATCCTTGGTGTCTGTCAGTATTGTGAGCAAACATTTTGCAGCATATAAAGTAATTCAGTCATCAGAGCTTGGTACTAGGCTTCCCTTAGCATAGCTTTTTAGGTAGAAATGACAATAGCATAAGGTTTTTTTACTTTTTCAATGAAAAACACAAGTTTCCTAGGCAGGAAATAGTGAAACAGGATTGGGAAGAACCATTTCAACATATAATATGAATGAAAAAATGGAAGATTTTTACCACTACTGTCTCTGAAATAACCTCCTAAATATTCTCAACCAGAATTTTTCTGGTTAAAAGGTCATAGTAAAAATAGTAAACTCTGATGGAAAGGAGAAGGAGAGAATGCAGCCATAATACTGACCACATGTTGGCATACAGCAAGTTAAAAAAAACAAACAACAGCCCCTTCCCAAAAATCGGCAACAAACCCCAAGAAACAGACTCAAGACTTCATTGAAAATACTTCATTATTTTAGTGCCAATAGGACTAAAGAAAATATGAAGAAATATTGAAGAAGGGGAAAAGGATTCTTAGAAAAATATGTGTCTAAGAGGGTCTCACTCTTCTGAACAGACATTCAGTGTGTTGGATACAGGATCTAATCCTTGCCCTACTGCATTCTTAACACGGATGAATGAAGAAACATGATGTTGCTTTTATTTGGTCTATCCTAGCACACGGGGAATAGGATTTAGTTTAGTCACTTATATCCCCCCAAGAGACTTCACGGATATGAAGTAAAAATTGAAAAAGCCCCCCCTTTTTATACCCCAAAATTTAGTTAAGTTGTCCCTCAGGAAAGCTCAAGCTTTCTCTTTCTCCTCAAGGTCTGACTTGCTTAGCTGACTGCTGTCAGACTTCTGGTCTGGAGTATTTATTCTCTCCTTGGTATTTTATAGAGATGGCAGGATTGTAATCCGTGGCTGTGAAACTTGTCACATCATCCAAGTGATTTAAGGGTTTCAATCTTATTGACAGTAACCAAGTGGAAATAGTGGAATATACCCTGCATTTCTGTTTTATAGCTTCTGGAACCTCAATTTAGTGAAAAGTGATGATGGTTGCATGCAGGGTGTGGGCTACATATATGTGAGTTTTTGGTTGTTAACAGAAAAACACATTTCAGGACATCTTTCATAGTTAGCATCTTCCAAAAAGGTTATGGGTTTACATTCAATACTTCAAGGGACAGCAGATCCATCAAGCCCTTAATATTTTTCTCAACAGCTTAATCCTACTTGGTTTTGTTCTATTTTCTCAAGTGACAATGTGCTTTACTTCTCACTTGCTTCCAGACACTGTCACTGAATTAATTAGCCCTTTTTAAATTTTTTAATATCCAGTATTTTATGTATATTTCAGGTTTCCACACTCTGGAAACAAGACTCTTCTCATTATTCTGTGTTATAAGGTAATCAGGTTGTTATTTTAATGTCTCTAGTTAGACCGTATTTTTTCCAGCCTTCAGATAACTCTAGGAGAACTTTTTCTCATACTGTATAGTTTTTCAACATCCCTTTTAAAATGAGGTCACAAACTTGAAGTCTCTTTTCTGACATCGGCTTCATTTCCAGTACTTTGAGTAGTGCATATTTTGAACAGCTTCCCCAACCTCACCTACTTCCTTTATTGATTCATCCAGAGGACGCACTGCAGACATGCTGTTGCAGCAAATTTTCCAGTTAAGCAGCTTGTCACCATGGTCTCTACCTTGCATGTTTTAAGAGCCAAAATTTTCCATTTTGAAGCCTTCCTTTTTTTTCTGGAGAAGGATCTGAGTTCATTGTTATTATATGGCATCCTGGCTATACACAAAACACACAACATACATATTATAGAGTCATAGAATCTGAGTTGGAAGGGACCCACAAGGATCATCAAAGTCCAACTCCTTGTCCTGCACCCCTAGAATCACATCACGTGCCTGGGAGCATTGTCCCAACAGTTCTTGAACTCTGGCAAGCTTGGTGCTGTGACCATTTCCCTGGGGATCCTGTTCCAGTGCCCAACCACCCTGTGGATGAAAAACCTTCTCCTAATATCCAACCTAAACCTCCCCTGACACAGCTTCATGCTATCTGTATATTGTACTAATGTAATACATAAAAATAACCTGTGTAAACTGTATTAGAAGCTACTTCAGTATTTCTGAATGGGCTTGGTTATCAAGTGATCTAGATAGCTTTGTGTGACTGCCCTATCATTCTTGTACAGCACACAATCTTTCTTAAGTCCATTTTAAATGCAACACGACAAAATACAAAAAGCCCTCCATGTATGATATGAGATTCTAATTAAAAAACAGCATGTGAGCAAAGGTACATTTCAACATTTGTATTTTCCCTTCAATATTTGTATTTTTCTTCTAATTATTTTGAAGGGTTTTTTTTAAAAATATGGTTTTATACTGCTCCTTTTTTTAGGAATTTATTGAACAGAGAGCCATTTGGAAGGAACCCAACAGCTCATAGTTAAAACAGTCTTCCTGAGATAAACCTTACAAAGTGTAGGAGAGTCTTAGTGCGTAAATATGACATATCTATAACATGTTGCTCAGATGTTGGCTAAGCTGATAACTGACTTAACTATTGAAGCTAATTGAGCAATTGATGCTAAGCATCTCTTAATTGTAGGCCTTGATACTGAGTGCACATTATGAGTTCCTGAGTTCTAAAACTTCACTGAAAATGCTTGTCAAGTAGATCCTGGGAGAATCAAAATGAACAATCTAGGTTTTCTATCTGTGGATCAAGGGAACACTTGCTGGTAACACAAAGCTAAAGAGGCTCAGATGTTCTGGTACTCCATTTTAGGCTGCAGTTACACATGTCCTGTTCTCTTTTAGATCAATATGCTGAAGCCTGAAAATACCAGTGGAAGTTAGAAGGTGCTATTATTAATGGCTAGCACTATCACAGTGGAAGACAGAATATAGGCATATTGTTAAAGGTTACTAACAGAACAGTTTAAAATAGAAAAACATTAGGATTATACATTAGGAATTATTAAAAATATTAGAAAATATTAGGAAAAGATTGGTGCCTCATTTCCATTTCCCTGTTAAAAGATTTACTGCCTTTTCCTCTAACTACAAAAAATTCTCTGATGCAAAAAATCATGTTGAATCTCATTAATGCATGCATTTTTTCTTCAGAGATATTTTCAGTTTTCCTTTAGCTGAACATATGAATTTCTACTCCTCCACGCGAGCTGTTCTTTTCTTTATTTTCCCTGTGATTTATATGATCATAAAATAGCTGGGTGTTTGCAGAGATCTTGCTATGTTTCAATTCTAATGTACCACCAATGATGATAACTACTGCTACTTTTAATAGAAGGTAGTGCATCAAATGCAAATAAAGTTTATTTTCCAGAGTCCTTAAAGTCATAAAACTTGCAGGAGGCAAGAGGAAGAAGGCAGAATGGCTTTCACTATAAAGTATGACAGGATGGAAATCAGGGATCATGTAATATTGAGCAAATTATTGCCTCATTTTCTACTTCTTCTGCTTACTTCTACCTGAGTACTTTTCATTCACAGATAAGGATTTCCTATTGAGAATGCTCTTATCCATCTTTAGAAATTCTGCTCCTGTGCAGGTACATTTTCAGTGGCTTGGAGACAGGACCCATATTTCTGGACTTAATAAAGTCTAAGAGAATCCCCTCGATACCCTCGGAGCAGACGACAATTGGAAGAGATTACTTACCAATGATGTGCAGTGAGCACTCAGATGTGTGTATGACCTTCGGCGGTCCTTCCTTTTTGTGCTGTATAATACACTCATAGTGTCCCTCGTCCTTTATTCCTGCATTCAACAATTGCAAGGTCCATTTGTCCACATCCACCTTCGTGCGATTTCTATACTCAGGACTGAGGTGATCCCATCTTTCTTCACCGTAGTATATTTCGTGCACCACTCTATGAGAGTCTTTTTGCCAAAAAACTATTAAGTCCCTCATGTCAATTTTCTGAGGGTTTGGAAAAGAGCAGGATAGGTATGCAGTGTGATTGAGAAATGCCTTCACCTGATACACACTGACAGCAACACCTTAGACAGAGAGAGAGAAAAATTAGGATTTCCACCAGCTACAAAAGAACACCAAGTTGGGCTCACAGAGGCAACACTTAATGGCAGTGGCAATAAAACCCCCAGCATTTAGACACAAATTCTCCCACTAGGTATGACAAGACACGTAGTTGTTCAAACTGACACACTTAGTCTCGTGGAGTTCAGGTCATAAAACTGTTTCGTCTTTTTCTTCCTATATTTTACTTTCCCAGGAAGGTTTACCACGCAGAGATTGTGAGCATCTATATTTTAGAAGACTTATCTGCAGGCCTAAGGTCCAAACCATTCTTGTTCGCAGCATCCTGAGTGAAATGAAATTCTGCCCCAGAAGAGATAGCTGCACAATTCCTGTTTAAAAAGTTGAGTTCATTCTCCTAATAAAACAACAGAGCATTGAAGTTTTGAAGAAAATGTGAAGTACTGTGTGGTAAATGTGAGTGTCTAGGGAATGTATGACCAGAAGGTCAGAAACAGGTGAACACTTTCAATCTCAATGAAGAATTAATCTAAAGTTTAATGACAAATTAAATGTCAGATTTAACTGCTCTGTAATGAATCTAGAGTTTAATGACAGATTAAATGTCAGATTTAACTGTTCTGTTGCTGATCTTGTTAACAAAAATGGTCAATAAACAAAATTATGCCTCCATGCAAAAAAACGATGAACATATCACACAAAGGAGGAGTTTTCTCCCACTTTCATCCACGCACGTATCCATTTTTATGGGTGGCAAAGGGCTCGGAGGACTGTCTTTTCTTGGAATAAGAAGTGCAGTCCTCTGTCCCAGAAGATGCAAACATCTCTGCTGTGTTCAAAAGGTGGAGGAGATTTACAGTCTCTCTCCTGCTGCAAAGTTTTGAGTGTTCTTTCAGAGCACCAGACTGCAAAATGATCTCTGTGGCTGCCTAAAACTCCAGTTGTCCCATATCAAACTGTCAGTTTTCAGTTTAATACTGCTCCTCTCTATAATACACACAGGTGATATACACACATTTTAAAGGCAGATTTAAATTAAAAATTTAAGAGCAATGTAAAATAAGTGTAATATAAAGATATAAAGTTGAAGAGAGAAAGTACTTACTATATATATTTTATAGTGTACCTGCACACAATTAAATATGACACATAGGCTATATGACCTTGATTGTGCAATGTAAATGAATAATTATTACTAAGGAATGAGCTTCGTAGGGGATGAGAAAGTATCACATAGCAGGACACACAAAATCAAAACAGTTTTAACAATTAAAAATGTGCCTTTTACCTGGGAGAGGTATCATAGCGCAAACGAAAAATATGCAGACCTCCATGACACTGTAAGAAGGAGGAAAGAAAGAAATATGTCAGAGGTTGAAAACACTTCAGTACTCCAAGAGAAATGGTAAACCAAAAAGTTTTAGCAAGAGAGAGAGTATTGAGAAAGTTACTCTCACCTTTTTGCATAGACTGGTGCGAGGACTTCTGTGTGCTTCCCAGCCTTTAGCAACAACATCAGGCGTGCCATGGCAGATCTCTGGTTTACAGAGAAGCTGATGTGGTGCAAGATTACCGCAGACTGTGTGTGCCATGGGAGGAACACAGAGTCCACGGAGTGCAATGGGCAAGACAAGTAGTCAGAACGCCTGAAGAGGTGAAAGAGGAATGGGGAGCATGCTTGACCCGGCAGTGCGGGAAGAAGATGGGGGAATTGAAAGTAGAGGGGGAGGAGAGGGTGACACAGAAGGAGGAGGTGGGGGAGGTGGCATGTTGATGTCAGCTCCCAGAAGTGATGAAGTGTGTAACCTTCAGTTTTGTAACAGGAACCTCTCCTTCACAATTGTAAAAGGTAATGGAGAGAAATCCTGTATGATTTTAAAAGTTGAGGCTAAACAGCACATAGTTTGGGGTAAAGAAAAATGGGTATTTCTTTAGAAAAAAAGAAACCCCTGTGATTTGTCTCATAAGCACTTCTCTGGGTGCTTGGGTTCACGTGGTATAAAGGCCTATAATCCTGGTAAACAGCCAAATGTCATTCCCATGCACTGGTGAGAGAACGACACCTGCATCCGACTGGTCTGTGTTTGCTAATTTGCATTTTAGCAGCGCCTTTGTGGGTTTTGGGTGTATATTTTCCATATAGCTGGAAGAAGCCTCCAAACTATCCTTGCCATGATCCTTCACTCTCCTCCTTTAAACAGCTCCAAAGAATCCTCCTTTGCTGGAGCAGATGTAAAAACTCTCCAGCTGTCCTACTACTTAAAAACAGTGAGATTGCTGTCTGCTGTCAGTTTCCTTATGGTTTTCCATTTTTCCTCATGTTTTATTTTAGGCTGGTACACTTGGGTCTTTACCCTGGACCTCTGGTCTGTTCTTCTATTTAATACAGAATTCCACTCAGTCCACTGACATAATATTTGTGTGTGGACTGTAATGTACAGAACTGTCAATTATATTTTTTTCAGGTTCATCCTGCCTTTTCTTAGGAAAGGAGAGAAATAAGTCCAAATGTCTCAGAGGATATAGATAGTTTTTTCTGTGATCTAGCTGTCATAGCAGAAGAGGAGGAAAGGGAGGGAGGGTTCGTGCAGAATCCATTGTTGTAGACAGAGGTCATTCTCTTTCTGCTCCGGCTGCCCTACTACATGGTGAACTGTTATCAAGGGGTTTTCCTCCCAAGCTGGACTCCTCTGAATTAAACCACACAACTGACTGCCTAAATAAAAAGGATGTGCCAAGCCACTGAAAACTACAGAAACTACTTTTCAGCAAGTAAATAAGAATTTTTGCTTTCAGTCAAGAAAAAAATAAAGGATAGCCCTATTTTTTTTTTTTAATCCAATGCAGATGTGTAAGGGGAGAAGTTAAAACAATGTAGCAACTGGACATAAGTGGAGAGAATGTACTGCTATAGCTGGGCATGTTTTCCAATGAGTGTCTCACAGGAGCAAAGACCAAAACCGGAACTGAAAATAGGAGTGAGAGAGACAAAACCCAGGCAAGAATACCAGATAATGCTTGCCTTTCTTGAGGGGTTGCATTTGGAGCTGTGAGGACAGAAGTCTCAAAGATCCTACATGGTTTCCTGGCTGCCATCTTCCAGGAGAAGACATGTTGCTGGGGATGCTTGTATGAAGAAGGATCCCGTGAGTCTGCACATGGGTGTACACCCACATTCCCTGCAGAGGGGAATTGCTTGTCACTGAGTGTACGACAAGCTGCTTCTCTCATGTGAGCTGCTTTATAGAGAGAAGCTGAATCATTAATTGGGCCACTACAACTTCAGTGCTGCATGCAGCTTTTCTTCCCCTTTTTTACAAAATGTCTTTAACAAGCAAATGCAGATCCTTGGAGCCAGTGTCCAGCAAGGCTGAAGGAAGAGGAATTACACAGTATCTGTGCTGGCTTCTTACATTTCTTTGGCATATTCAACACAAATTCTGTGCTCAATTCTCTCTTATATCTGCAGGCCATTGAAAGTCTTCTTATGTCCTAGAATTGATTAGCAATGGGGGTTAGATAAGAGGGGAAAGATAGACTTAGCTTCAGCATATGTCCTGCTGCTGGCAAATGGTGCCGACCAAACTGCCCTCTTCGTGGCCACGGCCCAGTGCATGAGCACACTGCTCCACTTCAGAGCATTGTGGTCTGGGTACGGATGTGCAGTTTTCCTGGTGACAGGCTGATTGCATCCATCTGTGGAAGGGGCACTTTTTCATGATGCCAGTGATAACTGATGAGATGGGAGTGGTTTGAAGACCCATGGCTGCAAAATTATCTCTGACATTCAGAATAATGTGAGGTCACTCCATGGGGAGCTACACATTTTCCCTTGCTAAATAAGGCTAGTGCTATGTGTTGTGTCTTTCTTGCCTTTTGAAGCTTTGTCAGCCATTCCTGGAAATGTCTTTATGACTTGCAATTACAAATCATGTGTGGACATCAGAGATGATTTTCATGGAGAAGTATATTAATTGAAATTCTGTCAGTATGCAGCCAATAGTCACACTCAAACCCTTTATTTACTACCTCTTCAGTCCGACCACTGAAAGGAGAAGAAACCATATGAATACATGCACTTTACAGGCCTGATTCATGACTGGATTGGTTTGGCCCAAACCAGTCTGGGAAAACTCACAAAACAGTTCCCACTTGTCTCAGTACAGGGGGATTCCTGTCCTGAATCATAGATTCATAGAATCATAGAATGTTAAGGCTTGGAAGGGACCTTAAAGATTACCTAGTCCCAAGCTCCCCTGCCATGGGCAGAGACACCTCCCACTAGACCAGGTTGCTCAAGGCTTTATCCAACCTGGCCTTGAACACTGTCAGGGATGGGGAATCCACAACCTCCCTGGACAACCTGTTTCAGTGTCTCACCACTCTCACAGTAAAGAATTTCTTCCTAATATCCAACATAAATTTCCCTCTTTCAACTTGTATCCACTCCTCCTTGTCCTATCACTAGAGTTCCTGATGAAGATCCACGCTCCAGCTTCCCTGTAGCCCCCTTCAGACACTGGAAGATTACTATTCTGTCTCCATGCAGCCTTCTCTTCTCTAAGCTGAACAGCACTAACTTTCTCAGCCTGTCTTCATAAGGTAGATGTTCTTATCAACTTCCTGGCCCTGCTTTGGACTTGCTCCAACAGTTCCTTGTCCTTTTTATGTTGTGGGCACTAGAATTTTATACAATACTCCAGGTGGGGTCTCTCAAAAGCAGAGTAGAGGGGGCCAATCACCTCCCTTGACCTGCTGGCCACACTCCTTTTGATACAGCCCCAGATACATGTGCCTTCCTGGGCTGCAAGTGCACGTTGCTGGGTCATGTCAAGTTTTTCATCAAGCATCACCCCCAAGTCCTTTTCTGCAGAGCTGCTCTCAATCACTTCTCCGCCCAACCCGCAGGTGTGTCTGGGATTACCACAAGCCAGGTGTAGGACCTTGCACTTTGCTTTGTTCAACTCCAGGACGTTTGCA
This sequence comes from Platyrinchus mystaceus, assembly GCA_035041135.1. Classification (NCBI taxonomy): domain Eukaryota; kingdom Metazoa; phylum Chordata; class Aves; order Passeriformes; family Tyrannidae; genus Platyrinchus; species Platyrinchus mystaceus. Next base: position 27,048,216 of record JAWWLV010000001.1, on the reverse strand, counting down.
TCAGCCCACCTCTCAAGACTGTCACGGTCCCTCTGGATGGCAAAGAACCCAAAATCGATGTTTGGGAAAAACAGCGACTTCACTCCCTTTACTTTTGAGGGCAATTGCCAGAAAGCTCGGTGTGACTTAGTTTGAGATCAGCTTGTGCTTTCTGTCTCCTAATCCAGCACGTGAAAACCAGTATGTAAAACCCCAACAGGCACACTGAAGCATAAAGGGCTTGGAGTAAACAAGAGCTTTACCAATATGCTTGTCTGGGTTTTCATTTGCTCTCTTATTTGCCGTTTGCAGTTTTGGATGTAGTCATTAACTTTTGAAAGACACTATCACATCTGTGCTCTTTGACTCCTAAGTTCCATCACTGCCCTTCAGTTCCTTCCAAAATGTTCCTTTCTTGCATGGTCTCACGTGTAATTAGCTTATTTTCTTACACTGGGTACACATATTCTATGGGAAGGCTCCTGCCCCATGTTTCAAATTGAACTCAAACGAGAACTAAACACCAAAGTAGTAAATCATTCTTTTGACTTTTCTAGTGTGGGGATTTTTCTAAAATTTCCACCAACTTGCAACACTGACTAGCTCCACAAGCAGTGCTGCGAGCCTCCTGGAGGCAGGACATCTGTGACTAAAACTTTCCACTCCTGACCTGAAAGCTATCCTAGCAGCTACTAAATTAAATTATCCTAAAAATACATTTACCAGCCTTCTCCCATGTAAACACAGGTTGACTGAACAAGTGTTATCAAAGAAAATCACAATTTAAGAAGAAAATTCCCTTAACGTGGCAAGTTCAGAGAATTCTATGATGCCCTTCACTGAAATACTGTGCCATACAACCATATAACTATCCATCAAGGGACACATTTTAAAAACATACCGTTACTCAGGCAACTTGTGTTTCCTATGTGCTTCTCCAGTCAGAAAGTGTCACTGTTTTAAACAATTGCAAAACTTTTCCTACTGCTCATTCTTTTAGAACAATCTTTTACGACAAGTTAAATTTAAAAATTCTGGGCTTATTGTTTAATTATATTGCTATTACATGAAAAAATACAACCCTCTGTCTCCCTAATTTTTCATTTCTGAATGCATTTTTTATTCTTTCCCATTATGCCCTCTCTAAGTAACATCCTTTTACTACATCTAAGATCTCCAGGAGAATCACTGTGATTCTGGGATCACTTTGCCCTAACATCTAGAAACTCCTCTTTTGATAGCAATTAAAAAACACCAATTATTTAAACAATACCTTTGGTCCAAAGATCATGGAGCATTCCACTGCTTCTGCAAGCAGAATTCTTCATCCACAAGTGGGGTGAGGTATCTTGGAAAGAGAGCACAGCAGCTGCCTAACTACACACAGTCCTGCTACACAAATCATAGGACACGAAAGTATTCTCCCTGCAAGTGAAACTGCGGGGGAAATTCAGAGGGGAAGAACGTCATCAACCAGAATGAGACATTCACTAGGATTAGCTGTGGTGTTTGAGTTCCACCTAAAGGACAGGTCAGGTTGACATGTTTCTCCACCCTGTAAGCTACATCTGGCCATAGAATTGGCAAGCTGGTTGAACCACTTCTGCCTCACAGGTACCATACCCGTTCTCCTTTCCCAGCCCTTGCACTTGCCTCAAGGCTAGTCAAGCAAACTTGTCAGCTGGGAAGTAGCAATTGTTGGGTTCATTTCTCATCAAATCACACTAAACTGTTTGACTTCACAATGAAACAGAAAAGGAGCACACTCCTGTTCCCGCACAGGTCACAATTTAGAGATGTTAGATGATTAACAGACCAGTCAGTTGCTGGAGTCTCTTCGAGAGTCATTGTACAGAAGAGGGAATTCAAATTCCCACTCCCAGGTTGTCCCTTTTCCAAGCCTGCTATTTCTGCACAGGACACTGCCTGGAAATGGCATCCTGGCTACATCATGGCTACATCAATGCAGGGCAGGCATAACCTCAGACAGCAGTTTGCAGGGCACCTCTGATGTCAAGGTATGTACTGTATACAGAAGGATGAATCTGTACTTGATTCCTAACCTATATCCAAACACAGGTAACAAGGATTAGCAGCTATGCAATATATTATATGATTAGTTCTCAGGTATTACATTCTTTATTTTCAGTAAGTATCTTTCAAATTCAGCTGGGCATCTGACACAATCCTCATACTGCTTTTCAAAGAGAAGGATCACTGATCAGATGCTACTTTTTCCTGCAATAAATTAATCTCAATTATTAAAGGAAGACGTGATATTCAGAAGTGCAGTTAAATGAGCTAAGCCCTCCTGCTCTCAGTTCTAGTGCAGAAATCACTCTAGGGACACATACTGGTTTTCTCACAGTGCTTCTCATGGCACATTAACTTATTTACAAAGCTAAAGGAAAAGATTTTGCCTTTTGGTTTTGGTTCCCTCCTTTCAATCACCAGAATAGCAGTAGCTGGGAAGAAAGTACCTGATTCTCCTATCTACTGCTGTAAGTTGAGACTGGTATCCTTACAATATGCATAATCAGACAATACCCTGCAGATCCACTTTGGTCCTTTTGCCCAGTTCCTGATTATAAACATCCTGCTCTAGGAATTCAGGAAATATTGTGTTGATGCCACTACAAAGTGGGCTCTGGCTCATTCTGCTATAGCTTGGTCAGCTTGCTCCAGGGAATAAGGAATATATGTGTGAAGCTGCTATGATAGCAGCTGTGACTTAAATGAAACAGAGAACATCTATGGAGCCACTTCACTAATAGCAATTATATTTTTACCAATGTATGCACCTACTTGTTTATAGGAGCATTACAAAGGCTTGCATCTGTTGCTGTTCAAATCATTATCAGATAGAGAAAAAAGGCTAAACCACTCAACTGAAAGCATTATTACAATACTAGGGAATGTGTTATTTCTTTTTCCAAGGTTCCTGTCTCAGAGGCAGCAAAATAGTCCAGTGTGGATCTTGACAACAGAAATGTTCATTCTTTTGTCTGTCCTCAGTACCTGTCATCTGCCATGCACCAAGCCCACATAACAGAAAATCAGACTTTCCTATAACAAATATGTTTGTGCTACTTATAGCAAGCATTCTCTGTCCAAAAGAAGTTTCCTCTTTTTAAGTCGAAGTTCCGCTTTCAAAGAACATTTAATTCTTTCACAAGTGTCAGTGTAATTCACAGTGTCCCTGAGCTGCTGTGTTGCCCCAGTCTTCAAGAAAACCTTTGCTTGGATTTTGCCTGAAGGAAATAACCCTTTTTGAATAAGACTAGATCTTCATGGCTGGCAAATTCCATTTACTTTTGTTTGCTTAAATAGGTCTTATAATAATAGAATATGAAATAGATTTTTGGCAAAGACCAAAGTTACTACAGTGAGATTAAACAAAATTGTCTGTCCTTCCCCAATACTTTGTTGCTGAAAGTCACCAAGTTAATTTAAGAACTGATGACACAATAAAAATACAGCTGAATGGATTGTTATGTAAAAATAGTGATAACACGACTGATTTCATAATATTTATGGGAAATTGTGAAAGTTTAAGGCCATATCTATGCCACAGCTTCCCTTCTTGCTGTGTTCTCATTGACTTTTCTATATGACTAAGTAAAGAAGTTGTGCTTATGTGTTTGACTATTTGTGTGTATAATTCTTTGATAAATTGATAACTTCATTTTCCTGTACTGCCAATCTATTTACATGGAATTTTATTTCTCCTGTAACCCCATTTTTTATTCTGCCAGCTTAGTAAAACTTGCAATTTTATCGTTCATTAAGATTTGTTTCAAGTTGGCTTATGAGCATGCAGTAAGCCTCATAAAAGCCCAGCTTAATGATTGCAGTTATGCTTGCCAGACGTAGATCAAACAATATTCACACCTGAATTTTTTGTCTGAATCACAGTTTATACATGGCTTTCAAAAAGGAAATGGGCTGTCTAGGGAGAAAAAAAAATCCATCCTGTATCTATTGCCTATTAAACATCTTGTATCTATTGCCTATTATTAGAAATGAAATCCAAATCAGTTTCTATACACACGTTTTTCTTTGCTCAGGACAAACTACTCAAAAGCTCTGATTAAAAATAGAGAAGTAGGCTGTTAGGAGTGAAGAAGGGGAAGTATTTTCTCCAGTCTGTAGCAATTAGAGAACTATAATTTACTTCTAACAGTTTCCTGAGAATGCAGCCAAAAGAATTATTTCTTCAACTAGATTGATTAAAGACTAATTGGACCTAATTTAAGTGTTTCCCAAACATGTTCAGCAAAAATCTAAAACCTAGAAGCATTTACAGGCTTTAGTTTTTTTTACTTGCTTGCAACTTTAGTTGTGCAGTTAACGAGAAAAGCAGGAGAGGTGCATAGGATTTTCAGAGACGATGGAGTATCCTCCTCCCACTCTAAGATGTCACCACAAATAATGATGGATGAGACCTAAACTTTGCACTGGAAGTAATCAGATTGGAAATGTTAAATATTCTTTGCCTTTCTGCCTACAGAGTCTCACCATTTATACTGAATGTCATACAAATTTAGTGAGTTCAGTTTTCATCTGAGTCAAATCACCAACCAGCTAGAATGGCTGCAGTTGGATTAGAAGGTAGTGCTCTTTGTAGGAGCCTGGGTAACTTTTGAAGAGATGGGATTTGGTTCCTGGTTCATGGTGAAAATTTTGCTCTGCATTTATAGGTTAGTTTTACCTATACTTTTATTGATAATAAGAGGTATTTGATGCTGATAGCTGTTTGCAATGTACTGCCTGTGACTATCTCTTAAAAACTTGGGTGGCATCTGAGATAGGAAAATGAGTCTAAATCAGAAGAGAATCGAAAAGGTTTGGAGCAAGACAGAGACAGTGTATAGGCAAGGAAAGAGAAACTAGATCAGGCTTTAATTGAAACACTTAAAAACTACAAGAGAGGCAGGTATTTTGTAGAATAGAATTAGGAGTCAGCAGGAGATAAGAAGGTTTTTAAGAAGAGGTTAGTGAGAACACTCTCTAATAGTGTTAGGGGAGAAAACATACTTGATAATAGATCATGAAGAAAAGGTAAGTAATTATTCAGAAAGACAGACTGAACTTGAAAGCCCATGCTTAGGAGTGAATTTTCATCAGAAGTTCAGCCACTTCTTTGTCTGCTGCTAAAAGAAAAACCTTGAAGCTGAAATGGAAGAAACATGAAGATACAAAGTAAGGATTGAAAACACATCTCCAAGTTGGTATATATAGAAAGAGCAAACATGTTCTTTGTTGAAACAGGTCACACTAATAATTGTTTATATTTCAAATACATCACACCCTAAAGGCTGACAGGTACCTGGAAAAATGTTTCCTTGCAGCCCAAATTCCAGCTCTGTACAGGTTTCCCCTGAAGATACGTATCACTAAGGACAAGATGCTATGGTCTGCACAGAATCACAGAATCATAGAATCAGCTGGGTTGGAAAGGACCTCTGAGATCATCAAGTCCAACCCTTGATCCACTATCACCACAGTTACTAGACTATGGCACTAAGTGCCACAT
>JAWWLV010000001.1:27008967-27042601 GCA_035041135.1 Platyrinchus mystaceus | reverse complement strand
CCGTTCACCACCACTCTCTGGGCCCGGCCCTCCAGCCAGTTCCTAACCCAGCACAGAGTGCCCCTGTCCAAGCTGTGGGATGCAGCTTTTCCAGGAGTATACTGTGGGAGACGGTGTCAAAGGCTTTGCTGAAGTCCGGATAGACTACTTCCACAGAACCTCACTGAAATTCACAACTGTGCAACAGGGCTGCAGGTTAATAAGATTTGCCAATCTGGAAGCTGTCTGTGATACTGCGAAACACATTATGATAAGATGATGTGCAAGAGATTGACTGAAGCGTATGGGGACATATGCCTGCCACCCATAGCATGGGTGCAAATGCTGTGAGCAGCCCAAACATGCTCAGCAGACGTCCCAACCTGATGAAGGGCCAAAGCGTGGATGGCTGAAGTCTTAATTTTTGTGCACACAGCTTAGCGTTAAATACATTCTACTTAGGGTAGGCAGACGTTTTGTAGATATTGATCAGAGTGGGAAAAGCATGGGATAAAATGGTCAGAGGCAAGTAAATATGGTGTACTGAATCATGTGAGGATGTGGAGAGGTTTTTTTCGGAAGGGTTTTGGGAAGGAGGCAAAGGGCATCCTAAAGGAAGGGATTTTTGTGCCCCAGGAAATGGTTGGGCCTGAAAGTAAATGCTGCCTTCTTTAGGAACCCCAGAAAATTTTCAGAGGAACACTGCGATCTGTTGCCTAAGGCTGAAGTAGCCACCAGGAAGGTGTGTGAGAAATCATAAGGAGCCCAAAACTGGGGTGATGGCATCTGCGGCAAAGAGAACAACCCAGTTTATGGGGAGGGAACCCCCTTAGCCATATGTGGGATCTCAGTTTTAGGTATATGGGGTATGTTAAAGGCATATGGGATGGCAAAACATTCTTCATTAGCTCCAGAGTATTAAAGGCTGATGCAGAAATGATGCTTGACTGACTAAGCAGCAAGATGAGCTCCAGACAAAAGTGTGTTACAGCAAACAACAGGGAAATACCCAAGGTATTGCTAGGAGGTATCTTGAGACTCTGGAGGTATAATTATGAAATTGTTTTGGCAAGGTCCCCATAGAGTCTTTGGGTACCAGCAAGGCCAAAACCTCTGCTAAGTGGCCTGAGGGTGCAAAGCACAAAAAGACTGAAAAAACAGGTTGCCTTGTTTCTGCTGCCACAGTCACAGCTCACCCCAAGAAATGAAAAGAACCCTGGCATGGGGTATTCCCCAAATGGGTTGTACAGGACAAATCTTAAAATCTAGGGAAGGTGGTGAAACATATTTTGCCATAAATTCATGGGACAAATTTTGTAGACAGAGAAATATCTTTTATTAGATCCAAATATTGGTGGAAAAAACAGGAAGAGCTTGAAAAGACTTGAAAAATGCCTGACAGCCTGCTTTTTTTTTCCTGTTGTATGAGTTGCTCCAATAGGAAACACAATCTCTCTAAAACTCTTGCTTTGCTTAGACTACCCTGGCTACAGTAAGACTGGTATTATAACTAAGGCTTTGAATGCCCACATCCAGAAAACAAGAGATGCTAAACACAGTTTGCATGGGGAGAATGCAATGCTTCCAAATGGAAATTTTGACAATTAGCACACTGAGGAGGGAGACACCCACATGAATCTATGGGAGAGGCCTGCAAAAACAAGTTTTCAGTCTGACTGCTTTCTAGGATGTGGCTTTCATATTCTGGGCTAATAGGTAGCTGATTTCCCTCAGGATTACCAGCCTAAAAGCTTTTTCTGCTAATAGGCATCTTCATCACTTCCTTTAAAAAGAAGGACACACCTCTATCAGAAGGGCACAAGCAAATCTTCTTTCTCCTCTTTAGGTGGCTCAGGTTCACAGTCCTCATGAGGAGTGCCTGACTTAATTTCTTACACTACAGGACTTCTCCCATGTACCAGGCTGAAGGCAGTCCTGCAGCAGGACTAAATCACTTCTGAACCAGTTCTACTTTGCACAGAAGAATTACAAAGTCTCTTGGTCAGAGACGGAGAAGGAGCAGACTGACCTCCATTTACTGTTGCTTCATATGGGATGTGGGAGCTCTGGATTAATATTGCTGCTCTCAGGACTGTATTAAGAGTTTTGTGTTGAATGTTATTATGTCAAATGCATTGGTGGTGGCTTGGGGCTGAGAAAAGAAGACCAGGAATGACCTCTTCTGTGAGACTGCTTGCATCATACAGATAAAGCAGTATTCCCCCTTTCTAATTCACAGGTTCAGGAGTGGTTGAGAATTGCCATCCACCAGAGAATAGCTGGGTACAGTGCTATTCCATAACAAAAGCGATGGAAGCATACAAACATCTGACAGCAGGACTGGGAAATGGCCTGCACCCTCCCCACCTCTGAATGAGGGCTCTAACCACTAAGCAACTGTAAAAATAGTCCCAATCTAATAGGCAGAGAGAGACATTGTCCTTCTAACCAAATTCCCAAAGGAATAAGCACCTGCAATCCAATTTTGTGCAGAGACTGATTCAATAAATATGGTCTGAGACAACCAACTATGTCAAGTCCGTCAAAAAAGACAAAGAAAGGAAAGGCTGGGACTTGGCTGACAGTGACTCTTGGTAGGTCCTGAATTAGTAAACGCTCTCTAAGTATCTCAGGTTTTGTCACCTGGAAACCTGAAACCCTGGAGGCCTATAGAATTTACCGTACCAGGTGCTGAGAAACTTTGGTGTATTTGTCCCACCTGGACAGACTTTTTCTCTCCTTTTATGGCCAGAGGCAACTCCTACCTTTGGTTTTTGTTATGTCTTTGGTCACTGGTGATTACCAATGTCTGTTGAAAATGACATCCCACATCTTCTCAACTCATAGCATGGCAAAAACTTCTGGAGATTAAAGGAAATCTCACAGAAGGTACCTACTGTAGTTCCTAGAGCCATGGCCAGCAGTGCCTGGGAAAACACTCTATCCCTCAGGAAAGACTGAGATTTAAAATTCTGCTAGTCCCAGGGCCCATTTTGGCAAGTCCTAACAGTTGTCCAGGAATGAGAACTCTCAGTCACACCCTGCTTAGTTTGGATTCAGAGAAAGAAGTAGTTGCTATTATGAGGCAGGGAAACTACATTTAAACTTCAGTCCTTAAGTTTATTTAATTGGCTGTGTCTTACAGGATGTTCCAGTCAAACTGGGAGCAAAGTTTATTTAATACAAAATGCCTGCATTTTGAGAGATGAAGATTAAAGTATCCAGTGCATTTGGAGAGGATTTCATTTTCATGGCATCTGGTTTAGCAACTTGTTTAAACAAAATGTGATTCTTTGATGTGGAAGTGACGGTAACATGCAAGGGGATCAAATACATAAAATTTAAATACAGGGAATGGGTTTACAAACAGCCTTGTATATATGCTGATGTACTGAAGTGCTCTTGTCCATGCAGTGTATAGACTCAATCACTATTTTTCTATATTATGCCAACTGGAAGAATTACATTTGAGATCAGAGCAGAGAACATACCATTTTTAATTCAAACCTTCCCAGAGCATAAGAGAATCTGGCAGTCCTCCTAATAAAAAATAAAATCTGGCTGAAAATGGAAGAAAATTACTGTAGCCTCTTCTGCAATGCAAGTCCACTGTGTGGAAATATTATCAAAAGAGAACTCTAAGATTTTACTCTTTAATGTTTTTGAGGGGTTTTTATATGTACCTTACAAAAATTAAAAGTCATTGCTGAAAAACTGAAATAATCCCATAAGTTGACAACTTATAAATATTTTTATGGGGTTTTTGATTTTTTTTTTATAAGAATTGAGAACAACTAGCTTGTCTTTGAAGCCATCATTTGAAGGCAGCACTAAAATAATAAATCCCTTTGGAAAAAGCTTGGGTATTTAAACCTCTCTTTACATACTCTCCTGTCTAATGCTCTGCTAATGCTGTTTTCCTTTACTTCACTAGATTTCTTATTACTGTAACTACAAAAAATTCTTTTGCAGGGGTGACCTTCCTTCAGCTAGGGTGAATAAAATTATTTTATTTCCCTGATGTTTTGCTGCTAATAGGACCAAGAATAATTGAAAAAATTGTTAAGAGAGTACAAAATATTGACAGGAGCACTGGGAGTATCAATAGTCAGAGAAAATGAGAGAAAATATTGGTGAACTTGGTCATCAATGAAACTAAACAGCCAGAGGAAGTGAGAGAAACTGACAGCATCATCAACTCATCTCTTATCCTGTATGGGATTTGATAAAAGAACTATGCAGTAATCTCCTCCTTATCCTGCAAGCTTCCTATTTTGAGATCTTTCTATCATTGCTTTAATAGAGGTTGACAATATGTAAACTGATAGCAAGAGAGTTCAACTGTTAGGATTTGACATGGGGCTAAATTGAAGATAATTCCCTGAAGTTAAAGGGGTCAGAAAAAGGAAACAGCATATTTCAGAGATAAAATATGTGACATCCTTCAATACATTTGGGTTGTTGCAGAGAAAGAAGGATCCCATTTATAAGAATAAGCAGCACTGGTAGTTTCCTCTTGGACCAACAAGATGCAGCTCCTGCTGTCCTGAGGCTAGTCCAAAGCATACGACAGCTCAAGACTCTGCAGACTAGCCTATAGATAGCTTCCCTACTGGTAAGTAATATTTGTAACCTTTAGAAACTGTAATTAAGTGTGTCTGCACTATAGCTTGTACACATCAAAATATGTAGAAATTGCTATCTTAAATCATACTGCATTGTGAGGGCTGGAAACTGTGTTTGTAGTGTATTAGCTTGCCAAAATGAAAAAGAGAGGGTTTTAGGTCATTTTGAATGAAACAAGAGCAATCACGCTGAATAATGGAAAATTGCATTAAGATCCTCAATAAAAAGCAATTTTGATAAGTTGAGCAGCTGCCTCAAAGAGACTGAAAGAAGGTTGTGTTTGTTATATTACCATTATCACACATTTTTAAGTCTCAGACAGGTAATTTCACAACCTGAATCCCATTTGTGTTCATCTAAAGTGCAGTTGTTTCCTTCATACTGTATCTTAAAAGTATATTAATGCATTTTATTGCAGGTGTAATTTAATTTGAGCACTGTCTTGTTTGATTTCATTTGGCTTAGTGGGCAATACTGTTTTATTAAGATATGAATGAACTTTAAAGCTTCTTTGTTTATTAATAGGTAATCATCTTTGTAAAGGCTCTTGGGCATAGGGTTTTTCCCTTTCAGAAATGTAGTATGGTTATAAAAGCTATAGTCATTTTGCTGGTAAATATCTGTCTCTATCTCTTGATGTGTACCTGGGTTCTTCACAGTACATTATACACTTATACATCTGTGTGAGACACTTGCTTTTAAGACTATTACATTAGATGCCTACATACACCTGTGTTTCAGTGGGTATTATATTAACAGGGTATGAACCAGGAAAAAAAAGATCTAGCTATTTCAAATTATATATAATTCAGAATGTTTAATGGACTGTTTGTGTAATTATGATCTCCAAAAAGACTATTTGGTCCACACTACAGCTCCCACTGTATTTTGTCATCCTTCATCATTAGGCTGTACTTTTTGAACAACTGTAACTTCTAGAACTCAAAGTACTTCACCTTGAATTTGCATCACGTATAACAGCCAATGGATCTTGAAATATTCTTCAAGGTTATTTAATGCGCTTCTGTTATCTCATCACAGTTCTGGCAAACACAAGTGAAAAGCTGTGGAGTTTATTAGAAATGCTCTGAAATATTGAGTCCATCAGAATATGCCAATAAAGGATTATATAATCAACAAACATTTTTTTATACATTCTAGATTTACATTTCTATGGCAAAGACAAGCTCTTCAAAACTCAGAAATCCCTGCATATATAATGCTCCACCTGCCTTGCCCAGTGCATTCATTTATGTAGGCCTGAAGGAAGCAATGTACCAAAACTAGTATTGTGCAAGAATGGTATAGTTAAAACCTCACTAATTGAGACAGATGTATCTGCTTATGTGTAGTACCATTCAAACACCTCTTTCAATGCATTATGTCTGTTATGTACTATTTATGTCCTACAAAAATTCATGAGCAGCATTGGAGTACCTCAGTACACTGCCATACTAACACTTGAAATGAGGCACATTATCAAAGACTTTGTTTTTATGTAGCATAAAGACTGGGTTCCAGTCTGGCAAGGAAAAGACCTGAAAAAATGGAACAGCCTTAATAAAAAGACATTTTAATTTCACTGACATTATCAATTACATTGACCTGCTCAGATGTTAATGATGTGAATGTTAACACCTCTGGTTATGATGTGATTAAGACAGATTGAGAGGAAAAAAAGAGTTTAAGAGGTAGGACTATACAGGGAAGATACAATTACCTTGTTTGAGGTCTGTAGCTCATAGAATCATGAATTATTTAGGTTGAAAGGGACCTTTGGGGGTCATCTAGGGGAACCTCCCTGCTCAAAGCAGGTCTAATTAGATCAGGTTACTCAGGGCCATGTCTAGTTGAGTCTTGAACACATCTTGAGAAGGAGATCCTGTAACCTCTCTGGGCAACCTTTTCCAGCATCTGACCACTCTCAAGGTAAAAAACACCAAACCAAAAAATATGATCTATAATTGAAATTTTTCATGTCCTAACTTGTGCCTTTTCCCTCTCGTGTTATTGCTTTGCACCTGCAAGAAGAGACAAATCAGAAGTGAAGATTCCTGAATGCCTATAGACCGGTATGCCAACTAACACTGGAAAATTCAACAGAAGTAGCAGGGTGGAAGGAGACAATAAGGTGAATGTGAAAAGGACCAACCCCTTAGAAGGGTTAGAAAACTTGCAATTACACTTAATCAAGTTTCTACAAAGGGCAGAATTCAAATCTGCACTGTTATGGGAAAATTAAAAACTGGAAGACTTGCAGTTACCAATTAAACATCAATAGAGTTTCATTTTTTGTTCAAAGACTTTCAGATTCTCTCGACAGAAGGGACCTCCCTGTTCACCTAGGCTGACCCTCCCTGTGCAGAGTCTGGAAAATGTTTTTTTCAGAACTAGATCAAAGAATGTCTTTTAAAAAGAGATCTAATCTTGTCTTCTTCATTCAAAGGGATGGTGACCTAACCATTTCATATAAAAAGTTGGTAAAATGTCACTTATATAACTTAAAAGCCTTACCAGCATAAGATAAATATTTTGGACTTCATTACAAGGGATAAAGATGAAAGATTCTGAATTGGAAGCTGGTGGTTACCAGGAGACCAGTGTTCAAGGCCTGATTATATTTAGTGTGGCCAATCACAGGAGATTCTCAAACACAGATAGCTTCAAAAGCTTTAATTTATGAAAGCTCAAGAAAGTTATAAGCAGAATCTGTTGGGGTAATATATCTGGGCAGAACAATGTACACAGAAGATGATGGCTCTTGAGGAGGGTTTATTAGCTGTCCAAAAGTCTCCATCAAAGACAAGAACACTGGCCATACTGTTTTCAGTTGTTAAGGGAAAGCCATGATTAGAAATAAAGAAGCAATTCATAACTAATGAAAAAATTGGAAACAGGCTGTAAGAATGTTGAATGAGGAGCCACAAATCTTGGGAAACTGATATGGGAAAATAAGGTTGCCAAAGAAGAAGGTCTCTTACTGGAAAGTCAACAGACAATATTAGTATAAAAAACCCCCAACAACAAGAAAACCCCTTCCAGCCCCCGAAATGTTTGGCCCTAGCTAGATGCAGCTGATAAAACTGCTTCTAATGGTGCAGAAAAGACAGAATAATAATTTTACTATATTTGGAAGAAAGCAGTGGGATACATGTATATCAAATGAACTATTTTCTGACCCGCTGATTATTGGCACGTTAAGTAACAGAGGCTAACACTGATAAACCTGCAGGCCCAAATTATTTGCTCCTATGAGTCATAAAAGTATTGGCCAATTTGACTTCTGCACCTCTGTTAATCTTTAACAAATATAGGAATGACCAAAAAAAATCCAAAAACATGTCTTAGTGACAATATTGTATCAATATTCAGAGAATGAGGATGGTACTGCTAATTATAAGTTAGTTAGCATGATTCAGTCACAGTAAAATAAGGCAAAAGTGGTTAAGGGATTAGCTCAGAAAAACCTGAAGGGTAAGATTATAATTAATGTCAGTTAGCATATTTTTAGGGAAATGAATCAGATCAAACAGTTGTGCTGGGAAGACAGCAAGATACACAGATTAAGACAACAACATTGATACAGCATATACAGATGTTTATAAGGCAGTTGATTTAGTACCTCATTACACTCATCAAAAACTTTGCACAGTGCGATGAGAAGAGAGACTACATTAACTGGATTAGTAACTGGCTAAACGATGTCTCCCAGTATCTGCTTGCAAAGCAGAAGCAGTGGCTGAGCAATCATGTGTCGTTACTTGGAAGTGAGTATCAGCTGTCAGTGGGCTTGTCAGGTGCTGTGTGGTGTGGATTCCTTAGAAATTTCTTCTGGGCAGCTATGCTGTGACTAAGCACACACAGGGAGGTGGGTTTGTGCTCAACAGGACTGTGTTGTGGTGCAGCTCCATATGCGATGTGAACAACTGTGAAAAGCCCAGGGACTCTCATTGTGATAACTCTAGCACAGCACCACAGGTAAAACGGACCACAGCTTCTTCCCCCAGATGATTTTGAGAGAAAATGTCCACTTTCTCAGCAAAAGAGTGGAATATTCTGGCTGATAGTCCGTACTTGTAGGCAAATAGCTCAGAAGAACTTGGTGCAAATCAGGACAGAGGATCTGATAACCATGGGCTGGCTTTTCTTGGGTGGGAAAGCCATCTTGAGTCCTCCCTGACTATGGCAGGAATGCCCCAGCAAGATATTTTTGTGCACCCAGCAAGATGTTTTCACAGTCTTGTCACTTATTTAAGTCAGAACTTTTCTTTTTCAACTTTGAGTTCAGGTTTGAGACGGTTTGGAGATAAGCTTGTAAAACAACAGGAATTTGCCCTGCTTTCCTGAAGAAAGAGGCTAAAACCAGTTTTGCCTAAACTTAACAGCAGAAAATTCAGCAACTGGATAAACCAGGCATGGGAAATTTCTGACAGAACACAATTCTGGGTAATGGCAAACAAGAGATTAGAATTAAAACCCTTTTGCATCCTAACCAAAATGAGCATTACTGACTCAGTAAAACTACATTATAGATGATTTTGTTTAATCTCAAATTTCCACCTTTTTTTTTTTTTTTTCCCAAAAAAGTGCTCAGTGTAGGCACATATTTCTCTGCTTCCCACAACCTGTGTCCTGCAGCACTGAGCGGAGGCAGACTAAAGGGAATTTTTGAAGGATTTTTCAGAATGAATCTTGGGTGCTTTCTTCTTAGGTGCATTTCTCTTTCAGTAATGATAAAGAAGTACCACAGTGGAACATTTATTCTGACCTGTGAGGAATGTGTCATGATTTGTTTCCTGCCTGAAGACTGATGAAGCTGCTAGCATATGAAATGCTAGTTGTTGGCCATGCTGACAAAAAAGGCATTTGTAGTTTTTAAGAACTGTCATTAATCATACCTTGTGTCAGGGAGTGAAGAGTGCAGCAGTGCCAGCACATTTCTAAGAAAAGAATGAGCTGACAAAAAGGGTAACGGGACTAAAGGATTGTCTGTGACTGGCTGTGTGGTGCTGTGTCGTGGGGGTGGAGTGTGCTGGTGTGGCAGGCAATGGGAGTCCCCAGGCAAATGAAGATGGGAGGCTGAGCTGCTAATTCAAAAAGTAACTTTTACAATGCACATGCCTTTGGGAGAGGTGTGGAAGGTGGAAATAGGTTGCTTGCCCTAACTTTTTACTCCTTTGCTTCCCAGGGTCCATGCCAAGACTATTGTGTATTTGTGTACCTTAAATTATTTTAGAAGTAATTCGATAGTTACTTTCTTAATACATTTCAGTTGTTAAATAATGTCTGTGAGGGATATGAAGTGTAGCTGATGACAGAGAACATCTAAGATTTATTTGCTGTTATTAGCTGTACATGATGTTTAGTGCTATAAGCTGTACTTAAAAGCCTCCTGTCTAATGTAAACAGTACATTTCTTCTACCTGTTGGTAATTAGGTAGATAGACATGAAAAAAAAGTGAAATAGCATAAACAGAACATTCCAGGCGTTAGATATACACTAAATGGTACAGACATTTGCATTATTTATCATGGGATATCCACGAACAATTTCTGAATCTTTGCCATGAGAAAAATTCAGCCAAAACTAAATTTCAGAGTCTTCATAAAAAGAAATCATAAAACCTGAATGCTGGTGCTTTAACAGTAGCATCTGAGCAGAAATAATAGGCTATAAATTAGTCCAACCAAATTTAAAGCATGCTAGAAGATTTTAAACACTGATGAATGAATTTCTGGAGCATCCTTGCACACTGAGATGTAGATACAACCCGGGTTCGGTCAAATATAGCACAAAGGAGGCAGAAAATGTGGCGATGGGATGTCATAAACTCATAAAAATGTAGCTGATGAAGTGAGAAGCTGATAGACCTAATGATGGGAGAATGATGGGCTGGGGAGGGTGTCAGTTAGGCTTTTTGCTAGAATTGCTTCTCTATGCAAAAGCAGGCTGAGCAGGAGCAAGCATCAGGTAGAAAACAGGCCTAGAAATATCTAGTCAGGTTCTTGTGTCTGCACAGAAATATCACAGCTGCAGAGCACACTATGAAAGAGTTTTGTGAGGCAATATCTACCAAACACATCAGAAGACCAAGTCTTGTAAAAAATGTGCAAGTTACAGGGATCTCTAAGGCCTTCTATAAATATTCTTTTGTCTCTGTCTCTTTCCTGCAAATACAGTTCTGTGTGATGCAACTGGCTCGCTCAGATCTGGGTCAGCTTTGTTAAGGAAGCTGATTTTCTGTAGTGGGCTACACCTTATTAAGGCCAAACACATGTGCTCCCCCTGAGATTTTGATGGAAACTTGCTGGTTGCCTGGGTATACCCCGTGCCCTTATCTCACCATTTTGCCTTTTCTCTGAATCAATGCTGCCCAGATACTTGGTTTTGGAATTTCTTCCCCAGGGTGGCATTTTATTCTTTGACATTTCAAGCTTGTTCCATGTGTAAAAAATTTTGTTTCAGTTATTTCTATTTCTGCTTTCACTTTCCTTGCTGGCATTCTGACTGTTCTGTATGTTAGAATATGAACCATTTGTGCCTGGTTTTGGTGGGTATTTTCAGAAATTGCACATTTGCCCTTTATTATTATTATTTCCCTTTTATTCCCAGTCATTCAATTTTTAACCCAAATATTTTCCTGCCTTGTGTGTATACCTTTGTGAACTAGCTGGGCTCATCACTACAACTGCTGATATTTGGACATTTTCTATTACACCTGCCAGCTGCTTTTTTGCTGACATTGTTTGGCATGTTTGTTTATTTTGCTTTTTTATTTTTCTAGTCTTTACTGAAATAGTTTAAAATGGGTTGCTTAGCATCATGTAATCTATGCTTTTTAAAGGCCTTTGGGATTTTGATTCAGTGGTCACTCAGATATTCCTTTGAATAAATCAAAAGTTTCTGACCATTAATAAATAGTTCTGATTAAACCAAACCAAGCCAAACAACAACAACAAAAAAACCCTCCAAACACCCTACAACAAAACTCTTCAGGGTGGGGGGAAAAATCCTACTTCCTCTTTTTATTCTGAACTCTTTGTGAGGAAATGGGTAACATTCCTATGGACGCAATGTTCGTCCTACATTTGCATTACCATTTCAAAACAACGTTCCCCTTTATCTTCCTGTACAAAATGCAATCAATACTCCCCAAACCAGTACTATTTCTTTAATTGTCCTCTCATTTACTAGCCCAAATGATTTTCATGTACAACAGAAAGTTCTGCTTGAATGTCAGCTTTTATAAGATATCATCATCTCTTGTAATTTTTAGAGCTGCCATCTTATTTACACAGTGCCCACCCCTGAGACTTTGGAACTCTGTTTTTATTGTGATTTTACTGTACTAAGGTGAGTGATTTTCATCCAGCATCTTAGAATCATAAAATCAGTTAGGTTGGGAAAGACACTTAAGATCACCAAGTCCAACCGTAAACCTGACACTGCCAAGTCCATGACTAAACCATGTCCCTAAGTGACACATCTACATGTCTTTTAACTATCTCCATGGATAGTGACTCAACCACTTCCTGGGCAGCCTCTTCCAGAGCCTGGCCACCCTTTCCATGAAGAAATCTTCCCTAATATCCAGTCAAAACCTCCCCGACAACTTGAGGCCATTTTCTCATCCTGTTGCTTTTTACTTGGGAGAAGAGGCCGACCCCCACCTGGCTACAACCTCCTTTCAGCTAGTTGTAGAGAGCAATAAGGTCCCCCCGAACCATCTTTTCTCCAAGCTAAACACCCTCAGCTCCTTCCCATAGGACTTGTACTGCAGGCTCTTCATCAGCTTTGTTGCCCTTCTCTGAACTTGCTCCAGCACCTCAATGTCTTTCTTGAATTGAGGGGCCCAAAACTAAACACAGGATTTGAGGTGCAGCCTCACCAATGCCCAGTACTGAGGGATGATCATTACTCTGGTCCTACTGGCAAAACTATATTTGATACAGGGCAGGATGCCATTGGCCTCCTTGGCCACCTGGGCACACTGCTGGCTCATGTTTAGCCACTGTTGAACAGCACCTCCAGTTCCCTCTCTGCCAGGCAGCTTTCCAGCCATTCCTCCCCAAGCCTGTAGTGTTGCATGGGTTTGTTATGACCCAAGGGCAGGACCTGGCAAGACCTTCCACTGTCTTGTTCTTTTTTCTGTATTTACTGGGAATTGTGATTTTCATTTTAGGGACTCCGTTGCATTGAAGTCCTATTATATACAAATTTCAGGTAACAAAAACACAAACAGTAAGCACAACATTCATGCTGCTGTCTTTCATCCTGGCCTTTGTCTCTGCCTCTATCCATGAAGAAGTATCTGAAAATCTAACAATGGTACAACACAATAACCTGTCAAGCAGTTATTTAGCTATTGGATGGAACATAAACTTCCACTGCAGCATTTATAGGAACGTTGGATAGGCTCTCTGAGGCATGAAAGGACTAGCTGTAAAGCTCTGAAGATGTTCAGGTAAGATCAGCAGATTTTTATTCATGCTTGAGAGAGAAGGGATGAAGCTGGTTTCGTTCTTCCTGGGGGGGAGACAGCTCTGTGTTCTTTCCTTTCAGTGGGTGCTCATGCGTGTGTGTTTGTGGAAGGAAAAAGAAGAGAATATATAATGATGGTGAAGGTGTATAATCACAGACACAGTAGAGAAGTTTTCAGTCTCATCTCTGGGCATCTCCATCAGAAGTGGCAACAGTGGTCATCTCAACCAGTAGAAGCAGAAAGAGAAACACCTCTTTTCCTCACGTGTTGTCCCATACCTAGATTTCACCAGAGAAGCTCTGTTTCGGTATCCAGAATTTCGAACTTGCTGGAAGTGGAGGATTTTGAAGTGTATCTAGTAGATCCAATTGCTGCAAGTCTCCTGCATAAGTTGTTCCAGCTGGAGGGGCTGTGTATCTGGAAGTCTGTGGTTTCAAACACACACCTCACACAGCTGCTGCATACCCATCAAATAGAGCTAATGCCATGAGGATGCACTGGACTCAATTACCATCTGTCTGCTACTCAGCCAGTGGAGTCTGACCAGCATTTTGAGCAAATGCTGGGTTCACTGTGTATGTATGACTTTGATTAGTATTAGATAAGTGAGAAGGAGGAGGATTACTGAAAAGTGTAAAAGGTGGACTAACAAACCAAAAGGACTAACAAAGCCTTGTGTTTGGGTGATGAATATAATCTCTCACAGAAAGCAGTTCCACTGGCTTGACTTTCAACTTGCATAGAAGTGGATGAAAAATCCCTGTCTTACTGTTGCCAATCCTGATAGTCCTGATGGCTTCACAAGGCAGCAAGGATGAGCACAGTGCTTGGCATGCAGCAGTGCAGCTTTTCCTGCTGCACGTCACTCTGCAGCTACCTAGATATGTGCAGGAGAGACAACAGTCTGACAGAAATTTGTTGGCTGAGCTTTCCTTCCATGCAACACAGTCATGCATTTGCCCACTGTAGCTGATGATGGTGCTCCCCATAGGGGTTTTTTCGTTCATTTGGAACAATGGAGCATTATTACATGAACCTCATATATCCTGAGAAATGACAGCTAACTGTACCTGGTCAATTTGTCTTGATGCCTTCAACTCCACCCTCAGGCTTGAGCTAGCCTAGGAGATCCCAGTTAGTTTGTGTAGAGCCTTTCTTCCCTCTCAGCCTGTGGCTGGGCTAATGAAGAGAGCTAATAATGTGATGCTGTTATTTTTACATCAAGTGGTATATTCTCCTTTAACAGCAGAATTCTTCACTGACTGTTCATGGTCCAAGTCTAATTCAGTAGCATGAGCTGGATGAGAACATTTTACCCAAAGATTAGGCTTCCAAAGGACTTTCTTATCAGCTTGTTGTAGTTCTAAGGCAGTTTATATTTGAATGTCCATCTTTCCTTCATGTTTTTTCTCTTTTTAAAGCAAAACGTCTTTTAATTGCTCTTTTAGCATTGAATGAAGATAATGCAAAACTATGAACAACACAATGATAAAATGTTAAATGGCAATATATGCAGGGGCCCTTCAGTTTTCTACATATTTATGACTGACTTTCTTTTAATAGAAAACATATTTTTTTTCTTTCAATGTACAGATACAGAATAAAATCACTTGAAAGCAAAGAATGAAATTGGATCTCATTAAAATATAGAGTTAGTGAAATGGTGACAGATGGGCCCTGCTGGGAAGGAGAAGATCGTTGAACGAGACTGGGATAAGTTAGTGAGTTTGCAATTATAAAGCATGTGGCTTTGTAATTTCTAACCCCCAGTTCTGCAAAGCAATCAGTGCAGTTGGGCCCATATGCCTGCAGGGAGGCTCATTGAGACAGGCATGAAGATCTGTGTAGAGGAACAGGGACATGCAGATATTTCAAAACACAGCTGTAAGGGAGCAAATCTCTCTCTTTTTCAGCCAAATTTTAATCTGCCCTCTCCAGAATGTAAGAATGCTTCACTATGAAATATGAACTTGATTTTCATGTTCCCCATAGTGCTCACCAGATTAGGGCTGGAATTTTAAGAAAAACATGACCCTTTCAAACATTGATGGATCTGTCACTGTTAAATGTTGTCCATCTCAGTATGCCTGTGGCAATGGGTGACAGGTTTCTTTAATTATGTTTTGAAGAGGACTCTGACTTGTTTTTTATAATGTGGCAAATCTTTATCTTGACTCATTTCTGTAATAAACTTCTGGCAACGGGAAGCTATAATTTATTTACTTAGAAATTTCTCATCTCTGTTATCATAAAGATGTCTTAGCAATTCTATTTTTAGAATTGCACAAATGGGGCATAAATCCTGTTTTTCTTTTAAAGCAGATTGTGCTAAGATATAAAACATCAAATATGTGAGATTTGTGTCCATCTGAATGATCAGCTTGGTTTTTATTTCCAGGGACAACCTCAGTCATCAAGTCCCACCATATGTAAATGCAGACCACTATGCAGATGATATATTTAACTTGTTACACAATCTCTTCCATGCATTTAACAAGCTGCAGTAATTCAGAGATGGTCTTCCAGTGCAGCCTACAGGCAACTATTTAGTTTCAAGGTCTTGAAGCTATGCAGCTCTTGGCCCTTTTTTCTGACCATTCTTGTCAAACTTATTTTCACTTTTCAACCAAAGAATGGCAGTGCTGCTGCTGATCCCAGTACACACTCACAGACAGCACATTTCCTTTTACAATCTGAAATTTATGCCCGTTCTGTGTCTCTGTAGAGAAGTTGCCATGAGTAAGTTCAGTATTCATTGCTGCAAATTTTCTTGTGTAGTCTAATACTCTTTCATGGTTCCCAAATTTCTTTTTGATGTGCAAGTCCTTTCATGTCTTAAGGAAGCATAGAAGAAAGCATGGAAGTACTTGAAACACTAATAAATAGGGGCTGGAGGCTGATATTATAGGCCAACTGGGTGTAGGAGGAGCTGGTGCCTTAGTGATGAATCAGAAATGCTAGGAGATGGGGAAGGCATGTCAGGAAAGACTGGGAAGATGCAAAACTTGAAGTGACACAGCAAGAGCAATCACTCACAAAAAAAAATCTCCCTCCGGAAGCACTTGGAATGGACACAAAAAGTGCAATACTGCCTTTGTGAGAACCAGAGACAAGGAAGCAAGACAATGCCTAAGTGGAATAGTTTGGTTCAGGTGACGGATCAGAAAGTCCATATCTTTGATATGTTACACAGAAAAAATTCAACAAGGTGTGATTCAGAGCATGGATGTGAGTGTGTAAGGTGAATTCAGAGCTGAAGCATGGGTTATGGTTCTGAAATAGAAGAAGATTGTGTTCTCCACATTGATTGAAAAAGGAAGGAGGAGAATAAGATTTAGACAGCATTAATTATCCTGCTATAGCCAAGGTAAGGATGAGCAAGGCTAGTCTTCCTCAGAAAGTTCTAAGGGAAAGGGTTGTTTGGAACAAAATGGGATTTGAATCGGAAAGGTTGATTTGTGAGTTGTCCGCATAGAAATAATAGAAAAATGTATGTTTACGTACATTCAGCAACACAGAGAGGAGGTCTATATAGAGTGGGGCAATGTGCCAAAGACCAAAGTTTTGTAGCAAAGCTTGGCTGTGTGTGAAGTCTCTTCCAAAGAAGTAATGATTGGAGTGATAGGAGGGGAAACATAGAGACAAAGTCAGAGGAGCCACTAGAGACTGGATTCCATAAAGAATGTGCTCTTGGGACCCCAATCAACATTGGGTCCAAGAGAATACAGATGTTGTTTCAAGCTGCATCAGACTTTCCATGGAATCTGGGGGCCACAGGAAAGACTGGACAGTGTTTTGAAGAAAACTGAAGAAGAGGCTTTGCAAACAATGAATCCAGACTGTGTGTCCAAATTGTGATGCTAGAAAGGATTTCTGTAGTCATTTAAAGAAGAAAGAAATAATACGTTGATACTGATCTGTACTTCTGCAGGACTTACTTTGTCTACCTTTGAAAAATGCGAACTACCCTAATAGCTTTCCAGAAATGTTGACTTGTGGAAATACAGTGACTTTAGTGCTGATGATCAAGCACTTTTGGACCTCAAGTTCCCAATTACATTAGCAATTGATCAAAGTCAAGGCAACGAGTACAGCAAGTTCCTGGTTTTTGTGAAAACCTTTAGGTTTCAGCTCAGGACACTTCAGAGAATGTTCTGGGAATCTCTGATAAAACCCTAAGAGATGGAGAATCTGTACAGTGTAGCACAGGCTCCCAAAACCCAACTAATTCAATACGGTTCTATATTTAATGTTGTTCAGCTACAGAGTAACACCACTGCAGCGTGGAAAATCACTGGCAGACTTACAGGGATATGCATATTACCCAGTATGACAGAACCAAAGGATGAAAAATTACTATTAGACTTTGGTAAAAAGTAGGGAAGTGAAAACAAGCACAAAATTGTAGAAATACAAAACTTCATAATGGTTTATATACAGATGCTTTAGAATTTGGAAAGGTCATCATAACAAAACCTACAGAAATGTCACTTTCTTACAATGAGCTGAACACAAAAGAAACATGTTATAAAGAAATTGGAAGCTTCTGCTCAGTCTTTTAAAGCAAAAGAAAAACTAGTGTTGGCAGAGGAAAGTGAAGCAAAGGGCAAGAAGACTAAAGAACAAAAGTCTTCATGGACTGATCTTTGTTTTCCAGACTGTGTGTAAAAGCAATTTAACAAGTGAAGACATGAACATATTTGAAGATACTTTACTTTACCGGATCAAAACTAGAAGGCAGGTGAAATGGCCAATAGACCAGTTGAAGCATGTTCATCCTGTAGTAACAACTTGAAATGTTTGGTTTAGTTACTGTACTGGCTGGAGCACTTTTTAGTACAAGACTAGTGATCAGGGTCCACTTGTCTGCTGCATGGCACTGTCATGGGTCCTCTTTGTACAAAAACAGAGAAAAGGAAGCAAAATAGAAGTTGATGAAAGAGTTTAGCTGGGTGGACAGATGAGAAAGGCCATGATCTTCGATACATTATGAAAGATAAGAAGACTCAGCAAGGTGCAATTCAGAGCTTGGCTGTGAGGACATAATGAGCGATCAGAGTAGAAGAGTTAATTTTGCCTAGGTCTCCTTTACCTTGATCAGTTAACTTCAGCTAACTTGACTGGCCCTAAGTGCTCATTAATCTGGATTTTTTTGATGTACCCACATCTGTGTCACTAGATTGACCATCAGAGTACTTTTTGTTAGCTCAGCTGCTTTCCTTCCCTGGAATCCTCCAAAATTAACCTTTCTGGAGGGCTTAATTTCCATACTACACCACACTCTGAATTCCCCAAAGATTGTAAACATTTAAAGTGAAGTATAAGCCTGATAACAGACCTAAATACCTGGTATTACTGTTATCAAGACTGCATTGCTCAAATACCAGCAGCTGCTGTGGCTGGGATCAAGGGCACCACACTCATGGGCATTGGAAGCATTTGTGGTAGTGGAAGCCACTCTTGGCTCTGTGCCTGCTCTGACTATCTGCAGGACACATGCCTCAATGCTTTCTCTCCCACTTTCTTTGTGTATTTACACCTGCAGATGGGATTCCTCACCCTTCTGGAGCTCCTCTGAGGGGGAAGGTTTCCCGCTGGGAGCTGCTGCCTACTGCTTCAGTTCAGTTCTGTCACTCCTACCCCGATATAGGGATGCTGCCTTACACCTCAGAAGTCCTCTCCAGCCCAGCTAGCTTCACTTCAGCAGGCTGAACTGACCTGTCCTCTCTCCTGCCTTTATGTTTCCTTGGCTGTGATTCAGACTTGTCTGCCAGGTTTGCTGAACACACGCTGCTCTCCATAATCTGGGAGTACCCAAGTCTCCAGTGATGTTGTAAAATCTTTAAAACATGGAAAACACTCTACTTAGAAAAGAGCTTCAGGTGTAACTTGTCTCCCAAACTTACAGACTTGCTTTTGTTATGTGAACTCCCCTGAATCTGGTTCCTGCAGCTACCCTGTCCCTGCCTTTCCTTCACTTTTCCTTTTGTTTTTTTCATTAAACCCTGTACTGAGTGCAGAGCCCTGCCTTGTGGGGGAATGCAGACAGCAAACCATGGCTGACGAGAGTAAAACAGCCACGTTTAATATTTGTAAAGGGCAATTCAGGTATGTTTTCTGTCTGTCACTTCATCTGCACCCCTTCTCACCACACTTCTGCCTGAAAATTCCCACAGGTTAGGTTTGAAGTGGCTCAGGGAGCAGGATGGCTCCAAGAGTTGAAGTCACGAGACCTGGCACTATTTGTGCCAGAGAAGCTGTCAGAGAGAACACCTCGAAAGTGTTCAAGGCCAGACTGGATGGGACTCTGAGCAACCTGGAATCTAGTGGGAGGTGTCCCTGCCCATGGCAGAGGGGTTGGAAATAGATGATCTTTAAGGTTGATTCCAACTGAAACCACACTATGATTCTATGAGTATCTGTGGTGGACCCTCAGCTGCCCCAGGACAGCTACCCTGGGCAGTGTGCTCAGCCCCTAAAGTAAACCACAACAAGCTCACCTGGAGTGCAAAGCCTGATGCCTCCAAGTGCGTGTTACTTGTGCACCCCTCAGGTCTCTGGCAGCTCCCTCAGGATGTATTGCAGACGAATGTCATTCCTACTCGGGGCCCTGTCTCACAGGGTGCCCAGGGTGCTACAAGGCCCCATGCTGGGGCAAATCACAGAATCATAGAATCCTTAGGGTTGTAAGGGACCTCTGGAGATCACCCAGTCCAACCCCCCTTCCAAGGCAAGGTCACCTAGAGCAGGTTACTAGATGCAAATAATAGCACAGGAACGCATCCAGGTGGGTTTTAATTGTCTCCAGAGAGGGAGATTCCACAACCACCCTGGGGAGCCTGTTCCAGTGCTGTGCCACCCTCAATGTAAAGAAGTTCTTCCTCATGTTCAGGTGAAACTTCTTGTGTTTTAGTTTATGGTCATTGCTCCTTGTCCTGTCACTGGGCACCACTGAAAAAAGTCTGGCATCATCCCCGTGGCACCCGCCTTTAACATATGCATTGATGAAATCCCCTCTGAGTCTTCTCTTCTCTGGACTAAACAGGCCCAGCTCCGGCAGTCTCTCCTCGTAGAAGAAACGCTCCAGGCCCCTCATCATCCTCGGACCCTGTCCCGCGGCTCCGTGTGCGGGCGGTGTTTCCCGGAACCCCCGCGGGCTCTCTGCCCGCCCTTCCCGCGCTCCGGTACCGCCGCCGCGTCCCGCGGGGGCCGCGCTGAGGCCCCTCCCCCGGCCCCGCCCCCGGCCCGGCCCCGCCCCTCCTCCGTCCCCAGTCCCGGCCGCGCCCCGCGCGCGTGCGCCGCCCGCCGCCGCCGCGCAGGCGCCGTGGGGGGCGGGCAGAGGGTCCGGAGCGGGACGGGCGCGGCGGCCGCTCCCGGCGCCGTTCGCAGCGGGGCCCCGGCGCGGCCAGGGGGATGCGCCTCCGCCCGGCCCGGGCAAGGGGACGTGGGCGAAGCGACGCCGCGTGCCAGGCCGGGTCTCCTCCCGCCCGCTGCCGCTCGTCCCTCAACCCCGCAGTCGCGGAGCGCGGGCAGCGCCGCTGACCGGAGTCGCCCGCTCGGGCCCGGCCGGCCCCGCGGCCAGGGAGGGAGGGAGGCGCGCAGGTAACGGGGCGGCCGCGCCTCGGCCCGAGCCCCCGCGGGGGCCGTCGGGGCGGCCCGGCCTCCCCCCTGCCCTCCCTTCCCCCGGCGGGGAGGATGGTGCAGCCGCCCGTAGCCCCCGAGCCGGGCCGGGGCCGCCCTCCCCGGGGGCTGAGAGGATGAGTCGTGCCCCGCCGGGTGGTCGCTAGCGCAAGGATGACCACTCCCGCCCTGCTGCCGCTCTCCGGGCGGAGGCTGCCCCCGCTCAACCTGGGGGCCTCCGCCTTCCCGCATCACAGGGCTACCTTGAGACTCTCCGAAAAATTTATCCTGCTCCTTATTCTTAGTGCCTTCATCACCCTGTGCTTCGGGGCGTTCTTCTTCCTCCCCGACTCCTCGAAGCACAAGCGCTTTGACCTGGGCTTGGAGGATGTGCTCATTCCCCACGTGGACACCAGCAAAGGGGACAAGAACCTCGGCGGCTTCCTCATCCACGGGCAGGGGCACGACGAGCACCGGCACAGGTAGGTACCTTGCTCGCAGGCGAGGGAGCGGGACCAGGGGAGAGGGAGATCCCTTAAAATAGCTCCTTCCCCTACTGCTGTTCCTCCTCTCTCCGACATCCTCGTGTCTTCCCAACGTGTATCAACTTCTGAGCGCTAGCCTGGTGTCCTCCAGCTGCCACATGTAGCTGTGGCTCCATGTTTTCTTTCCCAGTGTGAATTTAGCATTCTGGCGAGCGAGAGCTGGGAGGATAAATATGAGCTGTTCTCCAGTGACTGATTTGTTTGCTCACCCTGGCCAATTCCCTGCATCAGTCACGGAGAGAAGGGGGTTAAGTAATGGCATTTGTGGAGACAGTATAAGTGACAGAAAAACTGCTGCATCTCTTCTGTAGCTATTATGTGCTTACTCAAAACAGCTGCTTGTTGCTGAATAGTGTACAAAAACTTTGATCTGACAAAGACTTCATGCTGCGATCCAGAGGCTGTCAGCCTCTGATGTGCAGGACACGGAACTAGTGCAGATGGCACAATTGCCTTTTTCTGGCCCTTAAAATTACTTGTAATAATGTTATTCCACACAATTGAAGGTGCCGGTGGCCGAGTTGCCTTAATTGTATTTGCCAGTGTAAAGAAATTGGAGATAAAATAAAGAGTATCGAGGGTAAATGTCATACTGTTGATAGCTTTTTTGGGGCCACCTAAAGCTTTGTGTGGTGCAAGCCCCTGAATGCTCAAGGCTGGGTCATGTGAAGTTAAGCGTTCAAAATGGAAATAAAAACCCCTTAAATGATGGTTATACAGTGTGCTTGCTTCTAACGTACTTTAATTGTTTAAATCCTACCCTAGTGCCTGGATCATAGTGAGGCTGACAAATCTCTCTTCACTGTCAAACATGTGCTAAAATACGATGATGGGTGATAAAATATCTGCTCTTCCACACTCAAATTAGTAATACAGTGAATTTTGAAGAAAGGTTACTTATGCTGGTAGTGATCCTTTGAGAACAGTTTAAAACGTATCTTATTTACATAAGAACTGTTTAAAGGTTATTTATGCTAGAATAAAAGGAAAGGTTTTAATTGACCTCTTTTTAGTAATCTGTTATGAGTTATAAAGAATACCTGAATACTATGGTATTTTTCCTTAAGGTATCTTTGCAGTTGGATGCTTTAGGCCACTTAAATGAGCCTTTCTCAGTATTACGAAGGGCATGGATACTTAATTTTTAACAAGTACTTATTTTGTCTATATGCGAATTGCTGGTATGGTTAAATGTTGCATTAAGCATAGGTTTAGACAGTCTCTAATATGCCTTTGAAGTTCTCATCTTTCAGTGTGGGTTTTTTTTTTTGTGATCTTATTTCTTAGCTTTCCTGGTCCCTGTTGCGTATTCAGTCAAAATCAGTTTCTTAAATATAGGACAGGTGAAACAAAAAAAGAGTTCAGGAATTTTCAAAACTCCAGCTGTGACTGTTGTACCTTGCGTTGCCCAGTAGATGGGCTGTAGAAAAAGGAGTTAGTTGCTAGTGATATTTCATGTGGGTCCTTTACAGGTTCCCTCTTGAAGTGTAATTACTGTGGCCACAGATTTAGTAATGAAGTGCATACTTTTTTGTCTGTCATGTGTAGATAAGCAGTAACTTAAAACTGCCAGAACTAAATGGATTTTTGGTTGTCTGGAATATGTTCTTAAGAGAAGTGGTTGTCCTGTCATCAGTTACATCACCTACTGTTCCTCTATTGCTATAACTGTGTGTACCCTGCCCTCCACTACCCAAAATTTCCCTGTCATGTTCTTTTCTTTTTATTTTCCTATGGCTGCATTTTGAATTGTTATTTGAGCAAGAATAGATATTATTGCTGTTGTTTCAGCCCTGCAAACCACTGGATTACTCCAGGCATATCTTAACTGCTTGAAAAGCCTGCCTGCTTAACCTGCTTGTAAGACCTTTGTGTGAATGCCATAAGATGCACTTTGAAGCAAGGTTATGTGCTTTACTTTCAAAACAACTTCTTTGGCTGATTACCTTGCAGTCTTATCAACAGGCTATTTCCTAGCTTGGAGCTGATGTGGTGGCTGCTTGCCGTAATGGAAAACACTTGTTGCCATTTTCGTTGTGAGGTTCTTGCTCCTGGATTGCAGGAACATTGCTAGATGGCATTTTGAGAAAGTATAGGGTCTTTGGTGGGGGGTTCTAGATTACTTGTTATATCTGTTCTGCCTACTGTCAAGGAGCAAAGTCAAGGGCCAACTGCTCTATAAGTGTTGGTTTTTGGGTGGTGCGGAGGAGTTGTGGTACAAAAGATCAAGAGGAATTAACCTACCATGGGTATGAAGGAGGATGCAATCTAAGATGTGGAGTGTGAGGATAGGTTGACAAGTTGTATTTCCAGAAGTTGAGGGACTTAGGTAATCAGATCAGAGGTCATTCATATGGAGTATACACTTGATCATGTTTTGATTTAGTCACTAAAAAAAGTGTTTCTTCTGTGAATGCCGGTATGGACCTCTATCAAATTATAAAGTGCTCATATTAATATGCTGCTCCCTTGGTATATAGGCTATAATACTTTAAGGCACATTTTGCCCTACTCAAATTTTTAGCTTTGTAGGCTATTGGAAAATAATTTTGTTTTTATCTTCTAGCAAAATATAGCAGTGATGTAGGTAGAAAGTTGTCGTGCAGCCATGCTTTAGTGTTGGGCGTACAAACAATGGTTCCCACTGGACCTTTTCTGTATTCTTCACATTGCTTTCCCACCTTGTCCCTTGGGCACCCTTGACATTTTTGAGTGCTTTTATTATTATTGTTACAGTGGTTATCCTTGCTGACATTAACTTTACATCTTCCATTAAACTGTTTTCCTTACTGCTCCCATTCCTTTTTTGTTTTCCCCTTCCAGGCAGAAAAAGGCAGGAGGCGGGGAGGAACTCTACTCCCTTCCTGATGTTCTTAAATATTTATTCAAGAATTACAGTCCTTGCCTATCATCCAAAGAAAGACATTTCCTGTAAGGAGATGGTTAAAATCTGGAGTAAAACTGCAGTTTATATTTGGGGAAATGGGAGGGATGTATTGCAAGGTAATAATCATTTTCAGCTGCTCATTTCATCGGTAAGCTCTTTGTGTGCACTTGCAGCATAGTGCATGGGGAATGAGTTAGTAATGTTGGAAAGATGTACCACAAAATTTTGCCTCTGAGGGGAGGGAAAGTGGAAAAGACTAGTCCAGGACTTAGGAAGATATGTGCATACACGCCCTTTTAAAAAATCAATTTAATTTCCTGAAGATGAATTTCTCTCCATTTCAAATAGGATATTACAGAGATTCTGGAATGAGAGCTGCCTGGTTTTAAAGATACATCTTGACAAACTAACTTGAGCATCACTCAACATTTGTTACACAGTTTTAGATAACTGTCACTTCTCTCAAACTTCTGCTTCTCCTGCCACACATACATGCTAAAGGGGTTTCTTACTACCCAGTTACTTTTCAGATATCTTAGGTGTTTTATTCTTCAGTACCAGGCCTAAAAGACAGCTCAGGAACCAAATCAAAACATTCTTATGGCTTCTTGGCATCTAGCGTAAATGAGTGAGAATGCAGATGCCCTGGTAATCTCCTCGATTTCTCAGATTTTTTTGAAAACAAGATTATCTGCAATATAAAAATGGAGGGGACCTGTTTATTTAATGATGTGTCAAGCAGCTGCTCTTTATATTACTTTACAAAAGCTAAGGTCATTTCTGTGGTAAAAGTGCATTAATCTTAGAGGCAACGTATAAGGTAATTTTAGGAGCTCAAAGCAACAAAGCTACTTTGTAACAGCAATTGCACTACTGTTGTGCCAGCAGTTAAGTCCTTCAGAATTTGCAAAGCTGTATCTTCAGCTGCTAAATTCCTGTGTATTGCTTCAAGTCATAATTTCTGTCTGTGCTGAAAAAACAAAAACAAAACACTAACCCTCATGTCATCAGGTTGATAGCAGGAGCTGTTAATAGAAGTGACCACCTCAACTACCTTGGCCTCTGTGAGTGAGTAGGTATAGATCAGTTTAAATAGTGCTTTCAGCTTTGTTCCTGGAAAACTAAGGGATATTGACTTCCGTGTGATGCAAAGATATAAGCTCAGCAGTCTGACGTGACCAGTTGTGGGTCAGCAGCTGTATGGCAATAGTCCAAAGGTCCTCTTTCTTCTATTGCTCCGTATGTGGTTGTCTCTATGGCAGTAGCAGCTCCTGTCTCTACTCTTAGGAGGTGAAAGTAACAAAAATTATTCTGAGGAGCTTTCAGTCTTCATTTTTTCTTTTAAATTCTGCCTTTTTAAAAAAAGAAACAGAAAAAGCTTAACATACTTCTTTTGAATCCCTTTTTCTTATCTGTATGACCTAATTAGCCATAATAAAAGCGGGCAGAGGAGATAATTTAATCTCTGTTAGTGGGATCAGTGTGTTCTGTCATAGAAGTGCATAAAACTCTTTGTTCTTCCTTCCCCAACTTAAGGCACAACTCATCAGTGCAATTAGCAGTATTTGCTGTTGCGATTCAGCGAGCCTGTGTTTTCCCCTGAAAAATTAGGAGCCACTGTGGCATCTGCATCCCAACTCCTACTCCATTCAATTTTTCATTGCATGAGATCAAATCTCTCTTCAGAGCAGACTCCCCATAGTCTCTTTCAAGTGTGGGCACTGAGTTTAGGCTGAGGTGCTTGATCTAGAAGCAAGGATTTTCTAGGGTGCGACACACAGGAGATACAGGTCCTCATGGTAACACCTCTGGAGCTCAAGTCACACATTTTAAGTCAGGGTAAAGTAGGCAAATGTCTAGGGCAAAGTAGGCAAAACCAACTGGTGCCAGTCTTCAACTGTTGAAGCTACTGCAAGAGCACTGGCCCTCTTTATTGGGAGACTTTTCCCAGCTGGAGTTTTTAGTAGACAAATATAATTCTTCATTCTGGACTCCATTTTGAGAAGGGGCTTGAGAGATGATGCTGGTACTTGAAGATTTATGGGC
The DNA here is from genome assembly GCA_035041135.1 of Platyrinchus mystaceus. NCBI lineage: Eukaryota > Metazoa > Chordata > Aves > Passeriformes > Tyrannidae > Platyrinchus > Platyrinchus mystaceus. The sequence continues at coordinate 27,016,415 of JAWWLV010000001.1, read as the reverse complement.
ATTTGATTTCTTCTGGAGTGCCCACATTATACCCTTAAACTCAGCTGGGATTTCTCCTGAAGTTGCACTGGACAGTGGGAGAGGTGCCCTCTTGTATTATATCTAAGGTTCTGCTGAAATTAGCGGATTATGTTGTAGGCTGAGAAATGCTTTCAATTTTGAATTACAAAATGCAAATTCTAGACCATCTGTCTAGATGTCCTCCCTCCTCCCCCCCCATCTGCTGAACAGCCTACATCGTGTGTAGAGCGCTGCTTTCTTCATGTTCTCTTGCTGTACTCCAGTTTGTCAAAGTATTTCCTCTATTATGAAAGAGGGGAGTCAAGAGCTGGTGTTCTCCAGTTCTTACCCTTTTCAGTTAAAAAAAAAAAAAAGAAGTTTTAACATGTTGGTTTTCTGCATGATCTACGCTTTGTCTGCGTGCTGGGAAACAATCAGGTGTGGGAAAACTGCAGGAAGCCTGCTAGCTGGATTTCGGCCAGCTAGTGGGTGGGAGGCAGTAGCAATTTGGTTCATTTGGAGTTTTGTAGATTAAAATCTCAAAAGAACTTTAGCATAACTGTGGGTTGCTTGATGATGGTAGCAATGTAGGCAGTAGTAAGCAGCATGGCTAGCTGTGGGCATATTGCACTACAGGAGTTCTCCCATCGTCTGATCCTCTCAGTTTCCTGTAGTAAATACAAATATCTTGATCCTACTCAGCTAGTTCTGAGTTACAGGTTTTTGCTTGCTACAACAAACAAACTTGTAATTAGTTTTTCATACAGGTGTGGTATGTGCACATGTTTTCATAGTAACTGAACTGAGACTGAATATGGGCAAAGAGGAGAAATTTTATAATGCTTTTCTTTTCTTCTTACGTCCATCCCTAAAAAGCCCACCAAATTAAAAAAACATGGTCAGTGCTTTTAATCCACCATTGTGCACTTCCATTACTGCAGCTGTCAATGTTGAGGAGAGACTGGTCTTGTGGGTAGGCAGCTGTTCCTCAGTAGTTATTCCGGCTAACAAAGTAGGAACTTGGGGACGCCTGTTTGGGGATAGCGTGTGGGATTTGTTCTGTTCCCTTCATTTCCAGATGCAGGCTCAAGTGAGTGCTATCATCTGTCTTAATTCAGTAATTACTTTATTACCTAAATTCAGAGTTCTCTTGCAGGTTAGCTGTTTGTGGAGAGCGGAGTGTTCAACAGGCCAGCAAGCCTGTAAGGGCAAGAAAGGGAAAAAAATAAGTATCTTTTTTCCTGCTGCCTCAAACCCTGAAATAAAAAGTCTGAGGGCTTCAAATGTCCGGTATGATTGTAACTTTCCTGAAGCATTTGCATTTACAATCTAATGATTTTTCTCTTATTTGCTCAATATGACCTAGGATATTTGGCTTGAAATTCGACACATAGATTTTGCTGTATTATTTTATTGTATTGAGAGTGAATTCATTCATAAAGAGGGGGGAATGTTGGGAAAAGTTTTGGTGACTGCTAGGTTCTTGTCATAGGTTTGCTCATGACATTTGTAGGATTTTGATTCCTTTTGTCATTGTTGTCTGACCTAGTGTTCTGTATGGAGGAAATTAGGTAACTTCATCCATTCACTCTAAGATCTGGAGGTTGTGTATTATTGTTTGAGATCTTCAAATACTAAATAATAAGGAAGATAACTTTCCCTGATAACTTCCATTCTTGTTTTTTGAGTACCCAACCAGGTGCACTGGTGTTTTTAAAATTTAAAAAAAAAAAAAACTAGGTTAATAAATAGCCTATAATATTATTTTGTTAGCTAGACATTGCTTTTTAAAGGTCTTTTTGGCCTTGTTGCCAGAGCAAACAAAGTTTGTGGACGTGCCGTATGTTTACCTGTAGCTCTTACTGACTCTTTGCTGTTCTGTATTCCTCTCTCTTCCCTGTAGGATCTCTCAGCAGCAAAGGGTGACCTGTCAAAATAAGTGCTGAAGGAAGGATCACAGCTGTGAGCCCAAGAGTCATTTGTGATACTTGGTCTGTGTTAGTCAGTCTGCACAAGTGTAACTCTGAATCAGCCACAGCACTTGTCCTCTGTTCTTCACTGATTGCTGGAGAGGTGTGGCTGGAAATTAATGCTGTGGCAGGGAAGAGCTGGCTTTTATGGGATAGCAGTAGTAATGGGCGGTGTTACTGAGGTGGCAGGAAACACTGGAACAGAAAGTGGAAAGCCATTGGTGTTGGAACTACAGGGCTGTGTTAGTTCTTCTTCTTTGAGGACTTATTTGCCCAAATGTTGAATCATATTTGTGATTGTCTCTTGCTGTTTTTGTTTTTTTAAATACTCTTATGATGCACACCGATGAAGAGGATTACCTTCCATGTGGTATTCAGCATTAGTTTCATTAATGTTTTACGTGCTCTATTACTTGCTAGTCACCTCTTAAACCACCAGAGGATTTTTAAATGCTTTCCCAGCTCCTTGCAGTAGTATTGCCATTGTGGCTTACAGTGGACAGCTAGCTATTTTCCGTGATTCTATTGTAGAGAGCAAGTTTGAGGTTTTCACTTGGCTTAACATTATGTAATCTGATCAGTATGGCATGAGCAAAATTACAGCTTTAAAGGAGTGCATGTGATGAAAGTATTTTCTTGCTATATAAAGCTTTAGGAGCTCTTAAATGAGGTTACTGTGTCTGTTAACACCAGCATGCAGAAATGTTAGTTTTCATAGAATCCTAGAATGGTTTGGGTTCAAAGGAACTTTAAAGATCATCTAGGTCCAACCCCACTGCCATGAGCAAGGACACCTTCTACTAGACCAGGTTTCTTAAAGCCCTGTCCAACTTGGCCTTGAACAGTTTCAGGGATGGGGAACCCACAGCTTCTTTGGCAACCTGTGCCTCACCACCCTCACAGTAAAGAATTTCTTCCTAACATGTGATCTAAACCTCTTTCAGTTTAAGGCCATTTTTCCTTGTCCTATCACTACATGCCTGTGTAAAAAGTCCCTCTTCAGCTTTCTTGTAGGTCCCCTTGAGGTACTTGAAGGCTGCTAGAAGGTCTCCACAGAGCTTTCTCCAGGCTGAGCAATCCCTACGCTCTCAGGCTGTCTTCATAGAAGATGTGCTCCAGCTTTTTATATGCTAGTAGCCAGTTGGAAGACTTTTGCAAGATGATGTTCATCTCAGTTGAGTTTTAGCACTTTTGCAGTCCAGCAAGGCATTTCAAGCTTTCACAGACCAGGCTGCATAAGTGGTTTTTCCCTCTCAGTTATTTGCTATCATGTCTCTCTGTGACCTGCTGACATGTTTTAACGTCTGAAGTGTACAGTCAGGCCATTTATGAGCAGGTGACCATCAGTGGTAAATCAAACTAATCCAATTTACTTTTTATTGGATCAAACTGAATGTGCTCACTAAGGGTAAGAAAGATATACCGTCTGTGGGAGCGGTATATCCCTTAAATCCTTCAGTGGGAAGGGGAGGATCACATCTGCAGTATTCTCGCTTTGGATATCTTGCTGGATAAATTTGTGCTGAATATACTGGGTTCTACATTTGGTTTAGGTTTGTTGGCTAGTAAGAATAGCTTACAGCATGTGCTGTTCTCTCAGCAGATTTTTCTGGATATGTTGCTATCTTTACAAATGTGTTGCGTTTTGAGTGCTGTTCGCTGTTTTTCCAATGCAAGTTCGGGGGATCTGCTTTTGCTCCAGAATACTTTCATCCTTTCGGTAGAGTATTTAGAAAATCATAATCCAGAGCTGACTTTCTGGACCACAAACTTCCTGTTTGTTTTTACTACTTTTGTGAAATAAAATTTGCTCTATGCTTTAAAAACAGAACTTGAAAAAACACCTGCCACTCTCTTGGCTTGTTTGGGGTGGCAAAAGTAGAAGGAAAGATGCTTAGAGAAGAGGGAAGTTTTTTTCCTGGTTAAGATACAATATTCCTCTCCTCCCCCTTCTTTTTGTTTCCAAAGAAAGAAATAATTCCGTCCTGAAAAAATTATAGTGTGAACTAGTTTGACTAAGAACTGTGTTTCTAGTGACCTTTTAAATCTCTTAATCAGGTTTATCTTGGAAACAGTGATGACTATTTAATTCTAAACTTAATAATTGCAGATTATGCAAGCAGTGCTATAATCACACATCCTTAGTTTCCTAAAGGCATCTGTTCTGCTGTCGCTGGCTTCTGTTTGAGTGGAAAGTGTTCTCCAAGTTATTAAGTAATGTATATAGTGAATTCTGAATTGCAATGCACAGTGTTCTGAAGAAGAAATGATTGCAGAGGGTTAAGTGGGCTCTTCTATTCCATGGAGTTCTGATGTTATAAAGGGTATTCAAGAAATTCAGATTTCCAAATTTTCTACAGACAGTAGAATCCATGGCAATTGAAATATTAATGGATCTCTGAAACAGCCCTTTTCCGATAAATAGATAAAAATCAAAATATGAGAAATAATGCTAACAAATAAAAAAAATTTGAACCTAGTTTTATCACTGTCTTGCACATTATTTTAACTGGTTGTTATTCTGAACTGTTAAAAATACTGATTTACGTACTTAAAAACAGTCAAGTTGGATCTGCTGATTGTTATACTTGTTAAATTGGTTGAGATCATTGCAGAAAAAAGTTCATAGAATTTGAATGCTACACTGTTTCTATGTGAAATGAGTTAGTTTCACATGCCAGAGGATGGACCTTAACTGCTCTTCAGTAGCTGTCACCCTGATGACTAAGAATTTTTTCTGTTTTGTGCCATGTCTGGGAACTTCCTCATTTTGAGAGTTTGATACCTATGGAAGGATAGCAGGGTATCTCTATATGTGATATCTGTAAACTGCTTGGTGTAGTGGGTAATCAGTTGTCACTGCTATCACTTAAATACTTGAATGTGAAACTCTAAAACCAGTGACTAATGAGGTGACTGATATTCTACTGGAAGTTTTTATAAGTAACTTCTGCATGAACTTGGTTCAGCATTTTCTTGAAATAACATTGGTGAACATGATGATTTGAAATAATTAAAAGTTGTACTGGTAACCAAAGGAAGCTCTTTTGTAAAAACAACACCAAAATCCACCCAAGTCCCCACCCCAAACCAAACAAACCCTTCCATCACCCCATCATTCTTGGTATTTATGTGAAAAACAATGACAAAAACCAGTGATGGAAGAGAACCTGGAATCTTTCTGACTGGCTTTTACTCAGCCCTGTGTTGGCATTGCAGCATTTGACAGCTGCTTGCTGGCCAAAGTAGGCAATGGGAACAGTTTATTCACTCAAAAAGCCAAATGCCTAATGGTGACTTTGTTCTTGAGCGTGTTGCTGAAACAAAAGAATTTTTGTCATTGTTATTAACACTCCATGTGACCCCCAGGTCCTTGCTTTGCTCTGTAGTCTTTTGATGTGTTTGTTTTGGTTTCTGTGAATCACTTGAGTACTAATTTTATTCCGATGGGTGTGCTGTTGCGGTTATGTGCAGTCATTCGCTTGACACCCCGTCTCCCCTCTTTAGACATAATTTTCTCAGAATAGCATCTGGCTGTCACACTGTGGTGGGACTAGATCATCCAATCTACTGCTGTTACGAAGAAAAATGAGGCTTAACATATTCATGTCAATTTGGCAAGGTGCCTGAATCATTATGCTCAATGAAATATGTGACGTTTCGAGTGGTAACGTAACCTGCAGGAGCACTTGCAGGAGAAATTTGAGGCAGTGCAAAGAAAATGCCACCCTTACTTGGGCTGGAAGGTTTAGGTGCTGACACAAGCCACCTGATCAATCCCCATCACAAGACTGTGGTTTAACCCACTCAGATATTTGATTTTATTCAAAATTTTTCATTCTCTAGAATTTGCTGGTAGTGATCCTAGAAAAAGTTAAGTGCCTTTTGAGTTCAAAAGCTAAAAAAAAAAAAAAAAAAATCAAGGAAACATCTATGGAGCTTCCTTTCATACATTAACAAGTAAACAAATTAGCAACTAGCCCAAACTCCTAAGTGGCATGTGTTCCTTTTGAGTAAATTGTAATTACTTGCTTTTCTTTGGTTCTCTAGCAAGTTTGTTTGTTTGTTTTGAACTTTCATGGATTCATAATATGGAATTTTTAGAAAAGAAAAAGCAAGCTATGTAATACTGTCTACTGTTTTAGTATCTAGAAAATACGTGGAAGAATAAAAAATTAAATTATTCCTAAAATATGATACTTAAAAAAATAATTTTTCTATCTGACTTCTGTTAAGGAGAAAAAATTTTGGAACCTGTACAGACTGTGAGTAGAGTTCTTGCAAGATGTCTTGAAAAATTCCCTTAAACTGCATCAGCCGTAACCTTGTTCTTACCAGCTTTCAAGTGTATTCAATAGTGCTTAAAATAGAATGCCTTTTGAGATTTAGAAGGGTTTGTATTTACATCAGACTGTTAGAAAACATTTGTGGCAGATGGTTTTTGGATTTGTATTTTATTTTCAGTTTTTGCTCTACCTCTCCTTTGTATAGAACTGTTCAGTTATTTTTGGCGATTTGACCTTACTGTTTTCAGTTCAGTGCTCAACAGTTGAAGCAGGGCAGTGAAGGTGGCAAGTGCTATCCAATGGTTCTATAGTCCAGGATTTGTAAAACAGCATCACCATCTTCTACGCAGTGTGGAGGTGGGAAAGCTGGGAGAGGACGAAAGGGTAGGAGAAGTTGGACTGTATTCTAACCCAGAAATTTTTCTTATGTTCCTTTATGCCATGCTGGTTTTCAGATCACGAATAGCCTTTGCCCCAGCCTTTCTCCCACAAAGGCTGGGTGTGGTCTGGAAAGATGTTGTGGCGATGGATGGCTAATAACGCCTCTTCTTCTTTTAACGCATTAATAATGACTGAACTGTAGCCTCTGAGAAGAAGGAATGAATAAAAGCCTCCATAAAACTGAAGAAATCCTCAAGAAAGGAAGATATATTTGACTTTGACAGCCAGTTTAAATACCATGTTTTGTGTTATTTTTTTTTTCTCCCATACCTTATTTCTGGAATCCAAAATATAATGACTGAAGGTGACATAATATTTATAGGGGAGGGAATTAAGATTCCATTTTCTAGTCTGAGTGCATAATTTTGCAGCACCTTTACTTGAGGGTTGGAAAAAACTTCTAGCTAATATTACTTTCCATGCGTGACAGTGGCTACAAGGATATGACCTTTTGCCACAGCATTAATCTTCAGAAATAGAATCTGTCTTTAAAATTGCCATGGGTGAGTGTTTGGCATCTTCTACCACGCACAGAGGTTCTTCAGGCAGGAGATACACAGCAGTTATTTACTGGCTCATGCAGAGAACCTCACCAGTTAGGCTATTTGCTGTGGATTAATGTGCTTACCGGGACCCCTGGTGGCCTAGCGGTTAAGACACTGCGCTCTCAGCGACAAGGTCGCAGGTTCGATTCTCGGTCCTGCTTCAGGGTCCCCCGGGCAGATGGAGCTCGTCAGCCCCTAAGGCCATC